>OX442354.1:18295694-18895694 GCA_949357725.1 Hyperoplus immaculatus | reverse complement strand
GGATCAGGTGCATTGAAGTCATGCTTGCTGCACTCCCCTAGGGCTAAGAAGACAAAGGCCGGAGACCCGCCCCACAAATGTCAGATGGAGCACCTGCTGCCATGAATAACTACAGAGATAACCGAGGCAGGAAACACGCCCACCTGCTGGGAGGGCACGCACACACCACGGTGCATCACAGAAGCATACACATCAGGGTGGTTCATTTTATACTGCACCAAACTAACTCTGGCCATTCAGCTATGGCTAGAATGGGGCTATGGCGATTTCACAAAAGCGTTGTTTCATAACATGATACCAATTGGTTTATAATTGCAAGTAGATTGGGAAAAACTGCTGCAGTGTAATTTAATGAATTTTGACTCTAAGGTGTCCATACTGTCAAACACTCACTCTGCCTCATCTTTCTGCTTTAGTAAAACACCATTGATTCATCTGCTGGCTTCAGTACAGAGGAAGGTTTTGTTTGCTTTTATATCAGCCCATCACTAGTGGGTGGAAAGTTGATGCTTGTTTAATGATCATTTGAGGATGCACCGTTCACCGAACTCTGCAGCCAAGAATGTGAATCAGATGGGAAGTTGATAGTATCTGTTATCTATAACTACACATAAATACACAACCCATATGCACTGACTCAGTGGGAAAGACGGTGTGGGTGGTTGGCACTTCATATTGAATACAAACTTTGCAAATGGAGCCTGATGGTGAAGATAGATATGAGTGCAGAGGGAAAAAGGGGCACCATAAATCAACGTCTATCTGAGCCGCCACATTTAGTTAGGAGTGATGTCTCATCGGAATCCCCACGGCACTGGATGCAGACCTTACAGCACCTCTTCTGCTCCATGACAGAAGGCATGATTGTATGTTTCATAACAACAGTGACTACGTTTACATGCACAGCAATACTCCGATATTAACCCGGTTAAGCTCATATTCAGAATAAGCCATAACCGGGTTAAGATATCTGGAGTATTCCGATCTTAATCACAATATTGTGGCATGTATACACCTTAATCAGAATAAATATTATGATAGGGGTTTTTCAGCGTGGCCGGCGGTAGCCCACCCAAATGTGCGCCCTCCCCACCCAATCAAAAGTAAAGAACATGTTTTTCACACTGTAACCTGTTCTTTCTGTTAGTAAATGCTGTGCGCAAAAGCTCATTCACTTCCTACTTTATCCAAACCAACTTACAAAACTTTCTGTGTAACACATCGCTTATTTAAGCCTGTAAACCTGCTGCTGCTGGCACATCGGAGGGGCAGGGCTCCTGAACGTTACCGTCCGCAAGCTCTGCCCCTTAACAAGCACTCTCCAAAAGCCTTCTACTCTATCGGCTCAATCTGCCTAGAGTAAATATGGGTTTTTCAGGTTGATGCAAGGTGCGATTTTACAAAAAAATATATATAAAAAGGGTGATGTTTATAAAATCCCAGTTGAGTTACTGAGATAATTTATCATAATAACATCTTGACATTTTTGATTATTTGGCATAAATATATGGCCAATGTTGTCATTCTCCTTTATACATTTTTCTTCAAATTAGAGTATGTATCATCAACGATTGATTACATTTAAGTACTTTTTTTTTCATCTGAATTTTAATAGCCAGGGTAAAAGGCCTGTCAGTCCTCCGTACCAACCTCATTTGGGACTTAAGCAAGCAAATGGGGTGGGAAAGCCATTTAAAGCAAGACAGTGTAGTCAGTGAAAGCGCCCCAACTCTTTGTCATGAGAAGTTACAGGCAGCAGCTTGTTAAATGTCTTTGAGATTATAATGATGTGAATGGCAATTACGATCATGGTAATGATGATTAAAATGTACTGTATGCCTCCGAGGTAAATAAATGAGAAAGAAAAATGGCTATAAATGAATTGGATTTTAAATGATCAACTGCTGATGGAATTCTAGATATGAGTGATTAGCTTTGGGTTGTTCAACGCAAAGGCTTCACCTTTTTCAAAGGAGTGTTTCGTCCCCTCAACCCTACAGTCTAATTGCCCAACAGTCTTTATGATCGGGTCGATTCATAAAACATTAATTTGAATTGCAGTTTACCATCAGGAAAACCAATCATGCAGTGATGGCTTTTTGAATCTTTGAATTGAATCTCATATTTTTAAGCTGTGCAGAATTTTTATTCTAGATTCGATATTGGTACTGATGCTGGAGCCATGGACGCCACCCTCTTTAATATATTTTGCTCAATAAAACACAAAACAACACAATGTGAGTTGTGTTACTGAATTGCAATCATAGCTATAGTGCAATGATTTAGTCAAGGATATTTTAACATTCTTAGGCTTGGTGGATTGTGTTGTGCGCGAGGGTTGTTTTGTTTTGTCTGTTTGATGATAAGGCCCCAATTATTCACGTATAGCAATGCGGCTAATTACACGTCAAGCTCTGTGTTCTGACCAAACTGCAAGTAAAAGGCGTTATACTTGTTCTGAAAATTATCTTACCTAACAAACCAGCTGCTCAATGTACATTCCCAGCTCAAAGTAAAGCAGATCAAGCACTGCTAATGTGAAATGGGTAGAAGGCTATCATTGTGAGCCACGATCCAGGTGGCAAATTGCCCCCTGCTTTCCTACTGTGCAGACACTTTTCTGCTTGCTCTCTCCTCCTCTTGCACTTTTTGCTTACATTCTTATTTTTCCTCGATAATAAATTTAGCAACAGGTTGGATACATGCCTGGATACATACAAATCAAAGGGACTGTAATTTATTTTAATTTTTATAGATACTACAGGCATTTTTGGACACTTTTACGACCTTCTCAATAGAACGTGAAGGGGGGCCTAACAACAGGGCAAGCCTGTGGTGACTGGAAGCGAGGCGCTCAGCTAAAGCTAATTAGCAGCAAGATGCCTCCCTTATCAAACGAGGAGTATCAAATACTCCTACAGAGGATTACAGCACTGGAAACAAAAATGAATCGAATAGAAGTGAACATTGAAGTGAATGGACTATGTGAGAACGACACCACTCTACCAGTGACTTTAAACGGTGGACAAGATCAAGCTAACACACAGCTAACTAGCACCGACAAGGCTATGAAGAAACAAAAGGACCGTGTCCAGGTTAGTGATAACCCTCCCTGGAATCGTCTCGGTGGAAGGCCAAAGAGATTGGAAAAGGGAGGACGGATAACGGGCAGGGCCGAGCACCATGAGATGACTGATCTGGATGGCTGGCCTGCGTTATCACCCAGGCACGGTGCCTCCTCAACCCCCGCGCCTCGGAGGCCGCAGCAATGGATTACTACAAGGGGGAGAGGTAACAACAACAAACTTCCACAGCAAACAAGTGTGCAAGTGTCGAACCGGTTTACTCCACTGATGCAAGTCCCTGAATTTCCCTCTGATGACCAAGATAGCATAGCGCTTGTACACAATAAGGTAAGGCCTGAAAGCCAAGAGCCACAGAGAGAGCTAACAACCGGGCTAACCAAGCTAACAACTGGGCCTGAAAATCTGATTGTTGGAGACTTTTCTGTTAGAGATATGAAAAGCATGTGTAGTGTTGATACCAAAGTACTCTGCTTTCCCAATGATATGGTGTCGGACTTAGAAAAAAGAATCCTGGAAATTGCAGCAGCACACACAACTGTAAAGAAAATCATTCTGCACATCGGGTCAAATGATGTTGTAAAGCACGAGTCTGAAATGTTGAAACAGGACTTTAACAATCTCCTGAACACGGTCAGCTCACTGAATGCTGAGGTGTATATCAGTGGTCCTCTGCCACCAATCAGAAGAGGACTTGAGAGATTCACTAGACTGTTAGCACTGAACACGTGGCTTTCAATAGCGTTCCCTGACCACTATTGACAATTTTAATATTTTCTGGAACCGCAGGCAGCTTTTTAAGACGGATGGACTTTGTCTAAATAAGGCTGGAGTCGAACTATTCACATCCAACGTGATTTACGTCCTACGTCACCCATCTGGTCGTGCCAAGGACAAGGAGGAGAAGATAACGCAGCGTAGCAGCAGCGCCGAAGGACAACTGCCGGCCCCAGATGACAGCTCAGACCATGAGAGATATCAGGGCAGAGAGGAGGTGGCCCCACCCATAACAAGCCCACCTCTTGCTCATTCAATCTCTCCTACAACCACCCTTTCTCCATCCTCTCCTGATCTGGGATTCAAGGAAATCGTATATAACCCCAGCAGTCAACATCCCCCTCAACTCGCCAATCTAAGCCACAGTGCCCGGCTCTTCACCCCTCCACGCAAACCCCCTCCGATCCCACCGCGACGTCATCATCATCAGGCTTGGGAGACTGATGATGTCAGCATTTGTTGATATGTGCAGGGCCGCGGCTACACAGTTATCGCCTTCGACCCACAGGATAAGCCGGGGCCCTGTTTTTCAAGGTTTATTTCAAGAAACGGGAAACCGTTATCAAATCTGATAAGCATTCCTCTTAAGCCACAATCTGCTGAAATAAATCGGGCTGACAATGCTTCGAACACACTAAATTTAGCTTTATTAAACATCAGATCCTTGGCAGGTAAAACATTTTTAATTACTGATCTTATTACTAGGCACAATCTTAATTTTATGTTTTTAACTGAAACTTGGTTAGACCAAGATAACAGCTCAGCTGTACTGATAGAGTCCGCCCCCCCAAACTACACTTTCGTGAGTGAATCCAGAGTGCATAAAAAAGGAGGGGGGGTTGCTATTTTGTTTAAAGAATCTCTACAATGCAAAAAGATGTCTTATGGAAATTTTGATTCATTTGACTATGTAGGGGGTCAAACCTATGGTCAACCCTGTGCCGCCACCTTGCGGCCAAAACACTGCAGTACACCCTTACCTCTTCAGGTGGGCGTACCCAAACGCTAGCCGGAAAACTCCACCCCGGTGGAAAGCCGGGACCTTTAAAAGGATGCCCCGCGGCTCCTTCTTTCTTTCTGGTAATCGGCTGTTTGCTGATACACCTATAGAAACAACAAGTCTGTACAGATCTACAAGGGCCCTCTTCAGCCCTGAATCAACCACCACGTGTTTTACTAAGGCTATCGCCTGCGGCCGCGGCGATCTCTAAAACGACAAAGTGTTGAAGCTGTTCCGTTGGAACGACCAGAAGAACACTGGAGACAGGCGGTTTATCCAGAAACCTGCCTTTGGACCAAGGACGTAAGCCGGTCGAATTGGTCTTCGATCGCAACCACACCACACGAGAAGCAGGCGGGTTTATCCAGAAACTCAGCTCTCGGACCGCGGACTGGATAGCCGATCGAGTGATCTTCGACCGCCATCTCCGCACCACATCAGCTGCGCCCTCTTGCCTTTTTCCTGCGATCTGACACCGCAGAGATCACCTCACCAGCTCACCGACCGCCAACGGCTCGGAGCCTGGATCGCCGTCTCGCGGCCCCCTCTCGCCCGTCCTGGAAAGGAGTGGCATACCCGCCTCAACGACGACGAAGCAGTGGGAATTAAGTTTCCCCAAGTGAGATTTTGGCTTTATAATTACCTGGGCAGATGTTTAGTTATTATTTACTTTTTAAGGTGTGAACAATACTGTTTATTTTCGAATTTGTGTTTGCTATTTTGAAACAAGCTGTGTGATCAATCTCCGTTTGTCTTCTCCCCCACGGAGAGCCAGAACGGAAAGCTCGATCTTTTCATTCACGCTGCAGTGTGGTTCCAGGTCTGCTGTATGTTTTAAAAACCTAACACCTTTCTTTTTCCCCCTCTCCGCGTCCAAGCGTGGCCTTTCCTCCTCTTCCTCTCCTGCACGCACGTACACACACGTTAGATGGTAGCCTTGATCAGATAGAATTGGTGCTAAGATCTTTGGTAGAATCCCTTTTTAAAGAGCTAGTGTTTGTTCGAAATTCCCCGCCTCAAATATCATCCGTCAGGTCCTTTGTTCCAAAGGTAGACGCCCTTTTGAGCAACCGTGGTAATCACTTCCCCCATCGGGGAAAGTAGGATAGCCTAGCCTAGCCTAGCCATCCAGGGACGCCATTTTGTGGCATTACTAACCTAACCTATTTCGGGTCGCCATTTTGTGTCTGTCGCCCCAAGTCACGTGGGAGCTTCCCCGTCCCCTTTTTCCTTGCTCCACACACACACACATACACACACTCACTCACTCACTCACTCACACACACACACACACACACACACACACACACACACACACACTCACTCACTCACTCACTCACACACACACACATTGGTACATAGCTGTATAAACAACAATGTTCTAGACGTTTTTCTTTGATTAAGTGTATTTGCTTTATGCGTGTATAAAACGGATGTTACCTTAAGTTTCATCGTGGTTAAAATAAATGTTCTTATATTGTAACCAGAAGTGTTTGTGATTTATTTGTGTGGATATTATTGGAGTGTCAACAATCAACAAGTGAAAGACTCTGTAGCCTTCAGTGTTAAGATCATATTACCAAATTTATAATAGTAACTACTTGATTACATTATTTTATGGAAATGATCTTTGAGACTAGGATTTGCTAATGTTGATTTGTTTAACTGAGCGTTAAGCTAATCAATGTTTCTAAATAAATCCTTTGATTAAACGAGACAATTTGCTATTACTTTTCCATTCTTAAATGAATGGTGGTGCCCCTTTTGAACTTTAAGAAATTATTAAAGTATTATTAATCATCAGATTAATTTCTAATAGCTGAATTAATCTGAACTACCTGTACCCGCTACAACTATGTGGCTCTCCAGTTAAATTCAGCCTCTAGAGCTATTTTCATCAATATCTACCGGCCACCACAATACAATACAAGCTTTTTAGATGACCTTTCTGAGCTGCTGTCTGTAATCTGTATTGAGTTTCACTGTGTATTAATTGTTGGAGACTTAAATATTCATATCGACAAACCCGAGGACAGATGTGCGAAAGAACTGTGCTGTGTCCTTGACAACTTTGGACTAAATCAGCATGTTGACAAACCAACTCATAACAAAGGGCACACTCTGGACCTTATCATTTCCAGAGGAAACAGTGGCAGATATAGGTCCCCTCTCAGACCATTCCTGTTTATTTTTTGAGAGTAAAATGTCTGTGCACACAACTGATCAATCAAAAGTAATCAAAAAACGGTATATTACAGAAAACACCAGTGAAACATTTATTCAAGCATTTTCTTTAATACCACCCCTCCCCTGTAACTCAGTTAATGAGCTTTTAGACAACTTTAACGGCAAAATTACAAGTGTTATAGATGCTATTGCGCCCACTAAGATGAAGGTTGTCTCTGGTAAGAAAGGATCTCCCTGGAGAAATGCCCAGCAGGTCAGAATAGAAAAAAGAGAGTGCCGTAAAGCGGAACGCAGGTGGCGAAAAACAAATCTCCAGGTTCATTATGACATCTTCAAAGAGAAACTTCGCACTTTTAACTCAGAGATGAAAAGTGCAAGGCAGTCTTTCTTTTCTGACATCATCACCAAAAACAACAACAATGCACGTGCCCTGTTTGCTACTGTCGACAGATTAACAAACCCTCCTGTGTCAGTAGCGTCTGAACATCTCTCCACGAGGGCCTGCAATGAATTTGCCTCCTTCTTTACTGAGAAAATTCACAAAATTAGACAAGCTGTCACTGCATCAATACAAAGTTCAACATATGTGTCATCGCTATGCCCACTTAAAATCAATCCAAATGCAATGACACAATTTTATCTGATAAACCACAAAAACCTGGAGGACATTATACAACACCTGAACTCCTCCTCCTGTTGCCTTGACATTCTTCCCACAGGCTTCTTTAAAACTGTTTTTAGCTGTATGGCCTCAGATGTTCTACAAATTGTCAACATGTCCCTTCGGACAAGTGTATTCCCACAGGCCCTGAAAACAGCAGTCATCAAGCCACTCCTAAAAAAGAACAATCTAGATACATTGCTCATGAACAATTATAGGCCCATATCTAACCTACCATTTTTAAGCAAAATCATTGAAAAAGCTGTTTATCAACAGCTAAATAACTACTTAGCAATGAACAACTGCTTTGATGTTTTCCAGTCAGGATTTCGACAACACCACAGCACTGAGACTGCTCTGGTTAAGGTCCTCAATGACATCCACTTAAACACAGACAGTGGCAAAAGTTCTGTTTTAGTTTTACTGGATCTCAGTGCCGCTTTTGACACAATTGACCACGGCATATTACTAGATGGACTAGCAAACTGGGTTGGACTCTCTGGAACTGTACTAAACTGGTTTGAATCCTACTTAAAGAGGACCTATGATGCTTTTTGACTTTTATGACCTATAAACGTTGTTATGATGATTCATAGTCATGCTTAACCATACTAAATTATCAAATAATGACTTACATGCATTTCGACATATTCCCTGCTGACCGTCTGGGGTGTCTGTGCAGAGCACTAAACACTATTCTAGCCAGTCGAGAAGTCACGTGTTCAAAGCGGTCTACCCTTTCATAATTTGTGCCGTCGCATAAAACTTTGTGACGTCTCCACGCGGAAGTTTCCATGTATGGTAATGCTGTCACTTCCCTGTTCGCGTCTGCCTCGCGTCTGCCTCGCGCCCTTATAGGTCCATGCTCGCGCTTCCCGCCACTGAAAGTGTTCCGGAAGGAAGGTAACCAATCACAACGGAGTGGGGTTTGCAGGAGGGGGGGAGGGGAGCGGAGATGGCCGAAGCACAGGCGGAGGGAGCCGAAGCACACACACTCAAGTGTTGACAGGATGTGCTGGATCGCCAAAATAAGAGAAAGAGCTTCCCGAAAATCTACATAGTTTTTTGTGATGTGATTCGTGTCAGGTTGCTCTATAGCAGTGTAAAACAAGAAATTAAGACCAGAAAAGTAGCATAATAGGTCCTCTTTAAAGGACAGAGACTACTATGTGTCAATAGGCAATTTCACATCTGAGCGGACACATATTGAATGTGGGGTCCCCCAAGGTTCCATTCTTCGGCCTCTTCTGTTTAACATCTACATGCTCCCACTAGCTCAGATTATGAATAAGAACAAATTATGCTACCATAATTATGCAGACGACACACAAATTTACATAACCATATCACCAGGAGACTACAGTCCGATACAAGCACTGAGTAAGTGCATTGAACAAATCAATGATTGGATGTGCCAACATTTCCTTCAATTGAACAGCGACAAAACTGAAGTAATTGTCTTTGGTGCCAAAGATGAACAATTAAAAGTCAGCGCACAGCTTACATCTGTTATGCTAGAAACCACACACCAAGCCAGAAATCTTGGTGTTGTCATAGACTCCGACTTGAATTTCAAGAAACACATTAAATCAATTAATAAGTCAGCATACTACCACCTTAAAAACATATCAAGAATTAAAGGACTTATGTCTCAGCAAGATTTAGAAAAATTTGTCCATGCATTTATCTTAAGTAGACTTGACTACTGTAACAGTGTCCTTGCAGGCCTTCCAAAAAAATCTATCAGACAGCTTCAGCTAATTCAGAACGCTGCTGCTCGAGTCCTCACTAGGACCAAAAAAGTGGATCATATTACCCCAGTTCTGAGGTCTTTATACTGGCTTCCTGTCACTCAAAGAATTGATTTCAAAATACTGATGTTGGTTTATAAAGCACTAAATGGTTTAGCGCCAAAAAACATTACTGATCTGCTGATACGTTATGAACCGTCCAGAGCCCTTAGGTCGTCTGGGACAGGTTTACTTACAGTCCCAAGAGTTAGGACTAAACGAGGAGAAGCAGCTTTTAGTTTTTATGCACCAAATATCTGGAACAAACTCCCAGAAAACTTGAGGTCTGCTGCAACCCTCAGTTCTTTTAAATTGAGTCTGAAGACTTTTCTGTTTCCATTTTAACCTGTACTTTTTAATTTATTTAAATGTTTTACTTCTTTTCATTCGCTTTTAAATGTCTTCTAATGTGTTTTATGTATTTTAATATTGCCCCAGTAAAGCACTTTGAGTGGCCTTGTGTTTGAATTGTGCTATATAAATAAACTTGCCTTGCCTTGCCTTGCCTTGCCTTGCCTTGCCTTGCCTTGCCTTGCCTTGCCTTGCCTTGAAGAAGACAAACATCCCACCCCTGTTTGGTTCCTTAACCAGATCTGCCTGTTTCCCATCTCAACGTTTGAGATTTTTAGTGACTTCTCTGTTAGAAATGAAATTTGGGCATAGCATTGCAGGGGTGGCACTCCATGCAGGATCAGTGGCTGTCGCTCATGGTCACAAATCAGTAAGAACAAAGGCCTGCTAGTCTAAAATGGCACAGGAGCTTTGGGGCTGACACAGGAGCTGTTTTTTTTTTCTTTTTCTCTTCATGCCACAAACCTGAACATTCAAATCTTACATTTTTCTGCTCTGTGCACATGACCTTGTGAAGACTCAAAATGTAACACGTTTTCCCCGACTTGATCTTCCCCCTTCTCATCGCTATGTCTTTGTTTCTCTTATTTTGGGGGCAGACCCTTTGGGCTTTCTCTGGGAGAGACAGGATGCAGCTCAGCTTTTGCAAATGTGTAGGAGATGTTTCAAACAACTGTTGCTGTGTGAAGTTACACTATGTAAGGAGAGCATGAGGAATCCATGCACTGAAGAAAACCAAACACTGAAAGAAGCTTTGAAGAATAGAGTATGAGACAGAGATAAAAATCAGTCATCCTAGAAGTACCAGTTGCTGTTTTTTGTGCTTCCACCAATTCTTTGTTTGGCAAAACTAAATAAAAACAGATGAAGGCCAGCAAGACAATGCAACTATGTTGACAGTGATGCAGTGAAAGTATGTAGCAATCAAGCTGTAATTTCCCCAAACATTTTGTATTCTTTCTGTTTCTCATTGGGAAAGCGTAATGCTGCGTACTTTCTCTGCTGCAGAATTTTTTATTTAACCACAGTTTTTGCAACAGTCATTGCATCGATGTAAAAAATTAAATAAAATAACATAACACCAGTATCCTTCTAATTTAAAGCCCGAAAGGCCCCTATATGTATAAGCTAGTAGCAGGTTTCAAATCTTGTGTTGAAATTTCCTCCCTTCTCATTTCCAACCCTCCTTTAAATGGATTTACTGTAAATGTCTTGTTCACATAATTTTTTGTGGGTCCTCATAAGGAGCTCCTTATAAAAAGTCAAGTGGATTCCTGATTTGAATATCACATTTGGTGCATTGAGTGGGTTTATTTTTGGATCTATAGAAGCTCAAACTCTGAACTCCGCCAAATCATTTTTATGGGGCTTAGCAGTTCCTCAAAAGTTTCCTTTCATTTTCTGACAATATCCCCAGTTGGTGTTTGCATTTTCTTAATCTTGCTGAGAACAGCCTTGTTGTTGGCATCCAGAATTGCTGAAAGGTTTCCAGAATATCTTCAGCTAACTTATCCAAGCCCTGTTGCATAGCCTTTCCAACTCCTTCCTCAGCAGGGCTTAAATCCTGCGGAGGAGACAGCTTCCCTCACCCAATGTCACCAAGCTGCTTCATGGGTTGCCACTTGGCAAGCACTGACTCTGGCCACACGTTGTTGTTTTTGCAGTAGCCCATATGATCCCTTTGTCACATGGGCCTTGTTCTCTAGACCCTCTACTATTTCTAATGTTTTCTTTAATATTTTACTATACTTTCTATCAACATTCTTTATAAGACCCAATGGAGACTGTTGACTCAGAGCTCAAAAGCAGTGGTTCTACTTATCGATGTGTTTGGTCTCCTGGAAGGATGTAGTTTCTCATTGTACAGCTAAAATATATTGTAAAATGTTTTCCACTCAACTAAGCGTCATTTTCCTGTCACCATCTCTTGAAATGCTTAACATGTCTGGGACTACATTTGTTTGACAAATTAGAGGAAACCCAAACAGCACCAATTTCATCAACTGTCAATTTCTAACCCTATATGCTGATGCTTTTCCCATAAATCTAAATGCAGGAGTCCCCGTTCCTATTGAAACACCAGCCAGTTCAGCATTCTTTTGTCTCTTGTATTTTGTCCTTTGATACAAACTCATCAACTGGCAAGCTTAGCATTGTTACATGTTCCAATGAACATGGTTTGATCTCCTCTCATTTATTCAGTTTTCTTCCTTTAATATGTCACCCATAACGAGTAGTAACATAACAGGTATGTCGACTTGAAAGATGCTGTTGACTAAATCCATGACCAAGCAAAAGTCTGCCTTGCGTCTGAATTGTGGTGGTTTAAAAATGGCAATGGCAATTCTATCACACACAACAAGGCATGCAGAGTTTTAATCTGAGCAGAACATGTGAACAGGGTGTAGAGCTGCCTTGCACACTGATTGTTTGGGGGGGAAAAGACCCCTAGCCAGCTACTTAAATTATTGTTGAAATATGAGAGGCAAACTACTCAAGAAGAATATTTAACTTTTTCAAGGCAAGTGGATGTGTCTATTGTTTGAAGCATGACCATATAGGCAACAGTTGCTAGTAGTAGCTGTGCTGACAGGTGTCTTCTACCCGATGTATCTTATTGTTGCACATGACAACATGATAGGATGCAGGTAATCTGACAGGAAGTGATAACATCAGAAACAATTACACACTGGTGCTTTGTTATGTTCATGATTTAAAAATAATAACAAATAAGGCAGGATTAATACACTTCTTCAATATGCAAAAACTGCTAATATGTAGCACGAATAAACGATAAACTGTATTATATAGCAGTAGTTTTGCAAGTGAAATAAACCTTGGAGATATTGAGTATAACATCGGCCTGAGCCCACAGTTATAGATAATAACAAAATGTATCAAGTGTAATTGTCTGTCTGTAGATATACTGTATACATGTATTTCTCAACTTGGATCATATTATAGGACCAATACAATCATGTTTCATTATGCCAAGCATGAGTTGTTGTTCTTTTTGTTCTTTACAAGATAGCTCCAAACCAAATGCCAAACAACACATGGAAAACATGGTAGGAAGCTTCTATCATCAGAAAGGGTGTTTCTGACTCACACACAGGCAGCAACCTATAGTCTTACTATTGTGGGGGAGGCAAAGACGGAGAGGAGTGAAAACAGTGTTGTGTTTGAACTTCAGATAGCTATGGCGATGACTTAAATCTCTTTCCTGTTTCAGACCTGCCACTCACTGACCTTTCTCTCTAATCCCTTTTCTAGACCTCAGTGTTTGTCAAAGGACTGGGTGGGATGACCTGCTTCTCAGGGTGAGAAAATCTAATTATTTCCCATCATGGCCCATCTAGCTGCCTGTGTATCGATGACCATCACGTTCAATACAGTTTATTTTTAGTTAAGAAGCATCAACAACTATGTCCAGTTATGTGCATGTTTTAGCATCTTACTAAACTAATCAGGTCTATTTTGCATGTTATTTTTGCATTTGTTTTTCTTTAAACTTGTTGGATCATGGTATGCTCCTCATACAGTATTACAAATGAAATAGATTCTAAATTGAAATGTGAACAATTGCTGTATGCTTTTTCGTTATTTTTTTAGTTTATGGACTGTGTATGTAATGTGCACTGAAGTGTTTCTGGCCCTAGTGTCCCATGGGTGCACTGCCTACCCCTTCACTGCCTTGTCCCCTACAAACACATGAGGGCAGGGGAAAGAAAGTGAATGTACAGGGAAGGAGATGGGGGAGAGGTAATGTATGCAGCATTATTTATTGGTTCTCATCCATGTCAATGCTTTGTGCTCATTTCCCGCCGACATTTCAGAGGCTGGGAAAAAAAGCAACAAAACATTGTAATGGGTAGAAAGACCTTGGGCACAGCACAACAGAGCTGAAAGAAGCGTGACGGATGAAGCAAATGCCTCGATTAACACTCGCAGTTCCCTCTCATGCTATCTGTGCAGCCTGGTGTGCGGATCACATGTACAAGAGACTGGGAACACAACTGCAATATTACACAAGCTCCACATAACTGTATCGGGAGAAATATTGTGTTGGACCAGCCCCCATCCTCTTCATGCCATCTTCACAGGCCTCTCTTTCATCTGTCAAGTCTAATGAACAGATGTTGCTCAGCTGTTGGAGTCGACATGATGGACTGAGTAGCTGGCAGGCACATCATTCTGCTGCAAGACGGTGAGAGAGGGGTCATCTGGACAGTGAACAGCCTGCCAGGGTGCCTTGACTCGTCTGTGTTTCTCACCTTCTTTCCTCCTCATTGCTGCCCTCATGGCTGACATTCAGGAGTCTTTCCACCACGATTCTCCCCCCTTAGCATTTTTACCACCCACTGTCCCGTCCATCTGAGGCCTTGTTAGCCATTCTGTTCGACTGATCACTTACCTGTAATGTGCCCTTGTCTGCCACTGGAGAAGCCAGCTGGTGGAAAAGGTCAAAATATTTATAATAAGGTCAACATGGCCTCTGAGAGGCGAATAAGGGAATTTGGAGAGGAACTGCAGTTGGTGGAATGTGAAAGAATGAAGGTCACATTAAAAGTCACTCAATAATTTTAGGATGGAAAAAAACACATACTGTAGGAAACCAGTTTGAATAGAGGATCCAAACAGATACGGTGCATTTTATTTCTGATAATACAATGATCTGTTTGCATCTCTCTCTCTCTCTCTCTCTCTCTCTCTCTGATTCCTGTCATTGTTCCATTATTGATTTCTAGTAAAAACATAAAGCTGGGACACACCTTATGTACCCATTAAAGTGCTGCAGTCATCATATTAATGCTAGTGCTTTCCTCGAACACAAAAAGGCAGTTGGTGGATTTTAAACTCAGTGGAGAAGAAGGTTAAAGGTCTAGCACAATCCCTGATAATCCACCTGTAAAGTGACGGCACCTGTTCCCACACTGACATGCCCACATGCAGTGAAAATTGTTCCACTGCTCATGAGAACAGCACACAATCTGCACATTTTCAAAAAACACACCATTCGCCATTTTTCAAGAAGCGTTCCAGACTTCATCAAACCTAGCCTGGCTCCGCCCTCCTACCTACTTCCGCTCAAATTTCATTTTCCCTTCAGTAGTCAGTCTGGGGCTGCAGTGAATTTCTCATGTTTAGCTCAGGAAAATCTCCGGCCGTCCAATCAGCAAACAGAGTGTGTGGCTAAGAATGATGACGTCGAAGTCGCGCTCCAGTTTCAGTTGAATGCAGCGTTCCTTTATACTCGGAACTCGGAGATTTCCGACTTGGTAATTCCGAGTTCCGACCTGTCTGTGTTCCAGTGCATCTACTCGTGAAAGAATGGACACCTACAACCTTTCTCATCCAAATACTAAATGTTAGGCTCAAGCACGTTACCGTTGCCAGGTACCGGTAGACCGGTACCATAGACTACAATATGTAGTGAAGTCGGAAATTTCCGAGTTCCCAATACAACTGGAACGCACCGTCAGGAGCCGGCTCATGACATACGTCACGACCAAACCATATGCCCCAGTGGGCAGATCCAATAGTTTTAAACTTCAACAGACACCCGCCTCCAAGTGAGTGAACGTTTGCCAAATAGAGCAGTTCCAGACCTTCTGTACAAGTGAAATGAAGTACAATGGTCTGGTTGGACCAGGCTACATCAAACCTTTCAAAGACACCACAACTGAATACTTTTTTTTTCCACACAAATGAATCATAATAACACACCATAACTGTTGCATTTTATTTTTTTCTGGGATTTGCTGCTGCTCACAGCACTGCAAGGGCTCAGTCTTTGCAATTGTGTTACTCTAGGCCATGTCTTGTTTGTCATCATGGGTTGCAGCACATAAACAATGTTATCAACCACATCTCCTTCTGCTGTATCCAACAAGTGGTCATCTGTCCCAGTGTAGTTTTGATCAGACATTTGTGTCAACATATTATATAATGGGACATATTGATATGTGCCTTTTTTGTGTGTAAAATATCCCTTAAAATGTGTTTCTTGCTATATATTTAAAACATCCAGGGACTATGTACATGCCATACAGTTTATAGCATGCTTTTATTTTTCATGGTCAAAAAGGTAAGGTGGGTAGGGTTCCCAAAATAAGCAAGCTGAGCTGCTCCTATTGACAGGACCCTTCCATTGGGGTACCGTCTTAACTACCGTTAATAGACTCTTGTGTTAAATGAAAAATGTCGGTGCGCAGCTCTTTGTTTAATGTGTTGCGTTGTTCCTCTTCATTGAGTTAATCAGTGGGCTAGGGTGATTACGATTTTGATGCTCTGACTGCAAGGAAATATAGTTTGATATTATTCCCCCCCCCCATATCTAATTAAATGATGTTATAACCCCCATCATTAATTTGCATTTCTCATAGATAATCAATAGAAAAATCGATATAGTCTGAACTTGATTTAAACTCTCTTATGTTTCTCTCACTCCAGACTCGTGAGAAAGACGGGGAGGCAGAGATGATTTTGCAATAAAAAGCCCAGTCATAAATTTCCCATAAAGATAGCGATAAGAACCAGACTTGAATATCGTTTTAAACAAAAGCCTTCTGTTTCTCAGCTGACCAAAACTGATACATTCGAGGACATAGACAGTCTAGACAGTCATAGTTTTTTCCCAGAAATGCAGAAGATGACGTCAGCCAGAAGAGGAGACACATGACAACATTTAGCCAATCATAGGCCTCGTTAAATTTTATATATAAGATCCTGCTGTTGAGAGGATCGGGACTTCACTACTACTTCATTTTCTGTACTTCTTCTTTATTTTTGTATCCTGTGAATTTATATTAAACAACAATTATAACTCTAACTAACTTTTTTCAGACATTCTTTATTTTTCACATTCCATATATCCGATCAACGAACACGTATATTATAGTTTTGATATGACCCATACTCTGGCCACGGCTTTTGCCATCCGGCATAAACCCCGCCCAGTGTCAGTGGTGGAGACGCCAGACAGATCTAGCGTAAAAGAGCTGATCTGATCCGCTCAGTCTAAACGAGGCATATGCCCTACACAGCATGGTACATGCAAAGGAATTCCCATTGTTACAGTAGATGCTACACTGAGGAACTCACACAGCTATCTTCCCCTCTCTCTCTCTCTCTCTCTCTCTCTCTCTCTCTCTCTCTCTCTCTCTCTCTCTCTCTCTCTCTCTCTCTCTCTCTCTCTCTCTCTCTCTCTCTCTCTCTCTCGGTCGGTCCCTCTTTCCCTTTCTATGTTAGTCTCTCGCCACCCATGATAGATGTGATTCAGAAAGAGGAGCCACATGTGCTGTGGGAAATACAATTGGATCACATCCCACATCAGGAGCCAACAGAACAACAGAGGTGAAAAGAAGGAGCTTTGAAAGTGGGAGAAATAGAGTCTTAGAGTGGGAGAGTCTAGAGTCATTCTATTCCCCAATTCACCCAAGTCAGTAGTTCTGCCTGATCTTATGGCGGTATATATATGGCCAATACAGCCACATCTGCATATTTACTCTACAATAATTCCGAAAGGCTTACTGTAACTCTTTTCAAAATGTTATTTTAGTGTAGGGTAAACCTACTATAGTTGTATTCAGAGGAATTTCAGGAATGGCTTTTTAAATTATTAAATTATTCTTTAAGATACAACATTTTATTTGTATGTGTTAAAATAACAATTACTCTTTGTAATGTTGTTCTATTTAGAGCAGTCAACATGTTGTAATCTAGTGGCAGGCCAAATAATAGTCCCTCATCATTGCATTAATGCAGGTGTAGTATCACATGAGTAGGTGTATGCATGAGTAAAAATCTCAAATTTAAACAGCTGCATTCCTATGCGAAAAAGAAAATATAAAATACATTTGATGTCAGAGCGGAAAGACTGACTCTCCTTAATTTATCGGGTTATCAGACTGACTGACAAGGCCTTTCAATTTCCTCTGGACCTTCATCAGTCTCTGCATGAAGTCCAAATGACTGGGGTGTGCGAGGGGAGTCTATGCTGTCCCTTATTCCCAATTCAATATGAAATGCAATTGCTTTGTCTCACATTTTCCTCCCAATCTGCCACACTTGACCACCTTACTTCTCTAATCTCATTCCATGGCAAAGAGCTCCCCTGATATGGAGAATGAGAGATTGAGGAAAAGGATATATAGATAGCACTGTGTTTCTGAGGTAAAAGGATAAACAAAATATATGTGTGCATTAGTATGCTCTCTGTGAAACAGAGCTATAAACTAGTATTTGGGACACTTAAATCAGGTGTATTCTAGCCAATACTAATCCCTGTTTAAAGAGATAAATCAATACGATACTAACCACTCTGTTCCTAATTTCCAAACTTTACTTTTTTAAAGTTGTAAAGTTCAGGAACTCACTCACCTAAAAGAAAACATCATTATATTAGATAACATAACTTAATATAAGTAAATGGACAAGTGCAGATTCAATTAACCTAAAAAATCAAATAGGAATGTGTTACAATGCTAAAAGAAACAAAATCACAAGGTGAAGTTACATAACTTACTATAAAAAAGAAACCAGCGGCAGCCTTTAACCCAGCGTTAACCATAGTTATTATGCCTTATCACATTTTAACAAAACATTTTATGTTAATATGAAATAAGTAATTATGTATGCAGTGCGTGCATCAAATGAGACACAATACCCATTACCCGCTATACAATCTAACTCAGATAATTGTAGTGTAGGTCCCAAAAAATTAAGATCATCAAAAGGCAGCTGGTCAAATGTTATTACGAGATGTATGATAACATTTTGATTTGTTCTACAAATGTATGAAACAGTATGAATGAAATAACTTCCAGACAGCTTTCAGTTAAAATCACTTTAAAATTGTCAGTTAGTTTTGCACCGGATAAAAACGTCCTGACTGCATCTTGTGTCCCCACATATTCAACAGACATAGTCTACTGTACTTCTGTGGAACATGAAATGCTGTTGACATATACAATATGGTGAGACCAGAGGGGTATACTACGAAGCGAGATTAAGGGCGGAGCGAGGTCTGTTGAGTCTAAAGCCAGAGTTTTCAGTATCACAAAAGGTGGCTCTCTTTCTACCTGGCTAGATCACCGTGGTAACAGAGGCTGCACGGCTAACCTGCTCAGAGCAGTTTTTGTTTCAGAGTTTGAACTTAAATTCGGCTCTTAGAGCGCTGCCCTTTAAGGAAACTACACATTTTGAAATCCCGCGGACCTGACTATATTGTCTGAGCGATATATTCTCACTGAGGAAACTTGTTAAATCAGTAAACTTATTAATCAGTAAGTTAATGAACAAAACGAAGCCGTGACATAAGGCTTACAGCAGAGTGAACTGTAACATCGCGCTGGGGCTTTTTGCCACATGCATACAGTTATTGATGCAGAAAATGTTAAATAGCCTAGACCTACTGTATGCAGCGCTACTCTATGCTCTCACCTCAAATGGCGATCTACACACACTGGATCTTAATAAAGCGTTCTATAAAATCACAGTTTGCAACATTATTTCACTGTAGGCTTCTTTCTTTTCATCAGTAGTGATTACAGTTGGGACGTGACAGGTGACAGCTGTCACAGTTCGGACATCGCTGCAGACTCGCAGGTTGAGCTTCTCACAGTAGATTCATATTTGTCCGAAAAATACAGACTGCAGGTTTTTTAATGTAGGCCTATTGGTATTTGTAAGATTCAAATAAAAGGCTAATAGTCTAAATCAAAATTGTATTCATTATGATGTGGCCCAAAACTAAAGTGATTTTCCATAGGCTATTCATTTGGGGACAGTGTCAGACTTAAATTACATTAAGTGTGGGACTATAGGCGTAGTGCTATAAATATAGCAAAGTAGCCTATATATATATATATTAGGCTAAATGGTATAGTGTTTAAATCCGAGTTCAACGTTTCATTGTTTTATAATGTCACGTTACGCACTGCGAGAACGATCGGCAAGATAAATAAATAATTTCCATGCCGGCAGCATTCCACTCTCCTTAGCCTATTTGCAGTAAGAGTTTTTTCGGCTCTCTGATTTCTGCTGTAATAATTCAGACTGACAAACTCTTCCTCTTGAATGAAGTTGGCGACACACTTTTGTTTTACTCAGCTGCTCACAATCAGTCCGTTTGTGTAAAGTTAGCGGCACAAGATCAGTCCATTTTGTGCGGATGCAGAGTCAAATGACGGGTCAAACACCCCTTTTCATGGGGACGCGCACAGAGCCTGAAGCCGAAACCCTCGTTCAACATAAGAGGTTGATAACTTCCTTCGTGATACCGGTTAGCTCTGAGCGAGGGTTTGTGTTATGTTGAACCAGATCAAAAAAAGAGAGCCGGGCTCTGTTGAGTTTGTTTCGTAGTATACCCCTCAGGTGACTTTGGTTAGTTGTGCAATGTCAACACAGTTAATATACATTATATGGATGTATAATTGTCACTCACTTCCTGATTGATCAAAGCATTCCTTGCACTAACTAGTACCTCTAATGCACAACCCAACATCCACTGCACTATGCAGTTCCAAGTGTCATGGTCTGTCTTTGTCTTGTCTTGTTTTGGTGTTACCCGGGTTTCCTGTTTTATTTTGGTACGTCTGTACGTCCGAGCATTCTGTTACGGTGACGACAGGCAGACAGGCAAGCAGGACCCAAATGCAGAAAGTTTCAAGTGAGGGTAATTTATTGTCCAAAAAACACAAAAACTCCAGAAACGCAAAAAGGCACAAAGGCAAGGCAAGGCAAGGCACATGGAACACAGGAACATACAGGGACAGACTCACCAACAGGTACAATGCTCGGACAGGGAACAAAGAAACATCCTCATCCTCAACCGCTTATCCGAAATCGGGTCGCGGGGGCAGCAGCTTGAGCAGGGAACCCCAAACTTCTCTTTCCCGGGCCACATCAACCAGCTCTGACTGGGGGATCCCGAGGCGTTCCCAGGCCAGCGTGGCGATATAATCTCTCCACCTAGTCCTGGGTCTTCCCCGAGGCCTCCTTCCAGCTGGACGCTCCTGGAACACCTCCCTAGGGAGGCGCCCTGGGGGCATCCTTACCAGATGCCCGAACCACCTCAACTGGCTCCTTTCAACGCAAAGGAGTAGCGGCTCTGCCCCGAGTTCCTCACAAGTGACTGAGCTTCTCACCTTATCTCTAAGGGAGACACCAGCCACCCTCCTGAGAAAGCCCATTTCGGCCGCTTGTACCCGCGATCTCGTTCTTTCGGTCATTACCCAGCCTTCATGACCATAGGTGAGGGTAGGAACAAAGATCGACCGGTAGTTCGAAAGCTTTGCCTTACGACTCAGCTCTCTTTTCGTCACAACAGTGCGGTAAAGCGAGTGCAAAACCGCCCCTGCTGCTCCGATTCTGCGGCCAATCTCACGCTCCATTGTTCCCTCACTCGCAAACAAGACCCCGAGGTACTTGAACTCCTTCACTTGGGGTAAGGACTCATTCCCTACCTGTAGTAGACAATCCATCGGTTTCCTGCTGAGCACCATGGCCTCCGATTTAGAGGTGCTGATCCTCATCCCAACCGCTTCACACTCGGCTGCAAACCGATCCAATGAGAGCTGAAGGTCACAGGCCGATGATGTCATCAGAACCACATCATCCGCAAACAGCAGAGATGAGATCTTCAGACCACCAAACTGCAACCCCTCCCCACCACGACTACGCCTTGATATCCTGTCCATGAATATCACAAACAAGATTGGTGATAAAGCGCAGCCCTGGCGGAGGCCAACCCCCACCGGAAACGAGTCTGACTTACTACCGAGAACCCGTACACAGCTCTCGCTTTGGGCGTACAGAGATTGGATGGCCCTGAGAAGGGACCCCCTCACCCCATACTCCCGCAGCACCCCCCACAGTATCTCCCGGGGAACCCGGTCATAGGCCTTCTCCAGATCTACAAAACACATGTAGACTGGATGAGCAAACTCCTAAGCTCCCTCTAGGATCCTTGCGAGAGTGAAGAGCTGGTCCGTTGTTCCACGGCAAGGACGGAATCCGCATTGTTCCTCTTCAATCTTAGGTTCGACTATCGGCCGAACCCTCCTTTCCAGCACCTTGGAGTAGACTTTGCAGGGAAGGCTGAGAAGTGTGATACCCCGGTAGTTGGCACACACTCTCTGGTCCCCCTTTTTGAAAATAGGAACCACCACCCCTCCTCCTGCCACTCCTTCGGCACTGTACCCGACTTCCACACAATGTTGAAGAGGCGTGTCATCCAAGACAGCCCCTCCACACCCATTGCTTTCAGCATTTCTGGACGGATCTCATCAACCCCCGGGGCTTTGCCACTGTGGAGTTGTTTAACTACCTCAGTGACTTCCACCAGGGAAATTGACGATGATCCCCCATCAGCCTCCAGCTCTGCCTCCAACATAGAGGGCGTGTTAGTCGGATTCAGGAGTTCCTCAAAGTGCTCTTTCCACCGACCGACTACCTCCTCAGTTGAGGTCAACAGCGTCCCATCCTTACTGTAAACAGCTTGGATGGTTCCCCGCTTCCCCCTCCTGAGGTGCCGGACGGTCTTCCAGAAACACCTTGGTGCCGATCGAAAGTCCTTCTCCATGGTTTCTCCAAACTTCTCCCACACCCGCTGCTTTGCCTCTGTCACGGCAGAGGCTGCAGCCCTTCGGGCCTGTCGGTACCTTGCAACTGCCTCAGGAGTCCCACAAGATAACATATCCCGGAAGCACTCCTTCTTCAGGCGGACGGCTTCCCTGACCACCGAGGTCCACCACGGCGTTCGAGGGTTACCGCCCCTTGAGGCACCTAAGACCTTGAGACCACAGCTGCCTGCCGCAGCTTCAGCAATGGAAGTTTTGAACATCGACCACTCGGGTTCAATGCCCCCAACCTCCACAGGGATGCTAGAAAAGCTCTGCAGGAGGTGCAAATTAAAGATCTCTTGAACAGGGGCCTCCGCCAGACGTTCCCAGTTCACCCGCACTACCCGTTTGGGCTTACCAGGTCTGTCCAGAGTCTTCCCCCACCCTTTGACCCAACTCACAACCAGATGGTGATCAGTTGACAGCTCCGCCCCTCTCTTCACCCGAGTGTCCGAAACATGCGGCCTTAGATCAGATGATACGATCACGAAATCGATCATCGACCTTCGGCCTAGGGTGTTCTGGTACCATGTACACTTATGAGCATCCTTATGTTCGAACATGGTGTTTGTTATAGACAAACCATGACCAGCACAGAAGTCTAACAACAAACGACCGCTCGGGTTCAGATCGGGGAGGCCGTTCCTCCCAATCCCGCCTTTCCAGATGTCTCCATCATTGTCCACGTGCGCGTTAAAGTCTCCCAGCAGAACTATGGAGTCCCCTACCGGAGGCCCATGCAGGACTTCGTTCAGGGTCTCCAAGAAGGCCGAATACTCCGAACTGCTGTTTGGTGCATACGCACAGACAACAGTCAGAGTCTTCCCCCCCACAACCCAGAGGCGTAGGGAGGCGACCCTCTCGTCCCCAAAGCCAGCCTTTGCCGCCCGGGTCTGGTCCATCGTGGTCCCCGCCCTTCACTGCCACCCTTTAGGCAGCGCACCCGACCCCAGCGGTTCCTCTGACGAGTGGTGGGCCCATCAGTTGTAGAGGGAGTTTGTGCCACGTAGCTTCTTCGGGCTGTTCCCGGCCGGGCCCCGTGGCAGACCTGGCCACCAGACGCACGCAGGCGGGCCCCCTTTCTGGGCCTGGCTCCAGACGGGGGCCCCGGGCTTCCTCCGGGCAGGGTCACACTTCCTCTAGCTTGTTTTTCCATGAGGTCTTTTTGAACCATTCTTAGTCGGGCCCCTCACCCGAGACCACTTTGCCTTGGGAGACCCTACCAGGAGCACTAGGCTCCGGACAACACAGCTCTCAGGTTCACAGGGGCACACAAACCTCTCCACCACGGTAAGGTGATGGTTCACGGAGAGGTAGAACAAAGAACAAAGAAACACTGGGAGTTATATACACACACACAAGACAGGGTAGACAACGAGGGACAGGTGAACCACATTAGGGAAGGGAGCAGTAATCAAACAAGAGGGAAGCTTGACATGACATGGGGAGGAACAAGACAGATGTACCAAAATAAAACAGGAAACCCGGGTAACACCAAAACAAGACAAGACAAAGACAGACCATGACACCAAGTCCCACATGATCACTCATCGCAAACTAGTGTAGCTCACAAGGAGTTTCTTCATAAGATACTTACCCTCAGAGGAATAGCTTTATAAAATGAGCAAACCCACTCCTTCACATAGAATATGCATGGGCCATGACTTCAACCAAGAGAGACTGGGTGCTGCATATTTTGCAAGAGAAAGGAGCACCGACAAAAGAGTCCCTGACCAGAATGTTGACCTCAGTTTTTCAAATCCACACAAATGTTTTTGGTTGGAAGCTTGGTCTACACCATGTAAAACATACTATGAGGTGTGCCTACAATTGGTCAATATACTACAGTAAGTTTTTTTCCAAATATCTAATAAAGTAAGCTTTACAGAGGTAGAATTGTAAAATGCTGATCGAAAATGTATCTATGCAGAAGGTTCGACCATTATCTTCCCACTGCTGCCCAAGTTTGAGCAGTGCTCTCGAAGGTCCCTCCCATGATAAGGTTTTCGTGCCAGGTAATTTGGGATGACAGTCCATGTCATCGAGAATGTTTTTTCTCGGACCTGATTATCGTCAGGGCTGCCCATGCAAATGACAGGGAGACCTTAAGGGATATCATTTTCTATTAAAATATTTAAGAGTCTAATTACAGATAAATGTCACATTAGCTGTGTGAGATATGGAGACCTTGAGTGAATTGGTGTTCGGCAAAAAGGGGTGAAAGGGGCCAAACAGGCTTGTGGAGTGATTAATGAAAAAACAAGGGAGAATTGTTGCATTTAATAACACTGTGCAACATTATTAACACACTTCAGTTGGTTGTTCTTATTGGTAACGTATGAAAATCCGAATGCAGAATGTAGGCAGCAATAGCATGTGGCATGGGGTTGACGATGATTCAACATTATACCTGGCAACTAATGTTTGATAAGCTTGTAACTGGTGCTACCACAGCATGAAATAGCACCAATGAGAGGACTAGACAGCTGATTTATGTTGTAATGGCTCCAGTCATCATTATCCATTGGTTCCGAATTAGATTGATTTTTTTTTTCAACGCACACACAGTACAGACAGTAAGCAGCTCATGAAGAGATAATCACTGATTTTGACAAGAAAATATTTCGTCAAGCGTTCCCAGGAACAGCTGACATCACCTTCAAGCATCAACATCCCTTTACCCTTTTAATGACCCTTGAGGTCTTTTAACTGCAGAAATTTTGAAAAAACAAAGCAGTAAACTAACAATGATGGCCCCATCCGTGTAAGTGTGCTAGTAAAGATTCAGTGGCATTAGCTGATTGCCCAATTAAAAAACTCTTCTATATGCCCAGAAAAGGGATTTGATGTGGATTGTATGTGACTTGGAGCCAAATAATACATCAACTGGAAGTATATGTGAGATATGCTGTCACGGCCCTGCCTGGGCCCCAAGAACCTACTGTTTATTTTTCCTCCCCACCACCCCACGTGTGGCTAGTTCTTTCCCGTCTGTCTGTGTACATGTGCTAATTGCAGGGTTGGATTCAGGTGTGTAGGAGCCGGGCACCAGCATCCACTGCTGCATGCAATCAATCTGCATGCAACCAATCTGCATGCAACCAAGCTGCATGCAGCCAAGCTCTACAAATACCTGGCTCAACCTTCCAGACACCTCCAGATTGTAGACTCTGCTCACCCAGTCACTCTTCAGCCTCTTACCTGTTTGGAGATCTGTCTGCATGTGTTATTTGCCTAACTCCTGTTCTCTTTGTAACAGTTCTTTCGGCTTTCATCCAGTATCGATTTGAATGGTGCCTCTGAAGTTTGAAAAAAATATTCCTCGTTGCAACAGATTTGAGTACCAAATAATCATCATAGTTGGATTATAATCTAATTTTTAGGATGATTTTTTCTTCCCCACTGTGTCCCACCAAAGACTGCCGTTTCTTGAAAGGTTGACTGATGAATAGGCCTTTTCGCACGAGTGTACATTTTGACAGCTATTACGGAAATACATTGCAATTAAGGGGCCTCCGGTGTCACAAGGCCCAGAAAAATCGGGCTTAACCCTAAAGGCAGACAAACATAAAACCCAGTTCAAGGCAAGTTTGAAGATTAGTCTGTCCGGTTAAAGTGTTTGCATTCATTATTTAGTAATTAGCTACATGTAATTGCTTTCTGACACCTAGGATTACACTGTCTTTGTAATGCATTAGCTGTCTAAATTATAGCAAGGGGCTGGATAAGCCTGCACTTGATGTGGTTTATCTTTTCATTTTCTTTCTCTTTACCCCCCACTCCCTATTGTCATTGCTTCAAAATGCTCTTCATTCTCTCGTTGGTTTTTCACAAGGGAAGGTAGCCAAGCCATATCAGTGAGCCAGCATGACAGCAGCAAGACAAATAATATGCAAGTGATGTCCAAGCCAGGGCCTCTTAGTCTTTTTATAAGGTTCAGCACCACAGTAATGGTTATAAATATGTTTTCCTTAATGCAGTAAATAAGTCAAAAAATCTTAAAAATGCAAAAACGGACTTTGCACTCTATGATTATCTGTTGCTCCGCCCTTTTCCAATATAATGGGATGCCGGTAAAGTATGTTTTTGTTTATTCACATGTTTAGCTTCGAATACATCATTTATTTATTTGCTACAACCCTTTTTGTAAATGCTAAATTAGATAAGTTGTTGCAGTGTTTCTTTATTTCACGTTATTTTGAGTTTAATCTGTAGATGCTCGGTGTTCGATTACTTTTGTTTTGCCTCGTTCAGCCTGTAGAGGAATAGCGTGTTTGCCGTCTCCTCGGCCATTACAACTTTGGACTTCAACTAACAATACTGCGTCCTCGTTGTTCTTTCTATACCCCCCTTACAAGTAAGAACGGTGGTTATGTAATTGTGTATGTATTTATGTTTTAATTGATTGAAGGAACATAACGAGAGTAAAATAGCTGTGCATGGAATGTTGGAAAAAGATTAGTTAAGTTAAAAACGGAGGAGTCGCTCTGCCATAGCGTGCTTGCTAGCAGCATCACACAGGTAGGCGCGTGGTAAGAAAGTTTCTGCCATTCCACGGCAATACGTGTTGGCGCGGTTTTCATGTAATGTGTAAAATATAGGCCAACGTAGTATAGTACAAGCTGGCGCTTTATTTAGTTAATGTTTAAAATATTTGCCAATGTGTTATTGTATAAGCTGGCGCTTCTTTCAGTTTAAGTGTTTTTAAAGAGTATTGCCAATGTGTTTTAGCTGAAGCAATACTTAAATGTGGAATGTGTAAAAGCTTAAAATGTAGTATTTAGTACTCAAACAATGCACACTTTATTATTCTGTTTATTCACATGTCATTTTGAAAGTTAAAGGTAGAATTCTGATGTGTTTTGCAAATGATATTTTATAAAAACTGTAAAGGTAATTTGTGAAAACTGTTTATAGGAATTTGTGATCTTTGAAAATTGAAAAGGCCATTTTATGAATACTGTACAGGTATTTCTAATATTTGAAATTGCATGAAAAATGCACTGTTTATTGAATAGTGTGAACATCATTACAACTTTGGACTTCAACTAACAAAACTGCGTCCTCGTTGTTCTTTCTATACTCCCCCCCCCCCCTTACAGGGGCGTAACACCACTCATTTTTTGCACAGCAAAAAGTGCACTTCTGGATGAGTTTTTACACACGCAGCATGGATGCCTTTGCGGATCTGCTCATCCTTTCACTGTAGCATCACTGCATTTGCACACTATGGCCTTCAAGCCTGGACTTGCATCTCATATCTTTAGTCCTATTGGGATATTCACCCAATATACTGTAGACCGAACGGAGATGGCTGATTATCAGAGGAGCCTTGGGATGGATTTGCAAACTGCAGGACCAGTAAGCCCATAGAGCGATATAAGCCAGGGTTTTATGGGTTGAGCAGGCCAACATTCCCTCGAGGGATGTGTGAATATACCGTATGTGTGTTTATGTGTGTGCACATAAAGGCTTGTGTCTGTTTGTGTGTGTATTTCAAAATCAAATCAAATCAGTTTTATTTGTATAGCCCAAAATCACAAACACATTTGTCTCAGTGGGCTTTACATTTCATACAATATGATATATGATACAATATGACACCCTGCCCTTACACCCTTAGCTCGGCTGAGAAAAAACTCCCAGTAAAAACCCTATTTATTTGTGATGTTTATGTGTGAACAGTGTGTTTATTTTAATGCTTTGTCATGTATGTCTGGTGTTTCCTGGACGATATGTATTTACTTTTGTAAGCTGCAAAATCTGAGAGGGAGAGGGGCTAAATAAGTGACATGCCTCAAAAACCTTATTTTTTGGCCCACAATGTCCCATGCCAGTCATTGTGTCACAGGAACACACAGTGGCTTTCTAGTTTATCACCCTCTTTATACACTGTGTTTGTTATCTCAACACACTATTTCTTATTCCTGTATGTCAGTAACCAAAATTAGGAAAACAAATGAGGGACAGGCCCAGGGACAGGGAAAGTAAAAGCCATTGGGGAAATGTGTTGGGGACCTCCTCCCTGCATGCGAGAATACACAAGCTTTGCTCTGCCCATCTTCGGTGGCATTTTTGTGTAGGCTTGAGATGCAGTCTCAGTGAATTTGTAGTTTAAAGAGCTTAATGATGTGAGGTATGTGAGACTAGCCTGGTAAGTGGGTGTTTCAGTCTGTGCTGTTGAGATACTACAGTAAAATATGTCTTCTAACATCATTTTGACACTCACCCTGATCAGAGAAATAATTGAGTTTGACTGAGTTGACTTAATATGTAATGACATCAAAGACATGAGCTTATACCCCCCATACTTGTGCATCTTCCCCAAGGGCTGAGTTGGCACCGGGATTCGGCACATTGCTGTTCTTTAGTAAGGAATGGAACACAGCATGGTGACAAGTGTGCCAAATGTATATTCCTCAGCCAAACCGTACAACTCATATTACTCAGACAGCATGATGGGAGATTGTTTTAGGAAACTAAACCTGCATTCATTCCATCTGTAAGCTGAATATATAAAACCGTCCAATAAAGTGTGTAAGATGATAATGTTTAATAGTAATACTTTTTGTTGCAGTAAAAGCAGAAACAGTAAGTTGAAGTTCATCTTCAGACGTCATGGAAACTGCAACTTTTGTAACTCACAAATAATTGCAGTGTACTGTAGTATGGAAATGGAACATGACTATCATCTCAATTGAAAGCACATCAGCTGGTCAGTTCCGCTGGAGGGACATTTTAACTACAAGGTTGCTTTGGCTACCATGTGTCATATGTTTCACACTTTTTGAATACAGTTAACTTTAAATAGTCCACAAACAACTTTACTCATATGATTGGCTCTTCACACACAGCCCTATTACCTGCATGCAGTTTCCCAATTGGGTGTAAGTGAAACTCAAAACATGTTTTTAGATGCTTTTGTGACCCTCTGATCCATATCTTTGATAACACGGTCATAAATCAAGTAACTTAGTATCTTTTAGAGGCTGGCAATGAGTCTTGTCAAAGAAAATAAAAACCTGAGAGCAGCTCTGCAATGGGGAAGACTGAGATTGATCAAAGATTTCCATTTAATTTCCATATGTGCTGATGCTTATACTCCTCGCCAAAAAATATTAAAAATTGCAATCAAAGAAATCATGCTTCATTATGCATCTGATCAGTATGCAACTCTTCACCTAACAGGCTCACAAGACATTTTGTCTGAAGAATCTGCCTTGTATCTTTGAGTTTTCTATAGGGGTTTGAGTTTCAATAGAAGCATTTTCACATTGAAAGAATACTATAGGCATCCTTTGATCAACTGATGAAAGGAGAAAATAAATCTGGTAGAAAAATCTACAATGTCAAACTCAATTTTGCATTTTTCTAAGGCTAAAAAATGTTTGCTGTTTTTCTTTGTATTTTCCTTGGTATTTTCTTGACTCTCAAACAACTTAATTTTAAGGCAAGATGTAAAGATGTGTTAAAATAGTTTTTCCAACTATCCATTTTTGGTACTCATCGTCCATCCCATGGGGGCTATTCTCTCAGTTACACATTTGCGGCATGTTGTTGTGAAATATTCAATGAAATCACCTGTAGTGTCACTGCACAAATTATTTTAAGTGACAAAAGCAAACAAAAAATAATAACAATAGTTCACCTTTAAGTTTGTTTTCCTTTCAAGTTAAAAATGCGGACCAAATAACATGTTCCTTATGTGTTGGGCAAATACTAGCTTTTTTGCAGCCTCTGTATCCTTATATTTCTAAGCAAGTAGGTTAAAAAAGGAGCCTTTTCCAACCAACAGTCAACAGAGACAGAGAAAAAAGGGCATGCCGAATAAATAGGATGAAATCAGATCACAAGGGCCTTGATGTCTAATTCAGGGATTTAGTGAAAGGAACCAAGGGACAGGATGAGGGAGCACACTGACAGCTTGTCCTCTTGATGGCCAAAACACGACCCCTGTTGTCTTTCCAAGTCGGGGAGCATTCCCAGCAGATAGACACTGTGGTTTGTTTGCCCTGTCTGGCACACATAGTGCCATACCCTTGTACTATTCCCTATTCCTGCTATTTATACCTTTTAACCCAGCTTTTGAAATTATATTTTTAAAAGCCATGTTTTCACACCCTTTGAGTTCGAAGCAAATTCCAAACTATCCTCTTTGCTGGGGATAATACAATTATAGATCCATCTAAAATCATACTGGTAACTGTATACTCTATGCTTTGGGTCTTCAACTGGCAGGCAGATTGTGCCTGGTATCATGGATTACAGACCATAATATATTTATGTCTTCTGTACAGACAATGGGGTATATACAGTCTCTAGCAAATTATTTTAATAAAGTGCTTGTTGGTTATCCTAAAGCAAAATACAGTATAAACGCAACAGCACTATTGATGGATAAGCAACATATCAAACCATTTAACACTATGGCTATGAACAAACACAATTATTTTTTGACCATACCAGTCTTTGAATAATCAATATAAAACATGTTGCAGTATGAGGCTTAATTATATATGTCCACAAACCCTCACAAATAATGCTTATGCTGGTGTATTTGCTTGTGGATGATTTTCAAATCCCTGTCAGCACACCCACAGTAACAAAGTAACTACTGGTCTCTAAGTATTGCTCTTGGCTCTTGAAATTTGATGAAAATAACACATTTTGGGGGCGCCCTTAGCTAAGTTGGTAGGGCATCCCCCCCATGGGCCTCGGTCAGCAGTGGATCCGGGTTTGATTCCAGCCCGCGGTCGTTCTCTGTATGTCACTCCCCTCTCTGCCCCATTTCAACTCTGTCTCTACACTATCAATAAAGCGTAAAAATGCCAAAAAAATATCTTAAAATAAAAAAATAATAAATAACACATTTTAATATAACATCACAAACGGCATTGGCGAATGCACAATATAATTAACTTATCTTCATATTTTATTTATAGGGGAAGGTGGGGTGATTTGTGCATTTTGGAAGTTGCAAAACCCCTTGTTTCTAGAAAACCGTGGAAGAAATTGGAAATGTGACCACATATTTAAGAAGAGCCATCCATTTGACTCATCCTGTAAAGAAGGGAGACACAAGGAATAAGATATAAGCACATTTAAGCTCAAAAAACTGTGTTTTGCCTTTCAAAGTAAAATTTCCATGATCAAGGTTTTTTGATTATTGTGTCTGAACAATTATAGACACGTTTGAAAACATTTGACACATGTTTTAGTGCTTTGGTATGCTACACTTTGAGTCTATATAGTTAGCACGATGTCAGCCCTAAATTGCTGCATCATGCCTATTATCCAAAATTCTGGGGATGGGGTGATTTGTGCGCAAGGGCCTGGGTGAGTTATAAGTAAGTAAGTAAGTAAAATGTATTTATAAAAGCACATTTATGACAGTTTGCACTGTCCAAAGTGCTGTACATAGTGCATTCAGTAGGTAAACAATGAAGGTAAAATAACAATAACCAAAATAAAAGACGTAAAGCCCATACATCCACATAAACACAGATAGTAGTGCAGAGGTAAGTAAGTAGTGCAGAGGTTAATGGGGAGGAAACACCAGGGTGTACATATGGGTTTTGAGCCTTGATTTAAAGGCAGAAATGTAGGGGGAATCACATTTGTCAGGTGGCAGTTGGTTCCACAAGCACGGAGCAACTAGTGCAAAGTACATTTCTGAGAGTTGTGCCAGTGGCATGGCTGTATACGCTGGTCACCAAAAGAAAGTGATTGTCTACAGTAGCTCAGAAGAGAGTGACATCTCAATTCCACTTAACGACACCACTGATGAGAGTTCAGATGGCCAGAAAGATGATGATGGTGACTTTGTCATTGTGACACAATGACGCACAAATCACCCCACTACGTGGGGTGATTTGTGCGACAAGACAACTTTTTTTCCGAAAGCTATATTTCTTAAACAGTTTATTCCAGATCCAAAGTTTTTATTGCCAGGGATGCACAACATCCTGAAATATATGTACATATTTGAGTTGGAGACATAACTGTCAAGGCCTCACTTTAAAATCACTTTGAGTAAAAAGTTGCACAAATCACCCCACCTTCCCCTATTAATATAATTTTTAAAAAATCAATTTGAATCTGCTAAAAAGTTAAACATCGTAAATGTGTTTGTTTGTTTGCTTGTTTGTTTGTTGGGTTAAACCATTTCATTAGATGAGAAGCTCTTGGTGCACAGCTTCATAGGTCTTGAAGGAGGCTGTTGTAGGATTTGGGGGCTTCTCTCTATGTACTGTGTCCACATTTTCTTGAAGCATTGGCCAAACCCCCATGCACTCACTCTGCAATGGAGATTTTCATACCATCTGTTGCCACAACATGTTGAAGCGTACCAACATGAGTGAAGAAAGTGCTGTGTTACCCCTTTGCATCCAACAGTGTCTTGATCTACAATACTAAAGAGTCAATTGTGAGTTGTAAAGGGTGGCAATGAATAACAGTTCAAAACCTCCATATTATATAGGGGTTTTACTTAAGTGACATTCGTTTTTACAGAAACCAATCCTTTACAGGGTTACATTGGTTGTTGACCATTGCCCTCTCAAACCAAGTAAAACCGACCAGGCTCCAGTTGATACAACAATTTCCCAAAATGTCATGTGTTTGCGTTCCATTGAGAGAGCCCTCTGGGGACAATCTAAATGATGACAGGGGCAAAGGTGGAAGTCAGGTTACATTATTATAGGTAGTTGTTTTGATTTTCACTCAACACATGACCAAATTGTTCCCTAACCCTAACCACATTTGTTATTGTATCCAGGGGCCTATTTCAGGTAGCTGGTTTTACATACTCTGGGTTTAATCCTGCGCTCTGAGTTGGTCAACTCAGAGCGCAGGGTTGACGAGAAACTCTGGGTTTTCGGTTTCAGAACAGTGGATCAGCGTTGGGTTAATCAACTCTGAGCGTGTTCACTCTGGGTGGAGCGTGTGCATAAAAGCCATTGTCAATGGATCGCTGAAAACATGATTCACCATGGAAACAGAAGAAACAAATGCTTGATCCTCCCACTTCTCCACTTCTCAAAAAAGAAAAAAAAAACTTCTCCGCTCCTCCCACTAGAGTAAGAAATATTAACTTATGAGCTTATGGAGAAGAATGAACGGGGATAGTCTCATAACTCTGATCTAATTACTTCGGCAATTCAGAAAAAAACGGTGCAAACGTTTTTTGTCAAGAGCATCATTGCTTCCGTATGAGAAGCAAGTCTATTTTAAGAATTAAGTTACGCATATCAGCAGCAACAAAATTATCAAGCTGCCGCTGCACAGCACTGCTGACAGTGTTTTATATTCGCTGTAGCCTATTATGTAGGCAAGCTATAATAGGCCTACTGTGCAGTAAACAGACTGTCGCTTCTTTTAAATGGGGAGTGAAAGATATTAACGTTTGACACATAAGGTGACAGTTTCCATTGTAGATCCTGATTGTTTTATTACCAGATCCCTTGTCCTCTAGTGATCACAGTTTAAATTATTATATTATTTCTATATTCATATTGGGCTATTTAACGAGGCTTGTCTGTGACTTTGGGATGACACAAGTGAACAGTAACGATCGCGTGCAGCCGCAGAATTACATTTCAACCTGACATAAATAGCCTATTTTCAGTGGCACAGATGTTAAAAAACTACTGATAATGATAAAAATAAATAACGAGATACATAGGCCTACAATACAATAGGTTTATTAATCTGAATGTAAAGCATGTTCACGATGTGTAAGGTGGCCGCATATGAACGAACGAGGGCTGAGAACAAGGCTACTGATCAAATGATTGATCAAACGTAAAATCATCAGGAAATGATAAAAACATCCCGATGGAGATTTCTATAGAGTGATTTTGCTTTAAACTGTACAGGGACGCGTGTGACAGTGACACTCTTTCTTCAGTCGGAGCTGCAGCGTAAAGTGAAAACAAACTCAGGGTAGGTCTAACCACCTATCCAGCAGGTTAGACCCACGGCGTATGTTGCCGCAGTAACTGACTCTCGGTTGCGCTGAACCTGCTTCTTGAAACGGAAAACCGAGAGTTTCCACTAACTCAGAGCGAACAAACTCTGGGTTGCCTCAAAACCAGCTACCTGAAATAGGCCCCAGAGCGACTACTAAGTAGTCATTTGAACACAAACCATGAGGCCTTCTCAGAATACATATTTTAGCTCAGAACTAATGTTATTTTCATGAATAACATGAACCAAACCTTATCCAAAGCTTTATCACATCATAACACAGATTCATTTTTAAAAAGTGATTTGGAAATGTCATCATGACGGTAGATCATGTTATGCATCATATTAGAAAATGCTTCTCTATTTTGTATAAAGGGTAGTTCTCTTTAAACTATAATAGGGGAGAGTTGTGCAACTTTTTACTCAAAGTGACTTTAAAGTGAGGCCTTGACAGATATGTCTCCAACTAAAATATGTGCATGTATTTCAGGATTTGGCAACAATAACTTTGGATCTGAAATAAACTGTTTAAGAATTATAGCTTTCTGAAAAGAAAGTGGCCTCGTGGCACAACTTGCCCTAGGTGCGAGGTAAGTTGTGCCATAGGAGAGAATACATTGGGGTAGATTGTGCCATTGTTTTATATCTCATAAACTGCAATGCTATATAAAAGCAAGACAAATCCTTTAGAAAATGACTCATTAAAGATGTATTTAAAGTAAATTAAGTAGATTGTTTACAAAGATTGAAGGTCAATTTTCTTAAACAAGACCTAGCAGATCCAGGTGGTTTTATCTACAAAGCTCACAATGACAAAGTCACTATCATCATCATCATCATCATCATCATCATCATCATCATCATCATCATCATCATCATCATCATCATTTTGGCCATCTGAACTCTAATCATTGGTGTTGTTTAGTGGAATGGACATGTCAGACTCTTCTTAGCTACTTTAGACAATCACTTTCTTTTTTGTGACCAGCATATACAGCCATGCCACTGGCACAACTCATCGCAGGCCCTTTGGCACGAATCAACCCAAACACAGCATTTTGGAAAAACTAGCATGATGCAGCAGGTTAGGGCTAACATCTTGCAAACCTGACTATAATTGTTCAGACAAAATAATCAAAAGATCTTGATCATAGACATTTTACTTTGAAAGGCAAAACTTTCCATGTGTCTCCCTTCTTTGCAGGAAGAGTCAAATAGATGGCTTTAAAAAATATGTGGTCACATGATCAATTCCTTTTTTGGTTTTCTAGAAACAAGGGGTGGTACTACTTCCCCCCTGGCACAACTCACCCCATTAGCCATGTGTGCGTATGTGGTCCATCTTCCAATCATTTCAAAGGAAACCCATAAACTAAACAATTCAAATGTGGATTGTACTGTTTACAAACGGCAATGCACTGTTTATTAATTATATGTCATTATTATAGCGTTGTGTCATCATCTCAACATGTACATTATTTCACTACTAGACTTCAAACTGCAGAATCTGTTAAGGCTGGGTTGGTAGGACACAAGCGCAGAGACAGAACTGGTTAAAGATGTTTTATTCTTTAAATCAACTGGTATCAGGACAGAGATCAGGTTTGGGCTGGCAGGCATGGGGCTCCAAGTGGGCAAAGGGGAAAATCCATGAGAAGAACAAGCAAGGGCAGGGGAGGCGAGGAGTGAGTGCTGGCAGATGAGGGCTGGAGCTGGTGATGGTGGTCGGGAGAGTTTTTCAGAATGATCCATCAGTCTTGGCGTCAACAAAATATTTTTGCAACTATTTGATAGCTGTTGAGTTTAATCCTTGGGTTTAGTTGGATGTGATTTTCCTTCCTCCTTGTTCAGATTCCCCCACTGTCCTAAAAAATTAGAACAATTATAATTGTTAAATTATTGTTTATTTCATTACTTAAATTATGTTTTTAACTATTAAAACGTACGTGCGGAAAGGTTTTGACGTTGTAAGCATACAAACTGGCTTGCACATTTGATGAGGATAAAAACAGAAATTATCCTTGGGCATTGAAATAATTAAATATACTTCACTTGTTATATGGGCTCTGCATGGACAAATAGTCCCTTTGTTTGCCTAAAAGTCATCCACAGAAAAATGTTGATGTTAATAACATTATGTTTAGCAAAGAAAGAACCCACTACAGTATGTGAGATGTTAAGATGACCTCAAACAGAACATTGTGGGGGAGCCAATTTAATCTTCAGTGTTTTGGGCGTTACGAGCTGAATGCATGTCACTTCAATTGTACAGGGTTAGCAGCAGGTGTCTGAAAACTTAAAACTACAACATGACATTAATTGTTGAGACAATTGTGAACACATCCTCTAACAATCATCACGTCAGTAAGTGTTAAGTTATACTGTGCAGCTGGGATGAACTTGAGACGCTATAAATGGAATCACTCTCTTTCCGGTTGGAAGGTTATTTAGGGAACACAGAAAATAAGGTGCACTCTCTCCACTTCCGGTTTTCAAGACGTATAAGCGTAGATGCAGCGTATAATGTTAACACAATATTTTGGTGAAGAAAACAATACATCATAATAATCATGAGCAATGGTATGGAAAAACATTGAGACTAGGCATTACATTTTTCCAGAAACATTTATTCAAAGCTCCCTGGACTCCACTCCATTACCAAGCTGTCACTACATTATGGTGCTTTTAAAGGGGTGAAATGAACACATAATGTATGATAATGGATTCTTTCTCATCCCACCCCATTGCCATGGCACAGTAGGCTATGCTTTGTGCAATGCACCTTACCTTGATTCGTTAAAATAGAGGGCCTCAAAGTCAAAAGAGGAGGATGTAAATCATATAAAACATGGCAGAGGACAAGCACTTAACACTTTAAAAAAAAATTACCACGACAAGGATATGAGGACAGGTTGGCCTTGACCTCAGGATTAATTTCATACCATATTACTAGAAATCAACCGTGGTCACTTTTAAAACTCCAAACCATACATTATAATAACTCTCCAGCTTAACTCCACCCAGCCACAATGTCAGAAGCAAGTAACCGTGACACACTATGTGAGATGTGTATGCTCCAGACAACCATAATAGGAACCTTCCCTTCTCAGGGAGATTTTGCTCAAAGAACACATTTCTTAAAAAATAGGCCCTATTGTTCTTTATGTTAATATTATCAGAAACGTCATCCCCTTAACACACAGTTAAAGGAAATTACTATATTTGATCACGTGTGTTTTTTTCCTGCACATAATTGTATTTCCATTCACTTTTAATTTGCTACTCCCCTGGAAGTTTCACCATCTAGGTCAAGGGTATTGGAGGGAGGCAAATTGCTGTGACTGCTCAATGCTGCCTGCTTCACAGTGAAGCAACTTTGTAAGACTCAATGACATTCTCCCACATTTTTGTTATAAATCTGAGGATAACTGGGGAAGTAAAATGAATGCAGCACCAGATACAAATACATATAATAATGTCTCCAGGGATCAAAACTCCATTATACTATGAAAAAAACACACACACACACACTGAATACATCACTGAAGATGAGAAACTGTATGAAAGAACCAATGACAAAAGAGTGTAAACAGAAAGCCCCGGGAGTCACTCATGCAAGCCCTATACGGTTGCTCTGGCCATATATAAATGTGGCACTAACGGCCTCTGATCAGACTTTAATGGTATTCATAGTTGCCATGGGTCCTTTCCACTGCGATAATATTAAGATCATTTTTATTCATGATGTCCACCAAATTGTCCTTGGAAGAAACGGCAGATAATGGGAGGCTGTTGACCCGTGGGTTGTGAATAAACATGAAAAACAATCAGTGTTCGATTCAAAGGCAAAATGGTGTTCAGAGCCAGGCCTCTTGGGTAAAATTGGAAAAAGGGGGGCATTTAAATAATAATGAAATCATTAGAAAGAAATTGATCTGAAACTTCATCCGGTTTTGAGCCTTAATATTTTGAACAATGGAAATTAGACAGGGTCATTTAACTGTCAGAGGGAAGATGCAGTAATGAATAACTGCGCTTTTTATTCTCATACATTTATAATTTCTAATAATCATCATTATGATAAGCACAACTTTTTTTGTGTCAGCTATTAGCAGAAAAAGCACAAGACAGTTTTGCAAGGTTACTTTCTTTTCTACTTGTGTATTACCATTTCCATAGTTGCACATATCTAAAAGTGTTACAATATATTTTAAATACACAGAGAAAACTAGCATGTGTTATTACTTGCAAATTGGGCGTTATGTGTTTTACCATTTGGATAGTCCTTGAGCTTTAAATTTTTTTTTCAATTTGGTTAAAATACAAAATGTGCAATATGTGAACATTTGTTTTATTGTGTTATCATGTGCAAAATAAAAGGAAACAAATGTGTTATGCCAACAGTTGTCATGCCATGTGTTTATTTGCTTTAACAGGGCTCTTGAACACATATGGCTAAAATGAATATCCAAAATCAAGTTTGGCAATTTAAGATGTGTAATACTTTTTAAAGTCCATGGGAGATTATACACTTCAATTTGGATTTCATTTTTCCAGCTTTGGAAATAACAACATATGAAATGTATTCGGACACCACAATACAAGAGGGATGAATATAATTTGGTATGTGGTCAAAGCACTCAATAAATTGCATGCACAAATGAATAACAAAAATATTCTACCTTTGCAATAATTACACAGATCTTACCTGGAGAATATTTAATTTTGACAAATAATATGTTCCAAAGAAAATGTTCTTGCTGAATTGTTCAGACTCATTTGGACAACATTTCTGCAAAGGGAATACATGATGTGTGTTAATACAAAGCTATACAGCAAACTTGTTTTTTTCTCTGGCAGATGGACAATTATAATGTCAGATGGCAACAGTGCAGTTTACAATATATTGCCCATCTGTTTTGTAGTTTTTCACTAATAAAAGTATCTCAAACATTTTTCTAAACTGCCACACTTCTTTCTGTGTATACAGTACTTCCCAGGAGGGAGAAACTTATTGATTTCACTTGGTGACGGCGTGACCTTTCTTCTGTTGCAAAACATCAGGCCAACTATTTGCTGCCAGCTCTTTTGCTACTTCTTCAAATGTAAGGGTATATATAAGTGAAGTATGTGTACGTTGCAAAGATGCAGAGGTGAGATGGGACATATATACTGGTACTTTATCTATTGAAAGTTTATGGAGTTGCCATCAGTTATGCTGTAGAAAGAAAGAGAGAGAGAGAGAGAGAGAGAGAGAGAGAGAGAGAGAGAGAGAGAGAGAGAGAGAGAGAGAGAGAGAGAGAGAGAGAGAGAGAGAGAGAGAGAGAGAGAGAGAGAGAGAGAGAGAGAGAGAGAGAGAGAGAGAGAGAGAGAGAGGATTTTTTTAGATTGGCCGTGCGTGCCTGTTTGTTGTTTATTGTTTTAACGATATATTGGTTTAGAGAAATCTGGCTTTAAGAACTCAGTGCCTACCCACTCAATGACCTCACCTCACATCACTGGCCTTCATGCAGTCCACACAGACAGACAGGTCGGATCACCAGTGCCCAGCCAATCTCTCCCATAACCAAGTGTACTGCAGCAATGTAGAAGCCATTACAAACAGTGTTGAACATAGTGCTCTTGAAGGCAGCCTGAAAATGGCCCAGTCCCCTTATCAAGCCCCTTATATAAAGCAGGTGTGTTGTGCCTCAGTATGGCTTTGTCTCTGCTGTGGCTGGTTTGGAGTGGTGAACATGTATAGAGTATCTTTTTTAGAAGATGTAGAGAACTTAATTTTAAACAAGCTTCCATTAATTTGGTATTGTTTCTTTTAGCTTTAGGATAGCCCCCCTGTGACCGAGTGACTTTCATGCTTACCCCTAAACCGCAGAGTTACATATGTAACTCCGGTTCTATGAATCCTGGATGACCGCCAGAGGCGGTGCATTAAGCACTGGATATATCCATCTAGCGCATGCGCAGTTCGAGTACCTATATCAAAATAGTCACCTGTGACCCTCGTGACACCGGAAGGGCTATATAGCCCGGTGTCTACAGAGGATCTGTTCCCAGAATCTTCTTGCGAACCACAAGACTTCTGAGTGACCTGTTACTCTGGCGGTCATCCAGGATTCATAGAACCGGAGTTACATACGTAACTCTGCGTACAATTTCATCCTTACTGACTGCCAGAGGCAGTGCATTAAGCACTGGATGGCCAATACCAACAACGTCACGAAGAATCCAAGCAATCAGTGTACTGGTTGGAGACAGCAGAGCTTGGCATAGGACCACCCCCATTGGATGGGGAATGGCAACGTTGAAAACCTGGAAAATGTGCTAGGCGATGCCTTGGCACAGATGGTCCTCAGGGGCAGCCCTCTCAGGGCAGCCCATGATGCTGAGGCACTCCTGGTTGAATGGATGGCGGGGGGCGTCCACTGGTCCCATGGACATGTGCAATGGTATGAACAATCCAGTGGGACAGCCCCTGCTTTGTTTAGAGCCTGACCCTTGTTAGGGCCACAATAGCAAACAACGAGCTGCTCCAACTGATGAATACAGGTGGTAGCAGAAATATAAGCCCTAAGAGCCCGCATCGGGCACAGTAGCTCAGACCTGCCCTCCTCAGCTGGGGGGGGGGGGGCGGGGCAAGCGTGCCAGCTGGATGTGCTGGCTAAGGTGGCTGCGTGAAAGCGACTTCGCGGGAACGCAGCCTTCGGCCACAGGGTGATACATGAGCCAGAGTTACACCTCCGGCATGTACCGTTCCCAGATAGGGCATGCAACTCCCTGACCCGCTTTGCAGGGGCTAAGGTGAGTGAAAATTGCATCCCTCATGGACAGCCACCTCGACCTCCTCTGGACCGAAGGCTTAGAGGGAGGTAACAAGGCCTCCAGGACCAGCGGGAGGTCCCATGCCAGAGCCCTCGGGGCCCTAGGGGGACGCAGCCTCAAAGCCCCTCAATGAAAGAGGGACCCTAACCTGTGGCATCCTACCGTGGCACCATCAACGCCCTCGTGTAGGGGAGCAGATAACAGCCACCTCAACTCCCAAGGTGGAGTGAGAGCAGCCACTATCCAGGAGGGGCTGCAGAACTCCAGAATAGGGGACACAGCACACTGGGTCCACAGCTCTAGCTGCACACCAATTGGAGAACAGTTTCCACCTGTTCCCAACTGCCTCCTGGTTGATGCTGCCCTGGCATTCAGGACAGTAACCCTGAAGGTGCAATCACTCAGCAGTGAGTCGGGCCCTGTAGTGGCCAAGCCCAGAGCTGAAGGCGACGTGGGTCAGGATGCCAGATCTGACCCCCCAGCTGTGACAGGAGGTCCCTCCTGTCAGTGGGGTGCCCAGGCGAGCTGCAGCAGAGCCTGAGCAGCAGACCAACACGGCAGTGTTACCGGGAGAGCACTGTCTTCACCGGTAAGTGACTGAATGGAAAAGCACCCTTCCCTTTTCTTTTTCTTTTTAAAAGAAAAAGAGTTACCAAACAAATGTGGAACACAGCTTAGCTGCTTCTATCCACAAACAAAAAAGCTATAATTAACAGCTATGAATGCTGGAGGGCAGCTGAGGTTCTGCCTCAACAACAAAGTAGCTTAGCACTGTACAGTGTTACCGGGAGAGGACGCGAGAGCGCTGTCTTCACCAGTAAGTGACTGAGTGGAACACATAGCAGTGTTACCAGGAGAGGTCGCGAGACCGCTGCCTTCACCAGTAAGTGACTGAATGGAAGAAAATAGATTCAGTGTGAACCCTGCTGCTAATTACCAATACAGACGGTGGCTCTAACAGTTGAGAGACAAGCGTCTGTTGTCACCATCTCCCGGCGGAATGGAATGGCGCCCATGGGCACGCCCGCCGACAGATATGCCCTCTGTCTACATCGAGACAGAGAAGGGGAGACACTGCTGAGGTACCCTGAGCCTCCTCTGCCTGTGTCTCTGTAATGGTGACAGGGCTGCTGCCACATACCACTTAATATACGCAGAGCCAGGGACGGCCCAAACGGAAGAACGCTGAACAGGTACACCTTGCCCAGAAATGCAAAGGGGGAGGACCCCCTGTGCCCCCGGGCAGTAGGGACGTGAAAGAAGCATCTTTCAGGTCTAATGACACAAACCAGTCCGCCTGAGTGATAGCCTGGAAGATATCTGCAACACGCAGAATGTGGAAGGGAAGAACATTGAGGAACTGATTCAGCCCTCTCAAGTCCAGAATGGGGCGAACCCGCCCTCCTTCTTTGGTACCAGAAAATAGGTTGGGTAGACCCAATCGAACATCGATTAGCACCCCTAGGGGCTCTGGGGGGGCGGAGGCTGGGCGCCAGACCCCCTGGCGCCTCAAATGCCGACTGTAGCGCCGTAACTGTTACGGTGCTGGTCAAAATGCGCTGAGAAGCGCTGGCCCATTGCTTGTCCACCTGAACGTGGCTGAAGCTATCGGCACGGGGTACCACAGAGGTACCATTTCGCTCTGGGGCCTGAGGTGCAGCTGGCCCAACGTCTGGCCTGGGCCAACTGGAAGAGAACGGAGGGTCTGTTGACACACCTCCGACTGGGGGGACTGCGCCAGCCAACCCCCGCAGCGCCAACGTATCAGTTGACCTCACCCTGCCTAGCCCCTTAGTCATAATGCAAAGTCTGCAGTGAAGCATCACTGAGGGTCTGTCATTCCGACCCGGCCAAAGGCTTGGCTGGCTTCGGAGCTGCAATTCCTACCCCCGGGTTAAGGTGGAAACCACCCAGGGGCAGGGCTGTACAGTGCGACAGTTTTGATCGCATTTGCTACTGAAATTGATCACGTGCGATGATGAATACAAGTACACTCGCACGAGTGCTAATGAGCAGATGCTATCTGTTTGAGACACAGAGGAGTGCTGCTCAACACTGCTTAGAGGGCTCTACATTAACACTCTCCAAATTCGGGTAAATGTAGTCTTAGGCAAGTAAGTTATTGAGTCCACCCTCCACTTTGGCTGGTGAAAGATGTGTGCTCGGGACCTGTGCTTGTGCGGCGATTCTAGCGTCTAATACACTTTACCAACGGTAATAACCGGAAGGAGACGGCATGCAGTTAAGTTAGCGCGTGTGCAAACAGAACATTTCCTGTGCGCCTTCACATTAAAAGCATGTTACTAGCCAAACGTGAGTTGACTTTTTTGAAGCCGGTAAGAACATGAAGTTCGCACTTCACAGCCCTGCAGTGCACTAGCTTGAAAATCAACTGCTTCAGCTGCAGAGAGCAGTCAACAACAGTAGTCTATTTAAACAAAGTTTGAAATAACTGATAAGCCACTGAAGAACTACTCCCAACACATTCACAACAACCTATTTAACTTATCCTAAAATGTACCAATATGTATACTTATTTATTTAATAGGCTATATGTTTTAAAGTTATAGGTTTTAATTAACAGAAGGACATTTACCAAAAATGTTTATTATTATGAATATAATAATGATATGTACATACAAAAAATATATAGATATTAATTTTATGGGGAGAAATAATTCTGAATCAGCAAAAAAATTGCAATTGGCAGGCAGGTTAGATTATTTTGTCTAAATTACAATCAGTGCACCCCTATTAATTTTTCTACAATTATTACTGCACACACTAGGATATGACATTTATTGAGAATTTCAAATGAGACCAAGATGACAGGCTAAAAGGTAATTAGAGCTAAATGCATGGGTTAAGGTTATGCAAGTTTTCGATCATACTTTGTGTGCTACTGAATTTATTTTTGTGCTACTGATTTTTTTTGCTTGCTAGCACCAGTGCTACCACCTGAAAACCGGTGAGGTTCTGAGGCCCGAGGCTGCCCGGAGGACGGGCGGGCGGGGGCACGAAAGTTATCAGTAGGCTGCTGGGCGGGCCGCTGAGTGGGCCGCCGAGACTTGCATAGGCCATCTCTCTCTGGATGAGAACGTGCCTGAGAGTGGCTCTGGGGGGCAGCCGAGGAGTCCCTAGGCCTGCCAGGAGTGGACACACTCTTGCGAAGACCCGAAAGCTGCTGGTTGGTCTCCCAAGCTTGGGCAGCCCGCTCCGGCGTCTCCAGGGCAGCTGATCTAAACAGCTCCCCCGGCGTCACAGGCCCAGCGGAGGGCCCTCCTGCACCTCTCCGTCAGAGGCGACTTAGCCAGCCAAACCTGGCAGCGAGTCTGGACAAGGGTGAACATAACGTGCCCTAAGTCCCTGGACATGAGGGCAACGGCCTGCAGTAACGCATCGCTACGCCTCTGCAGAGATGGCTCAACTGCAGCTTGTTGCAGAGAGGTTGAGAGCGCCAGCATTAGGTGGGTGAGGGAGTCGGCTACCCAACCCATACGTGCCGCTGTATCGTAGGTCTTTAAAAGCAGGTCGTCCGCGACCCTGCACCGGGGCCGGGGACACCTGGCATGCAGCTTCATTGGGAGCCAAAGGCAGGCTCAACGGGTTGTATGCGACCCAGCCCATATTGCGCTGGAGCCCGCATGGCAGCCAAGGCCCGAACACTGGGACTAGGATGCCTTGGCATCCTTCCAGCACACATGTAGCTCCTTTAAGTACTCCTCCGAAGGAGGGACAGAGAAAGAAGCTGTGGCAGGGCTGCACCTGAAAAAGGCGCTAGGCTGAGCCACCTCTGCCTGAGGAGCATCGAGCCCCAGGCGAGCCAGAACCGCACGGCTACCGCCCCAGGTTGCGGGGTCAGGAGGAGCTCCTGTATTCTCACCATGTCAGACGACAAGCGATCCACCTTGGATGCTAGTTCGTTCCTAGCCCTTTTCCTGGGGGGGGGGGAGGCACTGCTCTACCCCGACGCCAAGACCGGTCGGGCTGAGCCGAAGGAAGTGGTGTCATTGAGGGAAGGTCGACAGCCGTCGGACGCTCCGCCGCTGCCAGTCTAGCCACCCTGAGTGCCAAGGGCATGGAGCCGCAGTTCATACAGGCCCTCTCAGTAAGGCCCTCCCGCAAATGCTCAAAGCCGAGACACGAGGGGCAGCGATCATGGCCATCGTCAGGCTCTAGGAGGGCCACACAGGCACCACACACGAGTCATCAGCAGAATACTGGGAGAGGGAGCGAAAGCACTGCCTTCACCAGTAAGGTACTTACTCAAAAAACACATGACAGTGTTAAGGCCGTTTCAGACGGAACGCGTTTGTCGCCCCTGGCAATGCATTGTCAATGGAGAGGCGAGCGGGGAGAGAGAAGGCGCGGCATTCTGTCAGGCGACACGACAAGCGGGCGCACTCCCGTGGAACTGTCGCTTCCGTGCTCGTCGAACGCTTGCGCGCGCTCGTAGGAGCCGTTGGAGAAGTTGAGAACTGTTTATCTTTTTGTCGCGGCGGTTGAAAAATCACAATCGCGCTCGTCCGCCCGTCACTTCACACGGGGAGCGCAAAGTGAAGCCGCGGTGCCAGGCGACAACGCGAGCGGAATGTCGCCTACCGTCTGAAACGGCCTTTACCGGGAGAGGACGTGAGAGCGCAGCCTTCACCAGTAAGTGACTGAGCTCAAATATACAGCAGTGTTACCAGGAGAGGACGCGAGAGCGCAGCCTTCACTGGAAAGTGACTGAAAAGAGATACATGGCAGTATTACCAGGAGCGGACGCGAGAGCGCAGCCTTCACCAGTAAGTGACTGAGCTCAAATATACAGCAGTGTTACCAGGAGAGGACGCGAGAGCGTAGCCTTCACTGGAAAGTGACTGAAAAGAGATACACGGCAGTGTTACCAGGAGCGGACCCGAGAGTGCAGCCTTCACCAGTAAGTGACTAAGCTCAAATATACAGCAGTGTTACCAGGAGAGGACGCAAGAGCGCAGCCTTCACTAGAAAGTGACTGAGCTCAAATATACAGCAGTGTTACCAGGAGAGGACGCGAGAGCGCAGCCTTCACCGATAAGTGACTGAACAGAATACACAGCAGTGTTGTGTTAACAGTAAGTGTTAACCTCTAAGTTAAGCATTTCATAACTGTACACTTAAAAAGTTATATTATAATCAATACAAAGGGTGGGTTCCGAAAAAACCACTCTGCAGTACTACCAGGAGAGGACACGAGAGAGCTGCCTTCACTGGAGAGTGACTGAAAAAGAGATACACTGAACGATCCTCCTTTTTTTTTTTTTTTTTTTTTTTCTTTTACAAAAATAGTTACTAAAAAAATGTGGTAAAAACCGAGCTACTTCTATTAGCAAACAGGGAAGCTATAATAATAGCTACAAGCGCCGGAAGGGAACGGACACGCTAAGCGCTGTACAGTGTTACCAGTAGCCTAAGTGACTGAACTCAAATATGCAGCAGTGTTACCAGGAGAGGACGCGAGAGCGCAGCCTTCACCGATAAGTGACTGAAAAGAGATACACAGCAGTGTTACCAGAAGCGGACGCGAGAGCGCAGCCTTCACCAGTAAGTGACTGAAAAGAGATACACAGCAGTGTTATCAGGAGAGGACGCGAGGGCGCTGTCTTCACTGAAAATCAACTGAAAATAGATTCTCTTTCTTTCTTTTTTTTTTTTTTTTTTTTAAACAAAAAAAGACAAAACATGTGGCAATTCAGAAAACAGCCGAGCTGTCTCTATCAAGGACATCACAAGGGAAGCTATATCTTAGCGGCTACACACAGTGGGGGAAAGCCAATTAAGCTGACCCACCATCAAAGTAGCGGCGATAGCTCCTTCAGCGCTACACAGCTAAACAGCCCCTGGAGGACGAGCTCACCCATTACTCCGACCTCTTTGGTCGCGAGGCTGCACACCGTTAGCAGTTAGCCACGAACAATCGTCCGCACGCGGTACTCTACTGCGTCGCGAGAAGATGAAAGGAACAGATCCTCTGTAGACACCGGGCTATATAGCCCTTCCGGTGTCACGAGGGTCACAGGTGACTATTTTGATATAGGTAATCGAACTGCGCATGCGCTAGATGGATATATCCAGTGCTTAATGCACCGCCTCTGGCGGTCAGTAAGGATGAAATAGAACCGTGGTGGTGAGTAGTGTGTAGGCCACACCAATTGATCCAAGTATGCAGCATAGTGAGCCGTAGTTAACTTTATTTTCCTCCATTCTGTAGGTTCACTTGCTGCTGTTTTGTCCTTAGTGCTTTTTTTGTTTGCCATACTTTTGTTTTGCCATACTATTGTTTTGTTTTCAGTATTTATTGAACCAACTGGGGGTTAAATGTTTGTTTGATTGAAGTTTTAACAGTTATTGTTTATTTAGGCTGGAGCTGGATGCCAAACGGTAGGGAGGCTAGGCACCCCTGGTGAGGTCCCGTCACTTGCATGTGAGTTCAAGCACAGGGATATAACACGTTTTTCACCAGTTTTAGTGTGTAGTGACTATTGATGTGAGGCACTTGTGGTGAGTGGTAGCACCCCTAGGCACTCCTCGGCGTAGTTTGCCTCTCAGCAGTTGGCCTCAGGTTTAGTCTGGTAGGTTGTCTAAGTTTGGGACTGCTATTTTAGATATTGTGACTTTTAGATTTTCTATATAAATGAGTTTTAGCTATTTTGTAATAAATAATATTTTCTCCTTAGTTATCTTGTCTACTCATTTTTACACATTAATCCTTTTTATCCTTAGTAGTTCCAGTTCCTGCACATCTTGATTGTTTTCCATCGAAATACAGATTTGGTTTATTTTGAATTCCCGTCTCTGTCTGTCAGTTAAACAAATCTGTTTTGCCTTATCAGCATTGTTAATATTATTAACACACAAGTTAGATCCTTTATTATACTTTATTTCCAGGGGTGTAATTCCCATGGTGGTGTTGTCCGTACTCCTCCCCCCTATTTTCCCCTTCATCGCCCCACTCGCTACACAAGCTTGTGTGAAGACAAATGTGAGCACAAACTTCCACTACCTATACGCTTCGTATTCCTGCCTGTGGCCTGTGCTGTGTGGACTGCAGGGCTTTAACCAGCAAGTAATTAGTCGGCAGATGTTTTCCTTTATATCACTTTACCTGTTTATTTACTTCATATTGGCTGTTCGATTAATGTTACCCACACTTTGCCTAATTTTTTCCTTTTATTTTATCTCATCTGCAGCATGCAAATCCTACTGCTGCTCCAAAGCAGCCAATCACCTTTTTATAACAATAAAAACCCCATAGCCTTTGTTCGCAACCTCTGCCTGCCTGCTGTTTCTAATTCAACGGCTCCTCCCACTGGTCATTTGACCGTGACCTCACCCTGCCTATACCCAACATCCTCATCCACCAATATTTACAGAGATCAGTTTGTCTTTATTGGCATGAATCATTGTGCTTTAACACCCCCTCCCCATTTAAAGTTGACAACTTGTGGTCAAAGATAAGCCAGAAGCATATATAGACTTGTGTGTCTGATAGAAGAGAGTGGATTTGTCAGTATTGTCAACTACAGTTTGAGTCTCTCCTCCAAATTCTCTTATAGAAAAAGAAAGGAATAAACAAGTGGAACAGCTGCCTGTAGGCACAGATTGTTCGGGAATCCACAGAGAGACAATGGCAATAGGGGGAGGCGAGAGAGGTTGAGTGACAATTCAAAGAAAGAGCAAAGGGATGCAAGCAGGTGACTCATTTAAATGTGTGTCATGCGCACAAATTGAGCTGTAGCCATGCACCTATGCACAATATCAAGAGGCTTTTTTGTCTTTTAGATCTCGACAGTCGAGATGAGAGCTAAGCTTAGGGCACACAGAGTTGTGTCAAGCTGTTGTGTGTTTCCCATCAGTGCTTTCCAATATCATCGGAGAGACATGGAAGGGCCCAGTGTCAAGAAGATATAGAGAAACACTGGCTGCTGAAACGACTAACAATCAGTGATAAAGTCACTCTTCCTACTTTTGCACCGACCATGCAGACTCTCTCAGGCAATTAACTGTTTATTCCACACATGATGGATATGGAGGTGAAATGCAGAGGGTTTTACTGCAGAAGAGATTGTGCCTGACATATAAGACGGTTAACTGAAATAACTGTGTACAAATGTAAGGTTCCAGTACGTCATTTTTACACATTACGCATTATACTGTGCCTATTAGAAAATCGAGTATGAACACAAGGGGAGAAAATTGCACACATTGCAATGCAGTGCAAATCTTTTACCTCTACAGAGGCTTTTGAGTTACATACAGGTTTGCATGAGTATAGAGATTGTGGAGGAACCAATAGTTATTTCCACATTTAAGTCTCAGTCATGGAACAATGATCAATCACTGATAAGATTGTTTTGCATAAAACCAATTTGCAATATTAATTTTAACAAGCACCTGCTTCCTGTTCTTGGGTCTTAAAACCCCTCTTGGGAAACCGCCATTATTTTGCAAGTGTGACAGTAAATTGGTTTGTGTGTCTTCTGTGTGTGTGTGTATGGAAGTGGTGGAGGGGGCTGTTTGAACTTGTTTAGTATTTTGTACATTCACTGTCTCCATTTGCATCTGTAACTCGGAATCTGCATGCGATTCAGAGGTTTGCAAATGCATGACCGACATACCTTTTTATTTCCATCCCTGCTGGTAAAATGAGAATAATGACAGCTTGGGGGCCTGATGGAACTGACCTTGGTGCTAATGAGCTTCTCATAGACAACCAGCGGTTCTCTATGCACCTTAATTGACACGGCACCCCTGCATGCGCCGCTCCACTTACCTGTGTCAATCTTCAGAAGACTTCTCAGCCCTTATCTGCCATAGCTATTTTTTTTCTACTCACCCTCTCAGGGGATGCAACATCATCCTCTCCTTCCCTCTCTTAAGTGCTTTTCCATTTAGTCCACCCTAATGTTAATTTATATTTCTTTGTTTTGTCAGAATTAGACACGCACACAATGAGCACAGCAATTGCCAGTCATCATTTGGAGCTGTTGAATTAGATGAGAATTTGCAATGCATGATGAACTCATACAGTATAGTTGTTTTCAAATTGTGAGACACACATTGTGAGTACAATTAAAAAAAACAAAAAAAAACATGTTGATGTCCTGCCAAGTATACTATTATGTAAACCTTTTTTGACCCTGAGGCTTGCCATTTCCATTGTGATTATTTTTCCTTAAAATGCTGCTGTTGACATACATTACATATTAACAATTTTTTTCTTAAAGCTGTCATAAATGTTTGCATGTAAAAGCCCCATCATCACAGAGGAGCTCACAATGGTGTGTGTGTGTGTGTGTTTGCATGTTGATACACAAGGAGGTCTTGGGAAGTCAGTGAGGATAATTCACATTTTATGGACAGAACAAGTCGAGTGTGTAAAGTTCAACAGAAACATCAAAGAAAATGAACAGAGGCAATGACATTTTAATCGAAACGACCACCCATGTAAAAATAGCATTGACAAGAGACATTTTTTTATTCATAACATATTTTGTGTAACCTCAACCACTCACTATACGAAGGAAGACAAATGGACCTTTGTTTGCACATGAAGGTCGAACATCAAGAGGAACAGGGAGAACAAATGGCCTGTACATTAGGAAAAAAACACAAATTAGCCAATTGTGATCGTTCTACAAAGTGAAGTACGCTATATTATTTGCTTAATATATCATACAACATTTTCCAATGGTGACATGTTCAGCCATGCAAGCATTCATTGCACCTTGATAGTTTATATCTCTGTTATTTTTCACTGTATGGAGTAAGTCAAACAACAGAGGACACCCACATCAGCAATTCTGATACATCATGCCTTGTTTCCACTGAGTGGTGCAGTGTGGTACGGATTGGCAAGGCAACGATAAGGACGGTAACACTAGATTTGGCTCGCGTTTCAAATGCTGGCCTATAGGTCATATATCGGTGCTTAGTGTGAGAGAGGAGAGAAAGAGAGAGTGAAAGAGGAGAGAGAGAGTTAGAAACTCCAGGGATTGTGTATATAGTCGGCATATAGGACCGTCGGACTAATGCGCCTCCTTTTTGAATAATCGGACAAACGGCACTTAGGAACAATGGGTTCCGATTTCGGAACATTGAATCGTCGGCATAGTGGCAGTCGATCTAATGGGAAATATTTCGGACCATTGAGATGTCGGAACAATGAGGCGTCGGAATTATGGGCAGGCCCCAGAATTATTCCGTCGACTTATCAACGGACTGCAGTGTGTAGCTCCACCCTTTTGGGACCCTTTTGGATGGCTTGTGCCTCGTTTCCACCGAGTAGGTCGGTGGAAATGAGGCACAACGAGGCATTTGCCAAAAGTTGGGTAGGGTACTGATTAAGCGCACCTAACCGCTCTGAGCCGCTCCTAATTTTGGTACTCCTCCGTTGGGGTACCAGCCGCCTGAAAGGGTGCCGAAAAGGCGGAGCTACACAAGCCGTCCGTTTATTGGTCGAAAGAATCATTTCCGCCGTGTGTAGTCACCTCAGCAAGAGTGAAGAGAAGCACTGTTTATTGTGTGGTGTTTTTCCTAGTCATTAATTTAATGAGTTGGTTACACTGTGTCCCACTGCTACAATGTCACGTAGCTGCCGCAGCCAGCGCTATTCGCTCACTGTCTCTATCAGTTGCACCGAGCCGTCTCTGTGCGTTTACGCTCACAACAACACGGGGGGAATAAATAAAGAAGCGGCTGGTTTGACCAAGCAAAAACGAGAGACCGCTGGCTTGACCACAGTTGTTCCACAGCCCGATAGTTTGACCCATATTCTTGCGCCGGCTATCGCAGTCCTTACTGGTAGGGCTAACCCCGCCCTACCAGTAAGGGTAGGGTCGGCGGTGGTTCCACGAGATTCTTAAAAGTGAGCTGTCCCGTTCTGAGCCGCTCCGACTCGACCCGCTCTACTCAGTGGAAACAAGGCATTGGTACCCCAACCAAAGGGTCTCAAAAATAGGTGTGGCTTGCTTATTTTGGCACTTTTGACAGTGGACACGCGAACAAGGGCGTGCCAAGCCACACCGAACCAAACCGTTCAGTGGAATCCTGCCTTTACATACCCAAAACTGTAATAACTAAATGCAAATTTTCTTCAAATGTTAAAATCACAGTAAGTTGGACTGTAATATCTATACATGATGTGTTTTATTCATTTTATTCAAATATAAAGGGTCCTTCATTTCACATCAGATTTATTCAAACACAGCTGCCTATAATAATGATTTAATATGGCTGAAAATATCACTTTCATATGGGGGGAAGAAAAAGGTGCCTCTGGCTGTGAGGCATGTGGTCATTGGTTTTTGAACCATTCTTTAAACATCAATCACTGCCCTACACTGGGGGAGCTTTGCTGCTCTCACATACGTCTTTGACTCCCTCCTGCCCTTTATACTTCAGCACAAGACATGTGCATGCACTATCAAAGTCAGATCACTGTAATGGCTGAAGATTGGGGTGTACATTGGGATACTAGAAGATATATTCTGGTCTTGTTCAGAATCTGAGTGGAGAAGGACACTTATTCTTGATTATATTTCAATATAATTGTATGTTTTACCTGCTGTTTTCTTTTCTTTTTAATACACATTGTTAAAAATGTGTAACATAACCAATTGCTGAAGTTTATTTGCAATTAGTGGGGGCTCTGTGTGTGATGGTTGGAGGCGCAGATGAATGTATAGGTGGTCTGAGGTGTCTATAATGTAAAATTAGACAGCTATTGACACAAACTTGAAATCCTCCTTTGGTTCATAGGTATGCGCTTTTGAGAGGGCCGCTAACGTAGGCATCGAATGTTTATGTCTTCTGGAACGAACATTGCCATTATTCCATATCGGATCATTAGGTGAACAGAACACCTGTGAAACATCGCTGAACATCAGATTACTGTAAATAATCATTGTAACAATGTGTATAAGATGAATATATGTTAAGATCTGACTGGAGTTATAACTCTGAGAATAAACTGTGTTTGTGATCAATTGTGTCAGGTCAGAGGGCAGCAAATATTACAGCAATAAGAAAAATATATAATTTATTCAGAGCACAGTATCTGTGTGCAAAATAACACCTATTGTAACCTGTGCCCGCCCCTATCATAGGCAATAAACTATATGTGGATTCCTCCAGATAAGATAACAATGCACTGGGCAAAGGGGCCCTTGACATTTCAGTTTTGTAATTTAGCGATGCAAATGACCAAACTAATCTGCAATTAAATACATCACAACAAACCAATTAACACACTGTGATCATGGGTCAGTTACCGACTTTGCTGGTTAGCAATATACAACGCATCAAGGAGCTTTTGCATAAATGTTTTGTGATCAGAGAAAATGTAGGTGTCAAGAATATATAGCCTCTCAATTTTCTCCCATGATGTGCGACAGTTTCAAACAAAACATACAATGTTTTGGTAGTGTTATAATATACTGTACATATGCCTGGAAATCCAGACCTGTGAAGCTCATTAAATATGTCAGAAAATTCTGAGCTCTGTTTCAATTGGTTATATCTGATATGGGCGGGCCGGAGCCCTATGTATGGTGCTCTTTGGCAAAAAAAAAAAACTTAATTGAACAGTTAATCCCACTCATCGCTAAAGAACAGGGCTTAATATGTCACCTTGTTCATTGCTCTGATTGGTTGTAGTGCTATCCAATTGCGTGCAGTGGTATCTGCACGAGTAGGAGCCGTCCCTTGAGTTCGGAAGGTCTATTGATTATGGCCAGACCCTATTGTTCTAGATGTGGGTCTGGATTTCCAGGCTAATTATATATAATATTCCATTATTTTCTATCTTAATGGAATGCTGCGTTGAAACACCTTACACTGAAAACATAATCAGTGCTAATGTTATATGCCAGTGAATTCAGTCTAACTTGAAATTCAGTCCACCTACACAACCATTGGGCCTATGAGAGAAGTACAACTGTCTTTTGAAGGTATAGGAGGGGTAAAATATTAAAATACTGTTCGTGTTCTTTCATATATTCAGGATTAGAGGTTACCTAGTCACTCTCAGACGGCACATCTTTCATAAGCCTCCCAGTGCTGTGAGGATGAACATTAAATGTCACACATGAGCTGTCACTAACAGAGGTGGATAGATGGCTTTCTCATGGATGAGAGTTGTTTTGCTGTGTGATAAACAGCGTCAATAGCGTCATTGTGAGTGATAAAATCACCATGAGGCATACTTACATCCTAAAATTGATTTTCGTACTTGTTAAGTTATGTCGGTAGGTGTAGCCATGCATAAGGGGTTTCGGTGGGTGCTGATGGTATCGTTTAATAACAAAACTCACCTTCAAACTCCCATGCAATGCAGTATTTCAATATGCCATTAGGGTTTTGCATTTTGTATGTATTTACTACAATGGAAAATGACTACGCAGCAACAATGATAATTTTATCCACTCAAGTGATCAGTAATATAATGGTGGTCGGAGGTTATGAGCAGATGTGTTGTCTTTTTCCATCTGAACTAGAGCCTATACCCAAGCTCGGACACCGTACCAATACTGGTAGTTAATAATTTTCACTAAAGATGACAAATAAAAATTAGTATGAAAAAAGATTGTGTCTCTTCTAATACATAAAATATAATGTGCATTCTTAAGCCCACAGTTAAAAGTTGTGCTTTACTGCAGCCGATCAAAAATAAAACCAAACGACGTGAAGCAGTAATTTTTACTTGCAATGTGCAATGTTCAAAAATATTCAGAGAGACAGCTAAGCGTGTCTGGAGGGGATGTTTAGAGAAACTATTGCTTTGCATAGTTTTGGTGGCAGCCACATATTCTGTGTTTCCTGTAAACAAAACATATCTGATTAAATAATCACTTGAACAAAACAAACAAAAACCAATACGCAAAATGTTAAACATTTATATATATTAAAAAAAAATCAAATCTTTTTTTCTTCATGTTCCTACAATAGAGAAGCTGTTCATTACAGTCATAGTGTAGATCAGTCTATTGCAAAACATGACAGAAAACAACTCTTTATATCTTACAAATAAATTCAAATCCATGTGCCTCTGGTTGTGGATTTCATATTCTGTTGAAACGTTAAGACGGGTGTCAAACTAATTTTGGTTTGAGGGCCACATACAGCCTCTCTCCCTGAGATTTCTTCAATTTTTTTTATTCCCGGTAAAGGGTTTTTACTGGGAGTTTTTCTCAGCCGAGCTAAGGGTGTAAGGGCAGGGTGTCATATTGTATCATATTGTATCATATATCATATTGTATGAAATGTAAAGCCCACTGAGACAAATGTGTTTGTGATTTTGGGCTATACAAATAAAACTGATTTGATTTGATTTGATTTGATTTGATTTCTGATCTCAAGTGGGCCGGATCAGTAAAATAATGGCAAAATAACGTACATATGTCAACTCGCGCCGCAGCAAAGATTTTGGGGGTATTTTGCTCAAAGATGCCAATACGCACTAATGAAATAAACAACTGTTTATTTGAATACACAAATACGACAGGCACTGACCTTACAGTTGTCCAATGTTGTTTACTATATGTACAAGGACACATTTTGTGCAAACATGCAGACAGTGCAAAATACAATTAAATGAAAGTGCAACTTCTACTGTTTTGATTTATTTTTAAATACAGAGGTTATTGGTTGTTTTGAATACGTTTTTCCCAATTTAAAACATCAAAATAAAGCAGCGTGGAAAATTAGGAAATAAATCTTGTAGGCCTACACTAGCATGCTCCTACTCGTTTTGCGCGCGCAGAGCCGCAGACACACCGCGCATGCTAGTACATTAATTGTTCAGCACTAAAAATAAAAATAGTTTTATTAGGGGGCCAAGCCCGAGCAGGAGCTGGGACCGCGTTTTGCAGAGCAACGCGGTTCCCAAGCCCTGCCGGGCAGGGAACCCTATTGTTTTTGTAAGGATTATTAGGGGGCCAAGCCCGAGCAGGAGCTGGGACCGCGTTTTGCAGAGCAACGCAGTTCCCAAGCCCTGCTGGGCAGGGAACCCTATTGTTTTTGTAAGGATTATTATTAGGGGGCCAAGCCCGAGCAGGAGCTGGGACCGCGTTTTGCAGAGCAACGCGGTTCCCAAGCCCTGCGGGGCAGGGAACCCTATTGTTTTAGTAAGGATTATTATTTGTACCTCCCTAAAAGTGTGTCCACAGCCCAAACCGTAAAGGGTGCAGACATGCCAATTGCATGACTAGATCCAGGTCCGTCCGGACTAAGCAGACAAAAAAATTCAGACATGCCGGCCACTAGGTGGCGCTACACCAAAGAAAACGCGTTTGGGGCCATAACTCCCACACCGAAACTCACAGTCAAAAACTTTATATCCACAGATTCACTGGAGTCAGCTGCATCTTTTGGCATAGGCCACGCCCATTTGCGTATAATTAAATTTTTCGCAAAATCGCAAAAACTGAAGAACTCATTTTTCGCTACTCCTCCCACAATTTTTGGACAATTGACACCAAACTTTGCACAGAACATCTACCGACCCACTCGGAAAAAACTTGTTCGAAAGAATTTTGATCCGACCATCGATAACGAAACGGTAGCGTTTTAAATATTTGTTGATTAGCTACGTTTTACATAGAAATTCATAAATCCAAAATCATAAGTCGGATCAAGTCCAAATTTTAGACATATGTTGGTGCTACCCTTAATTGCGTTCAATAAAAAAATTCGGAAAATTTCTCCATAAAGGGGCGCCACAAACAAGGAAATTTTATATCTCCTAATTGGCCAAAGGAATTTTCTTAAAACTCAAGGGAAACCATCAAGGGACATACCCGAGTCTATATAAAAAATATGGCCAAGAAATAGTAATGTGTAAGGGAGTTTTTAATAAAATTAGATTTTTTTTTTTCCATCAAAGAGTTTGGGCGCAATTGCTAATCTCAGCTAGCATGTCCATTGACATTACATTGTGTAATTAGCTCCGGCCGCCATTTTGTCAAGGCTGACAATCTGCTTTTGCTCATAACTCGCCAACCAAACATCGCACATTAAAAAACTTGACATCCACTTGTTCTGTAAATTGAACTGCATCGTTCCACCGTGGCAGTTTCGCAAAATTCATCCATAAGGGGGCGCCAAAAGCACACTAAATGTATATCAGCTTGTAAACAGCAATACCTATACAACTCCCAAAGGAATTTTCTTAAAACTCCAGGGAAACCATCAAGGGGCATACCCGAGTCTATATAAAAAATATGGCCAAGAAATAGTAATGTGGGCGGGACTTATTCAGAATTGCTCATTACTCCCCAACCGAACATCCCACAGTCAAAAACTTTATATCCACAGATTCACTGGAGTCAGCTGCATCTTTTGGCATAGGCCACGCCCATTTGCTGATTTGTTGATTAGCTAACTTGTACTTCCTTGTACGTAAATATTCATAAATCCAAAACTACATATTGTATCAAGTCCAAATTGTAGACATATGTTGATGCTACCCTTAGTGAAGTTCAAAAAAAGAATCGGAAAAGTTTGCCACAAGGGGGCGCCAAAAACACCAAAAGTATACATCTCCTCATCCACTATAGCCTATTTCTATGCTATTTCTTTGCTTTTTGGTCTATAACTCCCAAACCGAACATCCCACACTCAAAAACATTACATCCCCGGATGCTGTGAAGTGAGCTGCCGGCGGCGCGGTCTGCGACACCCGGGTCCCGAGTTGCGCTGAGAGGCTTGGCCCCCGAATAACTGCTTGCAGTTCTAGTTATTATTTGTACCTCCCTAAAACTGTGTGCACAGCCCAAACCGTAAAGGGTGCAGACATGCCAATTGCATGACTAGATCCAGATCCGTCCGGACTACGAAGACAAAACAATTCAGACATGCCGGCCACTAGGTGGCGCTACACCAAGGAAAACGCGTTTGGGGCTATAACTCCCACACCGAACCCCTCACAGTCAAAAACTTTATATCCACAGATTCACTGGAGTCAGCTGCATCTTTTGGCATAGGCCACACCCATTTCCGTATACATAGATTTTTCGCAAAATCGCGAAAACTGCAAAACTGATTTTTCAAATCATCATCTGTAGTTAGCTCCGGCCGCCATTTTGTCAAGGCTGACAATCTGCTTTTGCTCATAACTCACCAACCACACACACGCACATTAAAAAACTTGACATCCACTTGTTCTGTGAATTGAGCTGCATCGTTCCACTGTGGCAGTTTTGCGAAATTCATCCATAAGGGGGCGCCAAAAGCACACTAAATGTATATCAGCTTGTAAACAGCAATACCTATACAACTCCCAAAGGAATTTTCTTCAAACTCAAGGGAAACCATCAAGGGGCATACTCGAGTCTATATAAAACATATGGCCAAGAAATATTAATGTGGGCGGGACTTTTTAATAAAATTAGATTTTTTGTTTTTCCATCAAAGAGTTTTGGCGCAAATGCTAATCTCAGCTAGCATGTCCATTGACATTACATTGTGTAGTTAGCTCCGGCTGCCATTTTGTCAAGGCTGACAATCTGCTTTTGCTCATAACTCGCCAACCAAACATTGCACATTAAAAAACTTGACATCCAATTGTTCTGTGAATTGAGCTGCATCGTTCCACCGTGGCAGTTTCGCGAAGTTCATCCATAAGGGGGCGCCAAAAGCACACAAAATATATATCTTGTAAACAGCGATACATATAACTCCCACACCGAACATCCCACGGTCAAAAACTTTACATCCACAGATTCAGTGAAGTGAGCGGCCGGCGCAGCGGTTGACGACGAGTTGCGTCGGAGGCTTGGCCCCCTAATAACTGCTTGCAGTTCTAGTTTTATTTAAATTTTTTTGGTTTTTACTTTGCCATAAAGCACTAGTGGAAACATTAATAGCGGTGAAGCAGGATTGCCATTTACCATTTACCATTTCCCACATTGCTAAAATGTGTTTTTTTTATTTTGGCTGCCCCCTAGCGGCTGGAGTGAGCATTTTGGTTATTTCTTTAAAAATTCATAACTCCTCACAGGAATGGGCTAAATGCTCAGAAATGTGTGCTCTACAAGTCATGGGCCGGATGTTTGACACCACTGCCTTAGACACTTGACACAATCAATCATCAATATTAGCATGCTATTTAGCCACATATATTGGCCTATTTAAAGCCCTCAGAAAACTGACAGCTCTTCTTAGATGCAAGTTCATCAATTCATGGCTTAAAATCCTGAGCTGTAGAACTTTCAGTAGACATTCCTAGCTGTAAGCCACGTAAGTTTCCTAACAGTTGGGAGTGCATGTCACGTGCGGATATGGCACAGGCTCCATTAAAATACTTTGATGTATTTTTTTTTTTTTTTTTTCAGAATTGATTCAAATCCGCCGAATTGATTCACATCTGGCCCGCGGGCATTGAGTTTGACACATATGCGTTAAGACATCACCTTGGCCAATGGACTGTTTTTTGGGGGTGGTAAATCTTTTAAAACTTACATGAAAGGTCACATATTATGCTAAATGCACTTTTTAAATGTGTTCTAACATATCCATGGGTCCACGGTGTGCCTAGAGACTGCCAAAATATAAAAAAATAACAATGGTTGCGTTCCGAATCGCATACTCTTTTTTTTTTCTATTCTACATACTACATCCGACGATAAATAGAATCTAGTTAGGATGCAGTAGGCATACTATTGGGACATACTTTACTCTCTTATTTCATCATAACATTGCGCCTTGATCTTGCCTCTTGCTTTTATATCCGTCGCATCCCTGTTTGTTTTCATATGGAGGCTTCGTCGATGTGACTTCACGTGCGCACCGGATTGTGGACCAGAATCGCCCAAATAGGATGCAGTTTACCACACTAACAATCTTGGCCGGATGAAGTAGGACATCCGGGTACTTCTAACCATCCTAAATCTGGCCACAAGAATCGGGACATCCTAAATCTTTTTTCTACATACTATATAGTCAGTGTTGCCACAGTTACTTTGAAAAAGTAATCCGATTACTAGTTACTCCTTAAAATAGTAACCTAGTTACTTTACTGATTACTTGATGTTAAAAGTAACTAAGTTAGATTACAAGTTACTTTAAACGTTACTTTACAGGTTTTGAAACCCATATATCTCAATTTTAAACATGCACATATTATGAATCATTGAAAATATATAAAATAAAGCTTGTAGGCTAGTAGCCTATAGGCATACTGTTTTCAAAATAATAAAAATTATGGTTTGAAAAATGTAATAAAAAAAAACCTTTTTGCCCCCATGAAAATAAATGCATTCCTCCAAAGTGCAAAGACAGTAGCAGTGTCTTTAAACTTAACGTGATTGGCCCTTCACTCTCATCCATTAATTTGACTTTTCTATGCGATGTCTCATGTGTTGATAGACTGGGTGTGTGCGGCCACCGGTCGCCACGTGCCTATAAGTTTCCAAGTTTTAAACACTTCTATCTCTTTAACGTCACGTACCTGAATCCTAAATATCCCCATAGCAGACGCTATATTTCATGGGGGGGAAAACGTTTGTTCTATTTCGTTCCTACTGACCGCCAGAGGCGGTGCTTACGGCACTGGATGTTCCATCGCGCGCATGCGCAGGTCGAGATCTTTATACCAACAAAGTCACCTGTGACACCTGGGTGACCCCGGAATGTCTATATATTCCGGAAGTCACCTGAGGATCTGTTCCTTCTATTTTCTCGCAGATTAGCAGGACACACACAGTGCGTGTGTGTGAGAGATATACCGAATAGCTTTGTCGCAAGTAGCTTGTACCTTCGGGTTGGTGCTTCGATCTAACGTCGACCACCAAAGGCTGCGACTGGCAATTGTTTCTACTACGGCTGCGGGCCGGGCAGGGGTGAGTAAGTGTGAAAGCTACGCGTGGCCGCCGGCTACCGCGGTAGCTGTCACCTTCCACCTTGCATTATTGAGCTCGTAACAGTCGGCGGCTAGCTTCACAGTCGCCGTGTTATTATTTCGGTCGCGCCGTTGCTTGTAAGCCCGGTGCTGATTGTATGCTATTGTTTTCTAAAGAGTGCCAGTGAGCGGCTGGGCTTAGCGCCGCCACGATAAGTTCTAATTTCTTTTGCTAGCTGTTGCGCTGTGCTCGGGTGCTTAGTTCGCCGGGGCCAGTTGCTTACTTTGATTTAATTGTCAGTGAGCGGCGTGGGCATAGCCGCCGCCACGGTAATTGCTAGCTTTGCTGCACTGCTGCTTGGGTGTGTGTCGCCTAGGCCAGTTGCTACTTGATTAGTTGATAGTGAGCGGCTGGGGTTAGCGCCGCCACGGTAAATTCTAATTTCTTTTTGCTAGCTGTTGCGCTGTGCTCGGGTGCTGAGTTCGCCGGGGCCAGTTGCTTACTTTGATTTAATTGTCAGTGAGCGGCGTGGGCATAGCCGCCGCCACGGTAATTGCTAGCTTTGCTGCACTGTTGCTTGGGTGTGTGTCGCCTAGGCCAGTTGCTACTTGATTAGTTGACAGTGAGCGGCTGGGGTTAGCGCCGCCACGGTAAATTCTAGTTTCTTTTTGCTAGCTGTTGCGCTGTGCTCGGGTGCTGAGTTCGCCGGGGCCAGTTGCTTACTTTGGTTTAATTGTCAGTGAGCGGCGTGGGCATAGCCGCCGCCACGGTAATTGCTAGCTTTGCTGCACTGCTGCTTGGGTGTGTGTCGCCTAGGCCAGTTGCTACTTGATTAGTTGCCAGTGAGCGGCTGGGGTTAGCGCCGCCACGGTAGGTTCTAATTTATTTTTGCTAGCTGTTGCGCTGTGCTCGGGTGGTGAGTTCGCCGGGGCCGGTTGCTTACTTTGATTTAACTGTTAGTGAGCGGCGTGGGCATAGCCGCCGCCACGGTATTTGCTAGCTTTGCTGCACTGCTGCTGGGGTGTGTGTCGCCTAGGCCAGCTGCGTACTTGATTTATCGTTTTTGCAGGGGCGCGTCGTGCTCGGGTGCTCTCGCCTAGTGCTCGATTGCCTAAGCCTGCGTTAATTTGCCTCCAGTAGGCGGCTTGCGGGTAGCAGAGTCGCCTTCAAGGGGTTAATTTTGGGGTGTCACACCGGTGCTCGGTGCTCTCGCCTAGAGCCCGGCGGCATAGCCTACTAATTAATTTGCTATTTGCTAATTAGTTACTGAGATAGGGTAATTAAGTTGCCATTATGTCAAGCGCCCATAATTGTGTCATCTGCTTGGCCTCCCTGCACACGGAGGATGGCCATGACCAGTGCTCTGCATGTCTGGGGGTTGAGCACCTGAGGGAAGCACTGTCGGATGACCCATGCATGAATTGTAGTTGCATGCCTCATGCACTAAGGCTGGCTAGGCTGGCTGAGGTGGAGGGACTAGTGTTGCCCCCGTCGGGTGCGGGTCCTGGTGGCGCCAAGCGGCGCTCCTCGGCAGCTGGGGGACCCCCCGGGAAGTCCCGTAGGGTAGACGAGTTGACAACCCAAGTGAGCGCACTATCGGGGGACGTGGCTCAGATCAAAGCCCTCTTGGAGAACCCTCTAGCTCGGCTAGAGGGCCAGGGCCCAGCCGCTGCACAGTTAGGCCAGCCTTGCGTATGGCGCTGGCGAAGCTGGGGTTAGACGAGGCTCCGGTTTCATCTGCACCGGTAAGTGCATTTTTCCCGCAGGCTGTTCAACCCTCTGTTTTCACGTTGCCCCCCTCTGAGCCGTACATTGCGGAGCTGCATAGGTGCTGGCCGGAGGCCAAGGTTTGGTCCCATCACACTAGCGATGGCAGAGCTCTGGCAGCTATGAGAGACGCTGGGGCTTACGGCTTGGACCGGTTAGCGCCAATTGAGCCAGCGATAGCATCCTTGGTTGTCTCCCCAGAGGAGGCGCTGAGGGCCGATGCGCGCTGCCCTCGGCCCCAGTGCCGAATTACGGACGACCTGCTTACCAGAAGCTATGGTATTGCTGCCCGTATGGGCCGTCTCGGGAATTCGCTTTCGCATACCGTTCTGGCTTTGTCCCAGACCATTCAGGGGTCAGAGGTTGATCCCTCAGCTCAGACCCTAAGTGAGATTTCTCTTCAGACATTTGCTTTTATGACTAGGGAGCTAGGCAGATTAATGTCAACAATTACGTTGGCGCGCCGCCAGGTTTGGCTGGCGCAGTCCCCCCTGTCGGAGGTGTGTCGTCGGACCCTCCGGTCTCTCCCGGTTGTGCCAGGCCAGACGTTTGGGCCAGCTGCACTGCAGGCCCTGGAGCGGAGTGTACAGGCTGGCCAGGCCAGCCAGCATTTTGCGAGTTTGCGGCGTCCACCGCCACCTTATTACAGACCAGGGGCCTCTGTGGTACCCTGTGCCAATAACCCTCGACCACGTCCAGCTGGACGATCGAGGGGCCAGCGTTTCTCCGAGCAGGTTGGCCGGCGCCGTACTACCGCGCCGCCGCCACGGGAGGCATTTCAGGCGCCAAGAGGCCCGGCGCCAAGAGGCCCGGCGCCCAGCCGCCGCCCCCCCAAGGCCCCTAGGGGCAGGGGGGGTAGGTACTGAAGCTCAAGGGCCGGCCGTCGGACGTTTTTCTCAGCAGCACCTGGACTACTGGGAAGAACAGACCACAGACCCGTGGATGGTGTCCACGCTGTCCAACGGGTACACACTACAATTCCGACGCCGGCCCCCAACTTTCAGCGGGATCAGACTTACTGTGGTCAAAGATCCCGGCAGATCCCTGGTCCTGACCCAGGAAGTGGCCACCCTCCTGGGGAAGGGTGCCATCGAGGTAGTAGAGCCACAGGAACAGCTCAAGGGGTTCTACTCAACCTACTTTCTGGTACCGAAGAAGGATGGCGGGTTTCGCCCCATTCTGGACTTGAGACGGCTGAATCGGTACCTCAAGGTCTTTTCCTTCCACATGCTGCGTGTTGCAGATGTCCTTCGGGCTATCGCTCCGGAGGACTGGTTCGTGTCGATAGACCTGAAAGACGCCTACTTTCATGTCCCTATTTCACAGCGTCACAGGCGGTTCCTCCGCTTCGCATTTCTGGGCAAGGTGTACCAATTCAAGGTCCTTCCATTCGGGCTGTCTCTGGCCCCACGTATATTTACAAGGTGTGTGGCAGCAGCCCTGTCCCCATTACAGGCCGGCGGTATGGCGATATTGCCGTACCTAGACGACTGGCTAATCATTTCCCCAACTCGGGAGCAGGCAGTCAGGGACACAGCCAGGCTCCTCAGCCATGTGGATCGGCTTGGCCTCACGGTCAACTTTTCCAAGAGCAACCTTACACCATGTCGGGTGGTGAGTTATCTGGGGCTGGTGCTCGACTCGGTGGACATGCGAGCCTGCCTCTCTCCAAAGCGCGTCGCTACCATTCTGCAGCTACTACAGCGCTTCAGGCGGGGGAGGTTGCTGGAATACGGCCTCTTCCTGCGACTGATTGGTATGCTGGCCGCGGCATCCGGCGTGGTCCCGCTAGGCCTTCTCAGGTTGCGGCCTCTGCAGATCTGGGCCAATGGTCTCCACTTGGACCCCAAGTGGCAGAGACACAAGATGGTCAGGGTGTCTGGGCAGTGCCTTTTGGCCCTCCGACCCTGGAGAGAGAGGGCGTACCTGATTGCGGGGGCGCCCTTAGGGAGGCTGGCTTCCTGGCGGGAGGTCGTAGAGACAGACGCCTCCCTTACCGGCTGGGGCGCAGTATGGCGCCACAGGACTGTCAGAGGCCAGTGGGATTCCCAGCAGAGGCTGGAGCATATAAATGTGTTGGAACTCCTTGCGGTGTTCTTGGCTCTAAAGCACTTCCTTACAGTTCTGAGAAACCGGCATGTTCTCGTCCGGACAGACAACATTTCCACTGTCTACCACGTCAACCACCAGGGGGGCACCAGATCGAGGCGGAACCTGCGGGTCGCGCAGGGACTCCTTACATGGGCGTTCCCCCATTTCCTAAGCCTGAGGGCTGCCCATGTTCCAGGTGTCCAGAACATAGCGGCAGACCTTCTCTCTCGCCAAGGGCCACCCTCCGGGGAGTGGATGCTCCATCCGGAGGTGGTGGGCATGATTTGGGACAGGTATGGCAGGGCAGTGGTAGATCTCTTTGCTTCCGAAGAGACGACCCACTGTCCCCTCTGGTTCTCCGTGATGGAGAGGACCAGCCCCTTAGGACAGGACGCTCTGGCTCATGCTTGGCCAGACAGCCTGCTCTATGCATTTCCTCCAATTCCCCTTATACTGGCAACACTGGACAGAGTCCAGCGTGGCGGTCACAGCCTACTTCTGGTGGCCCCACATTGGCCAGGGAGGCTGTGGTTCCCAGCATTGCTGAAACTCCTCAACGGAGAGGCTTGGCGCCTTCCAGAGAGACAGGATCTTCTGTCTCAGGTCGGCGGGCGTATATGGCACACAAATCCGGGGCGCCTGCGGCTGTGCGTGTGGCCCCTGAGAGCCAGGACCCACTGCTGACGTCTTGCGACCAGTCGGTGGTCCGTACCATTTTTAGTGCTAGAGCACCCTCCACTAGGTTGCTCTATGCAAACAGGTGGAAGTTGTTTTCACAGTGGTGCGTGACGCAAGGCGAGGTCCCGGAGACTTGCTCGGTGGTGGTGATACTGAACTTTCTGCAGTCTGTGTTGGACAACAACAGGGCTGCTTCGACCCTGCGCGTTTATGTGGCTGCAATCTCGGCTGCACATGCAAGGGTTGATAGCCAGACGGTAGGATCCCACTACCTAGTCAGGCAGTTTCTAAAGGGAGCCCAGAGGCTTCGACCACCACGACCCCTGAGGGCACCATCATGGGACTTGCAAGTGGTTCTGAGGTCCTTATGTCTACCCCCATTTGAGCCGCTAAGTCAGGCAGATCTGACGCGGCTGTCTATGAAAACGGCTTTCCTTCTCGCCATTGCAACTGCGAAACGGGTCGGTGAACTCCATGCCTTGTCAGTGAGCCAGGCGTGTATGCGCTGGCACGCAGATGGGTCAGGAGTGGTGCTCTGGCCGAATCCATCCTTCCTGCCCAAACGTTTGTCTCCCCATCACGCAAACCAACCAATTGAGTTGGCTGCTTTCAATCCCCCAGGCTCTCCGGGGGGTGCAGAGGGAGTGTCAGACCCGCTGTGCCCGGTGCGGGCGCTTAGGGCGTATGTTGAAGCGACAACCAGCTTACGTAAGACAGATAACCTCTTTGTCTGTTACGGGGGCTGCAGGAAAGGGGCTGCCCTGTCCAAGCAGAGACTCTCTCACTGGATTGTGGATCTAGTGTTGAATGCATATAGAGCACAGGGGCTCCCTGTGCCCTTGGCCGTTAAGTGCCACTCTACCAGGAGTATGGCTACGTCATGGGCGGCCTTGAAGGGGGTTCCTCTTCAGGACATCTGCTCCGCGGCTACATGGTCTTCATCATGTACGTTTGCGCGGTTCTACAGAGTGAATGTCGCTGCTCCTCATCCGGTGGCGACGGCTGTCCTGTTGATGGCTGCAAGCCCTTAAGTGGTGAGTACTCTTCGTGACCTTTTTGGTATAAGTCATCCAGTGCTGTAAGCACCGCCTCTGGCGGTCAGTAGGAACGAAATAGAACGATAGTTACGTATGTAACTACGGTTCTATGAGTTCCGGATGACCGCCAGAGTTCTCTGTCACTCAGACTTCTCAGACACCGCGAGAAGATCCAGTGGAACAGATCCTCAGGTGACTTCCGGAATATATAGACATTCCGGGGTCACCCAGGTGTCACAGGTGACTTTGTTGGTATAAAGATCTCGACCTGCGCATGCGCGCGATGGAACATCCAGTGCTGTAAGCACCGCCTCTGGCGGTCATCCGGAACTCATAGAACCGTAGTTACATACGTAACTATCGTTTTGCGCCACAGTTCAGCTTAGACTCGGCCGTAATGCTGCTGCACACACACACACACACACACACACACACACACAGGCTGCATGTCAGAGACGAGGGGCGCTACCAAAAAGACGAGAGGAGCGGTTGGAGCAGTTAGAGCGTTTAGAGACACATGCACGCACATTTATTTACATTAAATCGCAATCGCAGACATTTCTGCAGTTATGTAAAATGTTTCACTAAGAAAAGAAAAAGAAAAAGTAACGCACAGTGACTTTGATGAGTAACTTTAATCTGATTACTGGTTTTGAGATAGTAACGTGTTAGATTACTCGTTACTGAAAAAAGAGGTCCGATGCGGTAACGTGTTACTAAGTAACGCGTTACCGGCATCACTGTATATAGTAGAAAGTATGCGATTCGGAACGCAACCTATATCTCCTTTTCTCAGGCCCTGTTCTCACAGTGAAAACGTGACAGTTTTCCCGTTTTTGTTTTTTTTTAAAAACCCGTTCAGACACAATTTATCTGACATCTTCACCCGTACACATGTTTTCAGAGGAAACGGGACGAAATCGATGTAGTAAGCATGCCAGGCCAGCAGTTGGCGGTACAAGGTAGTAGTAAATTGCATTTCCGGTGCATCTGGTGTCGGCTGTAAGAACTGAATAAAAAGGCGCGCCTGCGCAAGAACGATTCTTTTTCTCAGCTCTGTGAAAAACAACAACAAACACAGCATTGGTGCAGCAATTCCATATTTTGTTGTTGGAGCGAATGTCGGCACGATAACAAACTCATCAGCAACAGCACAGCGAATACAGCTCGGTGATCCGCCATTGTTGTTGTTGTTTTCCAACTGGCGCACATGGACCTACAAAGACGGCGCATGCCCATTTATCTCCAAACGCAATGCGCATGTGTGAGGGCGGAGCCGTGGCGTCAGCGTTACCAGGGGAAATGGTTTCGGTGTTTAAAAGAAACCAAAACCGTTGTGTTTTCCAAAAAATCCTCCCTGGGAGGTGATCTCAAAAACCTGCGGTTTCATGCCTGCGTTTGCTGTTTTCCTGTAAATGATATAGTGCAACCGCGGGAATTTTTCCGCGTTTGCACCGTTTCGTGTTGTCGTGTTAAGTGCCCCTCACTCTCCCCCTTTCTGAAACCCCCACCCCTCCCCCCCAATATACTCCAGTCAGAATTCTCCTTGTTTCTGACCTCAAACTGGAAAGCCAGAAGCTTCCACTGTGCAGCCCACACCCCTATTTCTTATTGGTCAACGGCCCTGATAGACAGAGGGTGAGGCGTATCTGGCTTCGCTTCCGGACAGGGGGCGGGGGGAGCTCAAAGATTGTATATTTACGAGGGGAGCTGCAGCTCTTTTTAAAAAAAATAGGCCATCGTGAGATTAGCTGAACATCAGCATAGTACAATAAATTATCTGAAAGTTTTTTTCAGCAAACAATTAAAGAAAAACGTATTAGGGACCACTAAGACCATATAATATGGTGTATAATAGTACCGAAAAGTGTATAATATGGGAGCTTGAATGCATTTCTTTGTTTGGCACCTTTCAAGCTGTCCTTATTTGCATACAAGATACTAAATATAAAGCTGCACAGGTGCTTATGAAATACATAATTTTATTTTAGTGATGAACACTCAGAATATTGGTATGGAATGTTACACTTTTTACTTACATAATTATAGCAAAATAAAGCTATTTTATCTCAAATCGTCTGTGTGCCTTGTTATTTTAAAATGTAAATCACTGAAGACATGAAAAATTAAAGATAAGATATATTTCAAAACATGTTATGGTCTACAGACTTAATTTGGATACTGTGTGAAGAACCTCATCAGCACTTTTAACTGATGCGGTTTTCTCCACTTGATATCTACATGATATATAATTAAAGTTATGTAAGTATAAATAAAACATGCTCTGTGTATTCACAGATGAATAGACTGATTCCTCTGCACACATTTTCACTAAAATCCTGAAGTAAAGCAAATGTAGCATCAGCTGTATTAGAAGAATTATTCAATTGAAGTGGGTAGTTTCAAATTCCTACTGATCCTACACAGACACAACATTGTAGAAGGCAACCATTTCGGGTGCGTGTGGTTATTTTCTAGCCTGGTGCTACCAGACCATCGTACTTCATTTCATTTGTACAGAAGGTCTGGAACTGCTCTATTTGGCAAACATTCACTCACTTAGAGGCGGGTGTCTGTTGAAGTTTAAAAATATTGGATCTGCCCAGTGCCACTCTGGAACAGCCAACCAAGCGCATAACGTTTGGTCGCAGCATTCAACTGTAACTGGAGCGCGACTTCGCCGTCATCGTTCTCAGCCACTCGCTCTGTATGCTGATTGGACGGCTGAAATTTTTCCTGAGCTCAATTCACCGCAGCCCCAGACTGACTACTGAAGGGAAAGTTAAATTTGGGCGGAAGTAGGTAGGCGGGCGGAGCCAGGCTAGTTATTTTCTTCTGTCATCTTCATTTTGCCGGACACATAGGCGATTGGCTACTTATTATGATCACTTTGTGTCGCAGGGTGTGGTGAAAGGCTCCTGAATGATATTTCAGTGCTGCTTGCTGAATTTTTCCCTTGATCATTCATGGTGGTATGATGCCCTTTGTTGAAGGTTTTAGAGAGACGGAGAATTGCACCCCCAGTTCATTCTGATCTTCCCTAAACATTGTAAAGACCTAATTTGAGTAACTATCATCAACTGGAAACTAATGTGTTTTCAGGCCTTTTATGAGACTGCGGAGCTGTCTGCTGTTCTCTGATTGAGAGTTATCTCCTGCTTTCCAGACCCATGTTAAGGGAATATTTAAAAATCACTTTTAAACTAGGTTACCTGCATCAGGGCAAATGCTTGAACAATTCATGAGTGTTTGCTTGCCAAATGATAGACTAACCCGAAGGCTTTTATTTTATTTTTTTGTTAATTTATTTTCATTTATATACACAAGCACTATTAATATTATTTTTGCATTATTATTAAGGGAGCAGTTTTTTTAATTATGAGTATGATTTGTTCTACAAATTCATCTAAGGCTTCCTCCCAGTCAGTCTGGGGAATCAGTACCACCATAACATGATACCAATCAGGAATCTGACAGCATTAGTCAGTAGCGCTTTTGTTTGGCTGCTACAATTATACAGCCTCTTATTATTCTCCTTTTGAAGGTGATTACTGGTCAAGTGTCCTTTTGAAACAACAGTTTGATGAGCCAAAATGGATCGATATGCTCCTAGTACCTGAGGAGAGTGCAATGGACTAAACACTCTCATTTGTAACCTTTTTATAATGCCCCCTAATGTCGGCCTTGGAAGATCAACCTATTGATCCAATAAAAAAGGCTGGGAAGGCACCGTAATTCTGCTTTAACCACATGAGGGATCTGCAATTTTCGTCTAAATGGGAAAGGTCCTGAAGATCAGACGTATAAACACACAGGGAGAGAGAAAAATCTAACTTGTACCCTCGAAGAAAGCCTTAGGGACCAGGCCATCCATTGTTAAGCACAAAACCGCTGCGAGCCATTACGGGTGCAAATGAGTCATTGTTCTCTCTTTGGTCTTGCGTTTCCAAATATTTGCAGAAACTTTTTATATGCTCCAACTGGAAGTGGGAAATGTTTCACAGGGTATTTCACAGCAACAGTGTGACTTCATAAAATTCAACATTTGCCCTTTCCTGTTTGTTTTTATCCCTCTCTATTATTTTCACTTTTTTTCAATCTAGCTGTGTGGCTCTCTCCCTGTGCTTGTATTTATATAGGTGGAACAGCATTGGAGAAGTGATTGAAAAGCTGTCCTGTAGATCAGGGTGGTTTGTGGGGCCTGTCCATGCTCTAATCCATCCTGCCGCCCCGCCACACAAGTAGAATATCAAACAGGCAATCCCAGGGGAGAGCCAGAAGAGACACAGATGTACGAGGAAGGACAGAGTCTAAGGAGAAACATCAGGACTAAAAATTTAAATTACACTTTTAAATTAAAAAAAACATCAGGATGCTGGAGGAAGACAATGAAATATCGGGTAAATGAAAAAAGAGGATCTTTGAAAGGTCTAACCCAAGTCTGTCAGTTTGGCGGCACTGCAGTCTCACTCCAGTACTTTTCCTCCTCTGATTAGCGCTGATTATTTATGTGTGCCATTACGCTGCCTTTAAAAATGGGGTGGGATGAACCAAGTGACTAGGGTAATGGAGTCTCCTGATCATAGATAGTATATAAAATGGATGTAGCATCCAGGCTGACCTCAGTTATGGCATCTTGTCAGATTTTTACTCCGCCTCATTTCCTCTTGGTTGTAGTTTTCCTGCTATTTCAACTGTAAAGTCCGCAATATCGAGTTATCAGCGCTCTAAATACCATGGACATATAAAGAAAGCTAAATACATGACACGTGTTAAAACCGGAAGTGCCTATCCGATTTTACTTTGTAATTTATCACTTCACTTCCTGTCTGACAGTGGAGGAGGCCTGAGCTCTGCTCTCTTGATTGGCTTTACTCGTGAAAAAGAAAATATAAAACATTCATAACTGTCACAGGAGGTGGACGCAGGCGAGTCTGTAGACGTCACCCCTGCTCTAAAATAAATGTGTTTTTTAAATGAGAGAACACAATTTAACAGTTACATTAAGCATTTACAGCAAATAAATAATAAGTAACGCTTCCTGTTTCCGGTTTAAGGCAGCGTCACGAGCGTTATAGCAACCAGTATATCAACCAGAAACAAATGTTGTATTTCAACATGTTCTTGGTGATGTCCAGAAAAATATTTGTGATAACCATCAGCAAAAATCTCTACATTTTGCGCTGTGGACCAACATAGCTATTACACATTTAACTGTGAGACTGGGTTAAATTATTCATACATTTCAACCTCCAAAATAATAAAAAATAAGCCTGATTGATAAAAATTCACGCCCCTCAGTGTTGTCAGGGGATATGGCCTCAGACTATAATGTTTTTTTTTGTACCAGGCCTTACATACTGTAGGTTTAATAATGCTGTGAAAACGGCATCTTTAGCATGGGAGATAATGATACATTGCTCTGTTTTGAAACCTGCCCTTAGTGGCCACTCGGTGAACTGCAATTTTTCGCATTGGATGCTGGTAGAACTCGCTGTGGTTGGAGCTTGGCCCAAACATAGTGAGATCCAAACATAGTGAACACAGCAGCTTGATAATAATAATGATTCACATACAATATGAGGAAGACACTTAACCATGTGTGTGACTATGCAAAAAACTAATTATATCAAATTAATTAATTTCACATAGAAATTTGAAATAGGGATAGACGCATATCCATGAAAGAAGCAGGGATATCCATAGTAAGAATGAGAGAGAAAAAGAAAAGTCACTCAAACTTTTAATATTTTATTATTTAGATAGATAGACACTTTATTGATCCCTTGGGTAGTTTCCTTCAGGGAAATTCAAAATATTGTACTGTATTTACATTTTTCTTCATTTCCTTCTTAATCCTCAATACTTTTGTACATGTTAATGCGTTTTAGAAACTCAACATTGAGTTAAACAATTTCAAACTTGTCACCAAGACCATTCCATTATTCAACAACCAGAACTGAAACACATCTGTATTTTCTATCTGTTCTCACTTTTCAAAATTACACAAACATTTAAAATTATAATATCCTTCTCTTGATATGATTGAAAGTACTGGATACAGAAATTATTTATAATGTTTTAAATACACTTTATCTAAAAGACACTACAGTAGAATCGAAGGAGAAGTAAGTGATATGGTCCTTTTAGCTAACTTCCTGTCAGTGACTGCAATTAGCAGTCCCCTCCCTCGTCCCAACGTCATCACCACATGAACACACAGCCGTCTTCAGCAGATACTGCCACGATGGAGAGCAGCGAGTCATCGTTCACGGGCACTGTGACCGATCTCTCTATAGCACTTTGTCTCCTGATTGGATAAAAACAAGCGGGATACTCAACATTTTATCTGGCAATGACTGCAAAGCTGAATGACTGGGAGACCTGTGTTTTGAACTGTGCATACTGTTTAAATGATTGCTGTATTGATACAGAGTGATTTAACACGTGTATAAACAACAAAATATCACTTACTTCTCCTTTCAGAATCAGAATCCTTTATTGTCATTGTACAGTGTACAACAACATTTTAGCAGCATCCAAGTATACACACAAACACAAAATATAAAAATAGTTAAAAAATAGTGCAAGGCAGTAGGGCAATGTAAACATAAATAGATAATATGTACAGTGTTTACCAATTATTGTACATTGTACATGTGTGTATGTGTGTGTGTGTGTGTCAGTGCCCACTTGTATTCAGTACAGTGATAGCTTGTGGGAAGAAGCTGTTTCTGAGTCTGTTTGTTCTGGTTCTGATGGACTTGTTGTGCGTACCAGAGGGTAGCAGGTCAAACAGGTGATGTGCTGGATGGGTACAATCTCTTGTGATTGCCTCTGCTCTGTTGAGGCAGCTGGACGAAATAAATGTCTCTGAGGGAAAGGAATGTCTCTTTATATAGTTTTAGAAATAATCCAGATATCTGTAAAAAATGAGGATGTCATGTCAGTCAATTTACTGTGTGGCTTTGTCTTCCCTCTCTTATTGCCAAGAAAGCATAACAGAATATTGAAGTTGGTTGTGACTCTCTATCTTTGTCTACGTATATGTTCTGACCCTCTGCAGAGTTGATCACAACTTCCTGTCTGGGTTTCCTAATCTGAACATCCAACAATTTTCTATTGTAGCAGCTGCACACAGGGGTCAGGCCACATCTAAACCTTGATCACACTTTCTGCGGAGCGGCTAAGATCAGCTCCACTCCTCTTTGCCCTCGGCTACACTGGGAAGTTTATAGAGGACATTACAAATATAGACTGAGGATGTTTCTTCTACTACTAAGTTCATGATTTTTAACAGCGGTTGCGATGCCAAGCTTATTTAGTGTAGAAGTAACAGTGGTATTAAAAGTCAGGCTGAGGTTAGTCTTTCCACTGGCAGGTTTATTAATGGCTTTCCAATTTGATAAGACAGGGTTGCGTGCACATACACACATTCGCACACATACTCCATGTCAAGCTCCGATACAATGTTGTGAAAGAACAACCAGTTCAGCATCTTGGTACAAGCAAATAATATAATAAGAGTTTACACATACATGTACTACAGAGGAGTACAGTTATTATGTAATCTCTTTTTATAAGTAACTATTTTGTTTCTCAAAAGATGTTTGGTAAAACAAAACTCGGATGTATGTCTAAATAGCGTAGATGGAGGGACAGGAGATCAGTCATGTAAGTAGCCTTTTTTCCTTTCTCTATGACAGCAGACTGAGCCTCACTTTCACACGATGATTGAAACTGACATTGTGACACGACAGAGAGCCGAGCAGAGAGATGTTGTATTGAAGATCAATACATTCCTGTAGATATTCAGTGATGTGTGAGGCTAATATTGTCACCAGGCCATCATAATGCACCAATTAGGCCTTTAACAGCATGTTTCATCTGATAACAGCATCAGATAAAAAAGAAGAACGATGGAATTTGAGAGTAATGTATGTCTGGCACATTACGGCCTCTGCACACATCCTACCTCTACTGCGCGTCTACCTCGCGTCTGCGTCTGACTTTTTGTCACTGACCGTGTGATCAACCTAGAGCGGGCACACATCCAACCTCAGACGCACTGCTGATGCGCGTCTGAGGCACGTCTGCAGCGACGCTCCCCTTTACCTCAGGAGGCTCGCCTATTTTTTTCTGAGAGCCGCGCGTCTCTCTCGGGTCTCTCTGCTTTAACTGATAGAGAAATACTCTGCTAAGAGTCATATTGACTTCATACCGGGAGCTTTCGCAGTAGTTTCACCATTTCCTGGTGTGTCCCTTTCAAAATAAAACTTCCGAAAATGTGGCAAAAAAAATAAAAAATAAAAAAGGCAATGGGGCGCACGGATTACTGTCCAGACTCAATATTAGACTCAATATAAATCATATGCATCATAAATTACACGAAAGAACTTCATTTTTAATGGGAATTATCTATGCAAACACTATGTAGAAAGATAGGGCTTTTAGAAGCAGCGCTGCAGCAGCAGCAGCTGCTGAGACGTTCCATGTGTGTCCGAGAAAAGTCAGAGAGACGCAGCAGTAAGGTAAGGCGACGCGCTCCAGAGGTAGACACAGGATGTGTGCAGAGGCCGTTATGAAGGTAATAATGCTGCGGGTGTATGCTGTCACATCAATATCTCCATGTTTTGTTGATTTTAATGAGAGTAAAGAGTGATACTGCAGCTGAATTACTTTCATAGAGATATTAGCTAAACGGACTGAGCTCTTTCTCATATTGGGTGCTATTAAGAGGAAATATAGCTACAGTGCATACACTTAAATGTTTTTTTGTCCCCACACAATTTTTATCATGGCAGGGATTTGGACCATTTCTGCTCAGTTTGTGCTCCCATGTTTAGCTGTATCCTTTGTTTTCCATAGTGATTTGCATTCCTTGTAACATTTACGCAAAGCTTGTTTGCTTGTGTCCTTTGGGTCCAGAACAGACCTGTATTCCTTGTTTTTATATTCCTTTTCATGTGGCCCACATGATCCACACTAACGTCTGACATCCGGTGTTTGAATTTCAGTACTATGCCCATGTTTGAACATTAGTGTCAGCTGACGTGTGCTTTTTCTTGGGAGGATGTTGCAGTGAATCGTGAACTACTGTTAAGAGGCTCATGCTTGGCTGACCTTATTTTTTTATTAATCAAGGTGGGTTGTAAAGCACTGTTGGAGATTGCAAGAGTTCATTTTGTAAACTTTTCATATAAAAAAAATCTTAGCAGAAGAAATATTGTAATCAAATGATTTCACTATTCAAGACCCCTTTGCTGTTGCTTTTAGCTTATTCCTAGTGTCACAGCCCGGCTCAAGGGAATGACAATGAGGAAACCACACAAGAGATTAAGTTTAACCAAATAATAATTTATTTAAACAAAGTTTAATGTAAATTACTAAGTGGTGCTTGAATGTCAGTAATTAGTAATGGGTGCTGTGTCTGTGTGAGTGAAGAGTGTAAAGTATGTGCAAAGCAAAACTAACTAAGCTAAGCAAAGCAAAAGCAACGCAAAAGCAAAAGCAAAAGCAAAAGCAAAGCAAAGCAAAGCAAAGCAAAGCAAAGCAAAGCAAAGCAAAGCAAAGCAAAGCAAAGCAAAGCAAAGCAAAGCAAAGCAAAGCAAAGCAGACCATACATCAAGGAAGGGAGACCTAAAGTGGCTGAGTCCTACAGCTTATATAGCTGAGGAGATCAGCCAGCATGGGTGTTTGTGATTAGTAATCATCTCCTGGAAGCCTGCCAATCAGGAGGTGCCAGGAGCTGTCACACTAGGACCCGGCGTCCACCTGTGTGGACATCACATTTTGGGCTGTCTAGACCGCAATATTATTTTTGCACTAAAAAGGGCCTGGGGTCCACATACAACGACATTACACTGCCACTTAGTGGTGGCAGAAGAGTCTAATACATTAATTCAAGATGGCCGACAACACACCCAAAAGTTCAGATGGCTACTCCTGATCCAAACTTCGACCAGGAAAAAAATCTAATCAAATTCCATGGCTGATTCTTGTTCAGATATGTATAAAAGTGTTCAATGTTTGTTATGGAAGTACATTTTTTACAAAAGCTAATAACTGTAACGATGTACCATGCCGCTAAACATGATGTACACGTATGTGGACAGAGGGACTTGGTTCTGTTAGTTGTATTGAAAAATCCTTGTATGTTGTGTTGAGATAGGCAAGAATATTGCAACTTTTCATTGCACATATCTTGGTCTTAGGTGAATGGGAAATGTATATTTCTTGTTTTCGTATGGAAAAGTATGATATTTTGAATAAGACAGGCAAGGTAACAAGTGACCTTTAATATTCAGGTAGAATCACTAAAAGTGTTGTATTCAAGTTTTCATCCTGAAATATATACATAATTGTGAATTCCTAAGGCCTCTCTGAAAAGGCATGCCTGGGCTTGTCCTGGGACAGGTCAGGGGTGAGAGAGACAAGGGGGCAGTGGGTCCTTGAGCTGGACACACACACACCCTCATCTTTCCCCCCACCCTCTCCCCCCTAATAAACACACCCACTCTCTCTGTCTGCAGACTATTTAAAGCCATGGTTTTGAGCAAGAAGGTCTGCTGTTTTTTGGGGGAAGTTTTGACTGTTCCACTTTTTTGTTCTTTTAGCATGGGCGAAAGACTTAGAAGAAAAACTCGTAAGAAACATTCTGAATATTTTTGAGTGCAAAATACTTGAGTGAAAAATTGAGGGCTGTTAATTTTTTGTTCTAGAGAAGAGGGTGAAGCTTAGCCTGGCATTCCCAGACCTGCCACTAGGCGCTGGCAAATTAAATTTGCTGCGCGTGTTGGTCTGGACACGCTCCGTTGAAGCTTTATCAAGAAAGCCAGAGATCTGGCGGGTGGTTTCAATTGGTTCTATCTAATATGGGCGCACCAGAGCCCTTTATATGGTACTCTGGGGCGGACGTAACCGGGTGACGACAGTGACGTGCATGCGACATCGAAGCCGTGATAGTAAACATCAAAGAAGGCTGCGGATATGTTGTGTGAGTTTGAGACTGCTTTGGCCTCGACCCTTAACGATTTGGAAGACGGCACTCAAATCTTTCATTAGCAAGTAAGTGGAATGTTCTATTTTGCCGACCGACAACGGCAAACGTTTAATTTAACAGTTTAACAGCTGTTCGCTAAACGAAAGGGGCTTACGTCGCCTTGTGCATCGCTCTGATTGGTTGTAGTGCTATCCAACTGCGTGCAGTGGCATTTGAAATGCACGAGTAGGAGCCGCCCCTTGAGTTGGAAATTACTATTGATCGTGGCCAGACCCTCTATCGTTCAAGATATCTGGGTCTGGATTTCCAGGCTAGATGAAGCTCTGAACCAATTCTTCTTTTTTCTGAGAAGAGTGGTAAGGAAACATTTGGGTTACTACTGTAATAGGAATTCATTGATGAACCAGGTTGTGGAATGGCATCGAGTTGAAGTTTTGAGCTGTTGTGACCAACTTTTTCCTGACTCTTTGTGTCGCAAAATCACCATTGTTATAAGAGTTTGAAGAAATTCAGATTTATATGACTTTGGTGAAAGCTCGGCCATCAACTCAGAGAATATTTAAAGTTGTGTAAACAGTGGACAAGCTTTGAAAAACCTGAAGATGAGAAAACTCACAATCTCTTGTGGATCGACAAGGTTTAAAACTGTTGAACCAACTTTTCCTGACTCTTTGTGTCGCAAAATCACCATTGTTATAAGAGTTTGAAGAAATTCAAATTTATATGACTTTGGTGAAAGCTCAGCCATCAACTCAGAGAATATTTAAAGTTGTGTAAACAGTGGACAAACTTTGAAATTTAAAGAAGAGAACTCATGAACTAAATTCAATGTGAACAAATTACATAAAACAAATAGGCTAATTATTATACTTATCTACATATATTAACCACATAAATGGGAGTGTAGGTACTTATTTTCCTTCATTTCATTTTATTTTATCTTTTCTTTCTATATAGTGAACGTATAATCTTTTTATATTGGTTGAATACAATTTCTTGAAAACTTTACAAATCCTGTGCCTGATTTTTAGTTTAGAGTTGGGAACAAGGACCTAATTAGGGTTTTTCTTTAAAGAGATTGCGGCGCTCCTGAGGTAAGCAATTCAAACCTACACTTCGGCAACACCACTGATAAGAGAATACACATCCCATAACACACTCCTTGAAATAGGAGGGAATTGCATTTATCTACTGGCCTAGTTCATCCAGGTGTATGAATTAAGTGAGGACTAGCGGGTAGTCTTTTGAAGTCAGGGGTAATGTAAGGTATTCATCCACCAGAATAATTAAAACCTATTATCCAATCTCCTCCTTATTCTAAAAAATATATTGCAAAAAGGTCTGAAATCTGGACTTAACCTAGGATAAATTAGAAGTGTAATTATATGTGTCATTAGGGGACAACACTGGGGGAGATCTGGAGATAGGCAGGAGTCAAAGGGTCACATGCTTTAAACTAGAGCCTTTAAGGTAATAAAAGATGTGAAGGTTTTTGGTGAAAAGTAAAACCTTTTGGGAACTGTGTGAATCGGCTTTGGTTCTTCTAGTCATGTAGAGGGGTGAGTGTCAATGAACACAGTCTGCTTTATAGTGGAACAGGTTTATTCAAGGAACAAATAGACTTGGCGGGCTATATATACACGAAAACGTCCTGAAATTACTTCAGGGGTGTTTAATCTGGTGAAGGGAATACCGGCATATTCATTAGTTGACAGCAGGACTTAGTTCTGTTGAACATTTTTATATGTTTTCAATCAATCAATCAATCAATCAATCAATAACCTTTCACATTTCACTTAAGAGACACTGAGGTTTCCCTCATTTACAGTGACAATGAGTACATTTCAGTAAATTTCAACCCCAGGGCCAGGTTTCCGGCTCCTTACCCAAGGGCCGGGGCCAGGGCAAAGGCCAGGTTTCCGGCTACCAACCCAAGGGCCAGGGCCAAGGCCAAGTCTCCGACTACCAACCCAAGGGCCTGGGCCAAGGCCAGTTTTCCGGCTATGATCCCCAGGGCCAAGGCCAGGATTCTGGCTACCAGGGCCATGTGTCCAGATACTAACCCAAGAGCCAAGGCCAGGTCTCCGACTACCAACCGAAGGCCCAGGGCCAAGACCAGTTTTCTGGCTACCATCCCTAAGGCCAAGGCCAGGACTCTGGCTATCAGGGCCATGTTTCCAGCTAACAACCCAAGGACCAAGGCCAGGATTTTTGCTACAAAACCAAGTGCCAGGGCTAAGGCCAGTTTTCTGGCTACTATCCCCAGGGCCAAGGCCAGGCTTCTGGCTACCAGGGCCAGGTTTCCAGCTACCAACTCAAGGGCCAGGGCCAAGGCCGGGTTTCCGACTACCAACCCAAGGACCAAGGCCAGATTTCAGGCTACCAGGGCCAGGTTTCCAACTACCAGGGCCAGGTTTCCGGCTACCAGGGTCAGGTTTCCGACTACCAACCCAAGGGCCAAGGCCAGGATTCTGGCTACAAACCCAAGGGCCAAGGCCAGGTCTCTGACTACCAACCCAAGGGCCAGGCTAAGGCCAGTTTTCCGGCTACCATCCTTAGGGCCAAGGACAGGATACTGGCTATCCGGGCCAGGTTTCGGGCTACCAACCCAAGGGCCAAGACCATGGATTCTGGCTACAAACCCAAGGGCCAAGGCCAGATAGCCGACTACCAACACAAGGGCCAAGGCCATGGATTCTGGCTACCTGGGCCAGTTTTGTGGCTACCAACCCAAATGCCAATGCCAGGATTCTGGCTTACAGGGTCAGGTTTCTGGCTACCAACCCAAGGGCCAAGGCCAGGATTCTGGCTACAAACCCAAGGGCCAAGGCCAGATCGCTGACTACCATCCCAACGGCCAAGGTCAGGTCTTTGACTACCATCCCCAGGGCCAAGGCCAGGATTCTGGCTACAATTCAGGATATACCTCTTCCTGCAACTGTTAGCAGCCCTTCTAATGAGCCATATTGCTCAAAGGGGCACAATTGTTGTTTCGCATTTTGTTTTTGCACTCAGGGAAAATGCTGCTATATTCAGGCACCAAAAAAAGAGTTTGTTTATGATTACTCAATTTTGACTTTATTGTGTTTTTTCTCGATTTAAAACTGCGGTCCTCATATGTGGACATAATTTTTCTCAGAAACTACATCATGTAAAAAGATAATTCTTGGTTTATACACTCATTAGGTCCCAATCAGCCCAAATAGCAAAGAGAAATTAAAAATTCATGCCATGCAAGAGTTCGGGTCCTAGGAGGTTATACCATCTACATGTAAATCCGGATCACAAAATCAATTCCAACCAACATAACTCACGCTGCTGCTTGTATGAATCCTGGCACTTCACAATAGTTCAATTGTCAGGTGCATATACTGATGAGCAACCCATATCTTGTGAAAATATCAGAAATACTGTATACTGTGCTGATTACAGAAATGTATTTTGTGGATGGATTGATCCTATATTTCAAATAGGTAATGATTTCCCATGTTCTGAAAGGTACAGCAGGACAATCTGAATTTCCCTCCCGTGAATATTACTGATTTAGCTTCATTTTCTGATCTTTAGGATACATGTACACAACACTACATATTCATGTTAGAGTGGAATGATTTGTCAAGAGTCCGCAGTAAACACATGGCTTGAAAAAAACAGGAGAATGCCATCAAATGTAGCCTGTTGGAGCAGGACCCATTAGTAAAAACACAGCATGCGCCAGCACACTCAGCTTTTTTTCAGTTACAGTGATAGAGTAGCTTGAGTCTGTATTTTTGTTTTCTTGGTGACCAAGCAACTCCAGGTAATCCTGTGGGATTTCATTTTAATGAACTTCATTGATTTGTTCATTGATTTGTTTTGAGAGTTAGCAACAAGATTGAACGAGGTGTTTTGAAAAATGTGTGTTGCAGACGAGTGGCCCATTGGATGTAAATGCTGTGTCTATGTGAAGTGTGAGAAAACATGGTTTCCCTGCATCCCTTGGTATTGGCTGATCTCAACTAAAATATACACCGCTCCAAAAATTAAAGGGAACACTTAATCCCATTTTAATGGAATACTGCAGTTTACAAACCTTTATTCATTACATAGTGGAATGCGCTGAGAACAAATGACATAACAATGATCAATGGAAATCAAAATCATTAACCCATGGAGGTAAGATCAGATCAAAGGCTGATCCACTTTCTGTGGAAATTCCTCAAACTATTCAAAATAAGGCGCAGTAGTGTGTGTGGCCTCCACATGCCTGTATGCACTCCCTACAATGTCTGAGCATGCTCCTGATGAGACGACGGATATTCTCCTGAGAGATCTCCTCCCAGACCTGTATCATTTCATTTTCCTTTATTTATTCTCGAAAGATCAATTGAGGGTTACCCTCTTTTACAATGACGTCGAGACAAATTACAAATACACAATATACAATTAGAATACACAACAAGCTTACAAAGAGACAACAACAATTAAAACATTCAGATCAATTGAATAAAGCAGAACAATAGCCTAATTAAAACAGTTACAAGTGGAGTGGGGCTGATTCAAAATAATAACTTTAAATTGGTTAACAGTTACGAGTGTATTTATTTTAATTTGATGTTGTAGGCTGTTCCAGGAGTCAGGGGCACTGTGGCTAAAAGCAGTTTTACCAAGGTCAGCCTGGGCATATGGAACATATAACATAAGCATTTCAGTTGAGCGGGTTTGATAAAGCCCATCTGAAATATGCAGCATTGTTGTCAAATAGAGTGGTAGTTTTCCGGTCAGGGCTTTATATATAAAAATATGCCAATGTGCATCACGTCTTTCTTTAAGAGAGGACCACCCAACCTTTTCATATAAAACACAATGGTGTGTGTCATAAGCATCTCCTGTAATGAACCTTAAAGCAGAGTGAAAAACAGAGTCTAGGAGTTTAAGACATGAATGAGATGCATGCCGATAAACTACATCACCGTAATCAAGGACAGACATAAAAACTGCCTCAATAATCCTTTTCCTACTGAACAACGGGAAGGTTGCTTTGTTCCTATAAAAATATCCAATCTTTTGTCGCAGACGACAGACAAGATTTTTTATGTGAAATTTAAAAGATACTTTTTCATCTATCCAGATGCCGAGATATTTATATTCAGTGACTCTTTCAATTTGAGATCCATTATTTGTATGAATATTAAGAACATTAAAATGTAGAGTTCTTGCTCTGGAGAAACACATATATTTTGTTTTGTCTGTATTTAGAACCAGCCTGAGGTCCACTAGACAGTCCTGCAGGGTGTTAAAAGAGCTCTGAAGGTTCTGAACAGATTGATGGACCGAATCAGAAATGCAGTACAGTACAGTGTCGTCAGCATACAAATGGGCGTGACAGTTTTGTAGCGAAGAAACAATGTTATTGATGTAAATTGTGAATAGGACTGGACCTAAAATTGAGCCCTGCGGAACACCATTTGTAACTGTTAAAAACTCAGTTTGGTGGCTTCCCAGTTTTACTGACTGCTGTCTATTAGAGAGATAGTCCCTAAACCAGCTACATGTAGAATAATCAAAACCAATTTCATGCAGCCTCTGTAAAAGCAAATGGTGATCTAAAGTATCAAAGGCTTTTGACAGATCAACAAAAAGTGCTGCACAGTGCTTTTTTTTGTCGATAGCTGTAACAATGTTGTCTAAGACCAAAGTGACAGCAGATACAGTACTGTGACCTGCCCTAAAACCAGATTGAAAAGGACTCAAAATGGAAGCACTGGATAAAAAGGTTTTCAACTGATTATTAATAACGGATTCTAGGATTTTTGCCAGGCATGGGAGTTTTGAAATTGGCCTGTAATTATTGAGATCACTTTTGTCACCCCCTTTATGCAATGGGATGACATGAGCTTTTTTCCAAACTTTAGGAACAATACCGGAGGAGATGGAAAGATTAAAAATATGGGTTATTTGTTTTGATATTATATGTGTAGAGAGATTGATTGAAAATGGGTCCAAATTGTCCTCTCCCATGCACTTCCTGGGGTTGATGGCTAGAAGCGCATCTACAACAACACTTGTTGGAACTGGAACAAGGCTAAAAAGAGTTTGAGAGACAGGTGGTAAATTATTAGTGGTGGTAGAAGGCGTAGATCCTTCATTATTAAAGAGTTGACCAGCAGCTAAAAAATGTTTATTAAAGGCTAAACCAATCTCTTTCTGGTCATTTAAAGTCTGCCCATTTATTTTTATCTGACTTGGAACAGTGCTAGAATTGTTTTTATTAAAATTGACAGCCTTCCAAAATAATGCAGGGTTGGAGTAGCAGTTGGAAATTAAATCAAGGTAGTAATCCGATTTAGTTTTCCTAACCATGGTCGTACACCTATTTCTGATTTGTCTAAAAACTGTCCAATTCAAATCTTCTCCAGAGCGTCTGGCTAGAGACCATGCTTTATTTCTCTCTGTAAATAAGTCAGACAGCTCATTGGTAAACCAGGGGTTCGATCTATTTTTTACCCTGAGCTTTTTGTGGGGTGCATGATGATTCAAAATTGAGGTGAAGGTATTGGTGAAAAAATCCAAGGCTAATTCAACATCAGATATTTCAGTTGTGAGATGAATGTCACTGTGATGGAGTTCATTTAAAAAGGCTTGCTGGTTAAAACCTTTAAAATTACGCTTAATAATGATTTTAGGTTGAGATTTTTTTAGATGAATGCTTCTGATACAGGCCACCGGGCAGTGATCACTGATTCCAAGCTCAAAGACACCAGCAGAAACTATTTTATTGCTTTGATTTGATAATATTAAATCGATCAAAGTTGATTTTTCTGGGTTTTTTAGATTAGGTCTTGTGGGCTCAGTTATTATTTGTGTAAGATTTAGGTTGCTACAGATTTCTTTAAAAGGTTCAGAGGCACCAGAAAGCCAGTCAATGTTAAAATCACCCATCATAATGACCTCTCTATTTACATATGGAGAGATTAAATGTGCTAGCTCACTCAAGGAGCTAGTTACCGCTGAAGGGGGCCTGTACACACCAATTACAATAAAACAATCATTGGGCGATAAAGACAATTCCAATGCAATAAATTCAAAGCAGCTTCGAACAGAGACAGCATGTAATAATGTTACAGAATAATGTGATTTAACGTAGACAGCTACTCCCCCACCCTGTGTGGTCCTGTCTATTCTGAATAAACTATAATCATTTATTGCCACATGCCAGAGTCATGTGTACTGCTCTTCAGCCATGATTCAGTCAGAACCAAGACATCTGGGTCAGCCTGAGATACTAAGATGTTAACATGGTCTAATTTATTGTGCTGCAGCAAACTTCTTACGTTTAAGTGAATAAAACCCAAACCTTTTCTTGATTTGAGGATGATTGGTGAGTTCAGCTTTGATATGCTCATGTCTGGGTTATCAACAGCGGGATGGTCCAACACAATTGACCTATTACACATAATAGGTACAGTTATCAAGTTACTTGTAATCCCAAGTGGTCTGTGGCGTGACCTGTATGATCTATGAGGTGGGATTTTTGAAGATCTGACAGACTGATATACAGGGATTGGGTGAGTTTTTATAGTAATGGATGTTCCAGGCCTGGAGAGGGCGCTCGATGCATGGGGACTAGTGGTCATGGAGGCTGTGTCACGTGAGCTAACTACCTCTTGACTGACCAGGTGTGGAGATAGTCAATCATGCTGGACAGAGTTTGCAAGAGGAGTGACGCTAGGAACCGATTTTATTGTTAAAAGCATGTTGCTGGCCAGAAGATGTTTCCGTTCTTTGTTTAAATGCAAACCATCGCTGGTAAAGAAAGTCGGTCTGTTCCAGAAAACGTTAAAATTGTCGACAAAGGGAATGCCCATGGAGAGACGATATTGTTTGAGCCAAACATGAAGTTGGCGTGCGCGGCTGAATTTGACGTCACCAAATCGAGGCGAAGGCATGGGACCAGAGACGATACATTGTTTTCCAGCGGTCAGGACAGAGTCGATTAGGATTTTAAAATCAGTTTTAAGATTTTCTGACTTAAGGTCATTTGAGCCGATATGTGTCACGACCATAGATGCAGCGGGATTACTGTGGATAATGTGTGAAAGCACTGAGTTGATGTGGGATACCTGGGCACCGGGATAGCAGAAGGTCTCCGCCCTCGGCAGGAGAACTTGTCGGACCATGGATGAGCCAACAAGGATGCACTGGGGTTCCACTGGTCGGCCTTGCTGCGCTGCAGAGCAACCAGGAGAAGGCCGAGCTGGATCATTGGCCTGCAGTGTTGATGCCCGCGGTCCAGAGCGGCAAAGCTGCGTAGGTTGAGCCGGGCGTCTGGTGGATCCTTCTGAACGTCTGATGATGGCATCCTGCAGCATCCTGCGTCGGTTCTCTCCCGTGTTGGAACGACGAGACGTCTGGGAAACACCGGCCACAGGTGGAGAGGAGACAGCGGCGGCGTAGGAAGCGGCGGCGGGCAGCGAAGCACCTCCTGGTGCTCCTTGCACAAAGGAGAAGATAGCGGACCTGCTGCTGGGTTGGTGTCCTCCGACGGCCCCCTCCATATCTCCTGGTGTATTGGCCTGTTTCCTGGTATCTCCTCCATGCTCTTGACACTGTGCTGGGAGACAGAGCAAACCTTCTTGCCACAGCACGCATTGATGTGCCATCCTGGATGAGCAACTTGTATGGGTTGCAGACACCGCCTCATGCTACCTCTAGTTAAGGGACTGGCAAAATGCAAAAGTGACCAAAAATCATCCAGAAAAGATGAGGTCAGGGAAATGATCTGTGGCCACCACTTGCAGAACCATTCCTTCATAGGAGCTGTCTAGCTTATTGCCTCTCATTTACACCTGTTTTCTGTTCCATTTGCGCAACAGCAGGTTAAATTGTTTAAGACTCAGTGTTGCTTACTAATTGGACCAGAAGTGCGATTGACTTGGAGTTGCATTGTTATGATTATGTGTTCCCTTTATTTATTTGAGCATGCTGTACATGTACAAACATTGGACCCTGATATGAAATACACTGTTAAGTGGTGCACCCTCTATGTGTACAACATTTGCAATTCTGAAACACATTTTAAGTTAACTGTAGAAACTTGACTGTTTTTTTTTAGGGCTGTCAAAATTATCGCGTTAACGCAGAGTGATTAATTTCTGGAATTAACGCGTTATTTTTTTTTATCGCAATTAACGCATGTGCAGAATGATCCACCCCGTGCATCCCACCGGCTCTGTACTACAGTCACTCTAAGTTGTGGCTGACCCAGGATCAGTAGCTGCGCGCAGCCAAACATAACAGCACGCTAGCCCATGCCGTGTTTTAAACTGCTAACGGTCACGTCTGTGTCGGGGGCATAGATAGTTTATAAAATCAACTGCCGCGGGTGACAGTTGATGTCGGGAGCAACAGGAGGAGAAACATTGTCCGCTCTATTCAGAGCGGGCGAGGACACAAACGTCTGCAGTTTTCAGAGGTGTGTGTGAGTAGACAACATAACGTCGGCTTCCTGGTACAAATGAACAGTCCCCGAGGACGTGTTCGCGCGTACAAACGTACGTACACACACAAACAAACACACACACACACACACACACACACACCGGATTGTAATCAAGTTGTATTCAAGAATGCACAACCTATAGATTCACAAAATAAGAGACAGACCAATTGAATTATGGTGTGGTAGGTATATATTTTAGTTTGATTTAAATTTATTTTCAGTATTAAAACCATCATTTGGATTTTTAATTAATAACAATACTTATTTTAAATGTACATATCCACCTCCTGTCCTTTATCTTTCCGTTCATACAACAATATATAGAAAAAATTTGAATTTTTCAAGCATATTTCGAATGGTAAAATTAATCGTGATTAATTGTGATTAATCCACAGAATCCTGTGATTAATCTGATTAAAAATTTTAATCGTTTGACAGCCCTAGTTTGTTTGTATTCTGTTGCTTACTCTTCTGCAGAGAGAAGAGAGTATGTGTGTGTGTGTATGTGTGTGTTTATGCATCAAAGGGGAGCTCGAGTTAGTAATATACTAAATGAAGCAACTAGCAGGAACAAGAGAGTAGTCAGCTATTTGAATCAGTGTTTCTGTAATGAAACCAGTATTGCCTGTAATGTGTATCATTGACATATTTTACGGTTACTACACCTAGGTAGTAGAGCATCTACGGGGGTGCTCAGTGTTTTACTTTCCTTTCCAAACTACACAGAAAGTAGTTAAGCCAAGCACATTGGATTTGTATTGCCCAATATCCCATTGTCTCATTAGGAATAAACGGTCCACATTTGCTGATGACTGATGGCTTTATTTTCCTGCATGTGGGAGCATTGACATGTATTTAGTTTCTGGTTGGAATGTATACTGCTAGAACTTAGCTTTACTGTAGGTGGGACATCTTGCAAAAGTTGTGAATATACATGAGCAGTTGACTTGTACAGTAGGTCATGCGTTGTATAATGTTTCCACTTGATGCAACACAGCATTTGAAGTTTATTTACAGTATATTACATTGGAAATGCATTAATGTAATTAAAATCATAGGTGCATTAAATTGATTTCAAAATTGTGTATATAATTAATTCTTCTATACTATTTTAGTGTTCAAACTGTTGGGGGTTACCCTCAGGCGCTGGAGCACCTTTTTCAATTTCAGATCTTACAAAATTTAAATATCTTAAAATACCGCAATACCATTAGCGTGCATATCCTCATTCAAACCAATTACAATCAACATGTGAGAATCTCTGTACATCTACCTTCAGTAAAGATTGCAGAGGTGGTGAGCAGAAAGAAGGTAGAAGAAAAACCTGTGGGGCCATTTATATTTTTTCAAGCTGGCAGGTTACTGCAAAACTCTAGAAGCAGCGATGTAATGGCAATGAGCCAGAGTGGACCTGCACCTCATACTGCTGCTCTGATGAATACAATATACTGTAGTTGATTGTGTTGATCATGTGTAGCACAGATGTCAAAGTTCCTTTTTTAGCAGCTTGTATAAATTCAGCATCTTTCATATGCTTCACATTGTATAATGTAGCATTTAAGGGAAGATTATGCTCTGCAGATAAAACACCAATATTTATTGGTGCCAGTTATGATCAATAGTCTATACAGATGTTACATTTGTGACAGCTGCTTTCAGATGCCTACTTCGTTGAGGTAAAACTCCAAGTCAAAATATATTTAATATGATAATAATAATTGGTTCTCAAAGTTGATATGGAAGGGCAAGTTTGTTCATTTAAGTAGACTTAACATATATCTGAGCTGTCCCTTAAATAAGCAACATGTTTGCCCCCAAAAACACTCCACGAATTGTAGTTATCAACATTTAAGTAGCCTATAAGCTAAACAGTTGTGTGATACTTCAGCAGCTCTACACTGCTTTACATCAACAATTATGTTAATTTAATATATTATTCCATATCTACATAGATCATCAAGCTGTAAAGATGGCGACTCTTTGCCTATAACTTGTAACCTTAAAGAGATCCTATTATACTACTTTTCTGGTCTTCATTTCTTGTTAAAAACTGCTGTAGAGCAACCTGACACGAATCACATCACAAAAAACTATGTAGATTTTCGGGACACTCTTCCTCTTACCCTAGCGAGCACAGCAGTCTCTCTCTACACACTGCTTTGAGCTTCTCCGCCCCTCCCCCCCTGCTGCAAACCCCACTCCGTTGTGAATGGTCACCTTCCTTCCAGCAGTGGGAAATTTTCAGGAAGCTGGGGGCATGCAGCCGGAGCTTGCCTGAGCGGCAGCATTACCATACATGGAAACCAGGCCCCCAGAACTGTGCCTTTTCCAAGCAGCCAGCATGGACAGGTGGCCATGCCTGGTATTACACACGTTAGACTGTCTGGGACCGATCCGTAAAACAAAATGGAGATCATAGTGGCCCTGCCCCATTCATTCCCAATACAATTTCGTCAAACAAGAATGTATCTCCGCTAAATTTTTCTGGATATCAATCAAAGTCTCATACTTTTCTTTAGACCATGTTCTAATAGAATGGAAGTTTTCTCTTTTCAAAACTCCACCGAAAGTGTTTTATAGTCGTTTTATTTTCAGTTTTAGCCGTTAGGCGTGTAGCCGCTAAAAGGAGTCGTAGTGAAACAACCGTTGCTTCGGCAGGCCCGGCCTCCGATGGCGGGAGGAATCTTCGTTTATCACTATATTACTTTACAACGACGGGGTGTATTTTAAAGATTACATATAGAGAATCATCGGGGATTAGTAATTTATACTTCCATTGTCGATAAACAATGCAACTGTGCTCGTCCCGCTTACCTTAATGCACGGACATATTATAACGTTACACTGCTCGCGTCATGCTTTAGGGGCGTGCCAGGCTCTCATGAGAGCAGCATGGCCGCTTCCTTGTTGCTTCTCTACGCCAATGAGCAGCTTTCATAGGAATGAATGGGCGCCATGTTTCAATACGGTGTCCATTTCTTTATATGGCCATGATGGAAACATGACAGAAACGACCCGAGCGTGACAGAAACAATCCGGAAATTTGAACGAGTTCGGCTTGACTGGCTGCCATAGTGTTTAGTGCTCTGCATAGCCAACCCAGACGGTCAGCAGGGAATATGTCGAAATGCATGTACGTAATGATTTGATACTCTAGTATGGTTAAACATGACTATAAATCATTATAACAACGTTTATAAGTCATAAAAGTCGAAAAGTATCATAGGTCCTCTTTAACATAATGTTTGAGCACAACATATATTATTGTGTTTATTGTAACATGTATAATAAAATATAGTCATCAAATGTATATTTGATACCCTTTTATATGATTATCACTTCAAACGAGTCAGCTCAAACATTAATAAGTCAGCTGTTGTCAACCAACTCTTCGATCTAATGTTAGCTAAATTATTTGGCTAGCAACAACTGATAAAATCTGACAGCATTTCAGTCAGCAAACTCTGGCTGCCAGCTAGAAATTAGAAGGTTGAATGTGTGTCTGAAACCAAGGACCCATTGTTCCATGAAATAATTTTATGATTATTATGATTTATAATTGCAAATGTGTCTCACAAGAAGGGAAAGCTAGACAGGCATAGCAACTAGGGAGGGAAGATGTAGTGTATGGTCAATTGCATCAGCAGTGGTGCCTGTCGTCTTTCAGTTGATCTGTCATGGTTATGGTAAAATATTCTCAGGCTGATTCAGAATGCTCCTCCATATGTACATAACGCATCAGCATAAAACAAATTAGATAATAATACATATAATGCAAATAAAAATTAGAAAAGTGATCACATAGGCTCGACTGGCTCTCCCTAAAATGCAGAGTATCCTATAATTTAAAATCCTTTCCCTAACTTACACAGGCCGTAATCAGGCACCCATGGTAAGCGCATACCCCACAAGAACACTGTATTCCCTGAATGCAGCTTTACTTATTGTCCCTAGAGTGACTAAAGGTAAAATGGGAGGAAGAGCCCTCAATTATCCAGTTATTTTTTTGTGTAATTTGTGTAATCATGCATAGTTTCCTGAAGTGTGTGTGTGTGTGTGTGTGTGTGTGTGTGTGTGTGTGTGTGTGTGTGTGTGTGTGTGTGTGTGTGTGTGTGTGTGTGTGTATATATATATATATATATATATATATATATATATATATATATATATATATATATATATATATATATATATATATATAATATAATATACAGTATAACTGTCTTTTGGTTTGGTTGTTTTTTTACAAAATTGTAAAATGAAACTCAAATTCCTACAGCTGTCTTTTACATCATATTTGACCCAACCTCTCTGCAACATTATGTTCTGTTGCATGTTGCATAGGAAAATCTGCTACACATTAAGGAACAAAACTATAAGTGGCACACACCATCATCCTTTATCCAGCCACCTTAACCAGTGGTAAATAACCTCCTTAAACCCCCAGCAAAGTTGTGTGGCAGCACCTTTAGTGTGAATGATATCATTCTCACAGAGAGGAATGCCGCTGCCATGATGTTAGAGATGGGATCAGTCAAAAGGAACACTGGGCATGAGCACAAAACCCAGCGGGATGCGGTCTGAATGTAGACGAAAATTGTCAAGTGACCCTTGAGACAGGTCAGGCCCAATTCACAGACAGCAAATTGTGTGTAAGTCATTGATTAATGGGGAAGACACAACTCGTTATAGCCTTGCGGTGTCATCCCCTGCCTCCTCCTCACTATCTTCAGCGCTGTCTTATTGGTGAAATCAGACCGGTGGCTAAAAATAACAGTCCAACATTAATCTTAGCCCATAATTAATGGAACCACTCAGGTCTAATTTGTGAACACGTATCTGCTCACAACGTTAAGAGGGCAGTTAAAGAAGAGCCAGGATTAGGTGTGCCTCGCAGACAATCACCACATGAATTATGTCATTGATGCATTCAAATTTGAAAAGGGTCATGATTGCCATGTCATGCATAAATAGACTGGACACCAGACTATAAGGAAAAATCAACACTGTTATAGTGGAATTCATTTGTTAATATTATTAGCTAACATTATGTATGTACTTTTTATCTGCATACAACACAGAAAGTTACTTGCATGGAGAATAAGAACATACTACGTCTGTTTGATACCTGATGTAATTTCAAATCATTGACTATAAACCTATATAATACACAGGTAACTGGCAATTTTAAAATGACCATATCAAGTAACACATCAAATGACATACAAAGGTATTTAATATAAAATGAATACTACTCCCTCCTTGAATTTCACATGTTGAGATGGCAGTTGACATATTGTGTTATGTTGCCCGTGACTACATTAGCTAACTATGTCATGGCGGGCAGAGAAGAACATGTTCAGAGAGGAAAATGACATTGGATGAGAGGTTGCAGTGCTATCCATCAACTCTGGTCAATCTATGAGAGGCTTGGTCTCCTGAGGGTCTATTTTGCAGAAAACAAGAGCCGACAATATGGTACAACTTTAGCTACAAGTTTAGTAGCGAAGCAAATGCAGGGAGCCTTATGAATGTGAATAGCAGGATGTAATTAGCTCAGGCTGAAGTTAAGTAACTAGAGAATTTGACATTCATACTAATGTATCTGTGGTCTAACATGCAAATGAGGCCAATGTTGATTTATCATAGTGGTGATGCAAAATATCAACAATCAGTATCAAAAGAAAAGTTGTGGTCTAGAAAACCATACCTACGCATTAATGCGTTGTCCTGCGGTTATGGATCGATATAGCAAATAGCATCATTTAATTGTTTATCAGGCTTTCCAAATTCTAAGTAACATGATGAATACTATACAAATAAAAATGCATATGAATTTCTAGTACATTTTCCAGAGGGCTGGAGCCAGGGCAAAATCACCCGTCGCTATCAACCCTCTGGTTGTAAGATTACTGGAAGAGAAGAAACACGTTTGAATCCTGAAATCATATAGCTGCAAATGATTTTCAGCAAAGCCAATCTATTTTTACATCTAGCATTTGGAACGATTGATTACCAAAATTGCTTTTTCCTTGCTGTAATAATTCAACACGTCACTGTTTACTGGAGAGTCTCACTCACTCTCCTTCGATTTACAATCAAGCTGGTATCTGTCAAAGGCTTCAAAGTTTTCCATTATCATCGGTTCGGAACATTGGAATCAAAACAACTTTTGTCTATCTGTATTCAATGATGATATCAAACGTCCTTACCAAATTGTTGAACACACAAACTCACAGATTTACTGCTGTGCTTTAACATTTTCAGCATGTTTACTCTTTCACAATCTCGTGCCCATTGTAAAATGTTTCTACGCCGTTTCCCACAATGGCAGTATTGAGCTGGAGACAACTCTTTCTTTCTTTATTAGGTTATTTTATCGGCCCTCTCGGCAGCTGTGACAGTTCCAGGCGTGATCGAGTTTGGCTTGTTTTCGCTACATCCTGTGTAAACTTTGACACCTGATTTCATTGAGGGAGATGGGATTTGAAAGGTGGGGGACACGGGTCGCCAAGCCCTCTTCTCCACATTGTCTAATACCTGAGCGGCTGCTTCTGTGTCTCTGGTCCTCCTCTCCTTTCTGATGCGTTCCTTCTCTATCAAAATAAGACATGTTGTTTTTTTCACTTATCTTTTCAGTTATCCCCTTTGTTACCTGGGAAGTTGTACCACAGTTATGCAATATAAGTCTAGTTCTGTGATCAAAAAGGGACCCTTCTTTTGTGGTTTGCCCCCTCAAAACTGGGATAATTCAAATGATATAGCAAGTATATTAATGTAACACTAATTAAAGCCAGTGTCAACAGTATCCACCATCAGTATTCCACTGGACTAAAGTAAAGATGTCAGATGTCTTAACTACTTAGAAAGGTAATGTTGGTGGAAATTCATGTGCATGACTTAGAAATATTGTTATCCATATTCTGTTCTCCTTCTCTAGATTATGTTAATCGATACAGTGTTTTTCATACAGTACTGTATGGGCAGAAATGTAACCATTCATCATACACATGTCCAATTTTTCAAATATGTTTTATGAGTAAAATTAAAAGTAACATTTAGGTAAATAGGAGTTTAGTCTTTTTTACCCCCTATTGGGAACACCAAAGACACATGTTTGAATGCTGATGACTGTTAAGAAAAGAGGAAGGTTGGAGAGTGAGTGAGTTTGTATGCAGTCAGCTCATTCTACCTTGCTAATTAATTCTGGACTGACTGTGTTAAGCGAGCTTCATTGGCTTGTGGGCACTGTTGCATCTAGTTGTGCTGGTCAGTGGGAGACAGCGTGTACTTAATTTCTCTCCTGTGCGGGTACCTTACCTTAATTCACTTATCTCAAAGGCTTTGGGCTAGTTTCCCCATAGGAGACTGCCATAGTCAAGACTCTCATTGACCAGTGGGTTCCTGGCTCCAAGAGTTGTGGCTAACCATACCATCTGTTTCTCTACATGGAGATGAGAGAGTACAGACAATGCCCTCAGGATCAGTCCTCAGAGGGAACGTTCTGCGCTCACCACTTAAATGGGTTTACACAGTGGAATGTGGGCTCTGAAAGGGGCAGTTTACCTGCTGTTCATTTTGTCTCTGGGGTGAAAAGATGACAACATGGGAAATTAATTTTTAGAAACACCTTGGCCAACAACCCTCCTGGCTCTACCATAGAGCAGTTGGTGAATTGTTTGTCCTCAGCCTGTGCAATATAGCTTTAAACAATGAACAGTTTTGCAATGCAACATCACAGTTAAGATAAGTCATAAAGCCACCAGAACAGATTGTTTAAAAAAGTCTGCAGACCTTTGTGATGTGTGGGATACAATGTAACATTAGTGGTGATGACCATTTGCATTCTACTTAATGTATTTAATTGACTGAGACCAGCATGAACTTGTGAGCTGCACACTTGTTTCTCTCCTGCAGATCAGTCCGGACTTTCTCCAATGTCCGTGGGAAGAGCCCATTCAAAAAATTACCTGGCCAATTGTTACATTCCCATGTCTTTTCTAATGTGCTCTTGTGTATACTGCCTCTAGATCCTCGGCTCCACCCTCCTCCACTCCAATACCTCTGCTGCTCCTAAACGAGGCACACCTGGAAGCCTAATCAAGGGGCTGCATGCTTAAAAGAGGAGCTGCATGGCAGAAAAAGAAACTTTTCTTTTTCTCTCTGGCTCCATTATGACAGTGATTTTTAACCAGTGTGCCGCGGCACACTAGTGTGCCTTGAGAGATCGTCAGGTGTGCCGTGGGAAATTATCTAATATCAGCTAATTAACCATTGTCGGGTGTCTGTGCTGTAATAAAGTGGCAGATAATGTAATAGGCTACTCTTCTACCGTATCCGAATATAAGACAGGGTTTTTTTCCCCTGGAAATAGGTCGTAAAAAGTCAAGTCGTCTTATATTCGGGGTCTAGTATTCGTCGTCCAGTAATGGACTGCCCGTTACCAGAGCGACCATTCAGCTTAATAATAATAATAGGCTATATTTAATATACACGGCGCATTTCTCGCAGTCAAAGCGCTTTATATAGCTTCAGGGCCTGTGTCCAAGTTGTTTATTTTATTTTTTAACGGTTGGAACCAACACTGTCTGTGCTCTCGGAAGCGGCTGGGGCATGTGTGTGTGCAATGGGAGAGAGAACGCTTTGTGTGGAGAGAAAACAAGAGGCACGGGAAATCGCCAAAGCCAATGCAAAGCCTCAAATCATTATGTTGCGAGTCAACGTGTCGAGTAGGAATCGGCTGTGCGATCGACCTTTACTGTGGCTTTTTAGCCACAGCAGTTGCAGTGCTAAGGAGAGATTGCCAACTGCGCTTTCCTTTTACGCACACCAAAGCCGCCGTAATGTTTAGATTTTATCATTTGCATCAAAGCCCTAATGATAATAAGAATAAGAGGCTTTATTTAAACGCTGTCCATGCGGTCGTTGTGATTGTAACTTTATCGGCTGTAAACAGAAACTAACGGAGATCTGTAACGTGCCCCGGTTATCATTTCAGCCTTAAACCACGGCGTTGATAGCTTTCGTTTCAGCACTAGGTTATGTGATTAACTATGAGCATTAAATAAATGTTGTGTCTCAGATGCCGAGGACAGCAGCGAGGATGACCCGCTATGCCACGACCGAACCAGAGCATAGAGAGATGACAGCGAGAGCGATCACAGCGGGGCAGAGGAATAAAGTCTGTGGTAAACACATCGGTTCGGCCTATTTCCACTACTGTTCATTTGCAATGAAGGAAAGTGTTTTATTCAATGCATTTTTATTTTCGTATATTATTTTAATAAATAAAATTAATTTCCTTTTAAAAACAAGATCTGGTCTTCAAATCTTTTTTCCAAATATGAGTTTTGAAAAACGGGGTCTTATAATCAGGGTTGTCTTATATTTGGACCAATACGGTATATGTACTGTGTTAGAGTGTCATTTTGGTTGGTGGTGTGCCCCAGGATTTTGTAAATGTAGAAAATGTGCTGCGGCTCAAAAAAGGTTGACAATCATTGCATTATGGCTTGCAGATAAGATTTTTGTTTGAAATGATGAGTGATTGTTTTGGCAGAGAAGCATCCCGTTTACAGATGCGCTTCCTTTTAAACACAGTTTGGCGCGCCCGGCGAGCTGCATCGACAGGCGATACTGCAGCTGTATCGGTCACGTGACTTTCTTAAAGCGATACGCGCACCGACACGGGGCTTCGCTCTATGAGCTCGACACGTGCTGACGCATCGGTTTTGCCCGACCCATCACTCTGTCCTGTCGCGTCCTAATTCTGTGGTGAGCCAGGAAGCTGTGTAGGGGAGGCCTGCCCTTTAGTTTATTCCCCCTTTTCTCCTGTTTTGATTGTGGCTAGGGAGGTTCACCACTTGTATTTTCATTTACCTTTAGAAAGAACCTTTTTGTTTAAAGACAGGGAACCTTTTTGTTTGTTGTGTTGGCCAATGGGTCTCCCTGAAGCTATAGGGCTCGGCAATAAACACATTTACTTTTGAACACCTGACTCCTCTATTTTTGATCTGCTATATGTTACTCCCCTTACCTCTAGACCATTTAGGGGACGTAACACCAATCAAAACCTGATTGGCCTTAAGATTGTCCCTTATAGAGGAACGCAGCTTTCGATTGGATTATATAGTTGTCAACCCAGCCTTGTGAGACCAGCCATATCTCACTAGCTTTTTCGCCATGTTTACGTCAACAACTACATGAACCAATCAGAATCAGCCCTCCACTAACAGAAATAAAGTGTGGAGGGCCCGGTCTGACTGGAGGCTAGATTGAAGATTACATGAATCAATCAAGGCTGCTTTCCATTAACAGAGAGGGCTTGGTTCCTCCAAACGGAGATTTGAGAAACTTTAGATAAGGGTTTCTCAACAGGGGCGGTACCGCCCCTGTTGGGCCCTGGGGGGCGTTCGTACAACCTAGGGGGGCGCTGGGACCAGGCTGGGACACGAGAACCTTTTTTTTTTTTTTTTTTAATAAATATATTTTAAACTTTCTTAAAAATCTTATAAATCTTTTGACTGCAAAAATAGGTTACCTGAAATAAACAGCCTATTTTAACTTTTCATGTTTCTAACCCCTCGACCTCTTTTTAACTATTCTCTCCAATGTTCTGCGGTCTGCTGACTTTCACAGCCTTAGAAAAGAGAAGGCTCTGCAGACAGCCAATCAGCGGTCTTTCAGTCAGAACAAACAGCCAATCAAAGCCTTAGTGGCAGAGGAATCAGCCAATCACAGACTAGTATAATGACGTTTACTGATATTGCTAATGCTAATGCTAGCGCAGCGAGATTCAAACTTAAACTAACTATTGTCTCTGAGGTGGAGAAAACACAGAGTAATCAGCCAAAGCATGGAGTTAACTAACACACAAGCAGAACCATGTTAAAGACACAACCCTCATATGTTGGAGAGGGACGATATACTAAACGCTGTGCACTGCGAGAGGCTCACTGAAGCCCTGTACAGCAGCCCTATGACAGCAGCAAAGCACAGCTACGTCATGAGCGCTAGTTCGCGGGATAACTGTTCAACAACCAATGAAAACGTACACAATTCATTGTAACATATTCAACTTTAATAACATAACATAAACAAACATGGCGGATAGCAAGAAAAAGTGCCGGCAGTACAATGCCAATTACATTAGTTATGGATTTATCCCGTCACCGATGAACACCACTTTACCAATGTGCCTGCTCTGCGATCAGGTGTTCTCTAATGAGGCCATGAAACCCTCGCGACTACAGGAACATTTAGTGAAAAAACATCTTCCGAAAAATCAGCTAAAGATCCATCCTACTTTAAGTCTCTGAGGGATCAACATTCAAGACGGCCCACCATCAACTCTCTGTTCGCCCGGAACGTCAATCAAAGCGAAAGCGGGTTGGTGGCGTCCTACAACATCGCTTTATTAATTGCTAAGTCTGGCTTACCGTTCACTGTGGGTGAGTCTTTGGTAATTCCGGCAATAAAAGAAGCAATATCGACAGTCATGGAGCGGGATGCTGCGCCAGTCATCAAAGCCATCCCGCTCAGTAATGATACTGTTGCCCGGTGCATACGGGAGATGTCGCTCGACACTGAGCAGCAGCTGTGTGCCACCCTGCGTGCGTGTCCCTTCAGCATCCAGTTAGATGAGACAGCAACTGCCGACAACAATGCCCTCTTAATGGGCTATGTTCGGTACATGTCTTGGGGGGATCTCAAGGAGGACTTCTTGTTTGGGCAGTATCTCACCACCGACACACGCGGACAGAGCATCTTCACAGCCCTGGCCGAGTTCCTGCAAGAGAGGGCCATCCCGATGGAGAACATCATCGCCTGTGCCACGGACGGAGCGCCGGCTATGGTCGGCAGGTACCGCGGCTTTGCGACGCTGCTGAAGAAACAGGTGCCACATGTGCTTACCGTGCACTGTGTACTGCACCGTCACAACTTGGTGGCAAAGCACATATCCGACTCGCTCCATCAGTCCCTTAATGTAGCGGTCAAAGCGATAAACAAAATAAAATCCCATGCGCTTAATGACCGGCTCTTCAGGCAACTTTGTGGAGAGAACGACGAGTCTTTTCAGCGCCTCCTATTCCACACAGAGGTGCGCTGGCTCTCCAAGGGGAACTGTTTGGCCAGGCTGTGTGAGCTGTTCCGCACTGTCCTCGAATTCCTGGAGATGACCAACGACACTTTGAAAGTCCAGCTATGGGGCTGCCGCCACGACGTCTTCTATCTTTCCGACTTCTTTGGGAAGATGAACGAAGTGTCATTGAAGCTCCAGGGAAATGGTGTGACGCTAATCCATTCAAAGGCCGCCATACGCACTCTCCTCGCAAAGCTGGAGCTGTATGGACACAATTTGAGCAGGCGTCAGTTCAACAACTTCCCACTGTTGGCTAAGGTAGGCTAATAATTATTTATACAATCTGATTGGCCGAAACGTTTAACTAGCCTACATGTGTCACTCCGCTCTACAGGTGTTCCTTATTACTGCCACAGTGTTTGTTGCTTAGCAACAGTTAAATCCCAGTCTCGGATCTATTTTTGCTGGCAGGGTCAAAAAAATAATTTCCTCAACAAACAAATCATAATCTTTTGCTGTCGCTGATTAGCCTACTGTTAACAAATAAATGCAGTAGGCCTACTGTTGTATAAAAGCAATAGCCTATAACACCGGAGGTCGTGCTGAATATTAGCTGTGATTATTTTCGGCATTCGGCCCGCTGCCTTGTAGCATGTGATATTGCTTAATTATTAGTCTGCCATTGTCATCAATAAAATAACTTAGGCCCTACTGTAATGACTTACATTCAGGTGTTGGATGAACTGACCGATGACCATCTGGTGGTGTACGCGGACCACTTGAAGGCCGTCAAGGCTGATATGGAGGTCCGCTTCAGCGATCTGGACCAGTTGGCCGTTCCCGATTGGGTGATGGAGCCGCTCCAACACGACGCAGCCAGCAGCGAGGAGGCCATCCAAGAGAGCCTCATTGACCTCCAGAATGACGCTGAGGCGATGGCCACGTTTCGCACCTCTGGTTGGCGAGCATTGTGGCTAGCACACGGACAGCGTTTCCCTCTGTTGTGGGAGAGAGTCCACCTTCTCCTCCTCGCTTTCCCCACGTCCTATCTCGTTGAGCAGGGATTCAGCCAAGCACTGCACATGCAGTCAAAATATCGCAACCGTCTCAACCTGGTCAGCTCTGGTGCTCTTCGATTGAAATTGACGTCTCAGTGTCCCAACGTCAAGGCGCTGGCAGTGGGCCACCAACCGCAGGGCTCTCACTAATTTATTATCCAGCTGCTCTGAGCGTCTTCACAAAATGACCGTTGCATTTTACATCCCCAACTTAAATAGGCCTAATTAGGCCTTGTGCACGTTCTGTTTCGTGATTGGTTGAACAGTTAACGGTTATTCACCTCATAATTAGTACAATGTGCATGCTGTTCACGTAATGTGCACCTGTTTTTTCCATTAGAAAATGACACATGTTGTTACCTACGTTCAATGTTTCTATTGATTAAAAAGAAAAAATAGATTACAACCAATGCTGATAGTGTTTTTTCTTTTTATGCAACCAGCCACCTGACAGTGGGTTAAATCTGCCTATCATAGAACAGGCTCATATTGGGAATTTTTTTAAATAATTCTTATAAGAAACAGAAACAGCACAGAAAATATGTTTTATTGTTGATAGAGGATGTAGCCAAAACATGTTCTTAATTGTGTGTGTGTGTGTGTGTGTTTGTGTTTTTTTTTTTTTTTTTTTTTTTGGGGAGGTGGGGGGGGGGGGGGGGTGGTTGGTGGGGGGGGGGGGGGTGGTTGGTGGGGGGGGGGGGCGCTAGAGTATCTCGGTAAGGTTAGGGGGGCGTTTGCTCAAAAAAGGTTGAGAACCACTGCTTTAGATGATCTGCAGAAGAGAACGGATGTGAAGCTCGCAAGATTAGGCTGGTCTCGCAAGGCCATCATACTGTATGATGGCTTACTTACTCTGAAGTTGTAATGCAGTTGCAAGCTTTATGTCTAATCTAATTATCATAATCTCATGAAGTGTTTCGCCTATCTCATATATTCAAACTTACTTTGCCAGACACATACGGGCTGTTCAAAGGGACTAATTTAGTCAGATGATGAAATACAATATAAATATTTAGTCAATTAAAGTAGAAAACCTTTGCTGAATTGACACTGGAAGGCTTTGCAGGTTGAATACAGTTAATTGATGTGGTGTGTTTAACTGGGATCCGAGAGAGATACCTGCGGAAGGGGCTGATGTCGTCTCAGGAGCAGATGTGACCAATCATATAGCTGGAACGGTTAAGGAACATATGACGTGTGACCTTGTTGTAGACCTATAAGGGGATGCCTCAGAAATGTTGTTGCATCAGTGCATTACAGAGACATGTTTCAGTAGCAGACAAATAATGATAAAATCTATTACATTTAAGAGAGCATATAATCTACTAGATCAGTTGTTGCTTTGGTATTGCCCTTATTGCGCGACCTTGTTTTAGCATGAGTGGCAGATCTCAGTTTGATATAACCAACCTTGTCTGACCGCATCCCACCAACACACTCTGTGTTTCTTCTGATCTGTATTTCTTAACTACCACCACTTCCCTACAGCAATTATCAAGCAGAGATCTGCACATAGTACTTTATGGTAGATAACTTGGAGTCGATTGGGGAAAAGTGTTTTTTGTTGGAAATCGTTAGTTTCATCCAGCCCATCAAGGGAAAAGCAGTTCTAATGAGGCACACCTTCAGTTTAAAGAGTTAGAAATAAGTGACGGATGAGCAATGTTACCTAAATGGTAAATGGACTTGACTTATATAGCGCCTTCTAGCCGATTTCCTCAGCCCCAAAGCGCTTTACATATCTTACCACATACACCCACTCATACACCGATGGCAGTAGCTGCCATGCAAGGCGCTCTCTGAACCATCGGGAGCAATTTGGGGTTCAGTGTCTTGCTCAGGGACACTTCAACATGTGGCGGAGAGACGGGGGTTCGAACCTCCGACCCCGCACTCCAGAGGCGATCTCCCTACCCACTTCGCCACTGCCGCCCGTTTGGCATAACTGCATATGTTGTGAGTTAAATTCTTCCATTACTAAGCCAGAGGCGACCAAACTTTTTGTGTGGTATTGAATATTTCAACAATCATCAAAGGCGGAACTATAAGTTCATGCACATCACTTAAGGCGAGACACGGCAGGCAAAAACATCGTTTTTTTAAGCACTGGTCAATTTTGAGATTTGTGTCTATTTAGCTTCCATAACATGTCTTCTTTCATACTAGTATGGATAAAAGGTCCAAAATATACGTTTTAGGTGTTTATTTTACTAAACTTTGACTGCTTGCGTCTGTATTTTGCTCCTAAATTCGTCAAAAGTGAGCATTCTAACGTAACATATAGCACCGCGACCGCTGTATGAATCATAATAACCATGGTACTGTTGGAAAGCTCTGAATCTCAAGCACAACGTTATCTGATCCAAATATGGTCAGTTCCTTTGTGTCAGTAACCAATCGTGAAAGTGTGAGGAGGGATTCAATGCTAGGAAAGCGACCTCATTGGCTAATGCACATTTCTGACGATGTGATTCGCTAAAAGGCATCACGTGATGCTAGCCCCGGGTAGCTCGAAAATCACAAAATAAAATGGGAAAAACGTCGAAAATATGCCAAACCAAGACAAAAAAAATACTTAATCAATTGGCTACGGGCATTACATGATCGCCATTTGAAGGGGAGAAGTGTTAAAGACATGTAAATCACGCCGATCACGTCGGAGAGACACAGACTGTCAGACGATCAGAGGGGAGATGGTGGGGATAGAGAGCGTCTGTGCCGACAGGAGCAGGTTGACAGACAGTGGCTAATAATGAATTAACCACGTTTAAATTAGCATGTGGATGTAAATGTTACTATGCTATGGTTTATATATGTTAAACAGTGGTAGGCCTATATGGCATTGAGGGGTGTAGGGCCTAATTCAATAAATTACTCTAGCTATAATCAGTGATTATCAGCAGAATTCACGTTTTTATCTTTAACGGCCGTTTGCTCAAAATGAGCTTTTTCCAATACTCTGCGAAAGATATCTCAACTTCTAGACCACTGACATCAACCAAACTTTCTATGATCATTCATAGCTCTATTTTAAAGGTTTTTACACAAGGATTTGTTAATATATTGTTAATTGTCTGATTTATGATACATTTTCCTCCTAAAAACATGCCGAAAATGCATTTCCTAGACATGTACATAGTCTTTTTGGATTTATTAAATGAAAAAAGGCTGTATCCAAAATCTGTTGTGTAAAAACTTTAGAAACTAATATGTGGTTAAAATAAAATACAGATTTTAACTCTGGCTTTATCCAACATCTCAAATTTTTTCTCGAAAAATGACCCAAATTTACGCATAATTGGTTAAATATTGCCATATTTGCATATTTAATAAAATATTAAAGAAAAACATGTAATATAAAAAATAATTGTGTTAGTGTCAGTAATCAACTGGCAAAGTTTCATGATGATATCTATAAGTTAAAAAAAAATCCCTATTCACCTGGGGTGTCTCGCCTTAACAGTAACAGCCATGCCAGCCCAGTCTCACAGTGAAATATGTAATAGATATGTTGGTCCACAGCGCAAAATGTAGAGGTTTCACAATAAAGGCCTTGCAATTGTGAGCTAGCTACATTTGTTCCCCCTATTCATTTCTAATGGACAGTGTATATGTCACGTGACCTTCAAGTCCTCCCGGCCGAAAAGATATCCAAGCTGTGACTGCCATTGCCACAGCTTTTAATCTGATGATTTTTAAGATATATAAGCTATTAATGGGTTTTGATAACATTGTTAGCGAGCAATGTGTCTCTTACTTTCACAATCTTCACTCAGTGAATGTATACGATGTACATTGATGGTTCTCACAAATATTATTCTGGACATCGCCAAGAAAATGTTGATATTGATATTGATAATGTTGAACATTTGTTTCAGGTTGATATACTGGTTGCTATGATGCTCGTGATGCTGCCTTAAACCGGAAACAGGAAGCGTTTTGAATACTTATTATTTATTTGCTGTAAATGCTTAATGTAACTGTTAAATTGTGTTCTCTCATTTAAAAAAACACATGTTCATTTTAGAGCAGGGATGACGTCTACAGAGTTGCCTGCTTACACCTCCCTTGATTTATGTTTTCATGTCTATGTTACAGTTTTACAAAAAGAAAAGCAATGAAGACACACTAAAGAACAAGAAAGTCAAACCTTGAGTCTTTATTTCTTTATTGGACTTTTGAGTGTTAGCTGGCTCTCAAGCCGTGCTCCAGGTTACGCGCTGCCAGGGCAGTACATCAGGACATTCTTTAGAAAAAAGACTATTGACAAATATGTTTTGTAAATTTTAAATATGTATATTTCATTAAATAAAAAATATTATTTATGATACTGGTATTTTTAATGTTTAAACAGTATGAAGATCGGTCGGTTTAATCTTTTCATTCATTAAGTACGGGTCCTCAAGTACGGGCCCTCAAGTATTGTTATTCATACTTCTTCTTACTTCTTCTTATTTCTTCTGCCACATTCTCTAGCTAGCTCTATCTCCTCCCACACCGTTGCACTTAGAAAACGCAAACATTTCACAGAACGTCCGCCCCCACCCCACGTGGTGTTATATATATTTTTTTGATTTTCCACAAGGGGACGCTGTTATGAAGTCCTGACTGAAAAAACTTTTAAAGGCCACGCCCCTCACACCGTAAGTATGAGGGGCGTCACACTGTAAGTCTGATTCACTTGACATTTCTCACACAGCTGTACGTTAGGGTGCTCTACAAAAAAGCCTCTGTGACCATAAAAGTGCGCCTGGGAATATTCTCTGCTAATTAGCATAAACTGAAAAACAGGGTTTTTAACACAACCTTCTGCCATAACTGCCGTGGAGGCGGGGCTGGCGGTCGGCGACGGGGAGGCCCGTACTTTTAAAATCTCTGTGGGATTTTCTAGTTTAATTTACACTTTACTGGTGTCAAATGGTCTGATACATACATATTAAGTTCCACTCAGTTAAGAGGGTAGTCCTACAGCTCAGAAGAACCCCCTCCCCAAGCTCTTAAGAGACAACAAATAATGTTATGTTCACCTAATTTCTCTTCGCCCCACTTAACCTTGGACTCTGAGGGCAGATTCACTTACTGTAAGAGTAAAATTGTAAAGTCAGCCCATCCACCGAAGTTCTCTTTGCATCACATCCATTTCATTAGGATGTTAGCGGGACCGTTGCCAGATTGTAGAGAAAATAATAACGCTTGCTTTTGCCCATTGGAAAAATAGTTATTGATTATTCTACGTAAAAGCAATGCATATTAAATCTTAGGATATGGAAACATAAATGTGGATCATATTGGATCCGTGATTATATTGTAATGGGATATTATTTGTAGCCTAGTATCCAACAGAACCTGTTGCATCAACACTGCTATAGAATAGCAAATACTTGGTGTATATTACATTGTTCTGACCAACTTCCTGCTTACACATACACACCTCTTTCAATAAGTTGATGTCTGGCAAAACTTTCTTAACACTGCACTGTCTTTACTGAATAGATGACATGAATGTTTACTTTTCTTTCTCACACTTAGCGAATCTGGGCCATTGTGCTTCTAACCAATTACTCTCTCACAGCGCAATTATGAATATTCACTGAAAACATTAAATATTGATTGCTGTGTGTTAACTCAGATCTTGAATGAAATTAAAACCAATATGAATTACATGCTGGCACATCAGCATACTTTATTAGACCCATAATGAATGCAAACAGATGGCTCACCATTTTCGAGGACCCTCACCCCATTTATCCACGTCAATAAACATTGAAATGGAGTGTCATAAATTGCTAAATTTCATCAATTCAGATATGCACACAATCTATTTGCTGTATGAGGCAGGGCAGTTAGGTCCACCACTAGCTGTGTAATTGCTGACCTTCCACACTTTGCCCTTATGAAGAAAATAGACGTCTCTCCATCTTACAGCCTTTTACCTCATCTCTGCTTCTCTCTCCGGCCAGTTTTAATGGACCGCTTCATAGGCCATCTGTGGATCAGGAGAGGGGAGAAAATCTTAATGTGAGAAAAATGCCATCGAGTGTGGAGCAGCAATGGATTTTATGGAATGTAAATGCATTTGGTGTTGTTCCTTGACTGTCTTTGTCGACCCAAGCGAAGAACACAGGAACTGGGGGTTTGTTCAAGAAAGATATCTATTGCCAGTAAGTTGAATGGAGATGCAGTGGTGAGGCAAAAATGGATGGAACAGGCAGGGGGTGTTCCAAAGGAATGGCAAGCGGTGTCGTGCTAACAGAGGCAGCATGGGCAGGCAGGTGAACAAAGGAAAGAGCAGGCACGCAGCGGAAGAAGTAAAAGCAGGCAGGCCGAATCGAGAAATAGCAATTATTCACTTGGCACTGAGAGGTACAGCTAGTTTTAACAGTAAAGAACCGGAGATGTGGCCAGGGTGGAAATACAGCGATTCATGAATTGATGGTAGCCAGGTGTGCAGGTGACAGGAACTCCAGGTGGCAGAGCAGGAACGGTACGCACACACAGCCAGACAGGGGACTTGATGGATACAAGAAGGGGGAAAATCACAAGGGACACACTAGAGAACAGCCATGACAATGGGCACAAGAAAACTGTTAAAGCTCAAAAACCTTCGAGACTACAGTACCATCGAGAACACATACCCTGCGTTCCGAATCGCATACTATCTACTATATAGTATGTAGAAAAAAGATTTAGAATTTCCCGATTGTTGTGGCCAGATTTAGGATGGTTAGAAGTACCCGGATGTCCTACTTCATCCGGCCAAGATTGTTAGTGTTGAAAACTGCATCCTATTTGGGCGATTCTGGTCCACAATCTGGTGTGCACGTGAAGTCACATCGACGAAGCCTCCATATGAAAACAAACAGGGATGTGATGGATATAAAAGTAAGAGGCAAGATCAAGGCGCAATGTTATGATGAAATAAAAGAGTAAAAGTATGTCCAAATAGTATGCCTACTGCATCCTAACAAGATTATTTTTATCGTTGGATGTAGTATGTCAAATAGAAACAAGAAAGAGTATGCGATTCGGAACACATATGTCTTTTGCTTCTAGCAACGGAAGACCACATTGCAGTCAGAGTTATCTGAGCTCATCCTGGAGGGCAACTGTTTGTTTAGACGGTTAATCATCATCGAGCTGTAAATGGCCACTCTGTTGTGTGAGCGGAATTTCCGAGAGTAATGTCACTATGCAGGCCATCATCAGACACAAGGTTAATGAGAGTTTGGTGGAAGCATATGCCTCACACACGGCAGTGGTACTGCACCACAATAACAGGCACAATGAGTTAATGGTGCAGGTCCAAAGGCAAACTTAAACAAAACACAATCAAGAGAAATGTTGGTACAATATCAATTTAGTTTATCCCGCTAAGCTGTCAATAACATTAGTATGAAATACCTTCCAGACTCTCTATTCCAGTCCAACTGCATCTGATTTGAGGAGTACTTTAGGGCAAGCACACACCGTTGTGATGTCTCATATCAAGCCTAGATGACACCTGATCTGATACATACTTATTTGGTAGAACAAGTGGCATTACCTGTCTCTACATGACACATGCTGGTGAATCAAGCTTGACAGGCAGGGGCCCTTCAGCTGAATGTGATATGAGTCACTTCCCTTCACTGCCTCCCAGTTTCCTATCAATCTGTGGGCTGTAGCCTACCTAAAGCCCAGCTGTGAGGATGCTATGCTTATCCAAGCAGAAATTCCACAACAGTATGACCAAACTCTCCAGATGGATTCTGTATACTCACAGAGGCACACAGACGCAGTACAATTCTTAGCAGATTTGTGGCAGAGCAGAGACCAGCTAGCCCTCCACCAATCTGATTGCTCTGGCTGAAAGACTGGCCAACGCCGATCACGCATGTTGAATGGGTGAAAAGAAGGCCGACAACATTTACGACGGCCGACGTCACCGAACACACCAAACAGACTCATGTTCCCGCCCCCTCCAGACTCTCCGACAATGTCCGACGCCCGATTATTGGCCCGGTGTGTCTTCGCCTTAACAGCAACTACATGGCGAGACCTGTGTCCTAAATGGGGGAATACAGATAGTGACTCATCACACCAAGCAGCCATGATACTGAGAGACAGGTCTGAAGCACAAATTAAAGTAGACAGGTTCATCTTGTTGCCTACCGTACTGGGCTTAACATTGACGTTGTGTCAAAGTGAAACTGAGTCAGAGCCATTTTAAGAACTTCAGGTGACACAATTCTGCAGGCAGCAAATAATACAATTCTACACCTTGTAACTGTAAGCTTCTGCATGTGCGCATTTCCTTAGGACATGTTTCAGGCTTAAATAACAACACAAACAATATAAGCAAGTGAGCATTATAAACACATGGCTGTCAATGTAATGTATTTTTTAATAACAAGAACCATGCAAAGTTTCTTTCTGATGCAGTGGTGCAACTTTGTTTTTTTCTCTCTCTCTCGCTCTATAAAAGTAGTATTGAAATTATGGCTTTGCTCATAGTAAGGGTCAGTTAATCCTTACTCGATATAGAAATTGTTTAGTAGCCCGACACATGTCCTCCAAGCTGCACAGTCCATTGACACTTCCCATAAACTCTAGTGTGACTAAACACGGAATTTGAACAATTTTCCGACCAGATGTCTATAGATTGACTTAATACATTGAACTTATTTTTGCCATTAATTTCATTGGACTTGGAGTTTTGGGTCAATTGTTAGTCATGTTTTTGACAGGATGAAACTTTTGGTTGGTATAGTATATATCAATTGCTGAGTTTCTTATTTGTAAAACCCCTTGCAACCTAGCTTTCTTTTTTTACTTTTGTAAATCCCGATGCCAGACCTGTCTGAACTGTGTGCGCGCTATCAAAAAGGTTAATTTTAATAAACGGCCTGGGCTCTGTGAACGGTCATGCAATCCAGAATTGCTGCCTCCACCTTAAATATAGTCAACATGACACCTGCTAGACAGCAGCTAGTATACGTACATGTACACTATGAACATACAGTATGTCTCTGCTTAATAAAAGGAATCAATTGTTAAAGGACGAGAATAATGGCCCATAAAGTGAAATTACAAGTGTCACATTCACTTTAGCCACTTTAAACATTTATCTCCAGTGAAATATGTAATTTCCCTTTCACTCCTGATCTGTCCATTTATCGACGGCTACTTGTGACAAGTCCAGAAGGGATTTGAACAGACAACCAAAGAATAATGATGTTTTTTTTCTTCTGTTGTATAATGGTTGAGAAAGGAGAAGACCAATACCCCACAGGACTTCTTCATTGCTAACCTTTAAAGTAATGTCAATAGTAATTACTGAGAAGGCTTATCTTTACCCACTGCATCAATGTCCTTCACAGGAATCAGCGTTAGGTACTCGTCTGCCAATTAATAGAAGCAAACAAGTAGTCAATTATTCAAATCATGGTAAATCATGGGCAACAGTTGCATTCATTGTGCACCAAACTACCCTCATCTTCATTGAATATGGTAAATTTGTGCTTGGTTTATTATAATTCATGAATACGAATGAAGATATCCCAAAAGGGTAAAGTGCTGTATATTAAGATTATTTGTAAATTTAGACCACAACAAAATGTGCTTTTCTTCTCTTCCCTTAATAAGCACTGACAGAGTCACCTTTTGTAATTCCAAAACTCTGTCAGGTTTGAACATTGTCAAAATGATTCTGTATTCAGAAGGAGAGAACACTCCCCAAACCTCACATAAGGATCTGAATCTGCAGAGCTACCCACAGCTTCATTCTCACCTCATAGAGAGGATGGGGGCACCTGCTCTGCTCTGATTACAAACTGTCCTGGAGTTATCTCTGCATTAACTCTGGACAAACCCAGCATTACAATATTTGGCTTGCAAGAACCATCTCTTTGATCTCAGTGCTTGCTGTTGCCATGGCCAAGCAGTCATGTGCCTTACATCCCTCAGACGGCAGTAGGAAAATGATGGCAAGCATGACAAATGTATTTACTGATTCAGGTAGGCCAGCCTTGAAATAACAGTGTGTTGCATTGCAAAGCAATCTTATCAATATATCATCAACCAATCGGACTATAAAACAGAACTTGGGTGATACCTTTAAGTTGCTAGCGTAGTGCTGAGTTTACACCTGGTATTGTACGTTTTTGGTGTGGTTGCGTACAAAAAGATTCCATAAATCACTTTGAATTATATCAAATCATTGCATTTGTGAAGAATAGATCGGCCATTTTTCTCTTGCAATGTAATATTTAAATAGTTAAGAGGAGGGGGGAATTATTCTTTTCTCTCCTGAATAGCTGTTCCACATTAAAGTGTGCAAGTCAGCAACTTTCACTATAGCAGCCCCATGTAAATGTATAATTACAGAAACACTATTTGACTGCCATCACATCCTCTGGGGCCAGCATTAATCCCAGAAATCGATGTTTCCAACCCCAGATATGCAGAGCACAGCAATCCATCTGTCAGCTCCGCCACCTTATCAGTCCAGAGGGAAAGGGACCATCGATAATTACCTCTGCTCACTAACATAATACAGACATTTCAGGGGAAATTCACGCTCAGTTCTACCTATAGCTTGAAACCGTTAGGGACTTGTCCGACAAAGAAAGTGCTGTTGTAATGGATTTATTTATGTTCAACTCAAACTGAGATAATTTTGATTACTGTAGATAAGTCTAAACTCACTATATTGAGCTAATACATTTATTTGTATTACTTCTGTGTCCACCATCTGGTTGTTTTTACTTTAAAGATGCATTCTAAAGAATATCTAAGAGATATATTTGAACCATCAAAAAATATGTGTTTTTTTATTTTTTGCATAGTGAGTTGACAGAGCCAAGGGTGATGGGGACTTGTTAGAGGACGGAGACAATCATGGGCAAGAGTAGTGAACCAAAGCAAGAAGAGGCGCCATTTGGCACTGATTGCCACCTGACTCCCTTCATATCCACTAGCATTGTGAAACTGATGAGCTATGTCTGTAATCGGCTCCAGTGATTGGAGAAAACTGCATTGAGGGAAAATGTGGCCTTGATTTGGATAGGCAGCGACAGCTGGAGGGAACTCAGCCTTAGTGTGCTCAGAAAGGTGGTGTGCTTGTGTTTGTCTTGGCAGCAGCATCACCTTGTGTGTCAGGTTTACAGGGGTGCAACTGAGCCTTACAAAGACATTAATGAACAAGCTGGAAGGCCACTGAAACACATTTCTGCTGGAACTGAAAGCTATAACGCCATGCCAAAATGGAACCAAAAATGTTCTTGTTATGATGTCTCTAAGGGGAAAGATTACAATGGTTGAATCCAAAATCATTGTTCTGCAGCAACTTAAAGTACATAAGGACATTAACACAGCTGGGAAATGATTTAAAAAAGAGCAATAGCTAAAAATAAAAAGTTTGAAAAAGAATAACATAATAACTACATCACATAATAACTACATCAGTGGATTCTGTGCATTCATGGTTGAATGAATAGCAAAAATCTGTATTTGGCGTGTGTGTGTGTGTGTGTGTGTGTGTGTGTGTGTGTGTGTGTGTGTGTGTGTGCATGCATGTGCACGTTTGCGTGTGTATGTTTGTTGGAGGGAATGTTAACTTACTACAATTTACTACCACATTTTATGGCACCATGTGGATGTTTTGACCACTTGTGTCGATAGACACAAGTGGTCAAAAGAAATACATGGAAATACATTTTTATTTTAACAAATCCCTTAATATTGTATCTAATGGACTGCTAAAAAAAACTCCAGTGGCTTGAGCAGGCAGGTCACATGATAACATACTGCGGACTGAAAAAAGGCAGTAAAATAATGAACAAAATACTGCTTCTTTCAGTTACTATGTGTTTTAATTGCTGTTAGCAAAAGTAGCCCAAATGTATTTGTTTCACTTATTTTTGAGCCAAACATTGTCATACAGCCACAGTTCCACTTCCCCAGGCCCAAAATCAAAATGACCTACCTGTCCACCAGATGCCCTCAGGCTATCCCACCTTCCCTGGTCACATGACTCTATCGTCCATTCGCTTGCTCTTTTCCACTTCTCAATACCCCTGCGGTGTTAAATTGCCCCATTCCACTCATTCACTGCCAGGTGGTCGATGTTGCCTCTGTGTTCTGCAACGTCTATCATGAAATACTGTATGTTTCCTTTACATGTTGGCGTCTCTGCCACACAAAGACTTTTGAAGACTCTCTTAGAGGTGCCTTTTCTATCTTGTTTGAAACATCATCACCTCAATTTACACTTGCCCATTGTTGCATAATGATGTACTTGGTCAGCATTGCTTGGTTTCTTTGAAATAGGTGTTGAATAATAACAAATAAATGCATAACTAGCGATATTTTGTGTTCTTAAGTCACTACCGCAAACATTAAATTAAAAAAAATTATGCAATGCTCAGAATGTCCTTCCGTTTTTTTTTTTTTTTACATATTTTTGAAGTACACTTGCCACCAACTAGCCTAGCATGCTTGTTTGAGCATGTCTGTGTTCTATTGTGGACAGAGATATTGTGTAAAACTAAGATCATTTGAAAGCAGAATATGCTTACAGATATTCAAAAATATATTCATGCGTGTATTGTGTAAACAATACCTCAGTTAATTCATCTTTGGACTTTATATCCATGCCTGTAAGCTTTAGTATCATTATTTCTGTCAGTAAATATCTTCATTTGATTCTTCCTCTGATACGTTAACCCTCAAGTCATCAGCAAGGGTCAGATCTTATTCAGAGTGTTCTTATTTAATCAATTCATTTGTTTCTCATTTCTGTCCATTATGCTTATTTGCCTACCATTGAAAGCAGGCGAGACTGCACAGGCCCTGGCCCTACAGTACCAGATGCAACAGTGTCCCCATCAGGCTCTCCCAAACCTCTGTGTATTGTTTACTGCCTTACTCCTTATCAGATGACCAATGCTGCCACTTGAGCAGACAGTGGTTGAAGTAGACAGTTGAATGTCACTCCAGGGCCACCACATTCTTTCCCTGAGACAAGACCTCCAGTCTTAACTGAAGAATGGATGTTTCTGGTCAGGAAATACACATGTTTTGTAAAACAGAAACACCTGAACCAAGTTGAAATGTGCTATAAACTGAAAGAACAGGGTTTTGTAATGCAGTCGAAAATAATCTGTATTCCAGCAGAATATTTTGCCACAGTTAAACTTCAGGCCAGTTCAGGCCGTCACTGCAGTACAAAAGACGAGAGTTGGTATGTTTCTGTTTTTGCCCAATGTATGGGAATTTCAAAACAATGGGACATGTGTCTTAATCAGAGGAAACAATCCCACAAGGTTATGTTAGAAGATGTCATCACATGACACATTTACTAATTTTTGACCATTATGTTTGTGTTATTTATTGATTAAACTGACAACCTGTACAAGTGTGGGATACATATAGGGGAGAGTGGGGGAGCTGTGCCACTGTTTACTCAAAGTGACTTTAAAGTGAGGTCTTTGTGGTGATCACAGCTGGCTGCTGTGTGTGTTCCTCCTCCTCCTTCTGCCACTCCCCCTGTCTCTCTCCGTTCCACACCTGGTCTGCATCTGCAATCAACACACCTACATCTACTCCTGTTTCCCCTGCAACGATTGCCAGATCGTACTACTCTCTACAGTGTATTCTGGACCACTACCTCCCGCCTACCTACCTGCCTCACCACACCCCGGCTTCCTCATTCATTCCCTACCAGCTTCTCCACCACAATTCAATAAACCTTTGTTCATCAAGCCTACTCTGCCTCCGTCTGCTCTTGGGTCCAGTACTAATCGTAACAGTCTTGACAGTTATGTCTCCAACTAAAATCTGCATTTATATTTCATGATGTGGTGCATCCCCAGCAACAATAACTTTGGATGTGAAATAAACTGTTTTATAGCTTTCGGAAAAAAAGTTGTCTTGTGGCACCCCGGTGTGGGGTAAGTTGTTCCTTTGGAGAGAATACCATGGGGTAAATTGTGCCATTGATATACATCTCAAGGACTGTAATGCAAGACAAATCCATTAGACAATTACTTATTTAAGGTTTATTTCAAGTAAATATTTTACAAAGATTGAAGGTAAATTCTCTGAAACAAGGCCTAGCAGATCTAGGTGGTTTTACCGGCAAAGCTCACAATGACAAAGTCACCATCATCATCTTATGGCCATCTGAACTCGCGTCAGTGGTGTCGTTAAGTGGAATGGAGATGTCAGTCTGTTCTGAGCTACTGTAGACAATCAATTTCTTGTTGGTGACCAGTGTATACAGCCATGCCACTGGCACAACTCTCAGAAATGTATTTCACACTAGCTGTTCCGTGCTTGTGGAACCAACTGCCACCTGGCATATGGGATTCCCGCACCATTTCTGCCTTTAAATCAAGGCTCAAAACCCACCCCGGCTTTTTCTCCCCATTAACCATCTTAACCGCCGTATGCAAAGAGGTGGGTGAAATGTATGAGCCGCAGCTGTGGCCTGAAGGGACTTTTGTGAGGCGCTTCTTTGAGGTGCGCAAACCCAGGGTTGCCGCATGTCCAGTGGGTGATCATGCAGGGAATGTGGTGTCTGTGAACGAGACTGTAATGTAGATATGTCTGTGTCTCATATGACCGGTATTAGAGTTGTTTTATACAACACGTGTGGCCTGCGCCTCGGACATGGGGCAGGGGACAAAGCGCAGCGAATTGTAATTGACAAGCTCTTGGAGAACACAGACATCTTGTGCATTCAAGAAAAATGTTTAGCGAAACAAGACCTAGATCAGCTGAACTCTGTCAATAATGACTTCCATGGGGCAGGGGAGGCTACAACAGATCTAAGCCTGGGGGAGTGGCCATACTTTGGCATAAGAAATACGATCCACTTATCAGTGTGATTCGGCTTGAGGTTGACTGGGGTATTGCCATCAAAGTTGTTCATAATGACAAAGCTTTTGTTATTTTAAATGTTTATACTCCATATGAATGTTACAAAAATGAGGATGAATATATTAACCGGCTTGGTTTTATTAGCTCTTTTATTAAAGGAAATTAATGTACATGTATATTTATTGTGGGCGACATGAATGCTGATATCTCTGACAAGAAATCCCTGTTTGGCCAACACTTAGTGCAGTTTTGTGATGAAAGCAAGCTGGTTCTCGCCAGCAAAGTACTTTTGCCTGTAGATAGCCACACATATACAAGTGAAGCATGGCATACAACATCCTGGCTGGATCACTGTGTATGTACAGATGATGCTCATGACTGTTTAGATAAAATTGAGATCATGTATGGGATGGCTACAACTGATCACATACCTGTATCATTGGTGTTAAATATTAAGAATGTACCTGAGTTGTCCAGCTATGATAACCATGAACCAATAGGAAAACTAAATTGGGCAAGGATGACAGAAAAGGACCTCTGGCATTACACGTCATTGACTGAAAATGTTTTTAGTAATCCTGATATCCCATCTGATGCTATCCTATGTGATGACATTAACTGTAAGAACCAGAATCATGGGAAAAATTTGTGTATGATATATGAGAAGATTGTGAACTGTCTTATCAGTAGTGGTAAGCTTTTCTGCAATAAAAGTGGTAAACAACATAATGTCAGACCAGGATGGAATGAATATGTGTATGAACTCCATGCAGAGGCCAAAGAAGCTTTTAAAACATGGGTGTTATCAGGGAGAGCTAGGCATGGGCCTGAGTGTGAGCGCAAGAAACAGGCAAATGCAAGATTCAAATATGCTGTACGCTTTATTAAAAGAAACGAGCAGGCTATGGGGGCTAAATCCATGGCTAAAAGCTTCAGCAGAATAATTCCAATGATTTCTGGAAAGATGTAAAGGTTATTAATAACAGCAAGGTGCCCTTGCCGTCTAGTATTGCTGGGATCATTGGACCTGAAAATATTGCAGAGCTTTGGAGAAAACATTATAGTGACATTTTTAACTGTGTTAAGAGTGAGGAATGTAATGCTGAAAAGGTTATTTTTAATGATGGGGTGATTATCAGACCTGATGAGGTTTGCTATGCCATTGAGAAGCTGTCTATGATCAAAGCATGTGGTCTTGACCAGATAACAGCAGAACATCTAAAACATGCTTGTGGTAGAATACCTGTCTTGCTTGCTATGTGTTTTACTGGTTTGTTGATGCATGGCATACTACCTGACTCTATGTTGTCCGTATTGTTAGTGCCAGTGATTAAAGTCAAAACTGGGAAAATCTCCAGCATAGATAACTACAGGCCAATTGCTCTGGCTAGCATACTATCTAAAGTTTTTGAAATAATTATTTTAGATTGGATTAGTGAGTATGTGGAAACCACTGACAACCAGTTTTGTTTTAAAAGTAAACTTGGAACAGATCATTGTATATATGCACTTAAAGAAGTCATAAGTAAATACAGACGACAGAACTCTACCGTGTTTATGTGCTTCTTAGATGCATCAAAAGCCTTTGATAGGATTAACCATGGTAAGATGTTTGCCAAACTACAAGAGCGAGGAGTTCCACCCAGGGGAGGATCTAGAAAATGTTACATGGGGTGGCGAAGGGGGGGCAAGAGGTCTTGGCAGGGGGTCATGGGAGGACGGTAGCGGGAATCCCCATATATATTATATTGATCATCAATTCTGATAAAATAAGACATTTGTAGCCTATATCTTAAGCCTACATAGCTTACTCTATACAACACATTGCTACAACAGAAAACAGGCAGTCATTGAAACATGTTATTTTGAGTGACATGACATATCATTCTAGTCTAGTGGAATGTATATGGAAGGAGAATAACAATACAGTAGTTTAGGCTGGGACTGCAGTCAGACCCTCTGCCTACCTTTCATCTGCTTGCTGATCACTACCTGCCTCTGTCCCTCTGTCTGAATATAAAACCTCCTCTTCATCCCTCACATTTATTTCTTCTTTTCCCTCTTTTCCTCCACTTATTTATTCATGTCTTTAACATGTGATAGCCTATTGTAACCTGGTTTAATTTGTGCAGCTCGTTTGCTGTGATATGTGAGAGTTTTTAGTAGGCTATGTTTGGCTATTCAAACAAAAATTATCGATCTCCTATAGCACTGTCAGTGTCACTGTAGTAACTCAATGCCTCAGAAACGGCAACTCTCTCTCTCTCTCTCGCTCGCTCTCTCTCTCTCTCTCGAAACGGCGATCCACTGTTAAATTGTATGGATCCGAACATGCAAGTTTTTTTAAAATATTTTTATCAAGCTCTTGCCTGTAGCCTACTACAATAGGCCTACAAATTAATAAAAGGGCAATATGCTCCTATTCACAAGCGAGTGATTTCGCTTTTGGCCAATGGTGAATGGATGTGCTCTTATCGATGAATTAGCTACTTTTACATTGCATTACATTCATTACAAATTTAACTTTAAGTTAAACCTTAAGATGCTCGGAGCAGGTCAGTTACTCTTCACCGGGCTGCATGGCACAGTAGCGCGCTGACTCGCTGTGTGTGACAAACTGTGTGATCGCTGATATGCGCAGATGATGCAGGGCCGTGGCTAAGTATTTGAGGGGCAGGGCATACGATTAGATTTAAAATAATTTACTTTTGTTCAATGTATTGTTTGTTTAAATTATTTGAGTGGCTTGTTGACATAGTGGCGGTTTGTTCTTACAAGTACATTTTTGAGAATGCAAAAGTTAGGGGGGCAGCTGGGGGGGGCAAGGCTCTTCAGTGAGGGGGCCGCTGCCCCCCCCTTGCCCCCCTGTAGAACCGCCCCTGGTTCCACCTTACCTGATGCACCCTTTAAAGTCACCAATGGGGTGAGACAGGGTGGCATCTTGTCACCTGTCTTCTTCAATGTGTATATGGATGATCTTTCTAAGAAGCTTAACGGATGTAAGACTGGTTGTATGTTGGGAGACAGTCTTATCAACCACCTCATTTACGCTGATGATTTGGTCATCATGTCTCCATATAGTGCTGGGCAACAGCAACTGCTTAAAGAGTGCTCTAGCTACGGAGTTCAATATGACATCAAGTTCAATCCTAAGAAGAGTGTTATTATGATTGCTAAAACTAAGGAGGATCAAAAGCAAGCGTTTCCTTCATTTTTGCTGTCTGACCGTACCTTAGAGGTGGTTAGGAAGGTACGGTATTTAGGTCACATCATCACTGATGATCTATGTGATGATGATGATGTCCAGCGCCAGTGCTGTAAGCTTTATGCACAGGCCAATATGTTGGCACGCAAATTTCATATGTGCACAAATGATGTTAAAGTTAGTCTCTTCAGAGCCTACTGTACCCCATTTTACACAGCTCACCTCTGGTGTAAATATAGAACAGCAAAACTGAAAAAGTTACAGGTAGCGTATAATGATGCGTTTAGGATCCTCCTTAAGCTTCCTAGATGGACAAGTGCTAGCTCTTTGTTTGTGACTAGTAATGTCCCCACCTTTCATGCTGTGTTGAGGAATTTAATATATAAATTTATGTGTCGACTTTTAGAGTCAGAAAAAAAGTAATAATTGCAGTCACTGACACTAAACAGAGTGATACAAGGTTCTCCTCTGGGTTGTGGAAACATTGGAATCGATGCTTGTATGTATTTTAATTTGTGTTGTCATGTATTTGTATTGTCTTTTTATATGGAACTTTGAGTCCGGAAGAAAGTATTAATTCAATTCAATAATTACTCACTATCTTTGTTGATATGTGGATGTCTGGGCTTTATGTCTTTTATTTTTTGTTATTGTTATGTTACCTTAATTTTTTACCTACTGAATGCACTATGGACAGTGCAAACTGGTATACATGTGCTTTTAAAAATACATTTTACTTACTTACTTACTTACTGATAACTCACCCCAGGCCCTTTGGCACAAATCACCCTAACCCCAGAATTTTGGATAATTAGCATGATCCAGCCGTTTAGGGCTGACATTGTGCTAACTGTATAGACTCACAGTGTAGCATACTAAAGCACTAAAACATGTGTCAAATGTTTTCAAACGTGTCTATTATTGTTCAGACACAATAATCGTAGTTTTTTTTAGCTTAAATTTACTTATATCTTATTCCATGTGTCTGCCTTCTTTACAGGATGAGTCAAATGGATGGCTCTTCTTAAATATGTGGTCACATTTCCAATTTCTTCTATCGTTTTCTAGAAACAAGGGGTGTTACTACTTCCCCACTGGCTCAACTCAACCCACTCTTCCCTAAAATAATACATTTAATTTGTCAACAGAGATTATCCAAGGTGTGTTCTGAGTCATTTATTTTTGTATTCATGCTGAAACAGCTAGTAGCCAAACAATTTTGACATTAATCTCTATGACGTAGAAATGATCATTTGTACTTGTAGTAGATTGCATGTTACCTTTTTTTACACATTGCAACTGAACTAAGAGAAAGGTTGTGGTTTACGGAAAATAAACCATGCACCATTCACAGTAAAAAAATATAAAAATATTAAGTTAATATTTAACTTTAATTATCAAAGTTGTAATGACACACTTGTTGATTAGTGCCCATGTAGTCCACTATGTTCACCTCCGAGTCACAAAACTCGGTAAATACAATCTGGACAGAACAGGGAACCTTTACTGTGTTAACCCAGAGAACAGTTGTCTGATATGTCAAGAAATGAGATTGCTGAATGAGACGAGACTCTCACAGTTAATTATTCTGTAAATTTATGTTAGATTAAATACATTGAAATTAGACAAACAGAGGTGGGGTGATTTGTATTAAACAAAATCTTTATTTAATCGTGTATGTGGATGTGAGTGAGTGAGTGAGTGAGTGAGTGAGTGAGTGAGTGAGTGAGTGAGTGAGTGAGTGAGTGAGTGAGTGTGTGTTGTGTTATTGTACAATGTGTGTTTCAGAGCCTTCAACAGTGCACAGTGCTTGAGGGTCTCTGTCAGTGACCCAGTCCCTTGAGAGTGCACTGGCCTAGCCTCGTCCCCCTGTCCTTTATAACAATGGGAAGGATAATGGCCTCCCCAAGGCCAGCTCATTCAGCCTGATTGCGCTGCCAGCATCAGGCCAGCCATGCCATAAAACAATTAGCTCCATTTATCAACTTTACACCTGCTATCTATGGGAGGGGCGAGTGAAGATAGGAAAGCAAGTCGGAGAAAAGTCAGTACTAACAGCAATTCCCTTTTTCTTGAAATGGAAGCCTTTCAAAGAAAGTAGCTCCACTGCTGGGTTCTATAAAATACATTTGTGAAATGTGACACGATGCAGACGACAAACTTGAAACATTACAGAAAGGAAAAAATGAATAATTTCATGCCAAAAAGCATCACAGTAGGATCCAACAGCAGAGTAGAAATTGAGGATTGCTCCAAACATATTCTTTCATATTTTCTGACTCCTACTACATTTATTTATAACGAAGCACACCATGTAACATATACACTTGGCATTTCGCTTTCCAATCCAGGGTTAATATTATTGAAATTCCTCTCCATGCTTTGAAGATTTCACTCATCGAATGACATGGCATGTTGGTTTCCTCAACCAGTTAGCACATGGCCACAGACGCTTGGGTCAAATGAGGACCATACACAAACACACAGGCTCCACCGCACCATGGCAACATGTGCTTCTGCGAATTAAATTATGCTTGAAAAGCCTCACTGAAAGTGTAAATAAAAATGAATATGTCAACCGAGATGAATAGCCCCTCCTCCCCCAGAGAGACGTATGATGCAGCTGTTAAAAGCAGAGGGAGAGCGGAGTTTTCATTTCCCATTTCCTTCATTTCTCTTGTGTAATAGATTGTACCTGCAGTTTCTCTGAGCGATTGTCTGAATCGCCCCAACATCTGTCATGTGTAGTGCATCTCTATTAAATAGCTACTGTAGAACAAGAGGGATGTTCGACTGAGAAATATGCTAGCACTTACTTACACGGCATTAAACATTGGTGGCTTTGCCTTTAAAAAAACTGTGTCTTCTGTTTATTTCCTTTCAAGATGTCCAGTGTTAACAACAGTGGGAGGTGAAGGTCTGTGGGAAGTGAAAAAAAGCTTGTTACCAACACATGGATTATTAGAAAGCTGACTCTTCTCCAGACACTTACATCATGTTAACGTGTAGAGGCTGGTAATTATCGCACAGCTCAAAAATAGTAGCTCATTACGAGAGTCATGAGAGGGCACCGAGGTCGCCCCGAAACACACCCGGTTGCAGTGGCTGCCATAATCCTTAGCTCATCGTTGATGTCAGCATGAAAGCAGTAAATCATGCCCTCTACTCCTCTAAAGTCTTTAATTAAGTCCTGATTGTCCTGTCCTCCGTGTGTTTAATTTCCTGCTGTCATAACGCCTTCCCCTTTGGATATATTATTCATCAAACCCTCTCTCCACTTCTCAGTGTTTCCAGGGGTAGCACGTCTGCTGCTACAGGATGACTGCTGATTTCGATCCATCGGCTCGGCCATTAAGGACGGCTTAAAACCATAATTCCTGGAATTATTACCCTCAGGTTCAAAAGTCAACATTTAGATAGGAGCCCGGCTGATTCGGCTGCTCTCGGCAGATGAGGGATGAAGTCCTTAAATGCCCGCTGTGCTGTGTTTGTGTTTTCATCAGTACTGGCTTCAATGTATTCCTTGAGCAAATAATGGCAGCAGAAAAAAAAGATGGTGTGAGTTGTAAAATAGAAAAATATGAAGCTGTGTCGAGGATTTCACAGATTCAGCTGAACGTATAGAACTGTCTATTTATCTTTAAGTCCCTGTGCCCGATCATCAGTATGTGTACAGTGGAACCAACTTATTGTGTTTGACTGATGAGTCAAAGTGGAACTAGAGCAGTCAATCCGCTGAAGTCATTCTCTTACACAGATTGCTGAACAATTCTTCTTTTTCCATTTTCTTTTTTGACAACACTCCAGAAGAATCTATGTAACCAATTGAGTGTAACGACTGGCCACACGCTATGGTGACAAGCCCAGAATGAAAAACACTGTAGACCATGACACATAGTGTTAGGTGCCACACGTCAACAGGTTGTCTTATCGCTGCGCCGCGGACCATGAGCACTTGAGTGAAATGGGCAGGGAGGCCTTCTACTGTGAGATGAGTGGAGGAGACAGCGTAGCTTCTGATCTGGTTGGGTGGCTGAATACTGAGGAGCCACGGCCAAGGCGGAAGCTCATGGGTCAACATGCCCACCCAATTTTACAGTCGAGGTACGATTCTTCACCGTAGATGCTGGTGGCCAACGCAATGCTCCAAATACAGCTCATTTGAATGGCATTTGAAGCCACAGAAAGTGGCGGAATGTGGGCACTGTAGTAAGGTTTTGTTTCCCCACGTTTTGGTCCCTATCCTTTTGTTTTCATTGCCAAGGCATTTGTTCAGCCATCACAGCAACATGACTTGACAACGGAAAAATATTGTAATGTCTCACTGTGACAGGATAGATGAAAACTGGGATGAGGAAAATCAGGAATATCCAACCCCAAAGAGTGGAAGATCTAAAGAGGCAAAGGGTTTTCAAAAATGTATCATCATTCGGTTAGATTTTGCCAAAATTACATTTATTTTGCTTGTATGCTAATTTAAATGTTTGAGTAGCATTTGTTTTACAGCGAGTGGTTGAGATTTATTCACATTTGAATCTACTGTCTCTAAAGAAAGCTAGAGCAGTATCTCCTGTCATTGAAATTACTTTATGGTAAAACTTGATCTATCCAAATCCTAGTCACTGTTGGCCGATATTGCATCAAGTCCTCTGTCATGAGGTTCATTATAAAGCACATTTAGAGCCAAAAAGTAAAGAGCAGTTTACGAATATGGGATCAACTTGAAACCCCTGGCATATGTTGATTATAAGAAGTCTATAGTGCCATTCAAATCTAGACACTCTTTGTAGGCAAACACAATCTGAGTCTACACAGCAGGCACTTATAGGATAGGATCTGCCACCTGTATAGGAGATATACAGGTGCTTTTTCATTTTTTTTTATTTTAAACCTACGATCTGAAAACTGTAAGCATTGTAATGTCATAGTAACCAATGAACTGAGGTATGTGGGGTATTTAGTTGATGTATAATGAAATACATCAGGTAAAATGTCAGACCATACTTATTTAATTCAGTGGAAATTATGTTGAATTGCAAATATTATTCATGCTCCAAAATACATACATTATTGAACACTTACACAGACCTGCACACTTTGACTTTGACATGTTTAGTTTATATCGGGTTAAATCTAAATTAATTTTCTTTTTGCAAGTAATTATCACAATTATAGATGGTTTTAGCCCATGGCAATGTGTTGGATTGGCAGACAAAAAAAATGTGATGGTGACAAATGTGTGAGTAAAAATCATTAGGCTCATTATCGCTGTGACCGCGATGAATTTGATGGCTGCATGGTTTCAACGTGCCAATAGTGATTCTCACCGTAAGTCGATGTTGGTCATGTTCTGTTACTCCATGTACACACAAGATCAAAGTGCAGGAAAACAAACACTGTGGGCTTTTGAAAATATTACAATCCTCAATAAGCAATGCTCATACATTTTGAAGAAATTGCTAATGGCACTATCAGTTACAGTATGGAATGTATGACGCTACAAAACACAAACACGAAATTCAGTATACCTTGTGAATGGACAGTGGTAAATGTTCCATTGCTGTGGGTCAGTGATGTGGACTATCTCCCCCCCAATCCCTGCTCAGTCAGCATTGCTTCCCACACCTGACAGCTCACAGGACCTGTGCCCTAGATGTCCTGGCTCCTGCCCCATTGGTGGCTTGTGGATGACAGTGAATGGAGAGAGCCAGATAGAAATCACAGTGTACAGTGCCAAGCGTACTGCTATGTACCGTCTTGCCAGTTTTGTACTGCCACCTCATTGTCATGCCAACCAGGAGTCAGTGTTTTCATGGTTCCCTCCCTGGTCCCCAACCCCCACGCCGCCCACAGATATGGCAGCTCTGTTAGCGGACGCCCGTGTGACATCAGCTGGTATTTGTTGCCCATCTCCAGGCGCTCCCAGATTGGCCTGCAATCCTTCATATTCCTGCAGATTTGACACTTTCCTATATAAAGGCAATACATCAAGGGGAAGGAGTTTCTGTCCAGTAAGAAGTTGGTAAAGTAGTGGCCAAATACACAATGGTGTGGAATATGAAGAGAAGTAAAATGCCAGTCGACATAAGTAAACTTACAAAAAGTCATAATTTCAGTTTCAGTCATATATATAATTAAGCAAGTATAAACCCAGCCTCTATATACATATCCTAGATTGGCAGTTAATGTATTAATTCTATTCATGAAGTTCAATTGATCAAAATGATTTTCAAAAATGATGATTGTGAGGGAAGGGCGACATTTAATATGTCATCTACTTAGTAAAGAATTCTGCTCCATTCACAACACTGAAAAAATCCAGCAATGAACCGAAAATGAAATTGCTCCAAACTTGGAAATGCTTGACAGTGATTGAGCTGGCTGAAATGGGCTTACACGGCACATTTGGTAATTTGCACACCTACCTGCTCTTCAGAGCCATACAATTACAGAGTGTCTCGGGGGCCGTCAGTGCCCCGGCTGCACCCAAGCTGCTTCCTTCTCCCACTGCCCTGCTCAGCGACCGAGGTGCTAGCGTGAAATGGCTGTTAATTCCTTCTGCTATCTGTCCCGGACAGAGCCTGTTTTAAGCCTTCATATGAATCTTTTGCCTGCCGAAAAAATATAAGGAATAAGAAAATCAGAAACTGAAAAAAACTGTGTGCCACTAGAAATGAAAACATCAAAAAACAACTATGCAATGCAAAATAGCGTGAACCTTGCATTTTCCCCCGTCAATAATGAGATTTAATGAGTATTCCATGCCAGTATTCTGGCATCAACCGTGGGGGGAAGAAAACTGTGTAAAAATAACAATTCCTAAAGGCAGTGATAAAAGGCAGTCCCAACTAAGAAAGAGTTTGTCAGTAATGCTGCATGTTTGACTTGTCTAACTTTGCCAACAAGTAAACTGCTATTGTTCCAAGGTTTCATCATGTTTCTTGAGCTGTCTAGTCAAATGGTACCGACTATGATGTGAGTGCTGTATAGATCCAGGTGTGAACATAGTCCATGCAGACCCACTTTGATCACTGCAAAGCTTTGACACTGAACACATCATTGATGTTGCCAATATCAGAGGAATGTTGCAGGCTTCAATAGTTTACTGTATGTCTTTGTAAGCCATACTGTCTGTCCTGCTGAAAATGCCGTTTTAACCTGTCAATGCTGAGTGATTGGTAAACTGCAGAAGAGGGGCTGGTATGGAAACCTGGGCCTTACATGTTGGCTTACAGCAGCAGTATATCAACACAATGAGACGATGGACATTGGTACATGTCGTAACATATTAATCCACCTACTGAATCTCTTTACTCTGTCTGGGGTTTTTAGTTGCAAATGAGAGTCTGTGCAATTCCGGGTCTAGATGGTATTTTGGATTTTGCTGTCTCACTTTTGAGCCAAATAAGATGGACATCAAATGAATGAAGTTGCCCGGTACACTTGAGTGGACACAATAAAGGGAACACCCTACAATCCTGCTACAACTTTCAATTGTATTTATTTATTTTTATTTATTTTACCTTTATTTTACCAGGCAAGAATTGCTGGAGATCAAATGACCTCTTTTTCGAGCAAGGTCTTGTCAAAATTACGGCATGTATAAATATAGTTATTTAGCTAGTTATACAATAAATAACAGTCTTCAGCTATTTGGTATTTGTCAGGCTTTGCGTGTATGGGATGCTATTATAAAGTGGTGTGCTCTTATTTTGTTTGGCTCCTTGATGTTCTCATCACCTATTACTTTCTGTGCATCCAGCTAATTGCTATTATTGTCACTCTCTGCTCAGCTGGAAGTGATTGAAAACAAGGCATCAACATGAGCAGGGTAAAAATAGCCATTCCCTAGATGATGTTCCATAAAAGATGATTAGCAAGTTGATTGTATGAATAATGTATTCCAATGATGTGCAATACTGATATGAAGTCAGTGACTAGGGGAGCATTATATCAGCATTTGTATTCTTCTTCAAAATCGCAAGGTCACAGGTCAAGACACTACAATGCACATGTCAGTTAAAGTGCAAAGTGTGTGTGTCAGTGGATATGAGAAAAATACATTGTGGAGGAAAATGATGAAGGTAAGAGGAAAATAATTGTCTTGTATTGTACAGATAACTACAATGAATGGCTCTCTCCATCTCACACTTTGTGGTCTGATTCATTTTTAAAAGCATTCCCGAATAAGCTTCCAAACTGAGTAATGATCATCTGTAGCTCTGCACTGCTTAGTGGTCAGGAGGGAATGATGTGGAATGTAGCCTCTACCCCTGAACATATTTTTTAAGTTTAAAAACTGCTGGGCAGCATAATACACATGCATTGAGTTTGACCCCTTTAACACTGTTCTGCGGAACTATTTTTTCTCTCTCTTATATAATTTGATTTTTTTTATTACAAACACATTTAAACAATTGTTTTTTAATAGCTCTGTCTTTTCCTTGAAATCATTACAAACCTCCCCAACAAGGAGCTCTGTATATTGGAGGATGATAAGGGACTGTGACTGGTGCGCTCGTTGCATGCATGAATACAGCCGATGAAGGCCACCATGACGGCAGCTGCACTGGGCAAGATGACAGCGCTTTGTTTCCCTCTACTGGTCATCAGCGCAACTATCATCTGCACCAGACCCACTTGAAATGTGCATGTCTGTGTACACATTTGGGCACACACACTAGATAACGTTCATGTGTGTGCATGTGTTTGTGTCATGTGAGTGTGGAAGTGGGAAAAAATACTGCACATGATAGAAAGAGAGTAACTCTGACAGAGAGGTAGAAATTGAACAGAGATGAAGGTAGGGGGATGGTTAGAGACATCTGCGAAAGGGAAAGAAGCGAATGGTTTGTAAATGTTGTATTCGCCAGCAGTTTATCTCTGCTGGTGATGGATGTATGGCATTCAACTTAAATAGAGTTGCTGGCAGCAGAGCGCGAGGGCTCAGCACAACGGATCAATTGTGACAGAAATTATCTGCTGCTGGGTCACATTATCCAGCAGCAGGTACGATGCATCAATAGAGAAGAAAAAAAAGAGCTTTCATTCCATTTTTCCGGCCTGTTCCCTTTTTTTCAGGCATGCAACCCATTGTCAACCTGGAGTGTTTTCTCAACAGAGAGGCTTTTAATGCGTCCTATGAGGCTCCGGCAGGGATCCATGAGAGCGTGTTGACGTTAATTGATTGGTTGATAGAGACAGACCAAAAGATAGAATATGACAGCCTGCTGAGTTCTCTGAACTGCAATTCCCCATTCCCAGAGCCGGCCCGAGGCATGAGCGAACTAAGCGGCCGCTTAGGGCCCCCGACTGCCTGAGGGGCCCCCTAAAAAAAAAAAAAAAAAAAAAAAAAAAAAAAAATTCTTAGTTTGTGTGTTTGATATTAACATCATATTATGCAAATGTGAGTTATCATACAAAAAAAGGAATAAAATGTTTTGGTCTAGATCATTAACCCCTTAACATTCCGTCCATTTTTGCCTGAAACGCCTAAAAATAGCATAACAAAATTCAAGTGTGAGCTATTTTTAAACCATTTGGAGCACACACATAGGGATGGTCTCTTTTAAAAGGTAACACTCTGGATATGTTGCCTGGTCAGTCAAAATAACTGTAAATGAAACTGGTATTGAGTAATGACAGTGGGAAACACCCTAAATTACTACAAAAATGTATGTTCGCCTGAATATTTGTTTGAAAACTGTCCTGCTGTTTGCTGCAGGAGGCCCTGGTGAACTGGAAAACCCAATATGCTAACAGCCAGAAGCCTTATCTAATCAGAGTTCAAATTAGATAAAATAGCCTCAAAAAATGAACGTTTTATACACGTTTTTCCAAAGGAATGTCTAGGCATTTCTGAAAAAAGACCGTTTTGCCAATATTCTAAGTCATTACTCCAACAGGTATTTTGCTTTGAGCTATTTTCCATTATTTTCTCCGTTTCTGGCTGGTTACGTTGGTCCAGCATGCATGACTTCCGTATTATTGAGAAAATGATATCTCATTGGCTATTTGAAATGCCAGTCATCCACTAGATAAGTCCCGATTGGCTCAGTCCGTACCCGGAAAAATTTAGGCGGGCTTTTCCTGTAAACACTGACTGTCATTGGCTATAGAAAGCTGGGGACCAGCCTAGGAAGCTCCGATTGGCTCAAGTAAGGTGTCAATCAAACAAGAAGGAAGTGGGGGTAAACAGACGATCCTCCGGCCGCGAATTATAACATGAAAAAACTAAGTTATGACGGAGAATATGCGCATTATTGTACACATTATCCGGCTTGTTACGAAGGCGAGACAGCAGTCTGTGTGGATTTATGGATGTTATCACGTTTTTTAGACAAACAACTTTACTTGGTCAGTTTGTGTGAACTTTTGCCAATATGACCAGAGGGTTTCTGCTGGAATATTATCGCTCTGTGGACTACTGTATGGCTTTATCGGTGCGTTTCGGCTGTTTTGTTATTTATAGTTTTTATTACAAAGGCATATATTGTATCTGCAGTTGTGGTTGTATCTTTACATGGTTTATTTCAATCAAATAATAAGACTTTAAGCTTTCCAAATATGTGTCAAATGTGAAAGGTGTTTACCGAAATTAATTTGCAAAAAGGTTTTGATGAGGTCCAAACGTCAAAACGGCCCGGTTACGGGCCGTGGAATGTTAAGAGGTTAATAGCCTAAAAATTTAATCAGTTCATCTGGGAGGAAATCCGAAATTATCTGATCATGTCACGTTCACATCCATGCACAGTGTGTATTGAGTTTATTTAAAAACAATTGGAAATGGGGCTGCCCTCAGTTGCCCATGCACTGTGTATAGTCTATAGCCTATTTCAGCCTTGTCTGTGGAAAAAAAGATACAGTAGCTGGGCAACAGAGTACTTCTGCTTCGTTCCTCACACTGCATTTAAATGCGTTCACTATATTACAGAGAAATTTGTCCCGTAAAAGAAAAAGAGCTCCAAGCCCAACCCAGAGGACCCTCCATAATATTTTATTTTATATTAATATTTGTATGGAAAATCCATGTGTCCTTCTTCAATAGCTTCTAATTCATCTGACCCAGTGTCTCCAAATTATTTGTTCACACAAAATTTCTCAGATTTAGCCTCTTAATTTTCCTCTCAAAGTGCACCAGATTCATGCATTTCACTTTAAAAAGGTTAAAAAAATCTCACGGGGGGCGAACCCCCCTAGGAGGGTCTGAATCTTGGCTGTCTAATATTTTCGCACAACTGCACAGTGGAGGCACTAGCAGAAAACACTGGGTATGTGAATGATATTTAACAAAGATCTATAGTTTCAGCAGCGCTAACATTGGAGAGGGGCCCCCTAATCATATTTTGCTTAGGGGCCCCTGAAGGCTTGGGCCGGCTCTGGTCGTACCCCTCCTAATCCTAGGAAGAATGGCTCAGCGTGCAGTGAGGTGGGCTATCATATAATTTACAGATATTTGTGGTTTTTTCCTGTTTGATTTGATGCCAAAAACAGCACAATGGTGTCGGATAATAGTTGGTCGGCGCCGTAAAGGTCGCCCTTGAAGCAAGTGTTTATGTGTGAACCCTACGCTCTCTATTTTTTCTTTACAGCTCAGACGACTGCTCCAGCATTGCAACAGAAACACAATATTGCATGAACACATATACACACACATACACACACTCTCACGTGTGAATATGCCACACACATACAACACGCAGAGCTGCAGACAAACACTGAACCCCAGTGTGATGCTGAAGTGGCTGTGTGAGGCCAAGGTCACACAGTGTTATTCCTTTATTCCCATAATCCCCTGTGTTGGCTGGGTGAGAAGCCCGCTAATGGCTAGCACTCTCCAGAAAAGGGAACTACTGCGTTAACATAGACCCCATGGACTGTCACAGCCCACAGCCCACCACCCTGCATAAGGAGCATAGCACTCGGCCTATACAATCCATCAACATGGCTAATTAGGCCCCAGCAAAATCCCATAGAGAAGCATTGGGATCGGAACCAAAAATATAATGGTATAGCACAATAGTGTAGATGCTTAGAATACAGTAAAGTTAGACTGCTGGGAAATAATAAGGCTTGTTTGAATCTAGTAATGAAACATCATGGTTAACATATTTGATCACATTTAGCTATTGAGGTAATATAAATTCCTCAGACAAGATGATCAGCATAGAAGATCGGTGGTTGGGGTCTAAGATTGAGATTACATCAGTCAGAGCCAGTACTTGTCTACTGATAGCCGTTTGGCTAGTGTCATTTTAGAATATCTATTATTTTCAAAATATTTTATATTATATATTAATTAATATATATTAATAATATTATATATATATATATATATATATATATTAATATTATTTATATATATAATATTAAACACCGTTAAGGGCCGAGGTGGCGATAGGACTGCTCATTTGCCTCCGAGCCTGTACTAAGTTTAAAAAGGCGCGAAAAAACCGCCCCCTCATCCATTTGAATGAGGCCAATTCATTTACACAGCCCAACACCAAGGGCACCAAGTTGGTCCAGACTGTTTGACGGACACCGTGCAGCTTGATTAGACAGAAAAACTAAAACATGGATCGGTTACTCAAACTGGACTTCTTGGATTGTCTCGTTGGTACCTGAAGCAATAGGCTGCAATGTTTTCGGTCTAAATGCTGCTACTCCTAAGAAGTTACCCAAATGTAGGCATTAGCAGCCTACATGTTAACACAATTGACAGGTAAACTGTCCTGATATGGTTGTACTGTGGAAGTACTGCATATCTTTACTAAGAACTAATCAGTTGACATTATCTCAGAAATCCATGCAAATGTTGTACAATTTTGCCCTCTGCATCCAAGCATTTTCCATATCACAGAAATTATGTAATTAAATCTTCTTCTCCCTAAGATTTTTAAAAGTAGCTTTATTATTCCACTGAATATGACAGCACAGTGTGCTCTGTTGTGTCATGGGCGGATTGTGGATATTTATATATAAGAAGAGCAGAGCTAAACACATTTCTTATATACAGATTAAGTACAGACATCACTTGTCAGCGTGATCTCAGCAGTGATAAGATCAACACTTATCTACATCTTAATCACCAACACTGGAACATTGTGAGCCAAGCAAGTCACTGCGTGCCGGCAGCTCATCTCACCAGATTTTGCTGCGTTTTTTCATAAAAGACATGATCTTCATCACTTGATAGATGTCCTTAAATTGAGGTGAGAGAGGAAATTCTAGACTCTCAAATAGGATTGTCTCTCTCTCTCCCATTTCGATCCCCTCAGATCAACAATCTCTCCTCTAGGTAGACGAGAGCAGTCAGGGAGCCGAGAAAATGGTCCAGATTAAAACGAGGTAATGGCACATTTGCTAGGCCCTTTGTGTGAGACACAAATGCAATTTAAGGGGCTGCCATACAGGACGAGTTAATATTTCATTGCACGCCAGGGAATGGGAATAGAGAGGAGGGACAAAAATGCATATGTCTCATTTTACAATCTGATTCGTCTCAGCAAATCACCCTGAGTCAATGTCATTCCATGATGAACTCTCTTCCACTATTCTCAGCATAACACTGCCATGAGGCTGCCTGCTGAAAGTGGAATATATTCTGAGTTATAGCAAGGGGTAAGGGTCTCTCTCTCTCTCTTTCTGCTTCCCCTGTCAGATTGTAGACAACAGTTTTTTTGTTCTTTCATTCTCTCTGCCCTGTTCATTCCCTTCTTCTGTCACCACCTAACTAAAATGTGTTACTCCTTCCCCCACAAGACCCTCCCAGCCCCCACACTATACTACCTCCATACTGTGCTGGGTTAGAGCTCCAGATGTGATGGAGGAGAGGGAGGTTTTGTTTGACTAAGATGCTGAGATGTAATCTTGAGCAAGCTGAAATGTGAAGTGTGTGTGTATGTGTGTGTGTGTGTGTGCGTGTGTGTGTGTGTGTGTGAGAGAGAGAGAAAGAGAGAGAGAGAGAGAGGGAACGGGTCAGGGCGATGTGTGATGCTCGGTTTATTGCATCGCTAGCTCATTTGTTTGTATTTTATACCTCATTTCGGCTCATACGAGCCAGCTCCTCATTCCAGCTGCGGGTGACCCAGTTTCACAGCACCGGGTGACTCTCTCTCTCTCTCTCTCTCTCTCTCTCTCTCTCTCTCTCTCTCTCTCTCTCTCTCTCTCTCTCTCTCTCTCTCTCTCTCTCTCTCTCTCTCTCTCTCTCTCTCTCTCTCTCTTATAATGTAGCATTCTCCTTTTAATACATTACTTTCAGAAAATATGTTGCACTTTGTGGATATGATTTAATGCAATATACCTACAAACTAGTTCGCTGAGAGGAAAATACAAATTACTGCGATAGTTTCTCCTCTGTGTCCCCTGGCAAAGCTATGCAGTATACTTTAACATGTTAGTAGAGTGCATGACACCACTCTGACAGCACTCTAAACATCAGAAGGACTAAAGCTCATCTGGGCCGTCAGGGATATAAACATGGGGTACTTCAACTTGGAGAGGCCCTGTATATGGGTACAGAGATGCATGTGAGAAAGATAACATATTAACATAAACTTGCCCTGTTTCTATGGTAGATGGCTGTTTGGGCTCATGTTTAGGCTTGCTACATGGTGACATGGATAATGTCCCTGTTTGAGTGAGCAGTAATTCCCCTTGCATGAATAAGAAAGAAAACTGAGGCTACATCTATCGATCAAAACATCAAATAGCAGTCAGGAAATAAGACGATAACAAAGATCCGTTTCTGTGAGGAAGCTGTACAACACAGCTTAGTTTAAAGACTATCAGTACCATTTACTCACTTGCTTTTAATCTGGTATTATCTGCCGTGCGAAGCCACAAAAAAAACATGGTTTGACTGTGAGCTCTAGCTTTGTTCTTTCTCCCCTAGGATGTCCTGCATATTCCCATTATGTTGGTGGAATGAGATTGTGCCCGAGTGAGTTTGCTGTTCCAGTCCAGGTGCAGGGAGAGCAGGTGGACAGGGGCTGGCCTGCCATGGGGACCGCAGGGGGCAGAGAGGCTTAGTGGGTCACAGTGGGAAAGGGTGGTGCAGCTCAATCATTCACCCTACCCTAAGGGCACCTCCGAGCCACACAGCTGTGAAAAGACTGTCATCCGGGTCAAATTCAGCCCATATATACGTATACAGCGAAGCATTGTGATCTAGCATGCAGGGCCTGCTTCTGCAAATGACACATACAGTATTCATACGGGCGACCAAGATATGCACATACAAACTTCGGTTGACATATTTCTTTTTTTGAATCAACCCGAATCCTCACTCTCAAGCCCTCTTTCTCTCCTTTGCAAATCTTTTCATTTCTGTCCACATTCCATACATGTCCTCCATAAACTCCCCCCGCACCCACCATTCATTTCTCCAGCGCTCCCAGCTCCTGCAGCAGGGCTGGGGTAGTAGCTGGCCCGTGCCATCCATTATTCCCAGGCAGGAGTGCATTAAAGATTCATCTCTGCAGCTCAACCTCAAAGGAAAGACTATGACCCCTGGTATAGCTGCTGAATTATGGAGACCGCCAATAAAGTTGTTTGCCTTTGATCTCATTCTCAGCTTTCTCCCTCCCTGGTGAACGTGGACAGGTGAACACATGGACACATGCATACACACACACACACACACACACACACACACACACACACACACACACACACACACACACACACACACACACAAGCATGAAGTGGTCCATATTAAATTTTACTTATCCTCAACACTTTTATTCCTCGTTTGTATAGATGCTGGACACAAATGTCCACTCATGTGTTCCTTATATTAATTTCCGTTCTGTATTCTCGCCACCTCCCCGGACACTCACACTCACTTTTTGTTCCTTGCAAGTGCACAAATATACAAGAATAAAAAATAAAAAAACACAAACATCACATTTCTGAGAAGAAGATGATGGAAGAATTGTGTGAAAACATAATAAGTCTTGCCTGTCCCTCTCCTGCATACCAAGTGAGTGTCTAGCACTATAGATTTCACTCCTGCCATCAACCACAATCTGAAAGTGGCTTACTGCTCCAGTGGCCGTGGTAGAAACACATTTGCTCACACGTGTGCATTGTTTTTATTTAATCGATGTCGAGTGGAAGGTCCTGTTCAAAATGGCAGTCATTTGTCAAGTATTAATAATTCAGTCACACGATCACAAACACAGGGAGGAAAAGCGCAGGGAAGCACACACTCTCCCAAGCTGGATTATGTGAAGTGCCACCTCACCTGAAGGTGAAAACTCACACTCTGCTTTCATTCTCTTCTTCAGACAGCTCCTGTTGTTTACGGCCTTGTGGTAACGTGGGGATAGGCAAAGGTGCAGCAGCTGCCGCGAGACCAGGATACAAGTTGGTTGTGTGAAAAGCTTCATGGAACCTAACATGAACACAGAAGGAGCCTTGAACCTGGCTATAAGTCAAGGCAAGGTCAAAGTTCATTTTTATCATTTGTTATGGTTAATAGGTGATTATATTATGCTCACCATTATAGTGGGACATGAGCTTTCCTCTAAGGTTCAAGGGACACACACACACACACACACACACACAAACACACACACACACACACACACACACACACACACACACGCACACAGAAAGGTTGTGTGTAGCCTTGAAGTGAGAGAACAGATGATGATAGGTGAAGGTGGGGCTGTCCCATTATCCAAGTACGCTGTGTCCCAACCTGGACCCAATTATAAATCTGGACTGACCTGGACAACAGTCACAAAGAGAACACTGGGAAGGACAGGCGTGGAAGCTATGGTTAAATCAAGCTTGTCTTACCTTGCTCCTACACAAGTGTGTACACACACACCAGTCAGACCAGTCCTCTTATCTTCCGAATGTGTTGATAGATGTGTGACAATTTTTGCAAAGGATACAGATGTAAAGCTGCAAAAAACAAGGATTCCTGGTTGATTATTGAAGTGTGACCAGTCATTCATAGTTGTGTTCTTAGATAGAGTGCATGCTCTTCCACAGGGGATTTACAGAGAATGAAAAAGCATGTGCATGCACACACACACACACACACACACACACAACACACACACACAAACACACACACACACAAACACACTTTCCTCCCTATGGAGTTCCATGCCATCCTTGTGAAAGTGCACATGTTGACTGGAGACCACTAATGGCCTGTTGTTGCCACAAAGAGGTAGAGTGGTAGACTTCATGAGTGGGAACTGTATTGGTCAAGGGCAGGTGTGTGTTGAAGGACACTAGGTGAAGGTAAAGGGCATTAGGTTTTTGCAATAGGAGCGTTAGTAAAGGGGCAATGAAGAAGGAATGTAGAGACGGACAAAGGAAGAGTGCAAGTGATGGACAAGTATTGTTGAGTGCAGGAAAAACACAAGGTGATAAAATCAACAGTGATTCTAAAAGTGCTTCCTGTTTTCCTACTGTGCAGACACTTTTCTGCTTGCGCTCTCCTCCTCTTGCACTTTTTGCTTACATTCTTCTCTTTCGTCAATATACATTTAGCAGCAGCTCCTGGATACATGCAAATCAATGGGACTGTAATGTATTTTATTTTTTTAATAGATACTACCGGCATTTTTAGAAACTTTTACGACCTCCTCAACAGAACGTGAAGAGGCCTACCAGTAGGACAAGCCTGTGGTGACTAGGGATGGGAATTGATAAGAATTGAACGATTCCGATTCCGATTCTGCTTATGGATCCGATTCCTTATCGATTCTCTTATCGATTCTCATTGGGTGAGAGAATAAGTACAAATGAGTTTGTTTGTATTAACTGTCTTTAATATCTGATCAGAGGTGTGTCTAGTGTGTGCCTTTAAAGAGTATCAAGGGTAGGCTACTTTAGGATTGGGAAATTGTCAATTTTCACATTAATTGGTGCAGACAAAAAAAATAATGTTTGGCTTTTGAGCCCAAATTCCATTATGTGCCCTACAAACTAAAAACACAGACTTAAAACAGTCAAGGAAGAGCTTTTGCATTTGGAATATTAACAGTGCTGATTTGCACTTGAAACAAAATTCAACTGACAGAAAAAATACAATTAAGTCTTTTGAAAAGATAAGACCAAATATCAACTTTGGCAAATTAACCATTTTTATTCAGAAAAATTATCATGTTTGCCCTCTCAGGAAGGATACGAGATCTTTAATGTATGTTAAGAGTTATTATATGATTGAGCTTTTACTCTGAAAGGGCAACGTGATGATGTCACTACGTTCAAGTGAATGAACCCTTTCTTTATAGGTCCATGGAAGGAACGCCTTAGGTCAAACTGTCACGTTGCATGCTGTTGTTGAACTGTCAGTCATGTAGGCTATTCAAGAAGAGAATACATTCGCCAGAAAGGCTAAAAGAGAATGTATCGCTTTGCTTATTCTTCACAGGCCAGCAAAGAGGAGTCACCGCTCCATCTCAGCTTTACAATGTACATGCTGTTCTTATGTGCGGCGCGCTGCTTTACGAATATGATGGCCCGTCATCAGACACACGTAGCGGATGGTTTTATAGGTTACACATCGATCGCTCCATCAAGTAATCCAAGGCAGAGCTTTTTATATCGGACAGAGATCGTTATTTTAAGTGTGTCTTACTGTCTTTATAAAGTGTCTTGTAAAATGTTTCCTTATCATCACCGGACCGCCGAGTCCCGCTGTGTGTTGTTTTGGGTTCGTCTAGAACAGCTGAGGAACGAGAGTAAACAGTGGGCCTTTGGCAGCGGTCAAGAAATCCTTTTTGCTTTGCTTTATGCTGCTCTCGCCTTTTTATGTATCTCCCTCTTTCACTTGCCCACACCTAGGCCTACACACACGTTAATTCTCATACATTTTATATTTTCTTTTATATTACATTTTCATACAATTCTGGTGCCGACTAGTAAGGCAGTGGACGTTTAAACGTTTAACTGTCGGGATCGCAGTCTGCGCGCTTCCTTGTGCTTGTGCACGGGTTGTTTGACGAAATGGAAACTTTACAATTATTGGAAGTGGCCATATTGTCACCTTTTCATGTTAAATACAACCAAGCTTTAGAGTGCTTCTGCATCAATGCCATGTTTGCTGCGTTCTGAACCAAAACAAAGCAGCACGTGTCTGAGGTCATGACGCATTTGCAACGAGCGGAACCGATAAGCGGAATCGTTAAGCAGGCATGCTAACGATTCCAAGGAATTGGTTGACTCGGCACCGGTTCTGAACAAGAACCGGTTCTCGATTCCCATCCCTAGTGGTGACTGGAAGTGAGGCGCTAAGCTAAAGCTAATTAGCAGCAAGATGCCTCCCATATCAAACGAGGACTATCAAATACTCCTACAGAGGATGACAGCACTGGAAATAAAAGTGAATCGAATAGAAGTGAACGTGAAAGTGAATGGACTATGTGGGAACGACACCACTCTATCAGTGACTCGAAACAGTGGACAAGATCGAGCTAACGCACAGCTAACTAGCACCGGCAAGGCTACGAAGAAACAAAAGGACTGTGTTCAAGGCAGTGATAACCCTCCCTGGAATCGTCTTGGTGCAAAGCCAAAGAGATTAGAAAAGGGAGGACGGATAACCGGCAGGGCCGAGCGCCATGAGATGACTGATCTGGACGGCTGGCCTGCGTTATCACCTAGGCACAGTGCCTCCTCAACCCCCGTGCCCCGGAGGCCGCAGCAATGGATTGCTGCCAATGGGAGACGTAACAACAAACTTCCCCAGCAAAGAAGTGTGCTAGTGTCAAATAGGTTCACCCCACTGTTACAAATCCCTGGATTTCCCCCTGAGGACCTGGATAACACAGCAGCTTCACACCGCAAGGTAAGGCCCGCAAGCCAAGAGCCACAGAGAGAGCTAACAACCGGGCTAACCAAGCTAACAACCGGGCCTGAAAATCTGATTGTTGGAGACTTTTCTGTTAGAGATATGAAAAGCATGTGTGGTGTTGATACCAAAGTACTCTGCTATCCAAATGATATGGTATCTGACTTAGAAAAAAGAATCCTGGACCTTGCTGCTTCACACACAACTGTAAAGAACATCATTCTGCACATCGGGTCAAATGATGTTGTAAAGCAGGAGTCTGAAATGTTGAAACAGGACTTTAAAGATCTCTTGAACACGGTCAGCTCACTGAAAGCTGAGGTGTTTATCAGTGGTCCTCTCCCACCAATCAGAAGAGGACCAGAGAGATTCACTAGATTGCTGGCACTGAACACGTGGCTTTCAGCTGCGTGCCCCGACCACCAGTTTTTTTAAGACAGATGGACTCTGCCTAAATAAGACAGGATTAAAAGTATTCATATCAAATGTGTTCTACGTCCTGCGGCACCCATCTGTTCGTGCCAAGGACAAGATACTGGAGAAAGCCAAAACACAGCATTGCAGCAGTGCCGAAGGACAACTACCGGCCCCAGATGACAGCTCAGACCATGAGAGATATCAGAGCAGAGAGGAGGGGGCCCCACCCATCCCCGCCTCCCCTAGACCCTGCAGGTCATTACCAAGCCGACCTCATTCTCCTCCTTTCTCTCCTACACCCACCCTTTCTCCATCCTCTCCTGATCTGGAGTTCATGGAAATCGTATGTACTCCCCGCCCCCGTGAACGTCAATCCACTCCCCCTCAACTCGTCAATCTTAGCCACAGTGCCCGGCTCGTCACCCCTCCACGCACACCCCCTCTGATCCCACCGCGACGTCATCAGCAGCCGTCCCAGCCTGATGAGCCTGCTTGTTTACAGAATAAAAGCACTTGTTGACACGAACCGGGCCGCGGCTACACAGTTACCGCCTTCGACTCACAGGATAAGCTGGGGCCCTGTTTCTCAAGGTTTATCTCAAGAAACAGGAAATTCTTAAATCCTGCAAATGTATCAAATCTAATAAGTATTCCTCTTCAGCCACAGTCGGCTGAAATAAATCGGGGTGACCATGTTTCGAACACACTAAATTTAGCTTTATTAAACATCAGATCCTTGGCAGGAAAAACATTTTTAATTAATGATATTATTACTAGGCACAATCTTGATTTCATGTTTTTAACTGAAACTTGGTTAGACCAAGATAACAGCTCAGCTGTTCTCATAGAGTCCGCCCCCCCAAATTACAATTTTGTGAGTGAATCCAGAGTGCATAAAAAAGGAGGGGGGTTGCTATTCTGTTTAAAGAATCTCTACAATGCAAAACGATGTCTTATGGAAATTTTGATTCATTTGAATATGTGTCTCACAAGTTAAATTCAGCCTCTAGAGCTATTTTCATTAGTATTTACAGGCCACCACAATACAATACAAGCTTTTTTGATGACCTTGCTGAACTGCTGTCTGTAATCTGTACTGAGTTTGACTGTGTATTAATCGTTGGAGATTTCAATATTCATACTGACAAACCCGAGGACAGATGTGCGAAAGAACTGTGCTGTGTCCTTGACAACTTTGGACTAAATCAGCATGTTGGCAAACCAACTCATAACAAAGGGCACACGCTGGACCTTATCATTTCCAGAGGAATGAACATTTCAGACGTAACAGTGGCAGATATGGGTCCCCTCTCAGACCATTCCTGTTTATTTTTTGGGAGTAAAATGTCTGTGCACACAATTGATCAATCAAAAGTAATCAAAAAACGGTATATTACAGAAAACACCAGTGAAACATTCATTCAAGCATTTTCTTCAATACCACCCCTCCCCTGTAACTCAGTTAAGGAGCTCTTAGACAACTTTAACGGCAAACTTACAAGTATTATAGATGCTATTGCGCCCACTAAGATGAAGGTTGTCTCTGGTAAGAAAAGATCTCCTTGGAGAAATGTCCCGCAGGTCAGAATAGAAAGAAGAGAGTGCCGTAAAGCAGAACGCAGGTGGCGAAAAACAAATCTCCAGGTTCATTATGACATCTTCAAAGAGAAACTGTGCACGTTTAACTCAGAACTGAGAAATGCAAGTCAGTCTTTCTTTTCTGACATCATCACCAAAAACGACAACAATGCACGTGCCCTGTTTGCTACTGTCGACAGATTAACAAAGCCTCCTGTGTCAGTAGCGTCTGAACATCTCTCCACGAGAGCCTGCAATGAATTTGCCTCCTTCTTTACTGAGAAAATTCACAAAATTAGACAAGCTGTCACTGCATCAATACCAAGTTCAACATATGTGTTCCCTCTTAAAATCAATTCAAATGAAATGACAGAATTTTATCTTATAAACCACAAAAACCTGGAGGACATTATACAACACCTGAACTCCTCATCCTGCTGCCTTGACATTCTGCCCAAAGGCTTCTTTAAAACAGTTTTTTAGCTGTATGGCCTCAGATGTTCTACAAATTCTCAACATGTCCCTTCAGACAGGTGTATTCCCACAGGCCCTGAAAACAGCAGTCATCAAGCCACTCCTAAAAAAGAACAATCTAGATACATCACTCATGAAAAATTATAGGCCCATATCTAACCTACCATTTTTAAGTAAAATCATTGAAAAAGCTGTTTATCAACAGCTAAATAACTACTTAGCAAAGAACAACTGCTTTGATGTTTTCCAGGATTTCGACAACACCACAGCACTGAGACTGCTCTGGTTAAGGTCCTCAATGATATCCATTTAAACACAGACAGTGGCAAAAGTTCTGTCTTAGTTTTACTGGATCTCAGTGCCGCTTTTGACACAGTTGACCACAGCATATTACTGGAACGACTAGCAAACTGGGTTGGACTTTCTGGAACTGTACTAAGCTGGTTTGAATCCTACTTAAAGGATAGAGACAACTATGTGTCAATAGGATATTTCACATCTGAGCGTACAAATATTGAATGTGGAGTCCCCCAAAGTTCCATTCTTGGGCCTCTTCTGTTTAACATCTACATGCTCCCACTAGCTCAGATTATGAATAAGAACAAATTATGCTACCATAAGTATGCAGACGACACACATTTACATAACCATATCACCAGGAGACTACAGTCCGATACAGGCACTGAGTAAGTGCATTGAATAAATCAATGATTGGATGTGCCAAAATTTCCTTCAATTAAACAACGACAAAACTGAAGTAATTGTCTTTGGTGCCAAAGATGAACAATTAAAAGTCAGCGCACAGCTTACATCCGTTATGCTAGAAACCACACCCCAAGCCAGAAATCTTGGTGTTGTAGTAGACTCCGACTTGAATTTCAAGAAACACATTAAATCAATTAATAAGTCAGCCTACTACCACCTACAAAACATATCAAGAATTAAAGGGCTTATGTCTCAGCAAGATTTAGAAAAACTTGTCCATGCATTTATCTTTAGTAGACTTGACTACTGTAACAGTGTCCTTGCAGGCCTTCCAAAAAAATCTATCAGACAGCTTCAGCTAATTCAGAACGCTGCTGCTCGAGTCCTCACTAGGACCAAAAAAGTGGATCACATTACCCCAGTTCTGAGGTCTTTACACTAGCTTCCTGTCACTCAAAGAATTGATTTCAAAATACTGATGTTGGTTTATAAAGCACTAAATGGTTTAGGACCAAAATACATTACTGATCTGCTGATACGTTATGAACCGTCCAGAGCCCTTTGGTCTTCTGGGACAGGTCTACTTACAGTCCCCAGAGTTAGGACTAAACAAGGAGAAGCAGCTTTTAATTATTATGCACCAAAAATCTGGAACAAACTCCCAGAAAACTTGAGGTCTGCTGCAACTCTCAGTTCTTTTAAATCGAGTCTGAAGACTTTTCTGTTTCCATTTTAACCTGTAATTTTTATTTTATTTGCTTCTTTTATTCGCTTTTAAATGTTCTATAATGTGTTTTATGTATTCTAATCTTGCCCCTGTAAAGCACTTTGAGTGGCCTTGTGTCTGAATTGTGCTATATAAATAAACTTGCCTTGCCTTGCCTTGCCTTGCCTTGCCTTGCCTTGCCTTGCCTTGCCTTGCCTTGCCTTGCCTTGCCTTGCCTAAAAAGGGAGATAACTTGTCAGTACCAGGGGAATCAGAAGTTGTTTTCACATGGTTGCTGCTTATTTTCCTCTTGAAGGTTGCTGGATTTGTGTATATTGGAAAGCGCACACACACACACATTCAAAAAGTTAACTTCTATTATCGCAGAATGACTAACAGCCTGGCCTCAAATAAAGTATAGTATATTCAATAAAATTTGAGTCATTTGCTGTGTTTCCCCCAGATGGCAACTCAAAGACGGTGTGTTACAAACAAATCGCAGCCTAATGCACATTAAATATCACATTAATGCATTTTTCCAGAGCATGTCGATGGGATACATGACATGAAATTACATACTATTCACCGGTCTTGATATCATAATAGGTAAATCATATTTCATGTGCATCCAATTGTGAACTGCAGCTTTATCCCAGAGTATTATAATATATCAACCATCTACAAGTGCATTCACATCATGCCTTTAATACTGAAGGAGCAGAGACTGCTGATGTGTGAAATAAAGGACAGCTTGACAGCACTTGAGCCGTCCTGTGCTATCCATGCAAAATTGTCCACATTAGAAGACAATGGAATTCTCAGGGAGCATAAGAATGCAATACATCACACAGTGGTCACTGCCACAATGAGAGATAGACACAATGTAATAAATCATTCTTGACTTGTGTGAGCCTTTTAAATAATCAAGTATGTGCTTGCACCCCACTATTGAAAGTCTAGAGCAGGGGTGCCCACTAGGTAGGGTAGTGTGGGTCGATCGCGTGGCATTCTTAAAAAAAAAAAAAAAAAAAAAAAAAAATGTTTTAATTTATTTTTTTAACTATGAAAGAGCGAACGAGCCATGCCAGCATGCGCCGACGTTCGGTGGAGGGAGAGAGGACACCACTTTCTATTTTGACATACTGTACATATCAGTTTGTTAGCCAGTGAGCTAACCAAAGCTAATCCAAGTCAAGGAAGTAGAGAGGCTTCTGCAATGTGACAAATTCTACTATGTAAAATATAGCCAGAGAGAGGAAGACTGTTCAGACAAACAGACCACCACATATTCTAGTGGGACAGAAGTGATCATTGAGAAGGATTTTTTTTGTATGACTATAATTCTGCCTTTAAGATAAACCTATATGCATTTGTGTATATTTCTTGCTCTTTTAAATTAGAATTGCTTAAGCTTTCCTAGCCTAATACATAACCAACAAAAAAATGTATAACAATTATGATATTGTATCGGACAGTATCGGTATCGACCGATATCCAAAACCCAGATATCGGAATCGGATCGGAACTAAAAATAGTGGATCGGTGCATCCCTAGGTTCATGCAGTTATGCAAGGTACACCAACTTATATTGTACATTCATTTTCAATATGTTTAAATAAATATGTTCAGGCTTGTTTGGTTTGCGGTGCAGAACTTTCACTTTTATTTAAGAAGTATTTTATTTATTGGAGACTTTGGTTGTATGCAGCAGTTTTTTCTTTTTCTATATTGGAAAATACCTTTAGGCTGCAATTCTGCACACATTTTTCCTCTTAACTGAGAACCGTACTGTACAGAACAGAACCGTGACTTTTGACCACTAATAGTAGGTGGTAGCTCACTTTGACTTGGTCATTTTCAAAGTAGCTCACAAGCTGAAAAACAGTGGGCACCCCTGGTCTCGAGTATCCCTTCTGTGTTTTACCTGTGGGAGAAGCCAGTTACAAAGTAGGTAAAGGAGAAGAAATGTAAGCTCAATAGTTGATCATAGGGCACAACTTGAGCTTTCATTGGACAAGATACATAATGGCCATATTTATATTGATTTAATACAAACTGATCGCTGGAACAGTCAATGTTAATCATTATTGAGACAACAGACATGTGGCCTGATTCCATCATGTTACACCAGATAATTCTATGTTTACATGCATTTAGCATGCATAACTTTTTCCCTCTGCTTCTCATGTGTCAATCAGGCTTATCACCACTAAGACTCTATTAAAAGTCAGTTGTTTGAATCAACAGTTTACCTGATGTAATTGGGGTTACAGTGAAGCGCAAGTAAATAGAGGCCAATAGCTAGCCAAGCTGTGTTTAATGTTTCACATACATGTACCCTTGGATAGGTTTACAAGAAACCTGTTGAATGTGGCTTGATGGATTGGGATTTTACAGCACTGTGTGCTTGTGTACGTGAATGAGGTGAAGAAGCAATGTCACTGTCAAGGTCATAAACAAAGCTTTAGATGTACATTTTTATTGAAGACCGCTTTCTTTCCCTCAATCCTGAACCTTTTTGTGTGACAGTTGTCAAGGCCTCCAGGAGATGTTCCTCTAGGGTGCAATTTAATCTGGCACCTGTTCTATCTCTTTCATAGTTATCTCTTTATTCAGCTACCTAATCTGCAGAGATGCGACTAACATATCTTATTTGATTCCTGCAGGGCAACGCTCCCCGATTTGCGCCTTTGATAGAACATTCTCCAAGGCATCAGATGAGACAAGTATTTGTGTCTGGTCAGCCGAGCCAAACTCGGCCAATCATCAATAACCTGCACTCTCTGCCTAATGACTATCTCACAGTGAAAGCAGAAACAGAGGCCAGAGAAAGAACCAAGCTGAAGATCCTTGTCACCACCGTACCACTGCTAATTGTGTTTGTTTTATTATGATTCAAATTATTGTCGCAATTTCCGGATTCTTCACACAGTCCGAGATAATGGCTTGCCGTTAGGCGAGGAGCAGAAGCAGGCATGCAATTAAACGCTTTAAGGTCAGTGTGCAAACAGTGCCCCATAATTCTTAGCTACTGAACTCCGTAATTTATGGACCCCATCTCTGAGACTGTGTGTTATAACCCTCTAACTAGTGAATTTCATTGTAGTCAAGTCTTACTACATGTCTTCTAACTTTGTCTCCAATTATATTTTGTATCAGTTTCCAAATATGGTAACCATTCACTACCACATTAAATGTTCTCTTCTGGAGCAGACAACTGCTCATGGGCATGGACAAAAGTAAGAGATAAAACATGACGAGGCTGTTAGAGAACTGTATTTAGACACGCACACACACACCTTGTGTGAACAGATAAGAAAGGCATGGAGGGCATTGTCCATCAAATTCCTGGTTGAATCTGTTGTAGTGTGCAATTGAATCCTTAATGACCATGCTGTCATAAGAAAGAACTGCAAATCATGCTTAATCCTGTGGGCTGTGTATGATCCTGTTCCCTCTTTGTGCACTCAGAAAAAGAAATGTGTGATGGAAATGAAAAGGGCGTTGGAGCACATTACTTGTCTATAACTTCTTTACTAGGTGATAGGATAACATTGAGATGTCCAATGCTATGGAAATCATTATCATAAGTGCAGTCAATGATACAGACACACACCACTGGTATGTCCAAAGAAGACAAAAAAGAAGCACATTGTGTTGAAAGGTACGGCTAAATAAAAACGTGTGGTTCAGTTTCCTTCTCATTTCACCCATATTCTTCCTTTTTTGAGGGCACAATGAAAGTGATGGAACTAATTCCTTTATATGACCAAAGAACTCTTTGAGAGAGTGCCAAAGGAAAATCACAAAGTCAGAGTGGAGAAGCATCCAAACAGAAGGGAACTGAAGATCAAACCACTAAGGCATGAGATCATAAGCCTACAATCGGTTTGAAAGGGCCATCCCTGTGGATAGCTAAATAGAGTGAGAAGAGCTGAGGGGTTAAAACAAAGGTGGAAGAAGGAAGCCTCACAAGCTGCAGTTTATATAAGACCCTGCTTCACTAAATCACTCCTTGGGAAAGCAAAGTCTGTAACTATTTCAATATCAAAACAGGCCCCAGCGGTATACCATACAAGGTATATAAGATATGCCCTAAACTTCTCAGAAGGCATCGGAAGCTTATTCGGCAAGTTCGATCCAAGTGCACTGTTCCAGCGAACTGGCAAGAGGCAGAAGGTCTCTTATAGTCCCGAAATAACTGGGCGCAATTCATTTCAGCCAGTTCCCGACCATCTCTTTGCTCAATCTGGAGGCACATTTCTTCTTTTCCATTCTGCCAAGAAGGATGTAATCCTACATGAACCTGAGTGGATTGTACATACATGAATCCAGAAAGGGTAGGGGCGCTCGTGGTAAGAGCAATGAATAAACCTGATTATTGCATCAACCAGCAAATGATCCAGAGGACCAAAGACCATTACAGAAAGTCAGAAGCCGGTAACCCCACCAACTCACAGGCAAATGGGTCCTAGTAGAACTTGATCAACTGCCACCTCGGCAGTCGACTTCAAGCCCAACAAACCGAGCCTGGAGGAGGGGGGCAGTGACTTGGCCACCACTGCCAACCCACCAACTGGACAGTGTTGAGTTGTGGTCAGGGTTGAAACATTCTGTGTCGGATGGACACCACTTTTAGATCTTTACTCATCTGATATGGGTGTAATAAAGCATTGTCCATAAAATGTATTCTGAATGTTAGCATTCTTGTCATCGAAAGGCATTCTGCAAGAGCATAAAAAGACGCAAATATAGACAAAGAAAGACGCAAATATAGATTAATTAACCACTGTCAGCACAAAACACTACGAAGTCCAGAGTTGAGCAGAGTGGAAAAAAGTCTTCTCTCTTAACCATTCCTGTTCAGTTGTGTGCCTCAGTTGAACTCTCAAACCAATGAGACTTAACAAAAACAAAAACAACACTTCTACACAACTTAAGCACTCATTTAAATGCAGAGAGCAAAATGAGCTATGCAGCCCTAAGAATACGAAACAGAGTGGCAGATTACCTGATAGAGGATGGCATTACATAAAGAAACAAAGTACGAAGTCAGCAGGCACAGCTTTGAAGTACAGCACAGTTGATATAAGAAAACATAGCTCACTACAGCATAGCATCCAACCCAGCTGTAAAAATAAAACGAGACAGTAACAATTCTGTACACAATGCTTTGACTTCAGCCAGTGAGAATGAAATAGTGCAGCTCCAGCTACCCTCCAGTCCCTACATGATTTTACGCAATTTAGCAAAATACATTTTGCTTGAAATGCAACAGCTTTCAGATTCCATTCTTTTTATCAACTTTAAACAGAATGGTCTGACTGATCATTTCTGCAAAAATATCCCTGATTACATTTATTGCTACAAAATATAAACACGGTAGCTAACATAACATGATTAGGTAACATGGTTTATTTTAAAGCAACTGAAACCAGTCAAGGTTACATGCTAAAATAGTAATACTGACTTCCTGTATCAAATGGGATACAATTCAAACACTTATTCCTCATCCACCTTCCTGAAATATACACACTTACTCAATGCACCATACTTATTTACAGCATCCTGCCTTGGCTTTAAATATTTCAGTAAATGTAAATTCCTAATGCAGATTTCTGATCTAAATTCATAATTTATGATATACAGACTTGCATTTTGTGGGTTAAATGTGGCAATGTCTCCTTTCAACTTAACATAAAAATAGATACATATGAAGAAGGATGGTCTCTTTGTATACTGTATATGCTGTAGCTTGTCTCTGATGCTGTTTTGTTTTTTGTGCATTCTAATGGTTTTAGTGCAATTTAAATATATATATCTTTGTATAGATTGATTATTTTTGTATTTGATTGTAAATATATATTTTGTTTGTAATTGAAACAGATATCTTGTTGTGTCAATCTCTCCTACCAGAAATAAAGATAATGTCTTATTATACCAAGCATAAAAGTTATCTAGTTTCATTGGCACATTTATAAATCAGAATGGGGAAGGAATGTGTCAACATTTAGTTTACCTTAAACATGTCTTAGTAAGAATACTTTTTAGTAACACGTTACAATAAGGGTTACTAAATGAATGCTATTAACAGTTGGTTAATGCTTAGTTAATGCCTATTAAGCATTATCTAACTGTTGCTGCTTAGTTATAAAAGCATAGTCAATGTTGTGTTTAGCATTAAGTTAACTAATACTTAGTTACAATTATCTAAGCAGTTATTAACCATTAGGTAATGGTTGGTTAATGCTTATCGGGCATTAAGTAAGCAATAACTAACAGTTAATTAATGTACCATAATTTTCAAAATTGTTACCATTTTTTTTTCTTTTATCCAAATCAGTGCAAAATAAACTGTTTCTCAATATCATGCTGCATTCTGTGTTCTCATACAACATTTGATATAAGGACTTTTCTATCAAATTTTCCTGCACAAATATTTGCGTGCATATTGACTGTTGGTTTCCAGAACGAAAAGGAACTAATTTCATTATCAAAACAAAGACCACTGGTGCATACAAAGAATGGTCACATCCCTTGGGTGCAGTAATGGCTTAAGCCTCTCAACAATAGACTCAGCATATCCAAATGTCATGGAACATGTGGCATATGAGGTGGCTTTCTTATAAACCTCAGTGACCTGGATGTTATCTTGAACACAACTGGTAGGCTGCCCTTCAAGGAGCACATCAATGCATAAATATGTGGCTTCCCAGAAAGAAAGCCATAATCCCTGAGTTTGACGCTGAAGAGGCCTGATTACTTTTCTTGCTCTACGGATTGGTTGAGGGAGTGGGGGCTGTGTGTGTGCCCCCTGGAGACATGAGGGGGACATCAGAAAGCATAGAGCCTGTCATCTTACATCTTACATCATAATGACTCTCACAGGGACCTTTTTACAGGATGGTGGTCATTACGCAGATATGGTGGAAGAGCCACATACAGTATGCAGCCATCCATACCGTGTGATGGTTGACAATACGTTCCATTACGGAAGCTAAAAGAAAACAAGATCAGCCACTGTAATGCACTGTAATGTAATGCAGTGCATCATTTCCTCAACCTTTCCCCCTTACTGCCACTATTACACATCATGGAGAAAGGTGATGTAGAAGGGAGAATAACCACATCAGTCATTCATCTTGCACGGGTACACAGAACACGTAGCTGATTAAATCCCTACACAAGTTTTTTTTTACCCCATTTGCATTCATAAATCATCTGGAGGATGGGGAATATTCTCCCTTATGTATTCTCTTCCAAGCTACTTGAATGCTTCCATTTGAATTTAAGGGTCAACACATAAGCCACATAAAGTAGAAAAAAATAAATAATAACACGTGCATGAAAGCACAGCAGCTGCTTATAATGTTCTGGTTTTGGCAGATGGCTCTTGGCCATTCTTTTCCCTGGATCATACTGCTATATGCACTTATAGCTGCTGGAAAACAAGTCTTTTATTATAAAGCAAAGGCTTAAGATAGACTATCTCTCCTCAACACTGTGAATAACGTCATTATTGTCAAGACCGCAAGAACTCAAGTCTCAAGTCAAACTAAGTTAAGCTCAGAGAGAGAGAGAGAGAGAGAGAGAGAGAGAGAGAGAGAGAGAGAGAGAGAGAGAGAGAGAGAGAGAGAGAGAGAGAGAAAATGGCCCCATGTTTTGGACCAAGAATTCTGAGGTTGCAACAGACAGTATCAATCAGTGGTTTGTCAACCTCAATATTGGGGGGAAATTAAATCAAATTACAATGTCATTAACGTTTTTAAAAGTCTAAGTAATTAATATTTGAATCTACTATACAGTATGGATGGTACAAAATAAACAAAAACACATTGGCATGCATGAAGAAAGTGTCTGGAATGTAAATGTATGTACTGAGTATAAAGAATGCAATGCATAAATTATTTTTAGTTTTAACTTGTTATGTTATGTATGTATGTTGTGTATATATGTGATCACAATAATAATAAAAAGAATGTGTCTGAAATCAATGCTGATCTATTGTGTGTATCTCTTAGTGCCATAGTTTTTTTTTTATTATTTCTCTTTCATCTTGTCCTCCCTCTTCACTTTCCACTCTTTTCCTCTCCTGCTATCCATATATTAATCAATGAACAGCCTGCATTATGCTGTTGCTTCTGCTGCTGCTGTTCAAAGGTTGCAGCGTGAACCACAGGCCAGGCTGTGCCACTTACACCAAGTTTATAGTCTTGGTTTTATTATACACCTCCCCATAAGGCAGCCCTCGGAGACGATGACACCCCAGACACCTATATAAAGCGCTTGGTGAGCTGCACATGATCGAGCCCGAGCAGTGGCACGTTGTCATCTGCAGGCCTTGTTTATGTCTTGTTAAGCGTTTGAACCGCAGGGTCAATCCTGCTGCAGAGGCACCATAACACTCCATGGGCAAACCACAAAATGAACAAAAATACATCCTAACGAACCTTTTAAGCTCTCGCGTCCATCCGAAGGCTAGGAGTGGCATGTTCTCAGAGGTAATGCAAGGGGACAGGGGGAGAAGTGGTCTGCCGGCAGGGACAATGAGAACAGGCAGAGGGGCTGTCACTGCTCTGCAAAAACCTGCTCATCATCCTTTGAGGTGACACATGCTGTTACCCAATGGGCATGTGTAGCATGAATGTGTTGGAACTCCTCTATCTACTCTCAAACTTACAGTATGAACAAACACTTGTGTAAACAACCACATAGCGTTAACTCTATAGTTACCAGTCACACTGCAAGAAGTTGCTTGATTTTTCGTTCAGGTCAGCATACTTCAAATTACCAAATATGTTTTATATATTTCATCCAACCTGTCCGTGATAACCGTTTCTGACCTTAGATTCAGCCTTTATCCAGTGTTACTGCTCCCGTCTCGCTGTGCTTATTACTCATCAAGCATCAGAAAGAGAGGGAAGTCAACAACACACCACTCAAGGAAACAAGGAAACACTTTAGGATTAGGAGGGTATCTTGCAATTGTCTTACTGTAAACATGTAAGAAGAGCTTTATTAATGTATCTTTATTTCAGCAGGAAGTCCTATTGAGATCAACACAAGAGAGACCTGGCCAACACAACTACATGCCTCCATCACTCTTCATGATGCCTTTAAATGCTTCAATAGATACGGTATAACAAATATTCAAAAATCCCAGAGTATAGTAAAAAGCAACCACTTTGAGGAACATACGGTATCTACCAGAACTAAGACAGAGATAGGGACAGAGGTAAGCTGAAAGATAACCCAAAATTGCCCTATAAATAAAAATGAGCCATGGTAATTGTTGTCTGAAATTACATTTTTTTTTCGATTGCTAAACCACAGTGGGCACAACTGGAACGACAAGTGCAAAACTCTAACAACAGTATGCAGAGCAGCGGTTCATTCGGACCAAACTGTAGCTCGTTTTTCATTGATTAAACACAATTTTCAAAACTCTACACACCTATCTCATGGCTTAACCACAGCCTGCACAACAATGTGGATTTCCAGCACTTTTTTCAAATGCTAACACACTGCTGCCACAACTGTACACCACACATTCAAAACAGAATGAATGCCTTTCAAACACTGCGGATCGCAATTTCAACTAAAACACTAAGATGTCTTGTTTTAGTCTTGTTGGTGAACATATACAGTAGGGGAGAGTGGCCTAAGTTGTGCATTTTGGAAGTTGTTCCACCCCTTGTTTCTAGAAAACCATGGAAGAAATTGGAAATGTGACCACATATTTAAGAAGAGCCATCCATTTGACTCATCCTGTAAAGAAGGGAGACACAAGGAATAAGCACATTTAAGCTCAAACAACTGTGTTTTGCCTTTCAAAGTAAAATTTCCATGATCAAGGTTTTTTGATTATTGTGTCTGAACAATTATAGACGAGTTTGAAAACATTTGACACATGTTTTAGTGCTTTGGTATGCTACATTTTGAGTCTATACAGTTAGCACGATGTCAGCCCTAAACTGCTGCATCATGCTTATTATCCAAAATTCTGGGGATGGGGTGATTTGTACCAAAGGGCCTGGGTGAGTTATAAGTAAGTAAGTAAGTAAGTAAGTAAAATGTATTTATAAAAGCACATTTATGACAGTTTGCACTGTCCAAAGTGCTGTACATAGTGCATTCAGTAGGTAAACTATGAAGGTAAAATAACAATAACCAAAATAAAAGACGTAAAGCCCATACATCCACATAAACACAGATAGTAGTGCGGAGGTAAGATAGTTAATGGGGAGGAAACACCAGGGTGTACATATGGGTTTTGAGCCTTGATTTAAAGGCAGAAATGTAGGGGAATCACATTTGTCAGGTGGCAGTTGGTTCCACAAGCATGGAGCAACTAGTGCAAAGTACATTTCTGAGAGTTGTACCAGTGACATGGCTGTATACGCTGGTCACCAAAAGAAAGTGATTGTCTACAGTAGCTCAGAAGAGAGTGACATCTCAATTCCACTTAACGACACCACTGATGAGAGTTCAGATGGCCAGAAAGATGATGATGGTGACTTTGACATTGTGAGCTTTGCAGGTAAAACCGTTAGATCTGCTAGGCCTTGTTTAAGAAAATTGTCCATCAATCTTTGTCAACTATTTACTTTATTTACTTAACCTTAAATAAGTAATTGTCTAATGGATTTGTCTTGCATTACAGTTTATGAGATATATAGCAATGGCACAATTCACTCCATGGTATTCTCTCCAACCGCACAACTTACACCACACCGGGGGCAAGTTGTGCATCAAGACAACTTTTTTTCCGAAAGCTATATTTCTTCAACAGTTTATTCCAGATCCAAAGTTTTTATTTCCAGGGATGCACAACACCCTGAAATATATGTACATATTTGAGTTGGAGATTTTACTGTCAAGGCCTTACTTTAAAGTCACTTTGAGTGAAAAGTTGCACAACTTAGGCCACTCTCCCCTATAAAGGGAAAGCTCAAAAATATTTTTTTTTTGGAAATGGACCAAGGAAGACAGGTTGTTGGAGGTAGAAGAGTGGCAGTGAGAGTGTGGATGTGTGGAGGAAGAGCTAGAAGACATAGAGCTGTAATGTCTGATGAAATACAGTAAGGGCAACACTGATAGACCCTGTTGTGAATCATGGTCTCTCAATGAGAGAGGCATACCGTATATTATCATTGTTTAAGGGGATGCTGTTATTGCTCTTGTTTCAATTAAAGTCTGTAGATTATGGATGTTGGTCAGAAAATGCTTTGCCTCAAGAACTGCCCCCGTATGGGCAAGAAGAAATAAATTATATTAAGTCTTAATCGGCCTCCATTGTAACATTCATTTATTTTCAATCTCCCTTGATTGTATTAGAGAATAATTTCATCACCCTCTTGACTTGGAGGAGTGCAATTGTGACTACTTGTACACCTCAGCTGCAAACCCGACCACCACCACCACCACAATCACCTCACCAATCCACCTTTTTATCAGAGAACATGTGGACTGAGGCTGAGAGAAAATAGGGCACAGAGAACCGGCAGGCTGAGGAGGAGGAGGTAATTGCTGCTGTCTCACCTCAGCGCTTTCCTCATTCGAGTCTGATTAGCTCCAATAATGTATCTCAGACTTTTCAGCTGTTCAAAGGGACGGGGGCACAAAGGAAGTGAGCGAGAGGGGGCAAGGCAGTGAAGAATACGTCCCCTCCCCTCACAGCTCTTCCACACCATTAATCTGTCTCTTCTTCTCGCTGCAATGGCGACTCCAGAAAAGTGATTATGGTGACTTAATTGTATCGGAGGACTTTCTCTACATTGTATTTATTTTACCTTATATAAGAAGACTTGTCAAACTTTTTCAAATGCAGATTAGCAGAATTTCTCCTGCACCATCTACAACTCAGAGATGACATTGTAAGTGGCAATTACTTGCATAAATCTTCCATAACATTATACAAGATTATACTATCTTTGCTTTTCTGCCATTTGGTGCCCAGGTGTACAGTGGCTTTTTGTAGGGTTTTTTGTCAATAAACAATAAGCTTAAACAAGACCCTTAAAAATCCAGGCTATGCTGCAGATTTGAGTGATAATTATTTATTTGTTTATCACTACGAAACTGTATTTTGGTATATTTTGTAATATTGCTTTGCTTTCTTAAGGCAAACCTTTGTACTACCATGTAAGATCTCGGAGAACATGTGACTGCTGATTTGCTATATATTGATATTGTGCATGCAATGCTGCTAACATTATCGATTGAGACAGGGAGAGCAAAGCAATGGGGCCTTTGAAAATAATAATGATTAATATTGTTTATGAATGCAAAGATTGGAGGTCTGAATGTCTCTGGACTTCAAAGTCAAAATGTAGATCCATACACAGCTCATTACCTTTTACCTCGTCTACCAACATCTTTCTCACAGGCTGAGCCATGTGTGTCATGACTCACGGATTGGCAGTCTCTCCTTCTCCTCTGTATGTGTTGTATGTTTTCCCTTGTCTGTCTCTCCTTGTTATTCCATGTGTCTGTCTCCCTGTTGGCATGTGGGCGTGGCGGCACTCCGGGGCAGACTGCTCCAGGTGTGGATCATTGGCTAATCAGACCTCTCTGCTTAAGCCTGTGGACTCCAGTCATTTAGCGCCAGAGTATACTACGTACCAGAGTGGTAAATTACCCGTGATCAGGATTATCTATGTTTGTTGTTTTCTTTCTAGTCTCAGTTGGAGTTAGTTGTAACTCTGCTCCTCTTTTCTTCCATGCCAGTTGCCTCCGCTGTTCACCTTTCCTGCTTGCCTGCCTGCGGGTTCTGGATATCCACTAGCCTCTGCTCGCCACGCCATTCAGCTGTCCTGTTTCCTGCCAGCCTGCCTGAAATAAACATTGTTCTAAACTGACTACCTGGGTTTCTGTCTGCGTTTGGGTCATCCCGGGCTATCATAACAATGTGCACGCTATCCTATCATAAGGTCAATGCACCCTTGAACATTTGTATAGACATGTATTTAGCAAAAGTCCACGTGAGAGACGCCCATACAAGGCTGACTTCCGAGAAAATAATTGAATCTCACAGAGCCACACAAATCTAAAAGGCTTAAGGAAGAATTTATCCTGGGTGATTGATTCATATTATACAGTACCTATCAGGGCCCCAATGCTAGAAAAGGGTCACCCCTCAATTTATCTTTTGAGGTTAAATCAAGGAAAAGTAATGAAATGGAACACTCAAACGATGTGTTGACTATTCTCTCCATGAGATTGTGTCTGGAACCACTCCCCCTAGCAGATGGCCTCATAGCCATGCATATACTGTACACCAGCAGAGTCACAATGTACAAACACACATGCAACACTCACAATGTCCAGAGGTTACCCACTGGTCATCAAGCACTGTCTCTTTCCTTCAGCTCAGACAAAAGTTTGTGACATGTTCATTAAGCAGCGGGGATCCCATTATTGCACTCAACAGCCTCCCTGTCACAATGCCCACACATAATTAGTTACACATGCAGCATCAGGAATGCTAATTGTTGCTCTCCTCGCCTCACTTGCTCAGTCCTTACTACACAGTTTGTCGCATCATCCTTCTTTCCCCTGGTTTGTTTGCTCTGCAGGTGGCAACATGTGTGACACTTTTAGACTGTCAAATTTGTTCGGGTGAGCTTTCAAATTACAGTTTAAATGTGCCTGCTGAGAACCTATTTATTCCTTAAAAAACAAGGAGAGAGAAATAGATAGATAGAGAGAGAGAGAGAGAGAGAGAGAGAGAGAGAGAGAGACACACACACACCACACACACATAGGGAGAGAGAGCGAGAAGAAGAAAGAGAGAGAGTGAGAGAGAGACACAGACAGACAGAGTGAAGTGGTAAGCAAGGGATAGCTGGCTGGATGGCTTAGACATTAGTCGCTTTTAGAAACTAAATGTGTTATTCACAGGTTCTGGAACAACACTTCTCTTGACCGTCCCCTCATCACTTTCTGTGACCCTTCTCACTCTATCATCCATCGTTGGCTGCTTGTTGAGGGGAATGGGTCAACTATAAGTGTATACTGATGAGGTGCTTGTGAGAGGGGGTATAGGTCCGTGTGGATGCATAGCTCCCGTTCTCACACTATTGTATTTAAAGATAGTATGCTATGTCCAGTCCTGCATGAATCATATTGATTCTGTTGTTTTTGAAACCAGAAAGACATGAGAAAGACATTTACAGTTTGATTTCATAGTTTGTTTGTTTGTTTGTTTGTCTCTGTAAAATCGTACTTGCCGCTGTCTGCAGTCACCCTTCCCATTTATTCTTATTGTTTGTTGATGAACTAGGATTGACTATAGTACATGGATCAGGGGAAAACTCAATAAATACAAATGGAATAGTGCTTTCGGCTAGTGAAAATGTATCAGTGTAATAAAAGAGCCTTACTGTAAATGGAGACTAGTGAAGGTTTATCCTCGTATTTTGGAGGAGAAGCTTGCTAACATGTGAGATAGATAGATAGATAGATAGATAGATAGATAGATAGATAGATAGATAGATAGATAGATAGATAGATAGATAGATAGATAGATAGATAGATAGAAAATAAAAGTAGTATTTTCAACTTTAAGGGAACATATTATGATCAGTTTGTAAATAAAAGTAAAACATTGAGGTAAAGTAAAAGGAAAATGACATTGTACATACTCGCAGAGGAGTCTCCTCTCCCAGCACAGAGTTATTGTAGATGGCTAATGCTGTGGGCAGGAATTACCTACTGTAATTGTCCTTATTGCAGCGGAGCTGATGGAGCCGTTCATTCTGAAATGTCTATAGCGTAAGATAATTTAAAAAAATTACTCAAATGTGTTAGCTCCCTTGGAAATACACGTTTGTGATCAAAATAAACAGAAACCTTAGGAGTGATACATATATAATCTATATAAAGAAATAAACACACAAACCTGGAAAGACAAAGCACCCTTATCTCAACTCTAAATGGGGTAGAAGCATACAAAATAAACAGTTCATCAAAATAGTTAGCATACACCATATAGTCAGCATACACCATAAGGATATGGATTCATTCATACATATACTTCATCAAAAGTGAGGTAACATACGCTACTCCACTGTCAAGTTTTGCCCTCAGTGTGGTGGAGATATCACACCCCTTCACCCTTTTAGCCATAATCAAGAATCAAGAACATACATAATCATCACTCATCACCTGTTAGCTTAACCATTCTCTCAGTTACTGATGTTAATATCTATATATTTTCTTTTAACTTGTTAAAAAAAAATAGAAGATCAAACTAGAGGGTCAGTGAAAGTGGATAAAGTGTGTTGGAACCAAGTAATGGGAGATATGTGGATCTCTAAACTAGCAATCTTTAAACTAGTGAAACGCTATTGATCTGTCTTCACCTGTCTGTCTTCAATGATACCTCATGCAATAGTCTTTGTCGGGTCCCTTGATCCTGATGGTGTCGCTATAACCGCACAGCAAAACCTTTGCTTCGACTTGAGAAAGACCTTGTATCTGTATAGCCTTTTACTGTATATACCCTGTTTGTAATGTGTTTGTCATGAAATGTGTTAATGCCACACTTTGAGTGAGATGGTGGTCCGGAGGCATGTGTCTGTAGAGGAAAACCCAGAATGTGAGAGTGTGAGGAAGGTACAAAAACTTCAGTCCCTTTCACTGTAGACAGTTCACAACAGCTAAGTCGCTATGCCAACACCATTTACCCGCTGCTTATCAGAATTGTCACTTGACTTGACAGCTAGTCCGAGAAGTGATGTTAGGAGGGCTAAGTATGCTATGTGTGATAAGTGTGAGTTACAAGGAGTTTGGCGGTGTTAAACCTAGGTGCAAATGGTGTGGGTTATTTATGTGGTGAAATGAAGGATTGTGTAAAGGACTCTCAAGCGTCTCTCTCAGACAAGGTCAGTCATGCAGGCCTGGTGGGACGTCTCAGGACTCTTAGGCTTGCAACCAACTATCAACAGCAATGTCAGGTTAGAAGAGACCTGTATGTATAATGGGACCACACTCAGTATGCATTGGCTTCACATCCAGGTTAGCCCAACCAAATGAAAAGTCCAATTAGTGGTGTTACCCAGCACAATTTAGTGTCACCTCATTGGGTAATTCCGCTGAAGTCACCCTGAGGAGACAGACCTTTTTCTCAAAACTCTTTAATGCACCTTGGGTGAGTCAAGATTGGCATTCAGATGTCAAAGGATATTCAGTTAAGCTGATAAATTGGAGGGTCCCATTTGCCAAAGATCACCCTTTTTAGGATAAGGCTAGGTGTGGCTGTGAACAAGACTTTGCTTTGCTGAATCTCTCGAAGGAAAAAGAGCCAAAAGTCAGCCAAGGCTGTGAAGCCCCAGCTGGAGCCACCAAAAATGGAAAATGCCATTACTTGGGGAACTTAAAGCTGGGGTGAAGGATTTGGGGAGAAAATGGCAGTTGGGATAGAGATTCGAATCCAAATACCTCAACCGCTCCACTTGTTCTCTTTGGTCCCTCCCCTATGGTCCCTCGCTGACATGCTCTACACACCAACAACGTTGTGCCAAAGTGAATGGACAGTTCCAACAGCCAATAAGAACGGAGAATCGGAGCCTCGCTCTGATTGGTCAGAGTGTACAGCTCATGTTAACTTTGACCAATCAGAAATCACATGTCCCAGCTTAAGTTTAACTATTTATTTAGTTTCTTAAAAAGATAATAATTCCCTTCTGCATACAAATCAGTGCCAGTTTGGGAACAAGGCTGAAGTAACAATGAATATTCTGTTTATTAACATTACAGTTTTTTTTCGATTGCTAAACCACAGTGGGCAAAACTGGAGCGACAAGTGCACAACTCTAACAACAGTATGCAGAGCAGCGGTTCATTCGGGCCAAACTCTAGCTCGTTTTTCATTGATAAAACACAATTTTCAAAACTCTACACACCTATCTCATGGTTTAACCACAACCTGCACAACACTGTGGATTTCCGGGACTTTTTTTCAAACGCTAACACACTACTGCCACAACTGTAAACCACACATTCAAAACAGAATTAATGCATTTCAAACACTGCTGATTGCAATTTCAACTGAAACACTAAGATGTCTTGTTTTAGACTTGTTAGTGAACATATACAGTATAAAGGGAAAACTCAAAAATATATATTTTTTTGTAAATGAAGACAGGTTGTTGGAGGGAGAAGAGTGGCAGTGAGAGTGTGGATGTGTGGAGGAAGACAGAGCTGTAATGTCTGATGAAATACAGTAAGGCTACACTGATAGACCCTGTTGTGAATCATGGTCTCTCATTGAGAGAGGCAGGGTTGAGGGTGCAACCCAATCTGCAAAAATCTAAAGTTGCATCTGTAATACGAATTTTCCAGCAAACAAACAGCTTAGAGTTGCATCCTTACAGTAAATGACAACATTACAGGATAGATTTCTGTATTACAAGTATAGAATATTTACACAGATAAATACTACATTTGGAAATGTTTTCAATAAAGTATACAAAATGTGTATCTATTGAAGCAAACTTCTGATTTTCATTTCTTTTTGTTTTCCTTAAAAAACTGGTATGTTATAAAATAAACAATTTCATGTGAAAGAATTTCACCCTTTCATCAAAGAAAATATTACGTAATTTGTGTGAAATAACTCAAATTATTCAAACTGTAAAGATTAAAAGTTTGTAATTTATGTATTGGGGTTTGATGCTAGTGTTTGTACTCTGAGCATATTCTGAGTGACAGTGTGTGTTATCTCAGTGAGGACAATTCATAGTGTTTGCTGCACTGAGCCTATTTTGCAGGTGAAGTGAACTGTTCAGCTCCAGTGACCCCACCCCTCCCCCCCAATATACTCCAGTCAGACTTTTCCCCTTTTCTGACCTCACAAACTGGAAAGCCAGAAGCTTCCACTGTGCAGCCCACACCCCTATTTCTTATTGGTCCACGGCCCTGACAGACAGAGGGCGAGGCGTATCTGGCTTCGCTTCCGGACAGGGGGCGGGGGCAGCTCAAAAATTGTATATTTACGAGGGGAGCTGCTGCTCTTTTTAAAAAATAGGCCATTGTGAGATTAGCTGAACATCAGCATAGTACAATAAATTATCTGAAAGTTTTCAGCAAACAATTAAAGAAAAACGTATTAGGGACCACTAAGACCATATAATATGGTGTATAATAGTACCGAAAAGTGTATAATATGGGAGCTTTAACTATTTTTAAAGATGTTTTACTAAAAATCTAAAAGAACATTTTAAAAAAAGTAAGAAATAAACAGCATTGACATGCATACATTTGGACTGATAAGTAGTTGTATGTAGTTCTAGAAGTCCAGTACATTTGTATGAACAATAAATACTCGGAAATCCTTTGAAAAGGCTTGCAGGATCTCCGTAAGTAACAACAAAACAAATCAGTTACTCATGTATATAAAATAAATATAAAATATATTATATATATATATAAAATAAGTAGTAGAATCATTATAGGGTACTCTCTTTGATTTTGCTGAAAAACAAATTGTTTAAGAACTACATGTTTGCAGTTTAACCACTTACAGTTTTTTTCGATTGCTAAACCACAGTGGGCACAGCTGGAATGACAAGTGCACAACTCTAACTACACTATGCACAGCAGCGGTTCATTTGGACCAAACTCTAGCTCGTTTTTCATTGCTTATACACAATTTTCAAAACTCTACACACCTATCTCATGGCTTAACCACAGCCTGCACAACACTGTGGATTTCCAGCCCTTTTTTTCAAACACTAACACACTACTGCCACAACTGTAAACCACACATTCAAAACAGAATGAGTGCATTTCAAACACTGCAGATTGCAATTTCAACTGAAACACTAAGATGTCTTGTTTTAGACTTGTTAGTGAACATATACAGTATAAAGGGAAAACTCAAAAATATATTTTTTTTTGGAAATGGACCAATTAAGACTGAATTGTTGGAGGGAGAAGAGTGGCAGTGAGAGTGTGGATGTGTGGAGGAAGACATAGAGCTGTAATGTCTGATGAAATACAGTAAGGGCTACACTGATAGACCCTGTTGTGAATCATGGTCTCTCATTGAGAGAGGCAGGGTTGAGGGTGCAACCCAATCTGCAAAAATCTAAAGTTGCATCTGTAATACGGAGTTTCCAGTGGGCACAACTGGAACGACAAGTGCAAAACTCTAACAACACTATGCACAGCAGCGGCTCATGTGGACCAAACTCTAGATCGTTTTTCATTGCTTAAACACAATTTTCAAAACTTTACACACTTATCTCATGGCTTAACCACAGCCTGCACAACACTGTGGATTTCTAGCACTTTGTTCAAATGCTAACACACTGCTGTCACAACTGTAGACCACACATTCAAAACAGAATGGATATCAGCCTAGTGCATTTTAAACACTGCAGATTGCAATTCCAACTGAAACACTAAGAAGGTGTCTTGTTTTAGACTTGTTAGTGAACATACTGTATATACAGTATAAGGAAAGTTCAAAAATAGGAAGCCAGGTTGTTGGAGGGAGAAGAGAAGCAGTGAGACTGGATTTGTGGAGGAAGACCTAGAAGACATTGCGCTGTAATTTCTGATGAAGTACGGGCAACACTGATAGACCCTATTGTGAATCATGGTCTCTCATTGAGAGAGGCAGGGTTGAGAGTGCAACGCAATCTGCAAAGATCTAAAGTTGCATCTGTAATACAAATTTTCAAGCAAACAAAAATTTAAGAGTTGCACCCTTACAGTAAATGACAACATAACAGGCATTGATTTCTGTATCACAATTATAGAATATTTTCACAGATAAATACTACATTTGGAAATGTAATCAATAAAATATAAAATAAAAATATGTATCTATTGAAGCAAACTTCTGATCTTCATTTATTTGTGTTTACCTAAACATAACTGGTATGTTATAAAATAAACAATTTCATGTGAACTAATTTCACTCTCTCCTCAAAGAACATATTACTTTATTTGTGTGAATTAACTCAAATTATTCAAAACTGTAAAAATTAAAAGTTTGTAATTTGAGTATTGGGGTTTGATGCTAGTGTTTGTACTCTGAGCCGTTCTGAGTGACAGTGTGTGTTATCTCAATGAGGCTGGTTCATAGTGTTTGCTGCACTGAGCCTATTTTGCAGGTGAAGTGAACTGTTCAGCTCCAGTGACTGTTGGTAGTGCAGACTGTAGTTAGAGTTGTGCACATTGAGCTACAGTTGTGCCCACTGTGGGTTAGCAATCATAAAAAAAACTGTAAAGCGATGCGTACACTGATTTTTCTTTTTGTCACTTTTTAAATAAAAAACATTTACACATATAACGTTTGGATTGTAGCAGCTCTGGCTAGTAATTGTTACTTGGAGGTACAGAGTACAAACATCACTAAGTTATTCCATTATAAAAAAGGAAACATTCTTGGCAAATAAATTGGTTGACTAGATGCTCCTGTAATACAGATCAGTCGGAGGTCACAGCCTCAGTGTAGGTTTTGATGCGAACGAGACTAGATTATTATTGATCTATAATGAAAAGCTAGTATCCAAAGTTTATTAGTTATGTCCTATTAAACCCGTATTAACCAACTTTGTAACACGATGCTCTAATTGTACATTATTTCTTCATAAAGAAGTCTCCCCTCTCACCACGGTTCCTACTACGAGCTGCGAATCCCGGCCTTTGCGGTTAATAGCGCAAGATTTACCCTCTAGTCTACCTGAGATACTTCTAAATAAAAGACAATGCCCAATAAGTACCACCGTGTTCAGTGTTCAGCGTTTTACTTCATCAGAACCCCCTCATCCTTATGATGATGCCGATTTCCGTGTACTATAAACCCTTTTAAATTTGCTTCAGCAAATCTTCCTCCTTTTTTTACGGAACATATCATTCACAAGTTATCTGCTATTCAGTTGTATGCAACTTAGTTTTGTAAACCACCCTTCCTAAAAAATAGAACAGATATACTATTTTCAGAATTTAAACATCACGTTAAATCTGGGAAGGTATTAAAACCTATTCTCTCCTTACAGAGAGGTTAGTTGTATGAGGTTGTGTGTGTTTTAAATCAGTACCATGTACCATTTAAATCATGTGCCGTTGTGTGGAATCGAATTGTACAACGGAACCATCTCTTTGAAGAAAAAACCTATACCTAAAGTCCTTCTGTTCCAGTTATAAACTAATTCACAACTGAGGCTTTACAACATTTAAGGGATTTTATTTACAAAATACAAGAGAGTATAGGTATATTACATAAAATGAATAAGAAAGGAAAAGAAAAGAGGTTGTGTGCCTGCATACTCCTCAATTGGAGTTATTTCTATTTCCCATTATATCTGTTGACTTGATCTCTTTTTGAAATTTTTGTAAATCTTGAAACGATACAAGGGTATATGCATGCATGCCCAATAAGTATCGTCTAAAGCTTTACCCCATCCCAAAATAAATTTTAAGCTCGAAAAAGAAAGGGATTTTCATGCTCGCCAGACTTCCTTTCGCCTATTCTGATCTAAATTCCCCGAAATCTTTAAAAATTATGATTGACTTAGTTTATATTGAGAACACAAACAGTCCACTACTTCTATCACCATTCCATCAAATTTCCTATTCTTATTTTTCCCCCTCTAGTCGTTTACCATTTGACCAAGTCATCTGTGTCAAGAGTTTCAAAGAAGTGTTTTTAAAAGACTTTGCCTCTAAGTACTTCGAAGTCCAACATTTTTCAGAGTATTTTGGACTCACAAAGTTTTTCAAAGATTTTCTTCTGCCTCCATAGTTGAAGGGACAGATAGAGTCTGCTGGAACAGAGTGTGACAAACTATAGGCGTATATAGTAAAAAGCCCTGTTCTGCTCCAAACGGGCTGTTATATAGTGAACTGAGAACCAATGAAACTTGGGAGAGGGAGGAGTGAAAAAGGAACAGCTGCACGGGGGACCCCGGTACCCTCCTCCCTCTTCTCCTTCCTACTGTATGGCCATATAAGGTCCTTCCCCCTACTCCTTTCTATGGCCCTATGGTCCTCCCCCTTCCTCTGGTCAACTTGATGAGCCTTCACATTCTATTCTGTTTCAGGTAACACTTTACAATAAGGTACACAAAATTGTAGTAGCTACTACATACCTACTACATAGTTTTTTTTTTTTTGCGCTACCTATGTGTTAGGTAGCACAAAAAAAAAAACCCCTATGTGTTAGGTAGCACATAGGGTTTTTTTTTTTGTGCTACCTATGTGTAAGGTAGCACAAAAAAAAAACCCCCTATGTGTTACCTACTACATAGTTTTTTTTTTTTTTTGCGCTACCTATGTGTTAGGTAGCACAAAAAAAAAACCCCTATGTGTTAGGTAGCACATAGGGTTTTTTTTTTGTGCTACCTATGTGTTAGGTAGCACAAAAAAAAAACCCTATGTGTTACCTACTACATAGTTTTTTTTTTTGCGCTACCTATGTGTTAGGTAGCACAAAAAAAAAAAAACCCTATGTGTTAGGTAGCACATAGGGTTTTTTTTTTGTGCTACCTATGTGTTAGTTAGCACAAAAAAAAAACCCTATGTGTTACCTACTACATAGTTTTTTTTTTGCGCTACCTATGTGTTAGGTAGCACAAAAAAAAAACCCCTATGTGTTAGGTAGCACATAGGGTTTTTTTTTTGTGCTACCTATGTGTTAGGTAGCACAAAAAAAAAACTATGTAGTAGGTAACACATAGGGGGTTTTTTTTTGTGCTACCTAACACATAGGTAGCACAAAAAAAAAACCCCTATGTGTTACCTACTACATAGTTTTTTTTTTTTTGCGCTACCTATGTGTTAGGTAGCACAAAAAAAAAAACCCTATGTGTTAGGTAGCACATAGGGTTTTTTTTTGTGCTACCTATGTGTTAGGTAGCACAAAAAAAAAACTATGTAGTAGGTAACACATAGGGGGTTTTTTTTGTGCCACCTAACACATAGGTAGCACAAAAAAAAAAACCCCTATGTGTTACCTACTACATAGTTTTTTTTTTTTGCGCTACCTATGTGTTAGGTAGCACAAAAAAAAAAACCCTATGTGTTAGGTAGCACATAGGGTTTTTTTTTTGTGCTACCTATGTGTTAGGTAGCACAAAAAAAAAACCCTATGTGTTACCTACTACATAGTTTTTTTTTTTTTGCGCTACCTATGTGTTAGGTAGCACAAAAAAAAAACCCTATGTGTTAGGTAGCACATAGGGGTTTTTTTTGTGCTACCTATGTGTTAGTTAGCACAAAAAAAAAACCCCTATGTGTTACCTACTACATAGTTTTTTTTTTTTTTGCGCTACCTATGTGTTAGGTAGCACAAAAAAAAAAACCCTATGTGTTAGGTAGCACATAGGGTTTTTTTTTTTGTGCTACCTATGTGTTAGGTAGCACAAAAAAAAAAAAACTATGTAGTAGGTAACACATAGGGTTTTTTTTTGTGCTACCTAACACATAGGTAGCACAAAAAAAAAACCCCTATGTGTTACCTACTACATAGTTTTTTTTTTTGCGCTACCTATGTGTTAGGTAGCACAAAAAAACCCCTATGTGTTAGGTAGCACATAGGGTTTTTTTTTTGTGCTACCTATGTGTTAGTTAGCACAAAAAAAAAACCCTATGTGTTACCTACTACATATTTTTTTTTTTTTGCGCTACCTATGTGTTAGGTAGCACAAAAAAAAACCCCTATGTGTTAGGTAGCACATAGGGTTTTTTTTTTTTGTGCTACCTATGTGTTAGGTAGCACAAAAAAAAAAACCCTATGTGTTACCTACTACATAGTTTTTTTTTTGCGCTACCTATGTGTTAGGTAGCACAAAAAAAAAACCCCTATGTGTTAGGTAGCACATAGGGGTTTTTTTTTGTGCTACCTATGTGTTAGGTAGCACAAAAAAAAAAACTATGTAGTAGGTAACACATAGGGTTTTTTTTTTGTGCTACCTAACACATAGGTAGCGCAAAAAAAAAACTATGTAGTAGGTAACACATAGGGTTTTTTTTTTGTGCTACCTATGTGTTAGTTAGCACAAAAAAAAAACCCTATGTGCTACCTAACACATAGGGTTTTTTTTTTGTGCTACCTAACACATAGGTAGCGCAAAAAAAAAACAACTATGTAGTAGGTAACACATACAGTCAAGTGCGAAAGTTTGTGAACCCCTTGAACATTTTGGAATTTTATTTATTTTTACCATTATTAATTCATTTTTATCAATACCAGTATTTTTTATATGAAATAACAGATGTTTGTTTATGAATTCAACATTTTTCTTTTCCAGAAATCAATTGTTAAAACAGATAAAACAAATTATTTGACGAATGTTGTATGTGCAAAAGTTTGTGAACCCTGAGCTGCATTGCTTAAATCGAGCAGGTTGACACAATCAGGTGGGCCAAATTGGTTGATGAAATAGACCAATGTAATGAGAGATCTTTAGGAAAGAAATTGGGTGGCACTAGATAAAACAGAGATAAAACCAGGTCAGTTTAGGCTCACCAAAGTGAACCCATACAGGTCAGACATGCTAAAAGGGAAACAAATCTCAGAGGATCTCAGGAATAGAGTTTTGATGTTGCACAAAAAAAAACTATGTAGTAGGTAACACATAGGGTTTTTTTTTTGTGCTAACTAACACATAGGTAGCACAAAAAAAAAACCCTATGTGCTACCTAACACATAGGGGTTTTTTTTTGTGCTACCTAACACATAGGTAGCGCAAAAAAAAAAGAACTATGTAGTAGGTAACACATAGGGTTTTTTTTTTTGTGCTACCTAACACATAGGTAGCACAAAAAAAAAAAACCCCTATGTGCTACCTAACACATAGGGTTTTTTTTTTGTGCTACCTAAAACATAGGTAGCGCAAAAAAAAAAAACTATGTAGTAGGTAACACATAGGTTTTTTTTTTTTGTGCTAACTAACACATAGGTAGCACAAAAAAAAAAACCCTATGTGCTACCTAACACATAGGGTTTTTTTTTTGTGCTACCTAACACATAGGTAGCGCAAAAAAAAAAAACTATGTAGTAGGTAACACATAGGGTTTTTTTTTTGTGCTACCTAACACATAGGTAGCGCAAAAAAAAAAACTATGTAGTAGGTCATTCAAAATGTTAGCCACAGTATTAAATATGTAGTAGGCCTACACTGCTCTTTATGATAAAAAATACACGGCACAACATTCAGCTTAACATTTTATTTATTTGACGCACTTTTTAGATGTTAGTTCCTCTTTTAATGTGTTATTGATCGCTTAAGCGAGCGATTTATTTCCATCGTTAACCGGCACGTTTGTCCGACCTGCTGGTGGAGCAGGACTGTGGGCGCTCTCACAGCTGATCGTTGCCGGGTCGGCTTGTGCACAAAAGGTAGCACAAAAAAAAAAACCCCTATGTGTTACCTACTACATAGTTTTTTTTTTTTTTTGCGCTACCTATGTGTTAGGTAGCACAAAAAAAAACCCCTATGTGTTAGGTAGCACATAGGGTTTTTTTTTTGTGCTACCTATGTGTTAGGTAGCACAAAAAAAAAACCCTATGTGTTACCTACTACATAGTTTTTTTTTTTTGCGCTACCTATGTGTTAGGTAGCACAAAAAAAAAAAAACCCTATGTGTTAGGTAGCACATAGGGTTTTTTTTTTTTGTGCTACCTATGTGTTAGTTAGCACAAAAAAAAAACCCTATGTGTTACCTACTACATAGTTTTTTTTTTTTGCGCTACCTATGTGTTAGGTAGCACAAAAAAAAAACCCTATGTGTTAGGTAGCACATAGGGTTTTTTTTTTTTGTGCTACCTATGTGTTAGGTAGCACAAAAAAAAAAACTATGTAGTAGGTAACACATAGGGGGTTTTTTTTTGTGCTACCTAACACATAGGTAGCACAAAAAAAAAACCCTATGTGCTACCTAACACATAGGGTTTTTTTTTTTGTGCTACCTAACACATAGGTAGCGCAAAAAAAAAAAAACTATGTAGTAGGTAACACATAGGGTTTTTTTTTGTGCTACCTATGTGTTAGGTAGCACAAAAAAAAAACCCCTATGTGTTACCTACTACATAGTTTTTTTTTTGCGCTACCTATGTGTTAGGTAGCACAAAAAAAAAACCCTATGTGTTAGGTAGCACATAGGGGTTTTTTTTTTGTGCTACCTATGTGTTAGGTAGCACAAAAAAAAACTATGTAGTAGGTAACACATAGGGGTTTTTTTTTGTGCCACCTAACACATAGGTAGCACAAAAAAAAAACCCTATGTGTTACCTACTACATAGTTTTTTTTGTTTTTGCGCTACCTATGTGTTAGGTAGCACAAAAAAAAAAACCCTATGTGTTAGGTAGCACATAGGGTTTTTTTTTTGTGCTACCTATGTGTTAGGTAGCACAAAAAAAAAACCCTATGTGTTACCTACTACATAGTTTTTTTTTTTTTGCGCTACCTATGTGTTAGGTAGCACAAAAAAAAAACCCTATGTGTTAGGTAGCACATAGGGGTTTTTTTTTGTGCTACCTATGTGTTAGTTAGCACAAAAAAAAAACCCCTATGTGTTACCTACTACATAGTTTTTTTTTTTTTTGCGCTACCTATGTGTTAGGTAGCACAAAAAAAAAACCCTATGTGTTAGGTAGCACATAGGGTTTTTTTTTTTGTGCTACCTATGTGTTAGGTAGCACAAAAAAAAAAAACTATGTAGTAGGTAACACATAGGGTTTTTTTTTTGTGCTACCTAACACATAGGTAGCACAAAAAAAAAACCCTATGTGTTACCTACTACATAGTTTTTTTTTTTTGCGCTACCTATGTGTTAGGTAGCACAAAAAAACCCCTATGTGTTAGGTAGCACATAGGGTTTTTTTTTTGTGCTACCTATGTGTTAGTTAGCACAAAAAAAAAAAACCCTATGTGTTACCTACTACATAGTTGTTTTTTTTTTGCGCTACCTATGTGTTAGGTAGCACAAAAAAAAAACCCTATGTGTTAGGTAGCACATAGGGTTTTTTTTTTTTGTGCTACCTATGTGTTAGGTAGCACAAAAAAAAAACCCCTATGTGTTACCTACTACATAGTTTTTTTTTTGCGCTACCTATGTGTTAGGTAGCACAAAAAAAAAACCCCTATGTGTTAGGTAGCACATAGGGGTTTTTTTTTTGTGCTACCTATGTGTTAGGTAGCACAAAAAAAAAACTATGTAGTAGGTAACACATAGGGTTTTTTTTTTGTGCTACCTAACACATAGGTAGCGCAAAAAAAAAACTATGTAGTAGGTAACACATAGGGTTTTTTTTTTGTGCTACCTATGTGTTAGTTAGCACAAAAAAAAAACCCTATGTGCTACCTAACACATAGGGTTTTTTTTTTGTGCTACCTAACACATAGGTAGCGCAAAAAAAAAACAACTATGTAGTAGGTAACACATACAGTCAAGTGCGAAAGTTTGTGAACCCCTTGAACATTTTGGAATTTTATTTATTTTTACCATTATTAATTCATTTTTATCAATACCAGTATTTTTTATATGAAATAACAGATGTTTGTTTATGAATTCAACATTTTTCTTTTCCAGAAATCAATTGTTAAAACAGATAAAACAAATTATTTGACGAATGTTGTATGTGCAAAAGTTTGTGAACCCTGAGCTGCATTGCTTAAATCGAGCAGGTTGACACAATCAGGTGGGCCAAATTGGTTGATGAAATAGACCAATGTAATGAGAGATCTTTAGGAAAGAAATTGGGTGGCACTAGATAAAACAGAGATAAAACCAGGTCAGTTTAGGCTCACCAAAGTGAACCCATACAGGTCAGACATGCTAAAAGGGAAACAAATCTCAGAGGATCTCAGGAATAGAGTTTTGATGTTGCACAAAAAAAAACTATGTAGTAGGTAACACATAGGGGTTTTTTTTTTGTGCTAACTAACACATAGGTAGCACAAAAAAAAAACCCTATGTGCTACCTAACACATAGGGGTTTTTTTTTTGTGCTACCTAACACATAGGTAGCGCAAAAAAAAAAAAACTATGTAGTAGGTAACACATAGGGTTTTTTTTTTTGTGCTACCTAACACATAGGTAGCACAAAAAAAAAAAACCCCTATGTGCTACCTAACACATAGGGTTTTTTTTTTGTGCTACCTAAAACATAGGTAGCGCAAAAAAAAAAAACTATGTAGTAGGTAACACATAGGTTTTTTTTTTTTGTGCTAACTAACACATAGGTAGCACAAAAAAAAACCCTATGTGCTACCTAACACATAGGGTTTTTTTTTTGTGCTACCTAACACATAGGTAGCGCAAAAAAAAAAAAACTATGTAGTAGGTAACACATAGGGTTTTTTTTTTGTGCTACCTAACACATAGGTAGCACAAAAAAAAAAAAACCCTATGTGCTACCTAACACATAGGGTTTTTTTTTTGTGCTACCTAACACATAGGTAGCGCAAAAAAAAAAACTATGTAGTAGGTAACACATAGGGTTTTTTTTTTGTGTGCTAACTAACACATAGGTAGCACAAAAAAAAAAAACCCTATGTGCTACCTAACACATAGGGGTTTTTTTTTTGTGCTACCTAACACATAGGTAGCGCAAAAAAAAAAAAACTATGTAGTAGGTAACACATAGGGTTTTTTTTTGTGCTACCTAACACATAGGTAGCACAAAAAAAAAAAAACCCTATGTGCTACCTAACACATAGGGGTTTTTTTTTTGTGCTACCTAACACATAGGTAGCGCAAAAAAAAAAAAACTATGTAGTAGGTATGTAGTAGCTACTACAATTTTGTGTACCTTATTGTAAAGTGTTACCCTGTTTCATTAAACATTTCCTACTTTTACTTATGACAAAAATAAATACAAATGTCACAGGATATGCACAAGTAAAAAGCTACATCATGTTCAAATATGTTTAAATGTCTGGTTTTAAACGTGTGATTTTTTCACTGATGTATTGTACCTGCAATGCTTAGAACACAAGATGCCCAGGAAGAACTGTGTTGGTGCTGCCATTTGCTGTGGCAAATCCATAGTGACAGTATAGCCATGTCTGCTCCTTCTTTTCCGTCTCTAATCACTATTTCTCTCTCATGTATCCTTCTTACATTTCTGTGATGTTTTTCTCAGGAGTTAGTAGTAATAGTAAATGTAGGTTATAGATGTGTATCACGGTCCATAGAGGCATCGCCTACACATTTCAATATCATATCTGTGTTGTTGGCTCTTCACATAACCTCGCTTCCAAGCGGTATATGAGACAACAGTGCCACTTATGGGCAGAGGAGAGATCTACATTCTACTTCATCAAGTGCAGTCAAGCTGTACAGGTAACAAAAGGTATTTTTAACATCATTCATGCCATGCGCTAGCACCTCCTGCACCTGCACATATTGCAATGGTGAGACATGAAAAACCTGTGTTCTCCATGCAGAGTGAATAATACCGCTGTCAAGCAAATCGACATGGTGCAAGTTCAAGAGGACAAGAAAGGAAGATGCTTGTGAATAATCCATTCCTCTGTTACACTGTTCATTACTGTAATTACACAGCCGGTGTTCTTTGACAGGAAGGAAACGTAAAATTACAATTTAAGCAGTGAAATTGTCATTTGTAGCAGTAATTGACGCTAATAAAAATGATTTTCCTTCTTCCCTCTTTGGATCATATGCTAATCAAAATGTGAAGTATTAAAGAAGACACTAACGGGCGTGATAAGAAGCTAATGGGACAGTAATAGACTACACTCCCACTAATACGTTCCCGTTCATTAGAGCATGCAAAAGCGTGCCCTCCTCCTGTCTTGTCTGTTTCCGGTGACTGACAGCTTTGACAGCCTTTCCTGTAGAAAGGGAAACTTTTGACCGCATACCTCAGATGAGGCATTAATATTTCACAGCGCCACTAAGCAAGTATTAAGTCTTTTTATAAATGGATCAGTAGTGTGCTATTATTGGAGGGTGACATAAGCCTCTACTTGACTCTTTCCATTTAAAAATAGATGACACAATGTATTTAAGGCCAGCGTATTTGATGACATTTTCTCATGTCTGGTAGGATGTCTTTCCTTGCCTCTACCCATGTTGGTTGGCTGACTCACATGGAGTGGAGTTTGATATGCCAGGCTTTGATCTCTCCCACTCTGTCTCTCCGTTTTGCTATTCCCTATATTCTATTATATGTATACGTCGACCAACATCTACCTTTTAAAATAAAAAGGCAGAACAGAAATCCATGAAATGAGATGCCAAATGCAAGTAATTTCCTTGTGACATGGGAACCCAAAACTAATTTAAGTTGATATAGAAAAGAACCAAAGAAGAACAATCCCAAAGAGGTTTGAGAAACAGGCCTAAAAATCATTGACCATAACGAGAAGTGTATAGGACTTCAGTTCACTGCCGATGGGCTTATTAATCTTGCCGCAGTAAAAACTGGTCAGGAATTCACAGTGGGACGGCACAGAGAAGAGTGGCTCAGGTCCCAAATTACACCCTGGAGGCACTTTACCCTTTAAGAGCAGAGGATTGAAACTGCAGCAACACAAAAAAAAATCCAACAGATAGCAGCTGTGTTACAAATAGGCAGCAGGTGGGCTGTGGGGAGGGCTAAAGGCGACTCATCCATAACCCGGGCAGGTATAGACAGTGTCAGGGAGTTGCAGGGGAGATCAGGAGTGGCACGCTTTACCATTAGGACTGTAGTGATCCGGCATGCATGGAGAGATGAGGGGTAACTCTCAGAGATAATCATGCTAACACTGAATTCATTGCCTCTGAGTCTGAGCTCTGGGCAGTAGTCCAAGTCACACACACATACACACACACACACACACACACACACACACACACACACACACACACACACACACACACACACACACAAGCACACACACACACACACACACACACACACACACACACACACACACACACACACACACACACACACACACACACACACACACACACACACACACACATATATATACAGGCTCAGAGGCCCTCATTTAGCAATCTTGCGTAGACCAGAAAAATGGGTGTACGTACATTTCCACGCAAATCTCGGCATTTATCAATATGGACGTGAGCGTAGGATACGCTCAAATCCCACGCCAGCTCTCAGCTCGTGTACGCAATTTTGTAAACAGCATGGACTCGCAGTGCAGGCTGTGCCGGGTAGCCGATGACTTTGTTGGACAATTATAAGAAGATAATACAAATGCAGTGTTTGCTCAGACCGAAATAAAGATATTAATCACTTAAAATTGTGCAGCTTATGGTGCGCAACTGAGTAGGAGCACTGATTCAATAGTGCACACACCGGCCACTTAGGAGCGCTGCATGGGACTGGGTAAGGGCAGTTATCTCCGTCTGGAGCTGCTGGGGGGACACTGAGGCACGGGGGCTGCATTCATTCAAAATGTTAGCCACAGTATTAAATATGTAGTAGGCCTACACTGCTCTTTATGATAAAAAATACACGGCACAACATTCAGCTTAACATTTTATTTATTTGACGCACTTTTTAGATGTTAGTTCCTCTTTTAATGTGTTATTGATCGCTTAAGCGAGCGATTTATTTCCATCGTTAACCGGCACGTTTGTCCGACCTGCTGGTGGAGCAGGACTGTGGGCGCTCTCACAGCTGATCGTTGCCGGGTCGGCTTGTGCAGCTGACCGCCGGGCTGACCACTCCTGATGTCATACAGTAAAACGCAAAATGTGTTATTTTTAGTTTTTACAACCCTTTTGAGTGGTGCTATCTAAAAGGGCCAATACATTCTAATCATTCAAATCTCTGCAGACCTGTATTTATTTCATGGGGACCATTACCGGACAGTTGGTGCATCTGTTTCTCCTCTACCACTTAGGCTATATTATGCCCGCACCCTCAGTTGGTTGCATTTCAGAACAGCGACACGCGATGTTTGAGTCAGACCACTTTTTCTTCATCTATGTAAAGAAATGGCGACATATAATTGTATATGCTGTTGTATAGCATTTGAGCGATAGTAGCCTACTGATGTAAACCTAAAATGCAAAATCCTCAGCTGGAGATCGTTTTGTTCTGTTGACTGCAGCAGTTATTTCCTTCCTAACTGCTGCCTTCTGTTGTTCTTTGATGCCGCTTGTAATGCTCCGAAATGAAACTCTTTTTTTTTCTACTTTCGCTGTTATTCTGTCAATTTCTACTTCAGATAAATTCCTCTTCTGTGCCGTAATTCGCATATCCATGTCGTAAAACCTCTGGGCGAGGCCTCTAAACTGAGAAAATATAGGGGCGTGGTACGATCGTTTTCAGCCGCCACATTTATCAATAATGGCCTGGCGTCATGGACATATAAAGAAATGGACACCGTATTGAAACATGGCGCCCATTCATTCCTATGAAAGCTGCTCATAGGCGCAGAGAAGCAACAAGGAAGTATAATCCGGAAATTCCATACGGCCCAAAGCATGACGTAGCATAGACGTAGCGGCATTATGGACCTATCAAGAAAGAGGGCAGCAAGCGTAGCGGACTGGAGGCGGGTGTCTCGTTCTGTAGCATCTAGCCTGGCGAAAACAAACTGAAAGCCGTTAAAAGCCGTTGGGCTAATAAAACGCTTGAGGTGGCGTTTTGAAATGAGAAAACTTACATTTTAATAGTATATGGTCTAAAGATAAGTATGAGCCTATGATTGATATCCAGAAAAAATGTGCAGAGACACAATCTTGTTCGCCGCTTGTACTGTGTGGACAGGGACATCTGCCTACGGGCCGCATGAAAATAAGCTCCACCCCTTACCATGCAATACCAATGGGTTGGCCACATGTCCATGCTGGCTGCTCGGAGAAGGCAGCATCCTGGGGGCCTGCCTGGCGTACGCTGAGATTGGCGAGATACGACTGTTTGATAAATACCACGCGACACCTGGCGTAGGGAGGTATTTGCGCCAGAATCTGCACCAGTTTCCACGCAAAATTGATAAATGAGGGCCAGAGTGAGAGCTTCCACAGTGAGCTCATTGTAAGCTGCGAGGAGCATGCTAAGCCATTATTTTGATAACAGGGATATAGCACGAGAAAGGCCAATGTCAACCTCTTGAGATGATAACATATTACGGCCTGGAAGTTGATATGATTGCACCGCTCCCCAGATCCATGTTATATAAGAAGAAATTAATTGAGTCTATTTGCTCAGCATCACCCCTTGTTCCCCTCCACACCACTTCAGCTGAAGAAAACCCTGAGAGAAACATGACATACTTTCTGACAGACTTCTCCCGGCCCCATTATACCATTATACCAGCCCTGCTCAAAGTCACTTCAATTATCAACATGAGACTGTTAGTGCCTATGTTCCCCCGAGAGGTATTGTACTCATACGAGGCAACAGATCAGATTTAGCTCTCAGATCAAAGATGATATTTTGCCCAAACCCTAATTGGCATCAAGCAGAAAATAGAATGTGTGAACAAAAATTGATTCTTGTCATTATATGCCATCAGTGGAAAAGGGTGACTATAGGTTCACAGAAACATGCTCTTTTGACATAATATGTCAAAAGAGCATAGGTTTGTGAGCCTAACCCCCCCCCCCCCCCCCCCAAAAAAAAAAGAATAACAGTATCCTGAAGTGAATATTATTCACTGAATATTATTCACTTCAGCCTTGGATCCTTGTTTTTTTGGAAACATTTTCTTTTGGCTGACGTGAACTGGAAAGAAAAAAACAGGTCAAACATGCTTCACATCCAGCACTCTCTTAACTTTACTTTCCGCTCACAATGGCTGATTGGGATCCACACACTATTCTATCTGTTGAATAACAGAACTGGCATTGACTTTGCTCGATATAACATTTCATTTACAGTATTGTTTAATGCCCCCCCTTCAAAGACAGCACATTTTCACAGAGGGGAAGTAGTACATGATTTTTTTAAATTCTTTTTTAAGATATTTTTTGGGCATTTTTACACTTTATTGATAGTGTAGAGATAGAGTTGAAATGGGGCAGAGAGGGGAGTGACATGCAGAGAACGACCGCGGGCTGGAATCGAACCCGGGTCCACTGCTGGCCGAGGCCCATGGGGGGAAGCCGAGCTAAGGGCGCTCCCAAGTACATGATTTATGAAAGGAAAAGTAGTTCAACATGCACGAACACTGATTGCACACATAATAAGGTCGCTTCTGGTTCTCCTCTCTTCGTTGTCGTTGTTATTTGTGTGACACTCTCTGGAATTTGCAAGAATCTTATCAAAGCTAATTGTCATCTGTCACTCTCCACTCCGACACCTGTGGATCACCGCAGTTCGGTTTATTTATAGAGTGATGTGATTTGTGATGAGTTCAGGTCATCCATAGTTCTAAGTGAGGCTAAAATAAGCTTTTGTACATGTGTAACATTTTCTTCCAGATGGAATGTTTTTCTTACATTCATTTGAAGCGCACAGACACTAATTGTGTCACTAATTGTTTCCACTGTCGAGTTCCAGCGACTTTCAAAAGGAAAAGGGACAAAGTGAGTGTGTCTTTATCTGAACTGTCAGCATCCCGTTCATCATGATGAACTAAGGAAAACAAATGTTGTGCAAAACAGCACCACAGGAGAATGTTTTTTTTTTTCTAAAGGTTTAACAAGGTTTTAAGCAACTACACGAACAATGACATTAAGCAATTTTACATTCCCTCTGTGGGCTTTTGAGCATTTTTGGATCCATGCCCTTGTGTGTTTGTCTCCATGTGCTTTCTGTGTGTGTGTGTGTGTGTGTGTGTGTGTGTGTGTGTGTGTGTGTGTGTGTGTGTGTGTGTGTGTGTGTGTGTGTGTGTGAGAGATGGTGAGAGGCGACAATCTTAACAGGGAATATAAAACTTATGTCAGGTGTGCTTGCGTGGGTGTGCATTATGCAAATAAGGTCTCGGTATGAGCCAGGACAGGTAACCAATTGGAGAGGGATAAGGAAGTTAGGAGGATAAAACACCCATTGTGGTGGGGCAGCACCTAGTGAGTCTGCATGCTTTCATCTGATGATTCAAAGGTTTGGGAAGCAAAAGGACTCACCTCTCCTCACTGTAAACACTAGTCCTGTGGAGTATTGGAATCTCCAGAAACTGAATTGATCTCCATTCAGCCGTTCTGAGAGTGGATATACGTGATACTTCTATCCGGCCTGGTCGGACCCCATTCTACTGCTCTGGTAGGCTTACATACTACAGTATACTGGTGCTAGGCAACCGGCAGTGCTTTTCAAAATGACTGAATGCAGTATGATCGAACTAAAAGTCTAATAGGCTCATGTATGTTTTAATGCCATTTCATTTTTAAATCATTATGAATGATTTTCTTAACATGCTTTCAACCAGGTCTAGTAAGGATACCTTTCCAGGTGTGACAATAAAGAAAGGAAAATCACAATATACACATGTATATATATAATTAATCTATTTTGTTCTCAAGCTTTTTTCTGAAGTTCTCTAAACTATATATGTTGTTGCAACAATCTCCAAGTCAGAGAAATGCCAAAAAAAATAAGGATAACAGTCTAATTACCTTCACTATAACATTGAACTGCACCTGAACTTTTCAACGAAATTGGAGAAAAATAAAGAACACAGAATTTTTGAAATTGCAAACAATTTTGCCAATTTAACCTGCCCTTATATTATGTTGTGGTTTGTTATTTTGCCCACATTTACTGAGTGAAAATCATATGCCGCCAAAAGGTTTTCTGCGATACTGCGCAACACTGAATTAACTTTAATATATCCCCCCGGTACTCAAAACATTTTTCAGCACAATTCCCTGCTGTCATTCCGTACAGCTCCTCTCTCTGTTTCAGCAGTTGGAGTCACAGTTACGTATATTTGATTACAACTACCAACCTACCAATACGAGCAATATCTGAAAGGAAACTAAAAATCTTCAGTTTTTCATGTGAACTCAGATTATAATCTTCAATTTTTCATGGGAACTCAGATTATCTTTTCTTATCTACTCATGCCATCACAAAGGCCCATGTGGAGTGATTTTTTTCTCGACAGTATAACTCAACTGTCTGGATATTGTTCCACAACCTTGACTGTGTATTTGTGTTGTTTCATTAGCGCTGCTGCATGATTGTTGTATTAGAAGACAGGATTTGCTGCCGTGTTGGTAAGAGATCTGCATGGCAATAGAAGACAGCAGTGAGGGGTTAACACACAGCATAAGGCCTTTGAAAAGACTTGGCAGAATGTCAGCTGAGGAGCTGATCTAACCTGGCATGACAGTATGTGTCACCTATCTCCTAGGGGAAATCTCATTCAGGGCCCTTGACTGTAGGTTGATACAAGAACTGATATGTCAAATCTATAAGAAGGTTTGGTTGCCTGTCTGAATGTCAAGTATGTGTTGTGCATTGTAGTCAATGTTGTCAAATGTTAAATGTGTGGCGAGGCTTGCTGCAATTCCGTTTATAACTTATCGTAAAGGTGTGACCATTTCCAGACAACAGTTGAAATTAGGGTCACTGTGTAAAGAATTAGTTTCAGTCATGTTGACCTTTGGCAGCTTGATATACAACTCAGTAACATTTACAACACCTGTGTTAACTGTCACAATTGTGTTACGTCCAATTTAGAGCACTTAGAAAAAAATACTGTATATAAATGTACTTCACTTCCCAAAGCCAAGAAGCTTTGTTTAAATGTTGGAAAATAGTACCAAAGAAAATACATGGATTGTTTAAGCAACATAATATTAGATTGGAACCCAAACATAAAACCCACAATGTAGCCAAGAATGTAGTATGTTAATCAATTATCTATTTCGCTAGCAGTATCAATGACTGAACTAAGCAATAGTATCACAGTCCTGAACATGCAGAATCCATTCCCACAGAATGTTACACTAACATAAACCACAATCAAATATTGGCAGTGAACAGTTGCTTACATGACTCAGCTATTGTGCATGTGCTACACATACCCACCTCCTGTTGGGCAAAACAGTGGAGCTGCTGAAATTTGGACAAACTGTATTTACATGTAATGCAAATATAATAGTGGTTGAGTCTGAATCGTGTCTTTATGTACATACATGTGTGTTTGTTTTTGGTGTGTGTTTACACAGCTTACACAACCCATAAACTGTGCTGCCATTTTTAGTGTTGCCTTTTATTTCATTGCCCTTTAAGGGTTTAAACCATTGCAGCATATAGATTAAATAAAAACATTCAATTGAATAAATCTAATGGATTGATTTGGCGACAACCTTGGTTACAGTGGTAACAGCAAGACATATGTAATAATACAGAAAGCGCTTGTTGAGCAGCTACCTTCACTACGTTTAGATTAGGTTTACTGTTCACTAAGAAACACAGTGCATTTCCAGGGGTTGCTTGATGTTAAAAAATCACTCCATGTTTTTTGTCTTTTAATGTGAAGAAGGAAGAAGAATCAGTCAATTAATTTGCTTTCATTAGCAGAAACTTAATACAGCTCCGATGAGGTGTGAAGACAGACAGTTAACAGTGAGGCAGATATCAATACGATCAAATTGCAAAAAATTCTTTATACTAATAATGCTTTTAAAAATGGAAGATTTATAAATTTATATTCATAAATTAACTAAATGCAGTGAATGAACAGAAGATACATCTAAATCCAGCAGTGACATCAGCTCATATGGAGCCAAGGTACATCCATCTACTGTTCTCAGCATTGGGGACACCATTAATCCTGACCAAATCTTCAACTCCATTTTTTGAAACTTACAAGAAACCTCCACCATGCTTCACTGTTGCCTGACATCCATTATTGTACCGCTCTCCAGCCCTTCGTCGAACAACCTGCCTTCAGCTACAGTCAAATAATGCATATTTTGACTCATCAGGCAAATATTTCATATTTTGACTCAAATCAGTAAAAAATGTTTAGCCCCAGTTCCTATGTTTTCTTGCATGAGTTGCTTGACGTTGTTTCCATGTCGGAGGTATGGCTTTTTGGCTGCAACCTTCCATGAAGACTTCTTGCCAGATTTGTCCGGACAGTGTACAATGTACATTGATGGCATTGCCGGACATCTGCCGATTTCGAAGGGAAATAAGCTTGATGTATTTTTCATCTGCTGCCTTAGGTTTCCTTGGGTGACCACTGCGTCTACGATTCTCAACGTTTCGTGTTTCTCTGTGCTTCGTGAAAAAAACAGCATTTCTTGAAACCCCAGTCTGCTCTTAAATCTCTATCTGGGAAAGACCTTTCTTATCCAGTTTAAACAACTTGTTACCTCACTCAGCATTTATTTTAAACTGATAAAAATAAACAATTATCATTTATATTTTTGAAAACATTCTTAGTTTTCAGCATTTTTTTCACACCTGCCTAAAACCTTTGCACAGTACTGCAATTGTAACATATTTAAACATTCAGTTGAATACAAACAGTGCATTACTATATTGTATATATTACCAGAATATTTTGGTAATAACTATATGAAGAAAATCACAATCACAATTCTAATATTTCAAGCACAGTAAGTTTTGCATGCCTTTGGATGCCGTAAAGCAATAAAGATTATATTTTAATTTCTGATCTATCAGAACACTAAATCACTTATGTCCTTCCTCAGCCCCTGGGCCATGGTACATCAGAGTGGAGCGGCTACAATATGAGTGTAACTCCATCCACCACCCTGGACAGCCAGCTGACCACTACCTGGGGCCCCGCTAACTCCTACCCTGATGGTGAGGCTTAAAACCAGCAGTAACACAATCATAATGCAGCCTATTGTATACCTCCCTTGCGTCATGTATGCACTCTCTACGCTGATGTGAATCAGATAATTAAATTGTATGAATAATAATCCCTTATATGCGTATATGCTAAATCTTCTGCTGAAATCTTCTGCTTGGCCCTCTATTATTCAACCATCCGGTGTGTTCATTGGTTAGGGAAACTGCAATTTAAAATGAAAATCACTCTCGACAAGTAGCGACAGATGTATCGCTCACCTGGTGAGCCCAGAGCTCTGAAACACTAGACAGGAATTAAGGATTCCCGACTGAGAAGCAGCTCAACAGCTCTTTTAGCAAACTGCTCTGCAAATGAATTACTGACGAATGGTTTCAGCAGAGGACTTTGTGTTTCCGTCATCAGATGAATATTTGTAATTAAACAAAATTGAATTCGCCGATGTAGACAAATGCAGTTTTGAGATAATTTTTTTTAAATGTGCAACCAACCATTGATGTCTATCCCCCTAGTTCCTATGTTGATGTCTGGTTACACAAGTCGCCTGTGGTCCCGCGACTCCCAGCCTCAGTACTGGACAAAGTACCAGGTGTGGGAGTGGCTGCAGCAGGTCATGGAGATTCACCAGATCGACGCCTCCAACGTTCCCTTCCAGAACTTTGACATGGACGGCCATCAGCTCTGCAGCCTGAGCTACCAGGACTTCATCCGCGCTTCTGGCAGCGTGGGACCCATTCTCTTCCACAGCCTCACAGAGCTCAAGTGGGGAGGTGCGTCTGAAAAAGTCTGATTAGTCCTCATAGAACAGATGCTGGGTGATTTGAGTTGAGTCTTGTTGAAGTGTTTTCTGAGAAGGGATTTGCAGGTTAAGGGCAAGGGACGCATGACATGTGTGGTGCAAGGTCAAAAGGACTGTCTTAAAGTGAGGAAGATGATGGATGTGTTGTTAGCTTTTTGCAAGAGCAGGTCTCCTAACAAAGCACAGAGGGATATGAAGCCGAGAAAAAAGCTGCAAAAACTGTCTCATTCACTGTTTTTATTAGACTCCGAAGGTTATTGCAAATAAAATGAGTTCATAGGCCAGGTGCTTCACCTCTGGGCTTTCGATTGTAACGATAATGTGTGGAATGGGGCTAAGAGGAAACTGGAGCAACAAAAAAGAAAATGCAAATTCCTGTGTAAAGTTAGGTGGAAAATCAAATGACAACAGCACGTGATATTTTATCTAACGGCTGAGGTTAATGGCATCTCAAAACAACAGAAATGGCAGGAGACCAGGCACAACAGGTTTAACCTCCAGGTTACAGAGAAATGTATGGTTAACTTTCGATTACAGTGCTGCTATTGTTCTAGCTGGCTGTGAGAAACCAGCTCAGTCTTTTAGGGATGTGATGCAGTGTAACATTTTCAAAAAATCATTGTGATATCTTTTTTTGATACCTGGATAAGGGCTGGGGCCAAAGTAGTGGCTAACACTGGGGGAATTGTGAGTGTCAGTGTTGCTCAAAATCTAGGTTAGGTTCGACATGTTTCCCCCCGTTGGGAAGTGTGTAGAGAAACAGAGTTTTGCTCGCATCTGTTTCACTACCTGTTTTCAACCAAAAAGACGGTGCAGGTATTTTAGTAATTTTGTTGTTCAATGAAAACACTGAAAACAGTACCTGCATAGTGTAACAAAGCAATGTGTCCTGTAACATGTAACGTGAGCATGTAATGTAGGGCCGTAGAGAGGCTTTCAGTACAACAAACGTGGACTTTATCCATTGATAGCTATCTGATTCCTTAATCCGTTAATGTGAATGTGAATAATCAATCAAATATTACACCATTATTGACAGACATTTTTCCATAAAATATATAATATTCCTCCTTGCTTATCATTCCTGCACAGGGCAGTACCATGTGGAAATAGGGCAACTGGAACTCAAACCTGAATGTAAGTGGTTCTCAAACAAGTTATTAGCCATGTATCAACACGAACAGGTTTGCTCACAGTTGTTCTGACTAATCAAATGAATCATCATTTGAATGGGACTTAAATTGTGCTTTCATTGACACTTATTTCCCCCTTTTTATAGTAGACTTTTCCTGTCCATTTCCAGATGTCAGCTACCCACCTGGAGGTACTGTACAAATTCCCTGCATTATTTCTACTTATCCTTTATGTGAATTAAGGTTGATGTGACAAATGAATGAAATGTGGACTTTTTTCCTCGACCTAGAAATCTACGACCCCTCACTTCACCTGGCACCCGTGGCCTCTCCCACCCCTTCTAGCCCAGGTTTGGATTTCAGAACACCACATCTCTAAACCTTATTGTTTCTTAATGGGAACTTGAAAAAGGATTTAACAATGATCTCTTTCTCTCAGATATCAAAAGGTCTTTCAGTCGTCCTCATCAGGTCAAAAAACACAGTGAGTAATACAGTAATAACTTTTGTATTTTTGTTTTTATGAACACATGTTATGATGTGCTTATTGCCACCATTCAACCTGTTTCCTCTCCCCGCAGACCCACGAGGAACCCACTTGTGGGAATTCATCAGGGACATTCTGCTGAACCCAGAGCGGAACCCGGGGCTGATCAAGTGGGAGGATCGGACAGACGGGGTTTTTCGCTTCCTTAAGTCAGAGGCGGTGGCACAGCTTTGGGGCAAGAAGAAGAATAACAGCAGCATGACCTACGAGAAACTAAGTCGGGCAATGAGGTATGGCTACACCTCTCCAGCTGTTACATTAATACAAAGCAAATGCAGCAGGTTTGAAGCTCCGCAGTATTCATGTCAAAGAGTTAAGAGCTGATAGACATGTCATGATATATAGCCCAAGTTGATTTAATAACACTGTTCAGTGGAGACTAGGGATGTCACGTTATGGTCGAAACCCATACCAGAAATTCCATGGTTCTCTCCTTTCCTGTACCCAATTCTATATCACGTTAAAAAAAATGAATTTCCTTACTTCATGGGAGTTTTTGTCAAATTGTCTGTGCCTCTGAAAAGCTGTTTATTGTTGTTATCCGGTTGTTGTTGCCGGTGTAGGACTCACGCACCAAATCTGTAGGCACAGAACAAGTCGTGATGCCCCTGTCAGTTCCGGAAGAATTGCAACTCTTGGTACATACGTTACCCTGGCACCGCCCACCTATCTACTTCCGCTCAATTTTAATTTCACTTCAGTATTCAGTCTGGGGCTGCAGTGTATTCATGAGCTCCTGCTTGTCCAGAGTTGTGGTTGTCCAATCAGCGAACATAGCGAGTGGCTGAGAACGATGACGTAAAAGTCGCGCTCCAGTTTCAGTTGAATGCTGCGTTCCTTTATACTCGGAACTCGGAAATTTCCGACTTGGTAGTTCTGAGTTCCGACCTGTCTGTGTTCCAGTGCATCTGCTCCGGAAAGTATGGATGCCTACAACCTTTCTCATCCAAATAACTAAACGTTAGGCTGTAGCAAATTACCGTTGCCAGGTACCGGTAGATCCATAGACTACAATATGTAGAGAAGTCGGAAATTTCCGAGTTCCCTGTACAACTGGAACGCACCGTCAGAAGCCGGTCATGACATACATCACGACCAAACGTTATGCGATTGGTTGGCTGATCCAGAGTGGCACTGGGCAGATCCAATAGTTTTAAACTTCAACAGACACCCGCCTCCAAGTGAGTGAACGTTTGCCAATAGGGCAGTTCCAGACCTCCTGTACAAATGAAATGAAGTTCGATGGTCTGGTTGGAACAGGCTATACGTTACCTACACAATACCTACAATTACTTAACGTTTTGTTTGTGTAACTTTTCCTCTGAGTGAGTGAAACTTGACCTCAGAAATAAAGTTCCTGCCCTTTCAATACAGTCAACATCCTACATGTCCAGGGGGGTTCTTAAAGTGGCTCCGAGAGACTTTCAGTTTGTGTTTATACCAGCGGCCCCTTTGGGCTCAAGTGGTAGTGTTCTTACTATGCCAGCTCTTCTAAAGGTTGTTTCCTAGGTGAGCTTAAGCGGACAAAGGTGTTAAAAAAAAATCAAAAAATCATTCTTTTCACTGATGGCTTGCTGTGAAATGTAATTTATGATCATCAGAGGAAGAATGATACTGTTTTAAATATTTAAAAGTTCCTCGTAGCTACTTTAAGTATATCACTAGCTTGTAAATTCTGTGACGAGGAAGACATTTCACACAGCATTGTTCCCAATCCAATTTACCTAAGCAGTTTATAATGCACTTACTACTGGAATGAACGTGCTGTAACAACTAAGCAATTTGCTTTGAAACAACCTCCATTGCTAATAGGAGACTCCTTTTTAGAGTTGCACATCTAAACCACTGAACTGAACCCTTTGGAACGAATATTTAACATTTTGCTATCGCTAAGTACGTAAAAAGGGATTCATTTTTGAACCGCTAAATGTTTCCACTTTTTTCCAAAATGAATTAAAATGGCCTGCTCCTCAGACAAGCTTCCCAGCTCCAGCAATAGTCCCAGTTTTACATTCAAACTAGCTAATCTAATGAGCTTCATTCAATTGTGGTGCAAACCACTGGGAACTACAGAATGTGCCCGCAGGTATTATCAATATTTTCTTTTTACTGCAAGCAGATGGATTTGGAGCTTGATGGCATCACCAAACAGATTGGTACTTTCTGTTGTTTTGAATAACAAAAGCTTAAGCTGGAATTTAGAGGACATGAGAAATATGTTTTGAAAGAAAAAGAAGCCAATCATCACATTCAAGCTTTGAGTAATTGGAGGAAATAGGGTTTTTAGGGTGTTAGGTACTATTTTTAGCTGTGGTTTTGGTGTGCTGGTTAAATTCATTTTGAAATCTAATCAAGTTCCTTTGTCCTCTGTTTCAGATATTACTACAAACGAGAAATCCTGGAGCGTGTAGACGGGCGCAGACTGGTTTACAAGTTCGGAAGGAATGCAAGAGGATGGAGGGAGTCAGAGAAGTGACATTTTCATTAATGTATGTTTTCTTTGAAGTTTTACGCAGCCATTGACTGTTTTTCATGAAGATACGTTTGAACTGTTTACATATTGTCGATAACTGTATGTTTGCCTGATTGTTTTGTTACTTTGAATTATTCCCTTGGTTGTGACAATGCACTGAGACAGCATGACAACAGTTAAACCTCACACACAGTGTATTTACACTGAGAAGAGGATATGAAAAAGTGCTAAAGGCTGAAAACATAAAACATTGTGAAGTCTGTTTCTCCTACTGTTTTAATATGAGTACAAGTCCCTAAGGAACACATGTTGATAGGATGCAAAACACATGAGGCAAACGCTTATACTGTGAAGTGTCATTGGGGAATGATGCTTGATCATTACAGAGAAAAAATAAATAAATAATCAAGTAACATTCCACATGCACAATGCAGTGCTTCAAAAGTACAGGAATGCACCAAACAGTAAACATGTGCAGATGTAAGCTAACAGCTATATCAATTTATATCTAAATAATTCAGTTCATATTTAATAATGATACATTATGGTTTGTCTTATTTGGTTCATTTCAGACTTCTTGCATTCACTGAGTCGCAAATAAAGTGTGTGTGTGTTTGTTTATGTGTAATATAAATAAAAAGTAATTGTTTTTATTTCGTGACAGTCTTCTTTCAGAAGTTGCCTGAACACAGGTTGGGTGTCCTTATGTAAATCAGGAAGAGGACAATTCCAGGTACTTTGAATTGCTACGGTACAAAGACATATTTCCCGTCATATCAATCAGTCATATCAATCAGCATGTTTAGTTCATTCTACCATCCAAATTGCATACAGTCTCTCTCACAGCCCAAAGGCTTTATCAATACTGTCCATATCCACAAAGTGTGACTTCTATGTGCCCTCTTCCCACTGAGTGTGTTACACAGTCATCTCTGTTTTTATCCTGACAGTGTAATGCTACACAGTTTAGTGTTGGACCAGTGCGTGCCACAGCTGCTGCACTGGTTCCTGCGGGCGGCCGATGAGTGGCCAGGCCTCGATGGCAGACCAGATAAAAGCGGTGTTAATGAAGGGCTCCTTTCTTTGGTCTGTGTTCGCAGGCAAATCCATATCTAATCTTTGCTCTGATTTATCTGGCTTTAGCAACCCTTCTTTACATAGTGCAGCATTTATTGACACGGTGTGCCGTTATTATCTTTCGTGACACCTTCAAAAAATTTGCCCATTGTGATAGTGCGAGGTGAAGGAAATTACATTGTGTCTTTGATCAAAATCTTCGGAAGAAAATCGTGCCTGTATCAGACATGGAATACTTTCTATACGGTTACCTTGAGAAAAATAGAGAGATACAATAAAACAAGTGACTGCTCCTGATTGCTTTGCTTCTGATTTCCATATTGTTACTTGCTTATATGAGATGAAACACGTGAGCCATGCAATTCAAGCTGCAGTGCATATCAATCTCATCCCATTGTTTGGATTCTGTGTTGTTCCATTATTCAAGTGGAGCATTCACACTTTGTGTTTTTTTCTAGAGCGACACTCGTCACCACCACCACCCATACTACGCAATTTAACTTTGAAGTGTACAAAATCAAACATAGCTGTGATTATAGGTTTGTTGCAATTAAAGCTGTGATTACAAGTTTGTTTAAACTCATTATACAACGGCAGGTAATTGGAGCTATACTGTACTGTTGGATAGCTGTAGCCTACATAGCACAGAGCTAATGTTTAAGCGGCCACAAATTAGGTAAAAAATCACGAAAAGGATTCGTGTATTTGGGTACCTTTTGACCTTCAAAAGCTTTTGCTGTCAAAATGATGTGCTGTGTTTGAACATTGTTAGGGCACACAGAGATGAACGGCATCCATGGACTGAGACAGAGAAAAACACATGTAAACGTCTGAAATGTGGCCTCACTTTCCCTTTGGCATAATGTGGATGCTGTTTGATATGTTTGTGGCAACTGAATCAAGATAAGTGAACAGTTAGGCACATTGTCTGGACTGATCCAACCTCCTCAGCACAAACAGACAGGAGCTTGATTTTCCTAACAGACCGCTGCCCTGTGAATGCAAACCCCGGCTTTACATACCCATAGTGTGCGAGGATCGGCGACACCCACGTACGTCTGATTTAACTCAGATATCAGCTTGATTTAATCTGCACAGAAAACGCAGAGGTGTTTCGTGTGGGATGCACCAAGGTCCATGACTTCAGTTTTTCTTGAGAATCAAATGCAGGTGACAGAGGCTGGTGTATTGTTCTGCAAAAATTTGGGAAAGCACCATTTAAAACCAGTCAAACAAGTATTTACAACACTTGGCTGTGGGTCAGTGGAGGCAGGCACCAATGGCACGTAGGTAACCATGCACCCAAACCAGTTGTAAAAGATCTGGGAAGGAACAAACAACACATATACTATGCAACCGAGAAGAGATATTTAATCCACATGTCTCATTTTTATACAGTGACTGGTGTCGTTGCACATCAAATATTGTGACAAGAGAAGTGCAGACAACCGTCTAGGAACAAACGAAAATACGTACAGTATGTAGTCGTGAAAATGTTTTTGCCACCTGCATTGTGGGTCACAAGAGGTTGCACAGGTGAAACAATGGCTGCCTTTGTTTTGCCAAAAACAAGGTGCAATGTCTGTCCACAAGTGCCTTTATCTCTCACGGTCAGAAAATGATTCTCCGATTTGAATGAGCCACACACGCACAAGTTATTTTATTATTTAAAAGGGAGAACATTAATTCAATCAGATAGATGCTGCAGGGAGAACAGGGAAGTGATGAAAAGATAGCCCGAGCATGGGGATAAAGACAGGCCAGCTGGGATTTTGTGTCTGTGTCCCATGCCTGCTCAGTGGGGCTATTGTTTTCTCTCAGGAGATACACAGACCCAATTTATCAGTCCACCTTATCATTTTGTCTTCACACTCAAATGGACCTGTGAGGCATTCAGGCCCAAACAGGGAGTTGGACCAGATTAGAGGCGCGTCACTAATGCAGTTTTACTTTTCAAGGGGAGGCTCACTGGCCTGTTACAAAAAACACTACCATATAATCTTACCAAGGAGGAAGTGGTGATGAGCATTTATGACTCAAACTAACCATGAAGTCACTGTGCTCACATAAACAACTGATAATCAAGTGTGATTTACTGGCAGGTGTTTTTCTGCATTTTTGATGAGACAAACACAAGGAAGTATTTGTAAAGATGCCAAGATATCTTTGAATGCCCAGCCTTTTCTGAGGCCAATTTCCTGCTCATATTTTTGGCCTTTCCATTAACAGTGTCCCTGTGTGTTGCCTACTTTCGAGCATTTAAACATAATTAATTTCCTTGTTTGCATTCGCCGTCACAATAATCATAAGAAATGTCACATATTATCACAGTAATTTCTCAAATTGACCTGAATTGCGTTCTTTCCACACGTGAAAATAAAAAAACAAAACAGTAAAGGATATTTTTTGTCAAAGTGTATAGAGACACCTGAAAGTGTGATCACATACTGAACATGTACGATGAATGGCTTAATCTTAATACCCAGGGGGCAAAACACCCTTTTTTTAAAACAGACATGGAATGTTGTAAAATATTGTTCATCATGAAATGATATCAAAGACCTTCAAGGATCACAACATGGGTGGACAACCTGGTCAACTACCTGCTGGAAAGCTAGAGGGCGGAAATAGCAAATCGGAACCATGGTGGCGAGGGTAAAACTGAAATTGACCAGGTTGTCCACCCAGGTTGTGATCCTTGAAAGTCCTTGATAACATTTCAGGTGAACAACCTTTTATTTCATGCCATTCCCATAAAATCACTTTGCCCCCTGGGTATAAGTTTTTGTTTTTTAATAAAACATTATAAATCATTTATTTTTGGATATAAGAATGATCTCAAATGTTTTCAAATGTATAGATTGAGATGGATTGAATATAAATACAGTATGATAAAAACATAACATTTTAAAATCACACAGTGGATTTTAAAAAAATCCTTAATTTCATTGTTCTCTATATATTTTTTCTTTGTTTTTCTGTTTCTGATTAAAGTTATTTCATGAAATCAGCGCAAACTTAATTCGATACATTTAATTAGAAACAAGAACATTGTGCTTGCCTTTCTTCGTTGATGCTTACAATTATTTTGTTATGTCATTACGCAGATGTCATTCCATGAAACAACAACAACCACAACATGTTAAGATAGCTTTATCATTATTTTATTGAAAAAACAAATCTTGTGAATTAATAATACAATGAAATCAGTGTCTTATACTTGAGAATATATGGATTATATACTGAGCAGACTCTACTTAGGTGTCTTAACAATGCAATCACATTTAATGATCAAATATGTGAAACTTTTTTAACATAGGCTACAACTGAATGTAGGCTACCCTACGGACTAGAATATAATGCACAGTTAACAAAAATGAGAAAGAACATTCAAACATTGACTTTTTCCATACTATGCTGAGTGTATAAGTATTCATATATTTTGTACAGGAGCCTTTTTCATTATTTCCAGCAGAGGGCGGTAAATCAATGAGGGATTGAACGCAAGAGAACAGTATGAAGGACCCCAACAAATGTCCGTTTACAGCCTGCTCGTTTATCTAAATATATATCAAATATAGCTTATTTGAGCAAATTGGGCGGTAAAATATAATTTGGTATTCTTTTCAGGTTTCTGTAATTTTGACCTCTCACAAGATAATTAGTTTTTATTTCTGCTCACCTCACCGACTACTTAACCCTCTCTCCTTGCAGTTTTACCGTCAGGCATTTTTATGGTGTCACGTCTCACCCACGGAGGACGACAACATGGCGGCCTCCTTGCGTCTGGGTCGTCAAGGGGTTTTATTTGGCCTCAAATTATCTCACTTTAATAAATGTCTGTGGGCAACGCGTCCCTGGCAGGAACATGTCAGACACCTGTTCCAGTCGCCGTGGCTGCTCGGTGAGTGTTGACTTGTTGATGGATAGCTTCTGTCCCCATCTGTGCTGGACGGAGCTGACTTTTGCTGTCATTATTTAATCGTGTAATGACGTTTACTGCGTTTAAGCTTTGCCTATCATGATGGTATTACATAAAACTAATGGAGGAATTTATTTTGCCACAAGTCACGTGAAATTGGACTTATGGAAAGCTGCCATTAGACACGGACTAGCTTAGGTCGATCTAACAACACGTATGTAAACTAGGCTTCTTGTAATCTATAAAAAGGTTTTCATTTGTATAAAAACGTCTTTAATTAAACCTGTTCTTTCTGACGTTGCAGTTTATCAACTGAAAATAATGTTTAGCATCTGTTTTTTAAATAATGTAAAAGTGCATCTTGCATTAACATCACCCAGATCATCATGGCTAGATATGATTATCGTCACGTTGTAACATGTATTACTTTTGACACATTCACATTATTACAGTATTTTGGAAAATGTAGCACAAAAACAGAGTCCTGAAAACTGAGCAGCTAAATAGTTTAGACAACTGTGCTTTTCTGACTGTGACATTAAAAATCAGGAGGCCAATTGAATCCTTTGTAGAACATTGACTATACTGGGCAAAGTTTGTTAAAAACGGCATTATGGAGATCATACAGCCAATCTCTCTCTCTTTCTTCTGTGGTCTTTTTAACTTATGCCAGGCTGACATTCACTATAGTAAACAGTGTAAATGATTAAGGGTTAATGGCCTGACATTTCAGCATAATGATATCACTAACAACAATACACTTTATGTGTATTATTTAAAAAAAAAGGTCATAACAAAAGGTCAATACTACATGCTAAAAAGTATTAAAAAGTGAATAATACTTGATAGAAGACAGAAATGCAGGCTAACACTAAATGATAATAACAAGGAACATCAGCAGCATGAAGATAATTACAAAATATATGTATTAAAAAGCATCAGTAAAGGGTCATTTAAACAGTCGAGTTTTCAGTTGTGAGATGATGTGCGCTGGCACATACTCTGAGGGAGAGCTTTCCAGAGGTTATGTCTATCTATGGTCTAGCCACACCAAAGAACCTGTCACCCCTATTGGTGCTGACTGAGCCTGGAAGAGGGAGAGAAAAGTTAATGGGCCTCAGGGGAAAATGTCTTGAGAGTAAGTGATGTGTAAGGATGGAGAGGATTAGAGAGGTGCCCAGCCATGTAGCGATTTGTAAACCAGTACTTTACAATACTGTATTTGACTGGGAGCCAGAGTAGTTGCTGAAGGGTTGGAGTGATGTGTTCCCAGGACCATGTGCAGTGGAGAACTCACTCGGTCGAGTTCTGAACATATTATATTCGAGTGTGTACACGGAGGAAAAGGTACGGGTATTACTGTTTTGATATAATGAAGGCGTAGATGAAAGATGTATCTCTCTGCTAAGTAACAGTTGGAAAGAGAGCGATTGAGTCTGGAATTGTTATTCATGTGAAAGAAAGGCTGGTGGGTGATGTTTGTGTTTTTTTTTTAACAGAAGGTTGAGTCTAGACTAGAGTTAGTTAAGGATTTATTTCTATGTGGCATTCATTCTTAATAATAATAATAATAATAATAATAATAATAATAATAATAATAATAATAATAATAATATGCTGCGCACTGTTTCACTTGTTCATATCTTAGTTTCCACTGCAGACAGTGTGTAATGAAACAGCAGGGAAAGCCTTAATAAAACTATTTGCGTTAGTGATCGCTGAATTGGCTCAATTAAAAACCATTCCAGTAAGCAAGTAGAACAATTAAAGCTGTGTGCTGGAAGTGGCTCACCTTGATGGAATGCAGCCATCATTCATGTGTTTGTTGTGTCTGTGCTTTCTTGGCATGATATTTCAGAATGTTTGTCAGGACAATAGTTTATTACTTATGAAAGAAAGTATGAACAGAACACTGTGACAAAATGTAATACAGAAACTGTCCATTCTGCTGAGTTTGAATAAAATAGTATTCAAGGACAGTGGCTTCAGAAGGTATTCAGACCCTTTTATTATTTCCCCATCAATATACACTCAATCACTGTGGATTATTAAATTGAGTGGGCAGCTCGGTATGAAAGGTCCTTCATCACACATGACATTGATTACAACAAAGCCATTAAGTCCAAATAACTCGAACGTACACACACACATACATATAGGCATACATACATGTGTATAAGTTAATGGCACATTAACAACAAGGTATACAAAGTGAAGTTACAAAAATATGCTGGTATGCAAATTTGTGACATTGCCAAATAGCCAGCAGATGGCAGCAGCACACAACATTGTCCAAAAACCACACAGGATTTGTAAATGTATGGAAAGATGAACTCCTAGATAAGAGGCAAAGACAGCAAAACCCACTTGGACAAACATTAATGAGTTGTATTCCAATACATATAATCAACAGGAAAAAGTTGTATTGTATGGATGACACTTTTAAAATAGGGAGACATACTATTAACATATTATATTATTATCACTGATTTGAACTGTCAAATCTAATCCAAAATCTCAAATGTTATTTAAAACCCTTTCAAATCTCTCTTTTCTTCTGCCCTATGATCTGTTTACTTCCTATGTCTGCTGTCAGTTGTATCTATAGTGCAACAAACTGCAAAATGTGAGCAGTTCATTGAGCATGCAGAATACGCTTAACAAAGTGTAGTTTGTTTCGAGGTGTGCCATGTCCAAGGAATACCCCTGACTGTCATTGCACTGCAAACCAGTAGTAACAAAGCAAAGTGACGCCTTTGCAGCTCGAAGACCCCAGCAGTGTCCAGCACAATGCTGTGAGCCAGTGGAACCATGGCTGCAGCAGCTGGTGACAGTTGGAGGGACGGGGGGCTGGAGGGTTATAGCTCAAAGGCCTGGATGATTACAAGTCCCTCTCCAGCCTCTCTGGCTTGACGTCAGCCCGGATCACAATAACATAAGTGAACTGCTGCCAGCATTCTGAACATGTCACACACACACAAACACACCCACACACCCAGAGGCCTTGTTGCCTAATTGATGTTGAGAGAACTCGTCGTAGGGAAGTTCTGAGTATGATTTTTATGGAAACATTTCTGCCTTATGTTTTTCAGCCTGACGGCCCATGATGTAAATTGTGTGTTCCCTTTTTATCCTCTAGGTGCCAGCCCACTCAAAGTGCAAATGCCCGCTCTCTCCCCCACCATGGAGGAGGGAAACCTAGTCAAATGGCTGAAGAAAGAAGGTAAATACTTTAATTACCATATTACCTCACTTTTCCTTTTCCCCACCCAGCTGACTGTTAGAAAGGTTTCATCAGGATTGTCTGGATTTGTGTATATATAAGTCTCACAGCATCACCCTGTGCGTCTATGTTCAGATTTAAAAAAGCTCAGCATTCAATTTTTATTTTATTTCTTCTGCAATGATGTACCAAACCGTAGCACTAACCACCTACTGGATGACATCATATATTGCTCTGTAAGGCAAAGGGGCCCCCAGAGCACCTGAGAGCCCCTGGTGGGTAATTGGCTCAAGGAAACAGTGCAGTCACTATTCATCACCGCTTAGCCAATCTGCTCGACCACACACTCATTTATCAGGAGGCACTGGCAACATACTGAATTCTGATTGGCTGCTCGGCTGTGTTGCCATGTGCTTCTTTGACTGTGTGCATGTGCATGGTGTGTGAGAGAAAGGAAAGAGGGGAGAGATGAATCAGTCAGTGACAAGAAAAAAAACACATTCACGATGATTATTTGCCCTTAATAGATTTATAAAAATCACTTAATTGTAGGGCTGGCCCGAATGCCATTTTTCAGGCTTCGAATATTCGTTGGTTTTTCCGAGCGAATATTCGAATATTCGTTCCAGAAAAACACACTATCAAAAAAATAAATAAAAATAAAAAAAAATAATAATAATAATCCCTATATACTCACTGGAACCGATTTTGACAGTATCTGCATATTTTGTTGAAGATTTACGCGCTCGGAGGTGAAGTAATGGATGCGCTATGACACTTAGTGATGTAATATCCTCCTAAATGAGCAATACTACTACTACTACTACAATATGACTAACTTTTATATCCAAATATAAAATTATTTGATGACAATATATTGCAGTACTAGCTTCTTGCAAAAAAAATGTTGAAAAAAAAAAAAAAAAAAACGAAGCTCCGAATACTAATTTAAGCTCCGAATACTAATTTTCCGGGCCATAATTTGGGCCAGCCCTACTTAATTGTTCTAAAATGAAATTAGTTTTTGCTGTGAAACGAAATAATTGTTTTCCCCGAGAATCCTGAATTCTATCCGAATTTCTTAGCTGTTTTAGCCACCTACTTGCCTGTGTTCCCATTTTCTTCGAATCATTGAAACGATATATGCATCTTATTTTACTTGATGATTTATGTGTGAGTTTTATGTAGGTTGGGGAAAAAAGACATGGGGTGGCCTGTTTAATCTTTAATATTGCACATCACAACTAGCCCCAGGGGTCATACGGTGTTAAAGCCTCATACAAATACAACCTTGATAACACTGCAGCGCGCTCTCAGGGGCTTCCCACGTCAATACTGCATTTGCTGCTCTTTCCACCTTCCCCTCACCCAATCCTCATCTATGCTTCCCTTGACCAACCCTGCTTGTTCCTCAATCCTTCCCACACATCTCTCTCTACCGTAAACATACACTATATACTTGTGTGTTTTTTTTCTTCAATTTAGGTGTGAATATATTTGAGGTTTTACAAGATGCTTTTGTTACCTCTGTCATAGGTTTTGCCCTTGATATTCCCCCTCCTTGCTACAATCCCCTAATTGTATTTCTTTCTTTCTTTCTTTCTTTCTTTCTTTCTTTCTTTCTTTCTTTCTTTCTTTCTTTCTTTCTTTCTTTCTTTCTTTCTTTCTTTCTTTCTTTCTTTCTTTCTTTCTCTCAGATGTCAGATTTGGATAACCATTGACCTTTATCTCATATTCATCTCCTCCTCCTCCTCCTCCTCCTCCTCCTCCTCCTCCTCCTCCTCCTCCTCTTCCTCGCATTTTAGCACATGGACATACGTCACAAATATGTTTCAATCATGCCTGTGTTTACTATTGGCCTGCTCTATGAAACGCATTAACTGCAAGAGTGCCAGATGCTACTTGCTACTTTGGCTACAGTGTAACCAAAACATTCTGTAACTTCAACAGTAAGCATTATGCGTCCATTTGAAGCCCATTTGAGTTACAGGCACAAACAGGAGTAGATGGGGGGGGGAAAAAGGATACATGAGCATATAAGAACTGAACCAGTGGCTCCTAATTGCCATCCTCTCCCACCACTAAGCAGATGCTAATATATTCCTGTGCTCTTATGTGGTGGACCAGTGGGAATCTGCTGGGATTCTAAGGATAGGCAACAGATCTCGCCTTCTAACAGACCCGCTGCGTTTCGCCCGTATCTCACATTCTTTCCCATGAAACATTGATTAGGCTCCTTATTTGATATGTAGGCCAAAGCCCGAGCTGTGGTTTTTTTTTTCTTTTCCTTCACCTTTTTGTCCCCTCAATGGAATCCTTTTCATTTTTATGGTTAACTAATTTGTTCTTTGTGTGTCCGCGAAGCTCCAGTGTAAGAGCCGTTGTTTTGAACTTGCTGCCTGTGATTGTGATTCCAAATCGCAGCTAAAATGAATCATTCGCACTTTAACTAAGGTCAGACACCCTTCACCAATGAAAAGATTGTTAGGGACTCGGGTGCTTAAACAGCCAAAGTAATGTGAACATTTATATTGAAAGTGCTCAGATGTGTTTCTTTACTTTTAACAGGTGAGCCCGTGGCAGCAGGTGACGCTCTGTGTGAGATCGAGACGGACAAAGCTGTTGTTACCATGGAATCAAATGAGGACGGTATCTTGGCAAAGATATTGGTGAGCATAGCAACAACACATAGTCTTGAGTATGGCTTCGGTGCATGACCTAGGAAAGTGATGGATTAAGTGAGTATTTAAATACTCGGTGTGTTTCAGTACCAGGATTTCAAATTGTGCATTTTGTATGCAATCATGTTCTTCGATGTTCCTTTATTCTGCTATTACGCCCTCAAATGTCTATGTTAGCAATTAGTATGTTTTTTTTAATCAATGTCTAATTACATAGCATATACTATATAACATTGTTAGTATTTATGTACGATGCCCGTGATAATTGGCAAAGCTTTTACCAGGTATTTTCAGAGGCAAATATTTCCCTCTTTCTCTCCTTCCAATCAGTGTGCACCAGCTAATGTACATCACTAAAGCGCCCACAGATGCATTGTTCACAAGCAAGACAGTCTTTTCATAAGTACACAGGCACAAACATAGAACTGTCTAAATTAATCATTTCATTATCGAAGGGATGTCAATTATAAAACCCCTAGTCCTACATCTTCTGCTCACTTCCATTATTTCACATTCCCTCACTCCAGCCCCGTCTTTGCCGCTGAGGGGATGAGGTAGTTTCCATAGCAACCACCCAAGAATTGGGGGTAGGGGCTTTGGAGCAGAAGCTTGGCAGAGAAAGATGGTCTGCATTAGATAAGCCCCCTAGCTCTCTCTGTCTCTCTCTTTCTATGTTTATGTGTGTGTGATTAGGAAGTATGTGTATTGTTAAGAAACACAGCAGCTAGTGGCAATATTTCAGAGATGTGTACACTGCCTTGTACATGGCAGGGCCAATGTGGCGTCCACTTTGTCTGGGTCAGAGTGTGTTAGCCCCTAGTGGAGTAATGGTGGGCTCTTCCAAGCACCCAGAAGGTTTCTAATTTAGAGGCCACCGTAATTACCTCCTGTGGCCAAACGCCCGGAACTGGCTTACAGTAGACGTGCTACTTCCTCTGCTCCACGATGGGGGTTATTTATGGAGGTCAAGCACTGCTGTGGCCCCCTTACCAATTTCTAACCAAGACCCTTGGGTGGTGGTGTGTGTGTGTGGGGTTGGGGGGGGCAGAACAAGGGAATAAACCCCTTCTCTTATTGGGTTGTGGAGGCTGGGGGGTAGGAGCATCAGCAGCACAAGATTACAATCCCATCATATTTTTACTGTGTTACTCCGACCCAAGGGCTCCAATCTGAAAATCCGCCCTGTGTACAATGAATCATGCTATAGATGAACTGACATGCATGTGTTTTGCAGATCCTTACTGTGTGGGTGCTTCTGTATTTAAAGATGAATGCTGTTCAACTTCAAATGAGGAATACTGCTCTAGACCTTCAGAAGGTGGTTGAATATTCAATGTGGGGATGAGTTGGTGATTGATATAAAAAATTAGATTACAGAAAGGACTGATTGATAGATATTTGAATAGATGGATAACATGACGTACTGTAGACATCCAACACATGCTGTCGTGCAAACTGGTCAGTTTCCCATTTATCATCCCCCCTCCCCTCCTCTATTCATCTCCACAGACTGTCATCCAAGGGATACGTTTATCCATTGTTAGTATAAATCACTCTCTAACCTTGCATAATTCTTAGGTCAAAATAAGCAACAAAAAAAAGCCTATGTCCTTTGTCCACTCCATAATTTCTTACCAAATTTTTTTGTTTAATTACAATATATAGCCTGTACAGATCCTGCAAAAAAGGCTGAACTAAATTAGTTTAGGGTTCATATTTTCCTTCCAGAAAGGCCAGCAGAGGTGACATATTATTTTCATGGCCTCTAACCTTTATAGTAAATGTTATCGATGCTATTGCACCCACCAAGGTGAAAATCATCTCTGGTAAAAAAAAGGTCTCCCTGGAGAAATACCCTTCAGGTCAGAATTGAAAAAAGAGAGTGCCGTAAAGCAGAACGCAGGTGGCGAAAAAAAATCTAAATGTTCACTATAACATCTTCAAAGAGAAACTACGCACGTTTAACCTAGAACTAAGAAATGCAAGACAGTCTTTCTTCTCTGACATCATCACCAGAAACAGCAACAATGCACATGCCCTGTTTGCTGCTGTTGACAGGCTAACAAACCCTCCTGTGTCAGTAGCGTCTGAGCATCTTTCCACGAGGGTCTGCAATGAATTTGCCTCCTTCTTTACTGAGAAAATTCATAAAATAAGACAAGCTGTCACTGCATCAATACCAGGTTCAAGATATGTTTTATCTCTGTACCCATTTAAAACAAATTCAGATGCCATGACAGAGTTTTTTCTGATAAACAAGAAAAACCTGGATGACATTATACAACACCTGAACTCCTCCTCCTGTTGCCTTGACATTCTGCCCACAGGCTTCTTTAAAACTGTTTTTAGCTGTATGGCCTCAGATGTCCTAGAAATTGTCAATATGTCCCTTCGCACTGGTGTATTCCCACAGGCCCTGAAAACAGATGTCATCAAGCCACTCCTAAAAAAGAAAAATCTAGATACATCACTCATGAACAATTATAGGCCGATATCCAACCTACCATTTTTAAGCAAGATCATTGAAAAAGCTGTTCATCATCAGCTAAATAACTACTTAGCAATGAATAACTGCTTTGATGTCTTTCAGTCAGGTTTTCGACAACACCACAGCACTGAGACTGCTCTGGTTAAGGTCCTCAATGACATCCACTTAAACACAGACAGTGGCAAAAGCTCTGTATTAGTTTTATTGGATCTCAGTGCTGCGTTCTACACAGTTGACCACAGCACATTGCTAGATCGACTTGCAAACTGGGTTGGACTCTCTGGAACTGTGCTAAACTGGTTTGAATCATACTTAAAGGAAAGAGATTACTATGTGTCAATAGGCAATTTCACATCCGAGCGAACAAATATTACATGCGGGGTCCCCCAGGGTTCCATTCTTGGGCCTCTTCTGTTTAACATATACATGCTACCGCTAGCTCAGATTATGAACAAAAACAAATTATGCTACCATAATTATGCAGACGACACACAAATTTACATAACCATATCACCAGGAGACTATAGTCCAATTCAAGCACTAAGTAAATGCATTGAACAAATCAATGACTGGATGTGCCAAAACTTTCTTCAATTAAACAGCGACAAAACTGAAGTAATTGTCTTTGGTGCCAGGGATGAACAATCAAAAGTCAGCGCACAGCTTAAATCTGTTATGTTAGAAAGCACACACCAAGCTAGAAATCTTGGAGTAGTGATAGATTCCGACTTGAATTTCAAAAAACACATTAAATCAATTACTAAGTCAGCCTACTACCACCTTAAAAATATATCGAGAATTAAAGGGCTAATATCTCAGCAGGACTTAGAAAAACTTGTCCATGCATTTATTTTTAGTAGACTTGACTACTGTAATAGTGTCTTTGCTGGCCTTCCTAAAAAATCAATCAGACAGCTTCAGCTAATTCAGAACGCTGCTGCTGGAGTCCTCACTAGGACCAAAAAAGTAGATCACATTACCCCAGTTCTTAGGTCTTTGCACTGGCTTCCTGTCACTCAAAGAATTGATTTTAAAATATTGATGATGGTCTACAAAGTCTTAAATGGTTTAGGGCCAAAATACATTACTGATCTGCTGATACGTTATGAGCCGCCCAGAGCCCTTAGGTCGTCTGGGACAGGTCTTTTAAAAGTCCCCAGAGCTAGGACTAAACAGGGAGAGGCGGCATTCAGCGTTTATGCGCCCAATGTCTGGAACGGACTGCCAGAGAGTCTGAGGTCCGCTGAGACTCTCAGCTCTTTTAAATCGGGTCTCAAAACGTTCTTGTTTCCCTTTTAACCTGTAATTTTTTTTTTTTTTTTTTGTAAAATGTTTTAATTCTTTTATTTAAATGTTGTATTTTTATCCATGTTTTAAATTTGTTCCTTTTTTGTATTTGTATTCTTTATTTGCTTTTAACCCTGTGAAGCACCTTGAGTGGCCCTGTGCCTGAAATGTGCTCTATAAATAAAATTGCCTTGCCTTGCCTTGCCTAAACAGACCGTGGACAGCAATAGGAAATGTGGGCTAGATAAAGTGATATGAAGTGTGATAAAGGCTCCCTGACAGTTGACACACAGAATGCTCAGACGGAATAGTTGACTCAAGAGTTGCAGCTTGATTTGTGTCTTTTCTTTTTTTATTGTGAGATTGCATTGGACTGGTGGACTGTTCTTGCTAAGAGGATGGATGTGGCTGCCCTCCACTTGGTGCAAAAACCGGTAATGCTCTACTGGTCAGAGAGAGTGAAACATGTCCATCTCTGTATGTTGTAGCGCACATGCATGTCTTGGCTTAATTTCAGCTTCCTGTTACAAATGAACCTACTGGCATATCTAGGGTTCATCTTGATGTGTAGCACTGTTTGTGTCTTCCATTGTACACTATTTGGATGACTCCTGTAATGAGTGACTGACATTCAAACCTGAAATAATTAAGTTATTGAATCTTCGGAGAAAGCTTAACAACTAGAGCAATCAACAACTAGCTCAAGTTAAAAGGTAATGTAAACAATTGAGGCTCAGCTTATTGTGAGCCTTTTTTAGACTCTCATGGGGCTTGTATGGCTGTCTGATGGGTGTTTGGCGATAAGTAGGTTGAACCTCATAAATGCTGACTTAATAGCATTAGCCATAGCTGATGGGCTCTGGAGAGGTCCCTTAAGAGCCCTGTCTGAGATCTGTTCGACTTCTCACATTGAGTACGTTGCCATAGAAAAGGCTAAAGCCTGGATCAGGCTAGAACACTGTCTTTCTTCACACTCTTGTTCGTTAAGCATCAGAGAAAGGATGGCTGTGAGTGCACTGCAGGAACATCAGAGATAACACATTACCCATGCATTTTAATTGAAAGCTGTTCACCTAGTCATATTGTAATAAAATCCCAGAACGCAAAATTGACATTTAAAAAAATACTCAACATTTAAAAAAAAAATAAGAGTATTATGCCATGCTCCCTTTGATCTAATATATGGTTTTTCGCTGTTTTTCATAATTTTTCATTGGATTTGATTTAAGCTTGTTAGCAGCACCCCTTGAGCAAAGGTGAAAACCAATGGTGCCAAACACAGAGGATCTTTGAAGTGTTTTGCAAAAGCTGAGACGTGAGCATCATTTATACTTGCCATAGGTTTCAGTGTGTTCTATAGCCATTTGATGGCAGTGTTGAGCCCCACACCACTACGGTGTCCTACCCACCAATGCATACGATAAACAGTGCATGCAATTTTAAAGGGAGAATCAACCCAACTGCTGCGGATGCGTGTGTTTTTGTGTTTGAGACCACTAAAGCAGTTCGCCTTAACGGGAAACCAGTCTTGGTCTCACTGATGTCATTTGTGTTCAAAATGTGGCACATACTGTCTGTTGTCATGGTTTTCAGGAGTTTCACTTCAGGAAACAGGAATGGGTATAGTAGGGGCGACTTCAAAGCAGCATATCATTCACCATTCATAGGCTGTCACTCACATATTTTAAAAACAAAAACTGTTTTGGGATAGGTGAAAATCTATGTTGGTGTTTTGTCTAAATAGATTAGTTATTCTGTATTTGTGTATATGTGTGAGCACTAAATATAACAAATAATCAATGGAGTATGGATAGTATTATGGATTCCATCTTTTGGTCGTTATGTGTCTTCAGGGATATGTTTTTCTCTTCAGTTACACACAGATATCTTGATGGCTGTCTCCCCACATATCACGTAGCATGGGTCATGATATACCAGTAGTTATTGCGTCTCTACATGTGGAAGAATCCCTTTGGGACAGAAGAGAGGAACATTTGGAAATGTACAGAAGCCCGGGTTACCATGGTAGGCCCTTGTGCTCACCCTCATCCATCACCTCCCAAAGCAGATCTGTGTTAATGACACATCAAAAGATGTTGTTCCACGGTTGTACTGCCCATGTAACTGCCATCTAAAACTGTGTCAATTATGAGCTTTACGACCAAGTGCGTAGTCTCGTTACATTGGCCATTATATTGTAGCAAAAGACAGGTAGGTCAGTGTAGCTTCATTGTTCTCACCACTATCATTTTAGTTTGTTATTACGAGCATTCCACAGGAATTTCTTTACTGCAATGTCCATTGAGAACGAGGAAGTGATAGCCTCAAAGGCCTATCAAAATATTTGTTTAGTTATTGATTAAAACCTGCAAGTTAATATGCATGTCCGTCCATGTGGATCTATCTTCATAACCTTACTGCAGGACAGTTAGATCTTCCTTGAACTAAATTAGCTCACAATAAGTATGCAATGCGGCTCTGTCTACCAGTGAGCGCAGGTGTTCATATGTCCTGCTGTTCTTTCCAGTTAGGTGGATATGATTATTGGAGTGCCTGCTCTTGATTTCGCAAGCCTGCTAGAGGGGGTGGGGTATGTTTATACAGTGGGTTTACTAATGGTGCTTTCGCTTTGCACCAATTAACTCAGACATTTTACTTCATTTTTATATGAGGAATTATTTATTTTTCTTTTGTTTTGAATCATCTCTTGGCTGATAAGTGTTAATGTTGTACATTATGAAAACAACAGCACAGTCAGGAAAATAGCGGAAATCCTTGTGCTATTTTGAGCCATTTCTGTTTTCATTCCTGGTCTTCATCTCCTCTCCTTGTATTGAGCTCTACACCTTTAAGAGGCAGCTCACTAAGTGGATACCTTTTGAACAGAGGGCCAAACCCTATGTATTGTACCTTGCCTTTCATTTAGACTAATCAATATTGACTGAGGAACAACACCTTGCGCAGTTGTTTGGGGGAAGGCTTGCAATGGATTTGGATTACTCCGTGACGAGATAGTGAATCGATCGGGGACAGCTTTGAACAAGCATGATGTAAATAAATACATCCATTGCACTCCAACAACCTATTCCAGTACAGTTGTAGTTTTTTTTCTTGTCCAATTTTGTTTTGAGTTAACAGAGGGATACAAAGGATCGATGGCAATTAATGTACATGAGAAAGCGGTGTCATTTTCTTAAGACAACGTTCCTTAACAACGTCTTAATGTTCTGTTCTATCTGTTCAATGCTCACTAATTTAACTTCTGTATCGCTTTCCCATCATCTGCTTTTTTTAAATGTATCTTTGCTTCAAAATCATACGACGAGACCTTCACCTTTTTTGTCATTCTCAATTGCACTTGTGAAGTGACTGGACCATGTTTCCACTACGGCTCTTGTTTGTTCTGTATAAATGCCTCTCTCGCCCTCTTTACAGATGGAGGAGGGCAGTCGCAACGTGCGCCTGGGCACTCTCATTGCCCTCATGGTGGAGGAAGGGCAGGACTGGAAGCAGGTTGAGATCCCTGCTCCAGATGCTCCAGCTGCAGCCCCACCTGCCACACAGACAGCCGCTGCCCCAGTTGTGCCCGCCGCTGCTCCTGCTCACAGCCCTCCCCTAAAACCAGCCACGTCAGGACCGTAAGCATCGTCCTACTCATTTTTAGCTTCCCAAATCATACCTGTGTACTCACTTACTGGTATGTAAACAAAAGGGGGACACGCCAGTTTACAGAGCCTAGGCTGTGTATTAACACTGGATTTTCTATTCATCACACACTCGCTGACTAATCCTTCTTTTATTGCCCGTGGATTTGTTTAATCATCTAGAGCAGGGATGTCCAAACTAGTTGGCCCGCGGCCCGCTTTTTATTTGCCCGCGGCCGATTTCAAAAATATAATGTAATATGGCCCTTTGTCAACCCACTAGTGCAGAGGTGTCAACACTGATTGATTGGCCTGTGACACATTTAAAAAATATAATGTAATATGGCCCTTTTAATTTTTAAATAATTTAAATGCATTCATTATATTACAGAGAAATGTGTCCCATAAAAGAAAAAGAGCAACAAGCCCATGCCAGAGGACACTGCATAATATTTTATTTTAAATTAATATTATTATGGAAAATCTGTGTCCTTCTCCAATAGCTTCTCATTCATCTGACACAGTGTCTCCATTTTTTTCATACAAAATTCTTCAGATTTAGCTTCTTAATTTCCCTCTCAAAGTGCACCAGATTCATGCATTTCACTTTAAAAACTTAAAAAAAATCTCCCGGGGGGCATACCCCCGGACCCCCCTAGGAGGGTCGGAATCTCGGCTGGCTACTTTTTTCACCCAGCTGGACATTGGATACAAAAGCAGAAAACACTGGGTGTATCATTGGCATTTAACAAGAGGGGAAATGTGTCTGTTTAATGTGTAAGGAAGTGTTGCCGTGAAGAAGGATTACAATTTACGAAGACACTATGAAACTAAACATCAGAGCAGCTACATGTCCTGATAAATGTGTTTATTTTTGCAAAGTGGCCCGGCCCTTCGTAGATTTTTCTGTATGTGGCCCTCAGTGAAAAAAGTTTGGACACCCCTGATCTAGAGTGACTACAGGTCTATACACTCCCCTCTTTGCCTAATGTGTCCATTACCGAGGATCACATCTTTGTGAACATTTGAAATGTCAATTTTAACCCTATGAACATAATTGCTCATTCAGTCCAAAAGGATCATTGTGCCTCTACATACGCGTGACTTTGTTTATGGTGACTTTGTTTGTATGTCAATCTTGTTGTTTTAGTAATCGCAGTATGAGTCAGCCTGGCTAGTGCAGTGTTAATACGATCCATCTCTGCTCACATTCCAGAATGTGTGTGATCCTACCTGCCCCTGTTTACACTATAAATACTTGTGTGAAAAGCAGAGGATTTGTTTTGCAAACATTTTATGCTTAGCTTGTCAACCTATACAGATTTGCACATATAGGCTGCATCACCCTGACAAGGGTGGCAGACGAAAGGTGGATGTATGTGCCCCCAAGCATGATCATGGAGTAATACATATATTAAGATGGAATTTATGAAGGCAATTAGGTCATGTAGAACAAAAGCTGAGAAAAGATGGTTTCTGAGCTAAGCAATAGGCCTTTTAAAATGTTTGTTAATACAGGTGCTATAGTATCATAAAGCTAGGCTTAAATTATATAATTTAAGGTTTGCCCGACTAGAACTTATTTTATTATCATTGTTTAACATTTTAAAATGTAGGAAATACAATTATTATTATTATTATTATTATTCATTATTAGTATTAGTCAAGTTTTAAAGAAAAATAATTAAGTTTAAGAGTTGATAAAAAAGAAAATGTACTGGAACTATTGTAAAATTGTGCTTTCATCCCACTTTCTTGTGTAGGATACGTCTGAGTCCAGCGGCAAGACACATTCTGGACACACATGGCATAGACCCAAAATTGGCCATAGCAACTGGACCAAGAGGACTCATCACTAAGGAGTGAGTGTAGGCGCATGGGTTAACTGTTATGCCTGTTATACACCCCATGTGACGTAAATCTCAATGCCTGCATGGATGATACAGCATCTCGTGTAGACTTGTGTTTCTGTGGCCATAGTTTGAGGTTCTTAAAAAGCAGAAGCAAAACCTTCTGGCTCGTTGGTGATGGAAATGTTTTATTTTTTTATATATGCCAATACAATATATTCTTTAGAGTCGAGCCCGCTGTCATTATTTATAAAACTATAACAATAAATGATGGAATCATTACAGCTTATTCACTCTAATGTGGCCTCTAACACACTCAACATTCCCACGAGTAAAGCACAGTGATATTGTAGAAAAAGTAGAATATATTACAATTTATTGGCAAGATTTTTTTTTTCTCTTTTAAACTTTTATTTTTGACTTACTGATTTTCTTTCTATTCTAGGTAGGGGTGTAACGATACACGTATTTGTACCGTACCGTGACGGTACAGGCACGTATTTGGTGTTACAGAGGTGGACCGCGGTCCGTTTGTGGCGTAGCCTACATAGCGTTAATATATGGCGAATGTACAGGCTTGTTTTGCGGTGTGGAACTTGTAGTCGGAGTTACCCCCGGACCATTTAGCCTCCGGCTCGCTCGCACGTGCGCAGTAGCAGCCAGCGAGAGTCTGTTATCTCCATGGTTAGCACAGCATGAGGGTGCAGTGTTGCTAACTTAGCAACTTTTCAGAGCCCTCTGGTGACTTTTTTTTTCAAAAAAGCGACTAGCGACAAATCTAGCTACTTTTTCTGGTGTTATTGGTGACTTTTGGAGACTCTGTTGCTAAAGCATGTATCGCGCTTTACTTCTAAACGAGCATCGGCTGGCTCCCGAGGCTCCTGCCTCCTCCCAGAGCACTGACAGGCAGCCGAGTCCTCACGCAGCAGTCCCTCCCAGCTGCGGTCAGAGCAGGAGATACACACCTCTCCGCTCAAGTGTTCCGTTTGCATCACTATTAGCAGTTGTAGCAGCGTTCCCTCTTCTACAGTCTATGAGTAGTGCAAATAAAGATGTTATACAGTGCTTTCGAACAGAGAGCGAACTGCATGGCGAAAGACAACAGGAAACCGGAGCTTGCAGGCGTACCCCTGTCATTCCAATCCCGCTTGAGGGATAACTTCGGATTCCAGTAGAATTATGAAAACAGTGATAAACGTGTGGAACAATGTCGGCACACAGGTTATTGTTTCACCGCGATCGCCTATGTAGGAGCCAACCATGGACATATAAAGGGAGCCAACACGTCGAACATGCATACGCATTTGAAAAGGCACCATCCAGGTCTTACTATCACCGTTACTGTGAAGAAAAATCGAGCTGTGCAAACACAGACAGTATTTTCTTTTTTATACTGAAAATACATAAGCTGTCATTTAATTAATGCTGCAGTTGCACTTTTATTTGATAATTGTTATATTTATAAGAGCACTTAGAGCTGCAGTAATATTTTATTTTTTTAAAGTCAAAAATACCTTGAAGAAGACATACCTTTTTTACATACCAGCTTACAGAGCCTGCTGAGCATTAACACTGGCTTTTTTCACTGCAATTTTAGTTTATGCTGCACATTTACTAGTATTTAATAAGTATTTTATTTATTGGAGAATTGCAGCAGTATTCTTTTTACATTTGTTAGGCCTATGCATTTTATTTGTATGTTACATACTGTCAGCTAGTTAAAACTGTTCATTCTCCCTTAACTATGAACCGTACCGTACTGTACCGTACCGTGACTTCAAAACCGAAGTACGTACCGAACTGTGACTTTAGTGTACCGTTACACCCCTAATTCTAGGTGACTTGAAAATGCCCCCAAAACAAACTTACCATTAAACAGTGTGTGGGATGATACATTGAATTTACAAAATTCTCTCAAGAATCCTAGATGTAGAAATTAATCTCACATTTTGCCAGGTTTTATTTTGCCAGGTTTTTTGCTTCAATTGTTTACATAGGAAGCAATGTGTCAGCAGTATGTGCTTGTTTGGCACTTTAAAAGGCCTTAGGGCACAGATTGAAATGGTCCCCTTGAGGCCACCTTAGCACTCCAGCATCTCTGAGGGAAAGAGGTGTCACTCAGTGCAAGGCAGGTTAAAGCCACTGAGTAGGCAGTGTGAATGGGGGAAAAAATATAGTGAAGAAATGTGCAGTTTTTAGGTTCTTTAATCTTGTTATCTGGTGAATTCACACTACAGAAAGCTGGGAACCCACACACACACACACACACACACACACACAACTCTAATGGCCACCTGCTGTCAGTAGGGACTTGATTGAATGTTCTCGTTACCCACCTAAACCCTGCTGGGGAATCTCATGAGCAACTTTAGTTGTCATAGCAACCCGGTCTCGAGGACCCACTGGTGACCATAGAAACGCAGACCATATGTTTCCATGGATTTTGGTCCTGAACAGTAAAAAGATAAATGTATATACACTGCATACACCAAACAGTGTAATGTAGCAAGCAAAGTATTTCCTTTTTTAATTTGAAAGACAGGCCTAATTTAAAGATGGATTATATTCATAACCACTTTGCTCTATATTTTTGCTCAAGTTATCAACCCCAATAACAAGTGGGTGGACAGCTGAGGAAGCAGAGCTTTTTTTCAGATATCTGGTGCCAACAGAAAATGCCAAATCAAAATTCAAGATACAAAGTTTCCTAAATAGACCACTGTTGTGTTCCTTTTCGCTGTAATTCACCGTCACGGTTGATGAACACAAGAATATTGTGTGCTGCATGGGTGTCAGCATGATTTCAAGGTTTCAAAGTATACATTTATTTGAATCAATAATGCTGATCAATCGTATCCCAATGATAATCGTATCCCTATTTGACAGTTGGATGGCTTATTTACTACTATTGAAGCCATGTGTTGGACTGGGCTTGCCAATTCACCCACTGACAAATAGACCGAAGAAAGTAAGAGAGCCTTGAGAAAGGGAGAGTTTGGAGATTTCTTTTTAAGTTGTTGGATATACAGCATATGTTTAATTTGATGTCAGAGAAGAGCTGCACCTAGTTGTATAGCCTATAGGTAAGGTAAGTTGTAAGACTGAACCGCTCTGTTCTTGTTGGAAACCAAATCTCCTTAGAGAGAATAGTTACATACAGGCCCAGCTCCTTCAAGCGAGGCCAGAACAGACCCCATTTCCCCTCCTTTGTCCTGTGGCACATCAGATAAGCCCGAAACCAGGGAAAGGTACCCCCTCCCATTCCAACCTTTGCTCCACTGAGCCCCCCGCCCATTTCCCCCTATAGTGGTCATGAATAAAAGAGGTCACTCAACCCTAGGATGAGAAAATAGCATGTTACGTAATCCTATGCAAAGTTTAAATACAGCTTGAAACACATTTATATTGCTAGAAAGTCCAACACAGTAACAGGGCTACCTCACCATGGGTCGTACCACTAGCGTTGGTTTTTATTTTTCTACAGACCGAATGAGTGTATGACTGTACTCTGTGACGATGCAGAGGGAATGCTTCCATTTATGAGGAGAGGAGGACTCCTTATTAGTCTATTGTATTTATTTTTAGAAATATATATTTTTTTTTATAAAGCATCCAGTTTATCAATCTGTATTAGGATTTGTTTGAAACGCTGAAACTTTATACAGCTAATAGTTTATTATCATTGCTAAAGAACCTGACACTTTTATCATAACCCTTCTGAATTCACCTTTTTAAGCTTGTATGACTGCATTAAACCATAAAGCAAGCTTTACATTTGAGAAGGTCAGCTCTTTGCTAGCCAATGTAAGCTGTCTAGCTTTATTGTAAATATTATGAATTGTGACACTCTAATTCAGTTTTTACATCCTACTGCTTAAACGTTATTCACCGTACTGTGTGTTTAAAACTAAAAGGCAAAAATGGTCTGGCCCAAAAGAGTTTCTTTTTTTCTTACATGGTTGACCTTGACCATCAAAGCTATTCATTAACAAAGAGTTTTTTTTTTTTTACATTCCTGGCTCTCGGTTATGTGCAGCACTACAGTAGAGCTGTGCTTTTGCTGAAGCTAAAATACACTTCACTTAAAGGTGCTGTAAGCGGAATGGTTCTTTTAGCTAACTTCCTGTCAGTTACTGCAGTTAGCAGTCCCCTCACTCGTCCCTACGTCACCACATTAATGCATTGCGGTCTTCAAGCAGCGAGTTATCTAGCATCATCTCAGATCCATAAGTGTGATAAAACATGATAAAAACCATCAAAACAGACATTGGGAAGGATTTTTACCTGCTCCGCCATTGTATGCGCATACACATTCACCCATCTGTTGCTCTGGCGTGCACCGGCAGTGAGCCCATGGAGTGTATATAGAGTTTATGAGTGAGACGGATGTCGGTTTGTAGCATTCTCTCTTCTGATTGGATAAAAATTGCGGGATACTCCAATAAGTTTATTTGCCGATTACATGCAAAGCAGCTGACTGAGAGATCGGCTTTATGAAACGCGCACATTATCAGGGCTGTACGCTTATTTTTTTAGGTGGTAGCACTGGTGCTAGCAAGCAAAAAAAATCAGTAGCACAAAAATAAATTCAGTAGCACACAAATTATGATCGAAAACTTGCATAACCTTAACCCATGCATTTCGCTCTAATTACCTTTTAGCCTGTCATCTTGGTCTCATTTGAAATTCTCAATTAATGTCATATCCTAGTGTGTGCAGTAATAATTGTAGAAACATGAATAGGGGTGCACTGATTGTAATTTAGACAAAATAATCTAACCTGCCAATTGCAATTTTTTGCTGATTCAGAATTATTTCTCCCCATAAAATTAATATCTATATATTTTTTGTATATACATATTATTATTATATTCATAATAAGTATACATATTGGTACAATTTAGGATAAGTTAAATAGGTTGTTGTGAATGTGTTGGGAGTAGTTCTTCAGTGGCTTATCAGTTATTTCAAACTTTGTTTAAATAGACTACTGTTGTTGACTGCTCTCTCAAGCTAGTGCACTGCAGGGCTGTGAAGCGCGAACTTCCTGTTCTTACCGGCTTCAAAAAAGTCAACTCACGTTTGGCTAGTAACATGCTTTTAATGTGAAGGCGCACAGGAAATGTTCTGTTTGCACACGCGCTAACTTAACTTTGTGCCGTCTCCTTCCGGTTATTACCATTGGTGAAGTGACGCTAGAATCGCCGCACAAGCACAGGTCCCGAGCACACATCTTTCACCTGCCAAAGTGGAGGGTGGACTCAATAACTTACTTGCCTAAGACTACATTTACCCGAATTTGGAGAGTGTTAATGTAGAGCCCTCTAAGCAGTGTTGTGCAGCACTCCTCTGTGTCTCAAACAGACAGCATCTGTTCATTACCACTTGTATTCATCATCGCACGTGATCAATTTCAGTAGCAAAGGCGATCAAAACTGTCGCACTGTAAAGCCCTGATTATGTAAGTGATCACTGTATGAATAAAGAGCGATTTAACACTTATATTAACATAAATAAACTGCTTAATTCACCTTTAAGTTAAACCCACAAAAACCTTGATAAACCATCTAGATAGAAGCACAGGTATTTGCCCGCAAGGCATTTCTGCCTGCCGCACATACGCCAGTGCCGGTTAATATATGTATTACCTAAAACATTCTCTAAAGTCAGCTGTTGTTTCAATTTGCTGCAACACTTTTACTTAAATTATACCACTGTTTGAATCTGCCTCATTGAAGGGAAAGTGGAGATTTGAAACCATAGCCCTTTTTTCTACACCAATTTCAGCCACAAAGGGTTAAGAAACATTTCAGATTATGTTTTGTAATGTGGATGAAAAAATATGTGATACTAACCACCGGTCCATTGGAGAAGCACTTAAGACTACGGCCTAGGTGGCAGTAGAAGACAAAGTGTGTGTGTGTGTGTGTGTGTGTGTGTGTGTGTGTGTGTGTGTGTGTGTGTGTGTGTGCGCCCATGTGCAAGTTGCCTTGTCCTTTTTAATATTCAGCTCAGCCTCTACAAGTCTTTCAAAGGCTTCTTTGCTTGGCTGTCAGTAGGGGTGCACATGGTCGATGTGAATAGCACATGCCAGCCAGCTACACAAAAGGTAACTATGGCGTCATCGTCGAGTGGCCGCTGTGGGCTGCTGTTGACCTGTCATTATCTGATATGTTGTCAGGGAAGGATGAGGCGGTTCATTTCATTTGTGCCATCTATTGCTGTGTTCTTTTTTTTATTCAATATTTCTTTGTAGTTGTTAAACACTCAATGTGGTCCTCGCAGGGGGATTTCCAAGTTGCCTCAGTTCCTCTGCAAAAAAAAACCTACTCCTATCAGTGAAACAAAGGGAGGGGCTAGTGTGCTAGAGGACACAAAGATGTAGCTCAAGAGTAGGACGAGGAGAAAAAAGCTGTGGGGCCCAGACTGTTCCTGTGTAAATGGTGAGGTCAGAGGCAGCTGGTCTAGACAAAAGACTGGTTCCAGTTGAGCGCACTGGGGTCTACATATTCGCACACATCCAGAGAGCTTCAAGCAAGCACACCTGATACCTACCTCCCCCTCCCACTTATTTTGCTGCTAAGACTAAAATGAATGGATGAAAAAAGGGTAAATCAGGATTCCAATTGAGGAGTAATGGTTCTAGCTTTTTAGGTACAAAAAAAGCCCTCAAGTTATACTGTATGTCATAAGATCAGCAAGTGGGAAATTTACCCTCATCAGACATCTACATTGTGTTGTTTTAACTGTTGCATAGCACTAGGTGTCTATACCAAAATAAATGAGTCTATGCTACTTAATTGTAGTGCCTTAGGAAAATATAAATAGTAGAGATGTTTATGCTCTCTGTAAAGATATTGAAGCTAATGTTTTGAGTAACACCCCTTTGCTGCAGCTGACACCTGGTCCTATCTGGTCTGAAGTGAACCCTGGTCGGGTTTAACTTTTGGTTTTGTTGACGAATAAACAAAGGTTACATCTCACAAAAAGCCTGAAACAAATACAAACCAGAGAAACATGAAGGAGAAATATGTTTAAGCTTGCCAAGTGGGAGAGCATGGGTGAATAATGTTAATATTGTACTGTCATTAGCTGTTCCAGTGTAGTTTCATTCACCTGTAATTTCATGTATGTAGGCCAAAGCAACATTAATAAATTGCAGTATCTCTCCTGAAGTGGGAAATGGTTCGATTTAATTTTACACATTAAAAAGTAGGCCATCATCAATGAATTCCAGCAGCTTGAGTTATCAAAGTTAATCAGTTTAACAGGGATATTGGAAATCAGCCAATTGTACTCGTGCAGTCTAATGAAGATGGACCCAGGGCTGGGAAGCATTTTGTCCCCTGTACATTTGTATTTGTGCTTGAGCATGTATTACCATCATGAATGTTTCATACCTGTCTGGTTATGTTGACTGCCATATTGGTTGAGGTGTATTTACAGCTTGCAGACCCTTTATTTTTCCTCTCACATCACTCCTCAATTTCTAGGTCCTTAATAGGAAATATTACATTGTCTACTCACACGTCATAACTCCACAGTTACTCCTGTTGACTTTGGGACAAAATAGAGCATGAATTAAACCAGCCTGCAATACGATAATAACGGTAGAAAAGCTAAGCGTTTCCCTATTGCTGTGATCATCAACAGTGCAGACATATAATAAGAGCATGGGGCATGGGCAGCTATATTTGGGGTTCCTGGTCAGTCTTGTCAGAGAATATTACCTCAAATGATGGAGTACTGTAATATAAGTAATGGAATTCTTTGTTTTTCCATTCAACAGAGATGTGTTGAATCTCTTGAAGACGTCTCCTGCCCCAAAAGCAACCCCAGCAATGGCTGCCCCGAGTCCTGTCCCCACCCGGGCGACTGCGCCTCCAGCCCCAGGCAGCAGACCCAACATCCCTCCTCTCTCTGTACCAGGGAAACCAGGAGCACCAGTAGGGACACTCCCTAACTCGCTCACACCCCCCCCCCCCCAGTCTGAGTCGGATTTGAAGACAGTTTAAGATATTGTCAGCCAAATAAGTTTTTCCACTATCTTCTCCAGTGTGGCTTGTTTAAAAGATATCTTAACTCTTAAACTGTAGTCATGTTTCTGTATGCACATAGAATGACCTTGTTTATAGTTTTTGGCTACAGCCCTGTGCTCTCATATTCTAATTTTTTTTAACTAAATCACTCAGTTAGTCCTTACCAATCATTAACTTGTTGTTACGAGCTTGGCAATAGCATCCCTACATTGTGAACCCCATGCATTTTTTCAAGTTATGAATGGCAGCCGAGATATGCCTGAATACTTTTTTTTCTCGTCCCCCGGCTTTCTCTGCTGTGGTGGTCAAAATGTCCTTTCTTTCCTCATTCAGTTATTGACCTCCCCTTCCCTTCCTCTTGTCGTCCTCAGGGCACTTTCACAGAGGTCCCAGCCTCAAATGTGCGCCGCATCATTGCTCAGAGGCTAACGCAATCCAAGACCACCATCCCCCACGCGTATGCCTCGGTCGACTGTGACATGGCTGCTGTCATGCGACTCCGTAAGGACTTGGCCAAAGGTAAAAAAAAAAAAAAAAAAAAATGTATCCCTGAGGAAGTGTGTACAGGTTCTTTGCATGTCCATGTAAGTACCGTGACCCTCAGTGAATATTTTGATGGTAACATTTGGAAGGAAACTTTTCCATGAAGAAAGGTATTTTCAAGGTTTTCACATGACTTGGCTTGTTTGACAAAGGGGGCCAGTCTTCTGCATTGCAAGAAGCTCTGGTACAGTATGTCCTCAGTCAAGGTAGTCATGTAGATCTGGTTAAAAAGCCACCATACAAAACGCATGTCTATCATTCCAAAGAGATGATGGCTTTTTCTTTTTCCTTCTGGAAGCCCCAACACCTCCCCAAGGATAAAAAAGGTGCATTGCTGGAATTTTACACATCAACCACTGATCAGATCTGCTCTTTCTTCACAACACACATTACGACATAAGGCTGCTCCTACCTTGAATATCCCACCACAGTCATGCCCATAGCACATAACTCCATTTATAAATTCTCTCAATTGAAGTGGCTCTTACATTGGTTCGCTCCAGATCAGACAGCAAATTGTGTCATCAAACAAAGTTCAGTTACAACAGTTGGTAGTAATGGAAGCTGTTTTCATTCATAGGCGTGAGTTTGTTCTTCTTGTAGTTGTTCTTATAGGTAAATATAAATCATTTAGTTTAGGTGCAAAAAGTGGCTGAGATGGATTTTTTTTTTTGTAATCATTTACAACACTCAAGATAAAGACATTTACCAAACGTCTCTGGAAAGAAGGATTTAAAGCGGCTACGAGTAACATTTAAATATCTTTTAAACAGCCTCATGTTTCCTCTGATAATCATAAATTACCTTGAACAGCAAACGAGACCATCAGTGCAAAGAAAGACGTTTTTACATAGTTTTTATTACTGCTTTTGGTCTGGTCGCACACCCAGTCCGATTTTCGGTTCGCTCATGCAGGCTCTATGGTCACATATCCGTATTGGTCGCAGATTTCAGTGTGGCACAGGAATGCGATTTGAGAAGCCTATCCCTCCAGGTGAGGGAAGGGGAGCGGGAGCCTTGTTTGAGACAGTTATTTGTCGTCAAAATGACTGATAACGGGGCTGAACCATCAAAGAAAAAAAAGAGAATGCAATGAAGAAAAGCTAAAAGGGAGAGTGATATAGGCTACGGGCGGGACGAGGGCGTTGCCAAGCAACGTGTATACAATTTCACAAGAGCGAACTAGACTGCAGTGTTTACTCCTAAATGAATGAGCGGTTGGTACTAACACAAAGTTTGCTTTGCTTCACCATCATCAGATAACCATTATCTGAAATAGTCATTATTTACATCAACAACACAAACACATTACCTCATCGTGATCCATACTAACTGCCGTCTCTCGTTCATTCGCTTTCTGTGAGGACACGTAATCTTTCAGCTCCGTGAGAGAGAGTAGTTAGGTGACACTGCTGCATCAACTCATTGCTATCAGGTGTGTGTAGCACTGACTGGCATTAGTTGATGCAGTGTCAAAACCACTCTCACAGAGCCGAAAAGAGTCCTCACACTTTCAACACACGGACATGCTCTATATTGCGCCCTTCTCAGTTCACACTCGCACGCCTGGCACGAGCTAGAAAACAGCTTTGCGACAGCGGGCGTCGTAAAAAAAACTACCGCTTTTGTCCAAAGGGGACGCCAACGTGCCATGTTACTCGTAGTGGCTTTAAGTGAGGGCATTGTAAGCTAGAGAGAGACACCTCAATCCATCCATCCAGTATCAGTAAGGTAGTTATTGTATGGATGTATTGAGCCTGTTAGAGCTTGCATAATACATAGAATACTAGCAGGACCTAGCACTGTCTTCCTCATGTTTGGCAAGCTGCTCTTTTCCCTTCTCAGCCTCACAGCCTTCCCTAGCAACTGTTACTGTGCAACTTCTTGCGCTACCCCCAGTGTGTTTAAGGTGAAGGGAGGTTTACACGACTACCAGAGAAAGTGAGCGTTGTTGTTCTGTACGTTTTTTTACTTTAACGGCTACTTTTCACAGATTCCTAACAATGTTACTTTAGACTTATTTGGGCCAATTTTCCGTGTCAACATAGCAGGAGTGCTTTGTCACTGTCCTATTTTTAAACATTTAGCTCAACACACAATCACGCATGTTTTACTCTGTTTTACTCTGTTTAGCTTTAACTTTGCCTAGCTGTCAAACCACCAAACGGTAAAATCTCTCTGGGTCCTGTCTCTGTGATGGAGGAAATGGGTCGGACCATTCCAGACCTATTAGCGAAGGGTTGTGTGTGTGTACTGAGGGATTCTCTCTTCCCCCGGTTGTTTTTGTGGAGCCCTATTGTTCAGGAGCAGCGCGATTTCACGGTTAGCTCGTTAATCATCCCGCTCACAGCATTCATAACTGTCTGGTACTGCACTAATGGACACTAGTAAAACGTTGGCAGTGATGCCCTTGCCAAGCTCGCCTGGCCCACCGGTGTCATGCACAGGAGTGGGGAGGGGAGCAAAATGCTAGGGACTGAATCATATAGAGAGAGAGGCTGATTCTGATCAGCTGATGTCATGGTCATCAAGGTGATTGAGATGCAGGAGATTTTCCTTTCCTCTGAGGGAACTTGTAGTATCACTCATGTACCATTTACCATGTCTTGTACAGAACACATGCCCATATACAGGTCCTTCTCATATAATTAACATATTGTGATAAAGTTCAATATTTTCTGTAATGTACTGATAAACATTAGACTTTCATATATTTTAGATTCATTACACACAACTGAAGTAGTTCAAGCCTTTTATTGTTTTAATATTGATGATTTTGGCAAAAAAGTAAAGAAAAACCAAAAATCCCTATCTCAAAAAATTAGCATATTTCATCCGACCAATAAAAGAAAAGTGTTTTTAATACAAAAAAGTCAACCTTCAAATAATTATGTTCAGTTATGCACTCAATACTTGGTCGGGAATCCTTTCGCAGAAATGACTGCTTCAATGCGGCGTGGCATGGAGGCAATCAGCCTGTGGCACTGCTGAGGTGTTATGGAGGCCCAGGATGCTTCGATAGCGGCCTTAAGCTCATCCACAGTGTTGGGTCTGGTGTCTCTCAACTTCCTCTTCACAATATCCCACAGATTCTCTATGGGGTTCAGGTCAGGAGAGTTGGCAGGCCAATTGAGCACAGTAATACCATGGTCAGTAAACCATTTACCAGTGGTTTTGGCACTGTGAGCAGGTGCCAGGTCTTGTTGAAAAATGAAATCTTCATCTCCATAAAGCTTTTCAGCAGATGGAAGCATGAAGTGCTCCAAAATCTCCTGATAGCTAGCTGCATTGACCCTGCCTTTGATAAAACACAGTGGACCAACACCAGCAGCTGACATGGCACCCCAGACCATCACTGACTGTGGGTACTTGACACTGGACTTCAGGCATTTTGGCATTTCCTTCTCTCCAGTCTTCCTCCAGACTCTGGCACCTTGATTTCCGAATGACATGCAACATTTGCTTTCATCCGAAAAAAGTACTTTGGACCACTGAGCAACAGTCCAGTGCTGCTTCTCTGTAGCCCAGGTCAGGCGCTCCTGCCGCTGTTTCTGGTTCAAAAGTGGCTTGACCTGGGGAATGCAGCACCTGTAGCCCATTTCCTGCACACGCCTGTGCACGGTGGCTCTGGATGTTTCTACTCCAGACTCAGTCCACTGCTTCCGCAGGTCCCCCAAGGTCTGGAATCGACCCTTCTCCACAATCCTCCTCAGGGTCCGGTCACCTCTTCTGGTTGTGCAGCGTTTTCTGCCACACTTTTTCCTTCCCACAGACTTCCCACTGAGGTGCCTTGATACAGCACTCTGGGAACAGCCTATTCACTCAGAAATGTCTTTCTGTGTCTTACCCTCTTGCTTGAGGGTGTCAATGATGGCCTTCTGGACCAGGCTGGGAGTTTTTAAAAGCCTCAGGAATCTTTTGCAGGTGTTTAGAGTTAATTAGTTGATTCAGATGATTAGGTTAAGAGCTCGTTTAGAGTACCTTTTCATGATATGCTAATTTTTTGAGATAGGAATTTGGGGTTTTCATGAGCTGTATGCCAAAATCATCAGTATTAAAACAACAAAAGATCTGAAATATTTCAGTTGGTGTGCAATGAATCTAAAATATATGAATTATTATCATTACATTATGGAAAATAATCAACTTTATCACAATATGCTAATTATATGAGAAGGACCTGTACATGCCCTATGGCTGGTTTGACTTTGGTCATACTAAGGTTCACCACTTAAGCATATACAGCCATCTCATCAATTGAATCATGGTGATAAGCAGATATACTACTGTGTTGATTTTCATTAGAGCTTGAATTGGCCTCACACACAGTTTTTTCTTCTTTTGTCTTTTCAGAACAAATCAAAGTGTCCGTTAATGATTTCATTATCAAGGCAGCTGCTGTTACGCTTAAAGTAAGTTGTGTTCCTTTTTTTGTTGTGTGCTCATTCACCTTGTTTATTTCTGTTTATTCACCCCCTAACCATGTGTTTACTTACAATAAACATGATTGTTCAACTAATATTCCTGCTAGTATCAGGTCTGCCAGTGATTTAACAAAGCATGTGAACACACAGCAATCTGTAGTTCCTGCTGTTTTGGATTTCCAGTTTTTTCTATATCACTTTTGCATCAAGGTAATGTGTTTCCCCACGCTGCCACATTATCCAGATGAATAAATTGGTTGATGGACTGAGACTCTTAACGTGTATATCTCCCTAAAACACATTGGGGGACATCCTCAGAAATTCCCTTTTAAGGTATTTTTATACTGTAAAGAAAGATACTGATTGATGATGATTTGAGGATTGTGCAGAGGGAAACAGGAGTTTAAAAATAGATGTCGTCCTCTGGTTATTTAGTTTTTCTAACTGGGAATGTATCGGTTGTATCTGATAAAGTTACCTATCATCTTCTTCTCTTTCATCATGCTGTTATCTTATCTGTTAGCTGTTATCATACAGTGTTTCAGACATCACGGGTGCTGAACATTGCACCGCATAAGGACTGTATGAAGCTAGATACCGTATGCATGAAACGCCACTCTGGGAAGCTTGTGCTGCAGCTGAGAAAGCCGGCTATTGGGTGGCTGTGTAACAGTAAATGGAAGGAATGTGGAACCAAAATGTGTACATTTCCCAGCAAAATGCCTAAACATTCACATCACATGACTCTCTCATAGTCCAGAAATAACGTGTTTTTTACTGTTAGCACAATTCCTCACATGGCCAATGCACCTCTTTAGATTGGCTTCGTCTCTAAACTGAAATATGCGATTCACTTGTATAACTGTGAAACATGATAAAACTGGCAAAATTAGTTGCACTTTCCCCCTCTTAGTTTACCTAAGCACATCAGGAAGTGGCTTCTGAGGTCAATTTTGTTTCATCTTTTTTTTTTTACCAAAGCAGGGTGTGTTGGCACATGTTCCGCTGAACTATTGTGTTGATAGATGAAATAGTGTTGTGTTCATACTTTTTTTTTATACTATCTACCCCAATGTTTCATCATCAATGTTCATCATCAATGTTATGCTGTGAAACAATACACAAAATATCTTGTTATTGATGCTCTGCCACAGCCATTTCATAGATATCTACAGTGCCTCTATTGCTTGTAGTGTATACAAAGTAAAGTCTACCTTGTCCAACAAATTGATGATTTTTTCACATTATTTCACTGTTATCATAGTTGATTCATATACTGTATATATACTTCTCCTTATAATACAGAAAATCACATATTTTTTTGGTATTTGTATCACACTTTGTTTTGCCTCTCCGCACTTGCGAACGCTGTGTAACCAAAGCAAGAAGGCAGTTTATTTTTCCCTGTTAACATCTGTCAGAACCTGTGCTGACCTCTGACCTTTTATCCCAGGAGATGCCAGAAGTCAATGTGACCTGGTCCGGCGACGGTCCCTGTGCACTCGATTCAGTTCACATTGCAATCGCCGTGGCGACAGACAAGGGCCTCATTACCCCCATCATAAAGGATGCTGCTGACAAAGGAGTCCAGGAGATCTCAGCTAATGCAAAGGTAAATTCAAAGGTGTGACAGAATTTAAAGATAAGAAATAATTGTAAACTATTCCTTCTGTTTTCATATGTTACGAGGCAGGAGTTGTCCCTTTAAGTCTATTTGCGAGGGTGAGGTGGGCGGGGGGCGACATGGAGTTTAGCTGTTGATTTGTAATGGGATTAGATTAAGGAGGAGTTGAACCTTGACTGCCGCCCAACTATATTGGAAATATATATGTATATATAGTCCCTTTTTTCCCTGTTGTCAATCATATCTAATAGGGCAGTTTTAGAACAGCTGTATAGATCTGTAGTAGGGATGTCCACGGTTAACCGATAAGAATAATTATAACCGATTAATACTATTAGTTAAACAGTTAAGAAAAATAATAAAAGTCAGGTGGGATCCCGGCCCCTTGGAGGTCCGGGCTCACCACCTGTCCGTCTCACCTGCTCTATGGAACGTGAGCCCAGCATCCTGACATGCAATATGTCCAAAAAAACATAACATTTGTACATGTGGAAGTCTGTAATGTGAACATGCCATGCCAGGGCTCATATAGGCAAGGGAGCGCCATACTGAGCACATCATGTATATATATATTTTTTAGCGCCTCGTGTTTTTCAGTATAAACAGGCTACATTTAATCTTAAATCAGTTTATGAGCATTGGTAAAGGGTTAGAGAAAAAATTCTAAATGGACATACCTAATCTGAAGATAACTGATCATAGTTGGTTTGATTTTTGAGTTGTTGGGTTACGGGTCTCAGCTTTTACTGGCCACAGATGCTGTGTAAAGCCACAATGGTCAGCTCTTTCTCCTGCTTACAGTCAGCAGCTGGAGACAGGCATTTATTCACAAACGCATAAATATGCTCACAAAATCTGGGATGCATGTACAGACACACCCTTGATGGTTAGTCTCACTTTTTCTCATGAAAGACACACACACGCGGATCAAATAGATGAATTTCTCCAGATGAGGGTTGTGAACTTTATGTCTCTAACCAGCATTGACCTGCTGTATTATACCTACTGTAATATTCAGGGCCCATATGTATGCTGTTTATGTGTCATTGTTTTATAGAAGGATACATCATATTCTCAGGTTTGTAGATGCTGTAGTAGTGGCCTAAATGACAGTGGCTGATGTAATATTAGTATGACTATGGCAGTATTCATACTTGTGACACTAGTAGTGAGTATGTGGTAGTCTTTGCTGAATAGACAGTTTGTGTGTGAGAGTCAGTGAGAGTTGTGGAGGGAGACAGGGGAGTGGCTGTGTAATAAGTTTTAGAAGTACTTATACTCATTCAAGCATTCATGACTAAGCTGTAATTGTATAATCCATGCAAACCGATTTTGCAATAGATTGAATTGCTTCAGCCCGTGTATAGTTGTCTGTATCTGCTTGTCTGGGCAGACAGCTTAGCGCACTATTGCTAATTCTGTAAAATGTCAACTCGTTTTGAATAAGGTGCTTTAGTGCTGATGGAAATATGAAAGATTATGTTTTGCCTCAACATGCCTGGATTTGTTCTTCATGAAGTATTTTGTATTTGTTTTTTTGGTCAACCCTTTTAATTTATTTATTAAATTTCTGATATTATAGAACAAGGTTTTTCCTCAAAACACAAGACAACGCTAACAGCATGGAATATGGAGTGCAAGCAATTATAATGTTATGGTGTATTGCAATACAATACAGTCCTGCTTGAAAGTATGTCATCATTCATTTTTATCAATACCAGTATTTTTTATATGAAATAACTGATGTTTGTTTATCAATTCAACATTTTTCATCTCCGGAAATCAATCGTTAAAACAGATAAAACAAATGATTTGCCAACTTTTGTATGGGCAAAAGTTTGTGAACCCTGAGCTGCATTGCTTAAATCGAGCAGGTAAACACAATCAGGTGGGCCAAATTGAGTGATGAAATGGACCAATGTAACGAGAGATCTTTAGGGAAGAAATTGGGCTACACTAAATAAAACAGAGATTGAGTCAGGTCAGTTTAGGCTCACCAAAGTGAACCCATACAGGACAGACATGTCAAAAGGGAATAGAGTTATGATGTTGCACATTTGTCTGAGGACAGCTATAAATTAATTTAAAAAAAGTTTGAGCTCCATCGGTCCACTGTGACTGAACATCTGTCAAAGTGGACTTCCTTCAAAAATATCCACAAGCGCCACAAGAAAAGTAATTTTTCTGGTAAAGGCCAACCTAAACAGTATCCAAACTAATTTTGTTGAAAGTAATCAATTCAAAATATAATTTAAGACAACATTCAATTCAAGTTAAATAAAGTAATATAAGTTAGCGGTTATCAAATCACTACGTGGTTAAATGTTCCATCAGTAATGCATTTACACATGCACACACTGCAGCTGCTGTGAAACATGGGCAACTAACTATGTGGACATTTCAGAGCGCAAAAAGCTTTGCTCCCCATTGCTTTTCAGTTTGGTAATGCTTCTGCCTCGAGTTATATCTACATTTGCAAGTCCTTATTGGTCTCAATTTAAAAATTAACATGTGGCTTGAATAAAGCATTGAGAGGTCCCTGCTGGAAATTAATGGATGGAGTGGAACATCATACTGTTTTTGAATCTAAAGCTGCTTAAGATCTCAAAATCAAGTCTTCACTTTCTGTGTTGGTTTCCCTGCATGAACCTTTATGCTGGTACCCATTTGAATAAATACATTGACATTGTACATTTTGAAAGAAAGTCCGAACTGAGAGAAATAGCTTGGAAAGAGATAACAAAAGCTTTTCAACAGTAGCCTATACTCAACATTACAGGTATAGCATAGAGATTGAAAAGCTAATACTTGATACATATAGCGGTACAACTGGGAAACCCAGAGTTGCTTCTTAGTCAAGGCGTATCTGTTCATTTGCATGCCCACATTGTTACACCAATACCGTCAACGTTCTTTGTTCTTTATTGACAGATGCATTGTGTGTGTTTTTTTTTTTTCTTCCAAGGTTGATACTCTCATTCATGCTCTGTTAGAACAGAAGCTCATGCAGTAATGTGCTAGTTTTCCTTGCCAGATGTCCCCTCTTTCCTTCTGGGTGTTGCCAATTCCCTTTCTTCATTTTAGTATTGCACAGTCTGATAGTTTCCATTTATCTCAGCGCTTGCTATTGGACATTAAAGGGTAACCATTTTCTTGAACATGATTGCCTAAAGTTTCCTAAAAAATAGAAGTCTTTTGTGGTTAGTTGACAAGTTAGAAAATATTTGAAGTTTTAGTGCCACTCTGCTGGCTTAGCTTGGCTTGGTGTTAGATTCCAAATACAGTTTGATTTGTTTCCATTTATTTTTTGTGGTCTATTTGACTCATTGATGGGTTTATTTAACTACAGCGACGCTTACGAAAATTGAGAATGCTCCCCTGATAGGGTTCAGAGCGTGGTATTGAACAGCTTTTTAGCCAATACTGTGTGGGTTTAATAGCAAAAGCAGACCAGGAGCACAGGTGATATTTCACACATATTTCTTATGATTTGGATATGTGCTTTGTCTGATATGGCAGATAGCATGTGTGCATTCATCTTTGTGTTGTTCAGTAAAACAGATCATTTAAATTACCGCCATTTAGTTAATTCCTATAATTCCCAATTTTAAATATTCCCAAAATTCCCCAGACGAAAGCTTCCTGAAATTTCCCAGAAACGTTCCACCCCTTTGCAACCCTAGTTGAATGACATGTCATGTTTCCACAGGCACTGGCCCAGAAGGCTCGAGATGGGAAACTTCTACCTGAGGAATACCAGGGCGGCTCATTCAGGTAAGCCTAAAGGCCAGGACACACCAGTCCGACTACCCGAAAATGGTGACTGCCGATTCAGGGAGCTCCAGTCTTCCCGTCGCGGCCGAAAAAGTGCAAAGAACACACTAAACCGACTGTTCCCTTTCCGTACGCTCTGCGCTTGCGCGGGACGTAATGTCTCCATAACAGCAGGCGGCGCTAATCTGTATTGTGGCCCGAAAAAATACGGAAGCCGGAAATGATGGGACGGCTCTCTAGACCATAAACATAAATAGAAATACGTATTCATATTTATGGACCATAAAGAGCACCATTTTTAGCAAAGAGTGTCGAGCATGGTGTCGAGCAGTCAACAAGGGTTGATGCATGTGAGTAATCGCTGAACGAAACAAACAAACACATTAAAACGATGGCTAACTGTTGTTAGCTGTTTGTGCTACCCGCCTCACTTCCGGGCTTCACTGATTCGCTAGCCCTCCACAAATCAAATTGCTCAAATGGGGCGGCAGTGGCGAAGTGGGTAGGGTGTTCGCCTCTGGTGTGCAGGGTCGGAGGTTCGATCCCCCGTCTCCCTGCCACATGTCGAAGTGTCCCTGGGCAAGACACTGAACCCCGAATTGCTCCCGATAGTTAGCTTAGCACCCTAGTGCTAAGCCTACCCTGCGTGTTAGCTGCTGCTATCGGTGTATGAATGTGTGTGTGACTGGGTGAATGTGTACAAAAAACAATGTAAAGCGCTTTGGGTCTGTGATAAACGGAGATATAGCGCTATACAAGTCCATTTACCATTTCAAACTGAAAGACTGTCCGCCGCCGATTGAACATGTTCGGCTCAAAATAAGCCCGACGACATCAACTACGACCGATTTCATGGCACACACTAAACAGATTCGTGTCTCCGTCCCCTCGAAACTCTACGACGGCGATTATCGGGCCGGTGTGTCCTGGCCTTAAAACACGCACCATGTCTTGGGTTAGAAAGAGACCTAAGGAATGTCTCATGACCAGTCTGTCTCCTTCAATATTTAATAGAACTCTTTACATTTTCTCAATTCAATTAACTGTTTTTTTTTTATTATTTTTTTTTTAATGTATGGGAACAGTGGCCCATCTCTAACATCTCATTTCACCTAATAATTTCCTTTGTAGCTCAGTGATAAGATAGTGATCATTAATTTCCGTTATGACTCAAATCCGGTCCCGCAGATAGTCTATACATTATGCATATTCTACGATTGTGCTCCTGGGCGACACGTTACGATCAGTGGCTCAGCCATCAATTGCAGAAATAGGAAAGGAAGGCTTTTCAGCTCATTAGAATTAATGGTGTCATTTAGATATTAATGGGGTTTCTGTGTCAGGCAAGAGCAATGCATTCCTATGGAGAAAGCAGCCCACATTGTCCTCCTGAGGATATATGTGTACGCCCTTCCTCTCTTCCTTCTTTTTCCATCCCCAGAGCTACTAGTCTCATTAAGGCAAACAGCAAACTGCCCTCGGGTCAGTCCTTGCTCTATACACAACATTTAGGGAGCAATTTGCAGGCTGGTACTATACTGTATTAATCTTTACTGATCAGTGTCCTATTTTTGTAAATGAAATGTCCATAGCCAATTATATTATTATACTGAACTCACCCTCTCGTTTTGTTCATTTCCTCACTGTAACATTGTTTGTGTGCATCAGAACAGCCATTATTCCCACATAGTTCATAGAGTTTGACGAATGTAATATGTGTACTGTCTTCCCCCCACTTTCTTCACTCTGGCAGCATATCAAACCTGGGAATGTTTGGCATCAGTGGCTTCAGCGCTGTGATCAACCCTCCCCAGGCGTGCATCCTCGCTGTAGGGACCTCCAGGGCCGTGCTGCGGCTGTGCGAGGACAACCAGACCCTGAGCGCCCACCAGCTGATGACAGTCACTCTGTCCAGTGACGGACGGCTGGTCGACGACGAATTAGCTTCACGTTTTCTTGACAAATTCCGCACCAACCTAGAAAAACCACAGCGCATGGCCCTAGCATGTTAAAAATAAAAAGTGAGATAGCTGAAATATGAAAGGGATTCGAAAGGCAAACGCAAGAAACGCCTACATTACAAAGCCTGTATCTTGCTTTCACAAGCAGAGAGCTCTTAAAAAAGAAGTTGATCACTACTCGTTATTAGATTGAGGCTTACACAGTAGGTTTGTACATAGAATTACTTTCTGTTTGTGACGGTTTAACATTGGGCTTTGTGATGGATGAGTTAAAGTTGGCTTCTGCTTGAGTGGCAGAAGATTCTAGCAGTTGTGCCAATTATTACCGAAACAAACGTTGCATAGCAGGGTGCTTCCCACATACTATAATAGGGGGTGATTGTTATATCACACCAGAGTTGTACATATTTAAAGTTATTCCAGTTCAACTTTTGTGTTTCAGTCCCAGTGCATCTACTGTGTCACTAGTACATGTAAATGATTCTGTAAAAACACCCAATTTTCATTTGTCAAAAATATTTATAACTGAAAATCACTGGCTATGGAGGTTTCTAATATGATTAACCATTTCCTGCTGTTACAAAATTCAGAACAGAATCAAGAACTTAATGAATTTTGACATTCATGTTAATAGGTTTTAACTTATTTAAAAAAAAAATGTTGACGTCCCTGAAAACGAATCTTGTAACTCCATGTCTATTAAAAATTAACACAACCGTTTAAGTTTTGGTCTCCTTAGATACCAATAAAACACACACTGTTAAACCTTGAAGCGTGTGTGTGCCTCATTAAAAGATGTTTCTCCCCACCTTCTTGATGTTGCATGGCTACAACGGAAACCACAGATGTGTGTGTCTGTTTCCGTTTCATGAGAATCTAAAGAGATTGCATAATTATTTCATCGAAGCCAATTAGTATAATTTGCTAAGCTGTCGTGAGTATACAGGTCAGCCTCTGTTTGCAGATGTTTATCTTTGCTGTTAGCAAGCATAACAGCTGTTTACATAGGTATCAGCACCAGTCAAGCAGGGATTATCCTAGATATGCGTAAATGGGGCTTAGTATTTTTCTTGTCTTGTTTTTGTTTTCTTTTTGTTTTTTTCAGATGGACGAAGCTACTGAAATGGGGAAAATTGTATCACAGACTTTAACTTGTCTCCAGTTGGATTTCTACTGTACACACCACACACTTCTATCATCTTCAATTAGAAAAATTTGTGCAGTTAATGCAGTTTGACAGGACAAAGATCTTGCACCTTTTGAATTTTTTATGTGGTGCGCTAACTGATTTATTTTGGAGTTTTATGGATTTTCTAAATCTTTTTATTCACAATGTAGCTTGCCTAAGGTGAGTTGTTAATGCAGGTAGTAATGGAATACAGATAAAGTATCTGCATTAACATGTAATGCTATGTTGGCCAATGCTGACAGAAACATACTGTCTGAAGTGCCTTTTCCCCAACTAAGCTGCTTTTACTGCAACTCTTCACGCACTTAACCACTTTTAAATGACGGCAAAGCGAGGACATTTTGTTCTGTTGCTGTGGTATCAGATGGTGATGTGTGCATTGAGAAGGGAGACATACAGGCGGAGGAGGGGGAGCGTAAAGGCAATTGGCGGAGAACAGCTGTTTTCTACAGTATGCCCACTGTTCAACTAGCCACTTGCAGGCAAACACATACAAGGTCTTCCATGTTCCTCCTTAGTGACCACGGTAGCCTACATTCTTGTGAAAAAGTGAAGAGGAAAAACAGTGCCCTTAATAGTAAAGCTTGAATCATATCTGAATCATCGCTATAAAACAAGGTTTTATTTGTTTTTGTTGTTTTTATGTGACTGATTTGATGAGCATGAAATGTCACTATTACTTATATTACTTGTTCATCTTTCAAATGTAGTTTGTCTTACATTCTAAGTTGACATTTCCTTTCATAATTTTGTATTATATTGTATATTTGCTTTTCAGAAAATTGCACAGAGTTTATACAGCACACGGAGGTCATCTTCTAACTTCTGACACCATCTGCTCTCAGCCTAAGACAGCCTTATCCACTTCTTCTACTTACGTCTTGATGGATATAACTACAACCACTGTATTTATTTGTGGGTATTTATCTATGTGCACACCTTCAACAACTGCTGGGAAGAGATATAGCTCCGCGGATCAACCCGAGATATACCATCAAAGAACATATAATGCATCACACTGTTAAATGGCAGGAAGTCGACACAAATTTGCTGTGTAGGCACAGGGTGTTAGCAGCCATAGATTGGATGGCAGATATGTAATTCTACCAGTATACTGATAGGAAAAGAGTGCTCAGAAGCTGGCGATAACCAACTAAAAACCTTGACATGTTGATCAGTTGTCTCTTCTTGTGCCATAGCCTAACTGTAATAATGAAATGTGTGCAGCCATACAAAGCCCCTTTGTGCCATTTGTATGCAATGACCTTCTAATATTTATAATTAAGCGGACTATTACTGCTGTTGATGTACTACCCTTTCGCTGTTCTAATATGACCTTACTGTATGAGGGTGACATCATGTTCCTTTATTAGAGCTTCCTGCAACTTAATATTGAGCTGGACAACTTCTGCATTTGCTGAAGCAGAGCATACCGCTGAACAATGTCTTTCCAAATAACAACATAACTCAACTGCAAAATGCACCTGAACAGACTCTTGACAATTCCTGGGCTTTACTGCCACAGTGTGACATTTACTCCTCTGACTGCCGCCTGACAATCTCTGCTAACAGTGTAACAGCTGGACAAGATAGCTGACGGACACATGGAGGCAGATCGGTTCCCGCCAAGGTTTTGATGAACTGTGTGCAGGGTTTTGAAGATAGTGAGAGGGCTGGAGGCTGGAGTGTAAGGTCACACTCATGGACAACACAGCATGGTGCAAGCTGATGGAGGCAGTTGCCATGGACACCAAAGTGGGCGAGTTTACACGTCTGTTGTGCTGATATTTGGATGTCCTTCAGATGTTAGACATTGTCTGGTGAATGTGTTGGTACAAACAACAGAAGTCATCAAATGTCATATGGGTTTTGACTACCTATCCAATGAGGTGTTGAAGGTTGTGGTGCAGAACCCCATTCTACCCCACACCCATTCCTAAGCCTCCTTTCAGCCCTCCTGGGTTGTATCAAAGCATTGAACCTTTCATGTACGTACAGTATGAGTCATGTGGCTTTCATATTAAAAGAAATGAATCACATCACAATGGATTGGATTTAAAAGATGAAAATGGATTTCACAAGGTAGGTAGTGGTTTGTGAGGATACATTCAGGATCAACGAGGAACTTGCCCACTTATGAAAAGAACCTGAGGGTTGTATCATCCAACAATGGACCATTTTGTCTGCTTTGCCTCTCAGGAGTCCCTCCCTGCCTCTTTCTTCTGACCTCACGGCTCACACATATTTCTGTGTGGACAGGCTTTGTGAATAATCACCAGGGTTGGTGAGAGGCTTGCCCTCATCCACATTATCTCACGCTCAAGTTTGTTCAACCATTGTTGACAGGATTTCCTCTGGTCTCCCCGTTTTCCCTTACTACCAGCACTTCTCTGTTCAGTCGTCTTTTAACTGGGATGCAAACTGGGACTTTTGCTCGCAGAGCCTCATACTTCCACATCCTTCTTCTGTCTGAGTTCATTTAGAACCGATTGTCATGTCTTTGATGAGCTTCCTGTACCGCTCAACTCAAAGCGACCTGTTTGAGTGTTCTGAATGACAACACGCCTGAATTATACAGAAGAAGAAAAAAACGTACAGCATCCGCACCCGTTTCAACTGTGAGATTACTGTGGTTTATCATCAGCATGCTGACTGAGAGTATGACCCAGAGTGGGGATGACACAGGACATTCCAGATGGCTATACAGCACTCTGTGACACTCACTGTCCAAACACGCCCGCTCTGCTGTCCTGGCACCCAAACACAAGCAAGGCCCTACTGTGTTGATATTGCACAAAGCCTAGCCTTTTGAAGCACTCCAGTCATGCTCCCATCATGACGCCAGCATAGCTCATTCGGCCTGAGACACTGTGAGGCAGAGCTCATCAACAGGCCTGAGGTATACACAACAAAAGACACACTCTGGACAACCTCCCTCACCTTATCAAAGACCTCGAGCACATGCAACAACATATTGTAAGTTAACAGGGGGAAGTGGCAACAAGAAGTTGATATGAAGACACAAATATATGTACAGTAGCCTATATTTAATAGAAAAAACAGAGATTGCACTTCTGTCTTTCTATGAATCAGATTAGAATGTGTGAACATTTAAAGGGGAAGTCAGCGATTCTGGACACCGCTTGTCAAATTCACTTTTTGTCAAATTCAGTGATATATTCAATATCTTCTCATGATCTGCTACCATGTCTGTGCTGTGTGCGCTGAAAAAAGATCAAGTGTTAATACACAGGCTTGCTGCTGGCTATGGTTGGCTCCCTTTGTTTACATACGTATTGTTTAAATGTCCGTTTACATAGCCTAGGCTTATGTATTAACACTGGATTTTGTGTCAGCCCACACACAGTACGGACAGGTAGCAGATCTCAGAGATATTCACTGATTTTGACATTAAGTGATTTTGACAAGCGTTCCCCATAATCGCTGACTCGACTCTACCTTTAACGCTATCCTTGTAACTAGCTGATATATTGTCCGACATTACTCTGCACCAGTAGGCTACACAACGTCTGTGCAAGCACTCATTGGCTGGATGTTTAGACAGTGATGGTGGATTTCATCTCACTGCTCTGGGTACGTATATGGACATCTTGCAATCTGTTCTAGTCGCATTCCAGTGACTGTGCAGGGAAAAAGGCACGTTGCCTAAAAGGAATGCCATAGAGGAGCCATAACCACAAGGATTCCCAACCACATCGTCTGATGAGAAAGCATGTTTGTTTCCTCACTGAGTAACCATCATGGAAATGTTTATTTATTTATTTTTTCCTGGATGCGTATTGGCTGACTCAGCTGTCTGTGTGTGTGTATGTGTGTGTGCTGCTGTAACGTCACACAGCCAAGATAGACAGATAATAACCATGGAGCATTGGTTAACTGGTTTATTATTCTGTAAAATCATTATTCAGGCTGGTCTGGCCACAAATAAGCTTCATGCCTCTTGTCTTCCTTGTGTTCTACCAAACCCACTTTACACTTACTAAATGATATGACCCACATATCCATTAGGTCCCATTCATTCATGGTTACGCAGGTTATCAAATATGATGAATGGAACTCAGGTGAACAAGTTTATTGAGCGGTTAAGTGTTCTGTGAATTCCTTCTTTTTCAAGTGTTGACCAATATATTCTTCTTTGTCTAGCCTAACATTGACAGTATGATTGTTAAGTTTTTTGTATAAAGAGTTAGCCATCGTAGCAGTGCAAACATTGACCCAGCAATCCATCAAAGGAGCACATTGTCTTTTCAGTGTGTCAATGTTGTTTCTCATAGGGCAGACATTGTTCTGAGAGAGGGAAACTAAGGAGATTTTTTTTTCTTTCTCTGTAATTTTCAGTTTCTATCTCTTCTATCTCCTTTGCGCTAATTTTTTTTAGCATAATGTTCTTCTTTTTTATTTGCAGTTGTAAGTTGAAGTTTGGTTTATATAGCCTATCACTTTTAATTTAAGCATGTTTGCATTACATAGTCTTTAAGTAAGTCAAAATAAGGCCACTTTTATCTACTGTATTTAGCGTATTTCCTACACAGAGGGAAGTGCAATGTTGAAACGAAACCATGAAATAAAAAGTGTATACCTCATTTCATGTTTGTTTTTTTTCATGCCGTAAACAAGCTTGTTTCTTTGCTGTTATTGCTTTTGATGGAATACAAATAAGTGTCACTATGGCAACGGCTAAAAGAGGAAGTGGCTGGCTAGTGTTTGTTCTTGTAGGGTTAGGGTTAATTTAGAGGAACAAGTGTGAATCATTCTGAAACTGTTTCCTTGTTTACCTTTATTACCCTGTGTTAAATTATTGGTGGGCGAGAATTCAGATATCAGAAAAGATAAATAGATTGAATATGTATATTCATAGTTAATAGTCAATGGGAAACTATTATTATTTCAATCTTACTATTTGAATTTAAGAATGTCTATCTCTCTCCTTTTATGGCCATTTGTAAAATGACTTGCCCTAATGCTGTAATCAGGGGTTTGCACCAAACCGGGGGTCACTGAATGCTAAAGGAAGTTGAGGGGCTAGTCCCAGTTCTCCAATGTGAGCACATTGTTCAAATTGTCTTTGGAATTGTTTCCCAATGAGTTCAACTTCTTCCCTTTCCTGTAGGATTATGTAAAGATCATTATTGACTGTGTGGTGTGGATAATGTTTGTCTTTGTGTTCAGGTGTACTGTGGTATTTTTAGCCATGCTATTCATGTCGCTCTATAAGGCAATGTCAGTCTTGTTGACAGTTGGTTGGTTGGTCCAGACTGAATTACCTCCACAACTGTGAGATGGAAATGATGTCCATGCATTGCAGGTTCCCCTCAAGCACCACCATGACATGTGTTGCTTTGGGAGGAATATCTCACTATCTCACACTATTAGATGGATTGACGTGAAATATGGTGCAGAGAGGCTATCATGGACCACCCCGCGTAAATAATAATATTTTTAAGGGATAGCCTACCTTAACTTTTTATTTAGTGTAATAATCAGGTTAATTTGCTCAATACTTTGTTTAATTTACATACATATTATATAGATGTAAATTAACAAACAAGCAGGTAGCCTATAATATGCTACCTGCTATAATACATAATTCCCATTTGCTTCAGCTGTAGCCTTATTTGTGTGAGTGCTAACTGGATACCATTAGCTTGCTATTACACATAACAGAGATGTAAAGTTAAGTTAACATTACTCCTGCTTAAGAACAGAATGTTAGCTTTGTAAATTTAAACTTCCTGTGTTTTACAGCTGAAGTAAGAGGTTTCCGGTTGAGAAGCATGACTAACTGCAAATGTTCTGTGTTCATGTGGTTTCGAGTTGGTTTTACCATTACCGCAAATGTCCCTGTTTGACACACCCTTGTGGAGCCCTGGCTAAATTAGCTATATTGCTGTGATTTAAATGTAATAACCTGTTGAGTGTAACAACAATTATGGTCAAACTGATGGGCCAATGTATCTGCCCCATGACTCCAAAGTTAAAAAAGTAAATAAATTAATAAAAATAAAAACTTTAAGAAGATATGGGTGTGTCTCTTTGAAATGGACACAGGGCTGAAGAGAAGCTGCGAGGAGCCCAAGGGCGCAGAGACAAGAAAGTCAGATGAATTGAAAATGGAGTGAGGGCTGAACAAAGGACCAGATGGGCTCTCAGAAACTATTGCTGTCAGGAACATGAAAAGAGGGAGAGAGAGAGAGGGAGAGAGAGTGGGAGACAGGAGGAGGGAGGGAGGAAGTGAGGAGGGAGACAAGGACAAGCAGCCAGACAGGAGGAGGAGAGCGCACCTTCATCTCATAACAAATGGACGAGGGGAGAGAAAGAGCAAAAGAGGGAAGTAGAGGCTGTGTGAGGTGGGGTGGGAGGGGAGGGGAGGTGTGGCAAGTGTGGGAGAGGCAGAAGGGTGTGTGTGTGTGTGTGTGCTCACATGGAGCGCTTTCCCCCCTCCAGCGTGGGTGCCACTAGCGTATTGTGTCTTTCGGTCAGAGGATAGAAAAGTTGAGGCAAAGTCTGAGTCAGCTGCAGCAGCTACCAGACAAATTCAGCAACTCCCATACCCAGTGACAGGTTTCTTGTCTCTACCTCTCTTTTTTTATTTTTTTTCTACTACTCTCATTCACTTCCTCTCTCTCTCTCCCTCTCTCTCTCTCACACACACACATACACACACACACACACACACTCATACAGACACACAAACCACCCGTCACTTCTGGCAGAGGGGTAGTCAGGACCACAGGAGGAACTGTTACACACCTTGACTTCCAGCTTCTCACCCCAGCTCTCCACCAGACCCTTTGCCCAGGATGTGGACGCTTCTCTTGGGGGTCACCTTTGGATTACTGGCCTCCTCCAGGTCGGAAGATCTTAAAGGTGAGGTTAGAATGTGCCTTTTGTCCAGCGTATGTTTCTTTGTTTGGGTATGTTCTGTTGTGGTTGTTTTTTTCTCTAACCATATTCTGCCAACATTATGCCTGGCATGGCTGACCGGCTGGCAGCACTCCTTTGTTGCCAGACTTTTAGGACCATATGGTAATTGTTTTGTTTTACCCTTCTTGAGCCTGGTTGAGAATTGAAGTAAGCATTCATGTAAAGACAAGACAGTGAAAGAAAGAAGGGCTTGCTCCTACTGCTGTTGCTGTTGCTTGTAGAATGGATGAGTGGATGCCGGCAGAGGAGCGTGTGCTATTACACCAACACAGACAGGCTTACGTCTGGCTGAGTCTGAGAATCCTGACAGACACAAAGGGAGACCGGCGCTCTCTCGCTCACTCTCTGTCTCACACACACTCACTCGCCGGGGAAGTCAACCTTATATTATAGATGATTTGTGCATAGCTTTCAAGGGCGAGTTCTTTTTTTGTCCAGGTATAGAAGCCACAATGTTTCTTTCTTTACTCTTTATTGCTGTGCTCCTGCTACAGCTAGAGTCTATAGCTTGCCATGCTTAATGATGCTTTATTCTCTGACACAAAGGATGTTCAGCAATCGATCTAGCTTTTCACCCCTCACTGTATCTCCCCCGTCTTGTCTTTTGTCTCTTCCTCACATGTGCTTCTCTGTGTGTAAAGGGGTTTGATTGGATTTGTTGCTCGGAGCACTATATCTCCGGAGGTGAAGTCGGTACTGAATCAAACAGGTTTGGGTTTGTCTGGCTAGTTCCCTTAGGAGTTGGTTGTGGTGGTGTGTGTGTGTGTGTGGGGGGGGGGGGGGTGCTGTTCACAAAGACTCCCACTGGCACTGCGCCAAGGAACAATCAGCATCCAGCTATAAATTTGACCAGTATTTAAGGGGAAATAAAAAGACTACAAAGGCAGCTTGTATGTGTACTGTAAGCCCCCTCCCTCCCTGTGCTTCAACATGTGTTTTGGTGGTTCTGAAGGTTCCTTGTGTGCTGAGGAGGTGTGTGTGTGTGTGTGTGTGTGTGTGTGTGTGTGTGTGTGTGTGCGTGTGTGCGTGTGTGTGTGTGTGTGTGTGTGTGTGTTTGTGGATGTACCTCTATGTTTTAAGTATTGAGAGTAATGGGTGTCTGGCAAGAAGTTTCCTGCGGCGATTACAGCTACTCCTGATCCAGACTTTGTCTTTGGACCTTAAAGTAGTGGCTGTGTTTGGCCTGAAGCACATCTTTAAGAGCAGGACTCATAGGCTGGTTAGTTCATCACGATAGATATTTGCTGGCTGAGTACGTTTGTCTTCAGGCCCAACATAGCATCTATATATTTAAAAGTTAATATACTTTAATTTATTTAAAAAAAAATGCACTATATTGTATCCCCAGTAGTGACTGGAAGTGCCTCAAAATGAATGATAGTCCATTCATAATTCAATTTAGTTTTTTTCCCCCCTGTTAATTCCAATTTGAATTAGTTTAATCCATTTAAATTCCTATTTACCTGTGCGACCACTGTGACGAATGTAATAAAAATCCATATAGCGTCATTTCAATTAATCGCAGCACTTATCGCAGAATTTTTGATTTCAGTTGGTCATGAGACTGTGTAGTCAACTTCCAAATGTCAATATTTGTTTTGTTTCTTGTCTCGACCCCAAAGTTAGTTACCTGCTGATAATGATCAGAATGAATATGTATGCAGAGCTTTCAACTTGTTTTCTCTATCACACACACACACACACACACACACACACACACACACACACACACGTAATCAATCACACACACACACACACAATCAATCACATACACACACACACACACACACACACACACACACACTCAAATGCATGCACTTGGGCCACCATGACCGCTGGACTTCCTGCAAAATGTGGTCATATTTTGCCTCCTTGGCGTAACGACCCCTTCTGCATGCACCCGTGTCATGTTTCAAGGTAAGGGGCGGTCAGGGGCCCCTGTGGACTGGTACAGGGCCCTGACAAAGACGGCTTGTGCCTGTACGGAGTCTGAGTACCATCTCCTGCCACCTGAGACTCTCAGACACGTGTTTGCCCTCTCTATGTACCCTCTACAAACCAGCCTCCTTGAAACTGAATGGCCCTGCACCAATATCTCATATAACTCCTCCCCCCTTTTCATTTACTCAACCTAACCTTGTGCATTTGACTCTGAATGAACTGTTCTTAAATGATGGGGTGCAGGGGTCTTCTTATTCCAGGTTATGTATATCTGGTTGTGTGCTATTAAATCTCTAATGTACTTTTTAAAACCTTATGGTGAGTTTCAGGATCACTATATATGCACACTGCCCCCGTCAGCGCTCCCTCCTCATATACACTAAAGTCTTTGTGTCCTTGGGAAAACGGCTCAGAAAGACCTCTGTAATGTAGGCCTACACACGTCCTCCTGCATGAAGCAGTGATTTCCTAACTCACTGTATAATCAGGCACATCAGCAAATTATTCTGGAGCTATTCTTTCATTTGAACCATAACAACACTGAAATGGGAGACATGAGACATAAAAACAAGATGTATTTTTTTTTACTTTAGAGGAATATTTTGACATTTTGGGAATTAAAAGATGTTCTTTCTGGGAATTACAAGAGAAAACAGACACCACACTCCTGTTTTAAAATGTTAACAGTGGGGCCAAAGGGGGGCATTGGCCTAGCCCTAGCATAAAGACTGGAAGCAGAGGATAAACGCAAAGTGTCATTTTTACATTTCTATTTGTGTATGGATTAAACAGAAAATATGTATTTTTTTTAAGAAAACATTTTCTATTTAATCCATGACAAATAAAAAAAATAACATTGGAGGGAGTAGACATGTGCCACTGTTTCCATTCTGTGTGGTTAGCTATGCTAACTGCCCCTGGTTCTCAGCAAGGAAGTGAATGATACGCTATTTCCCAAAAATGTGGCACTATTTTTGAAAAGTACGACAGATATTCATGAAAATAACTATAAATTAATATGTCTTTTCTTCGACACAGCTTGACAGTCAATAGTGTCGGCAAAAACAGCCAGTGAAGGATTTCTACAGTGTTTTCAAGTCTTTTGTTTCCATCATTTTCCTTGAACATCTAATCTGAATGCTTGAAAAGAATGTTGGAGGTCAGGTTTCTTATCACAGCTAATACATTTGGATTCATTGGAACCTTATTTTTAATTTAGAGGAGAGCTTTAAGGTTTATGAAAAGGGGGGAAAAGCACAGCTGCCTTTTTTCTATTTGAAAGAAAGCTGGGCTGCTTTCAAAAGTCTATGTAGTGGGTTGAGGTTAGGGGACACAGAAGGTGGTAAAAGAAAATGCCACTGTAGACAGAATAACAGATAGTGAGAGCACTTGTTGTGACCTTCAGTTAGCCTAATGTTATGACTGTGTGAGAGAGTGTGTGTGTGTGTGTGTGTGTGTGTGTGTGTGTGTGTGTGTGTGTGTGTGTGTGTGCGTGTGAGTGAGAGTGTATAATAGGCTATGTGTGTCCTCAAACATATTTGCACCGGATCTCACGTTTCACGTGTCCCACTGGCCCGGTGGACTCGTGACCATTGAATAGAAGACAAACCTGCTGACAGCACAACTTTACTCGAGTGTGATAATGCATGACACTGGAGCATTGAAGCGGTGATGGTTATAAGGTCTTTCTCAGAGCCAGCTGATGAACTGTGGCGAAAAGGAATTTATAGTGTGACATATACAGTGGACTGTGTGTTCAAGCATGGAATTCCTGCAGTCATGATGTGTTGATAAAGCCATTTGAACATTTTAAATCAGTGTATCAGAGGAAAGAGAAAAAATGCATCAAATGTAATGTGGTGTTATTTATATTGACATCAAGACACTGACTGGCTGTCTTGCTGGCCTGAATGCTGTGTCATGGCTCTTCAAAGGCTAAGCTGATCAGCAGACATTCAAGTTTGTTTGGGTGCATCTGTGATCTGCCTGCATGTTTTTATGCACCTGCATGCAGGGGGGTAATTCATACTTTATTGCTGGCCTGGAAAAGACAAACAGAAGGTAATGAGTGATAACAAGACAAAAGGAGAGGGATGTGAAGTGAGTGAGTGGAGAGTCGGGTTTGTCTATTACTTCTAGAGCAGCTGGAGGTTTTGGCAAGACGCTGTGTTAAAGCTCCCTCTTCTCTCAGGTTCTGTACACACAGACTTTGCAGTCTCCTTGGTTTCGACTCTATTGGGTGACAATGGAGCCTTTGGGGAGCCAGTGCCTTGGCAAATGCAGGCTTCTCCACTGTTTAAAGGCGCCCATGATTCTGCGATGTAACTCTCACCCCTCAGATGCTTGTCAGCCATCTTTTTTCAGATCCCTGATGCTCCCTTTGATCTCCCTGGGCAAGGCCAGCCACCCCGTGTATGTGTGTGTGTATGTGTGTGTGTGTGTGTTGAAGAGAGAGAAGCACACAAAACGGCCTTACAAAACAAGAGTTGGCACTAACTCATGTTGCCCAACTGCCACTAACAGCAGAGAGCACAACTTCCTTCTGCTGCTAGTGCTCTGTTTACTCAAAACAGCCAGTGGAAAAAAATGGTGTTTTTTTTTAAATCAAATGCACTCTCTTAGAAGACAGTGTACTTCACTGCAAGTGATATGCATGGCCACAAAATAACAAATTGGCAATTTAAAAGATTCCCTTAAATGTTTAAGGGTTTTACTAATAGGTTGCGGCATATCAAAGTCTTCCAATTTGGATATAAATATCTCTAGTTGGAATAATTGCAACGTACAGGAGTTATCATTGAGGCAAAAGCAATATTTTGTCTTATGTCGTCTCAATATTTTAGCATATTCTTGTGTTTCTTACGTGCGTTGGCATGCCTCAATGCAGGGTTGAGCATAACACATCAGTACAGTTAGTTGCTGGAAAGTGCACTTCTCTATTGACTGGGGGCCGGGGCAGAACTATCAGAGCATGTGATTAATGCATGTGATGTTTGAGTACATACTGTTATTTACAATACAATACAAATAGACACAGATAGAGTCAATTTAGCTTATATCTGAAACTCCAGATAAAAATTCACACAATTTTAAATTGCAGAACACTTGTTTCTACATTATATTGTACAGGAACTGTTCTTACTAGGTTTTTTCTTAAGTTGGTATATTTGTGCAGGCTTATTGTTTGCAGCTAAAACAGTAACCCTGTATTGGTCCTCCAGGAGACTGGAGTTTGCTCAAAAATTGTGAGCCAGGTGTGACTGCAGATTCGATTTGTGTTTGTTTATCTGCCAGGTTTCACCACATGAAGCTCAGACCTGACACCACATGTTATTTGCGGGGTTTGGTGTTTGCTGCTGAGTGACTTTACTTGAGACATCTTTGAAACCCCCTGCATCTGTCACCATGGTTGCACTATAAAACACACCAAACAGATTCTGTGCATGAGCAGTACAGATTTCAGGGTGTTTGTGGTTAATGCTTTTGTTTCCTGTTATGCAAATCATCTTCTCTTATAAACAATATTAGATATGAAACCCCAGAGGAGCTGTGCAACTTGCTGCATTGCATTCAAATTGAAACCTTTCTTAGAGTTTTGCAGCACAAAACTAAAAAAAAAAAAAGTCAGAATGATCTGTTGAGCCTTCACAGGATCACAATCAGTTTCCTGATCACTTTCAAATGATCACCCGCTCATCAAGGAACTTCCTGGGTGTTAAAACCCTGAAATCCTTTTTTTGTCAGTTACAACCATTAGTGCTTTTTGTAATGAACATGTGGCTATTTGAATTCGGAATGATCTACAGGTGTACACATACACATGCTGTCATTTCCCTGAGGTCCCTCCTTTAGTCAGGCAAATAGGCATACGCAAATATGCAACAAAACAAACCTGCACTGATCTGATCTGATTTTGTACAAAAAGTTAGGTATGAGTAGGTTGTTTTATGGATTTCTACCTAGTTAGTTTGACTATTGAATTGGATATATGTAGACTATAAAGGGATGGTTTGGGTTCTACCTTTTAATTGTCCAAATAAGGATCCAGTTGAATAGAATACAACTAAGACGAGTCAGCCAATTGCCAACAGGGGTTTTGACATCCTGGCAACCCAGAAATGTGTTCAGTAAGCTACATTTTCGTTCTGAAATTACTTTTTTTTTTGTATACAGCAGATGTGTTGAGCCATCAAATCCACTCTCAGGGCAATGTTCGGTATACTGTAGCACTTTGTTTGGTGTACAATGTGCATAGTGTGTGTGCAAACCTTGTCCATTCTCCTCTTAGTGATATGTATAAACTCGTTTGCATGCTTTATTTAGAACACAAGAAAAGACAGTTCGCAAAGTAGCCTATGTAAGCTGAACATTGCTGAGTATGTTGCCTGTCTCAGGATAGGTCCGATTTTCTCTCCTCCTTTGATCAAACCATTCAACTCGTGACTGTAAGGAATACTGTCTAAAGCAAAACATCCAAATGAATATTTATGCTCTATCTCAATGTCTGCTTTTTGTCAATATGCTTTTTAACTGTTCTCGACTGGAACCGTTTCCAATCTCCAAAAATATTGCATTCCCTCCACAGCCATTACAATTTCCGATGTACAATTTGTTCCCTTCACTTCAGTCCTTTGACTGCACTGTGGTTCCCTGTTACCGGCTAGAAATGATTTAGACATTGGGTTAGTGCTACAGTGAAGAAAATAAATGCAATAACAGACTGTGTAAGTAAGACCTGTAATATACTGAACCTGTATTCCCCCCCCCCCCTTTTCCCCTACAGTGCATATTCGCAGCTGCAGCTATGCCGGGGTGTTCCTGCTTCAGGGAGAAAGCCGTCATTCGCTGAGCTTTGACATGGCTGGAAAGGTGTGTGAGCAGCAGGAAGGAACCTTGGCAAGTGTGGAAGAAGTCCAGTCGGCCTATGAAAATGGCATGGAAACATGCAGGTAAACCAACAAGCCTTAGGTCAATAATAACCTTTAATCAACGTTTTCATTTACTGCTTTTTTAATCAAATGGTCTTCCAGTTTTACAACACACCAATTATGTCATGTGGTAGACAGTAAATGTGTAATAAAGGAAATCCCCAGCTGTTCCTCAACTGCCTTTGTCTCTACTTCTCCTTTAGTATGATGTAGTGTGTTTAAACCTGGCTACTTGGAGACAGATGGCACTCTTTATCAACAAATGTCTCAACATTTGCTACAAATTGTGTGAAATTATGCTTTCTTTTCAATAATATTTTTGTGCCCATTCAGGAATGGCTGGACCCGCAATGTGAGCACTGCCATCCTTAGGCGCACGCACCATGAAAACTGTGCAAAGAACATGACCGGGTTTATCACAAATACACGTGTGGAGGCTGAGGAACTCTTTGATGCCTACTGCTTCGATGACCAAGGTGAGTAAAACTACAGGAAAAAGGCATGTTTCACTTACACAGGGCAGTCACACCAATTTACAGTTTGCATTGTGTTACCTTTGCTTTCTGTTTCCCCCATGTTCTAGTTGGGCCTAAGAAGAACTGTAAGAAAGCATTTGCATGGAGTCCACCCACAGTTGCGCCAGGTTGGTACAATATTTAATACACTTGTTACCCATTGTCAACATAAAGGTCAACAACTAATCAACTGAAATTGAAGCTCACCAATTAAAGAATTACAAATGTTTAACGTTTTTATATAATTTGACGTTCTGAAATACTGTCTTCCAGTTACGGTTGTTAGGATGTCAAAATAAAAAGAAATGCAGGATTTAAATTCTGTTAAACTAATAAGATGATGTGAAAATTCGGTAATGTTGTAGACTGCTCAACCACCCTGAATGACTTAGGAACAACTGTGAGGAAATAAAACTAAATCTAACTTTTTATACCTCACTTTGATCTACTAACATGATCTTGGTGAACACCAACATCCTGTCAGCTCCTGGCTATATTACGTTGTATCTGAAGTGGGACACCCATATCAACTTTAGCTTACTGTTTACGATCCATTGCTTGTGTCTGTGCTGTTTGTTTTCCGAAAACGAAATATTCCAATAACAGAATAATGATCTGTAAATATATAATATGAAATAAAAAAAAAAGTATCAATCTCCTTCTCAAGAAAGCAGACTACGGCTGTATCCCATTACAGAGACCGTCTCCTTGGTAGGACGCGGTCTTGCGGTCTATGAAGGCTATAGCCTATGAAGGCCGATTCGAAGGCCGAACCAGGGCCGAACAAGCGTTGTTAAACGGGACGGTCTCCGCAGGTCTCCGTTTACGAGCATTTCCGGTTTGCGTAACAAGCCGTTACCTTGCGTGAGGACTCGCCGCTCCTGTGCTGCCTAGCAACCCTGATAGCTGCCAACGGAAACAGCCTTGTCAACAGAGGAAAAAAGAAAAAGAAGTTGCCTACCAGACGAAAAGAAAAAAAAGTACAAGAAAAAAAGAAAGGAAGATAAAACTTAAGAAGATGGAGCAACACGTTGCTGTTTTGTTATTTTTTATTTTATTGTATGCCATCTCTGAAAAAAACGCAATGAATCATGGGATATGTTGGGCTGCGAAGGATACATCTGATGCAGCCTTCAAAACCGTGAAATGAAGGCTGCATTTCACAGCCGCATATGAGGAGCCTTGCAAGGAGCCTTGCAAATGGAACAACCTTTGCGCGCCGCTATGACGCAATCGGACTTCAAATGCAGCCTTCGTAGACCGCAACCCCTGAATCGAGATACAGCCTCTAACTGCTTTCACAAAAAGAGGATGCCCCATTGGTTTACATGAAATTTAAAAAGAAAAAAAAAATCAAAACTATAAATTGTATAGATTAAAATCTGCCAAGAAGAGAGTTGAATGATACATTGTTGTAAAGTGCATCAAAGTGCATCAAGAGGGACATGACTCTTTATGTACTATTTACATTACGCTTGCAGAATGCCAGTTTTTAAATGGCTGCCTGACATGATATTGTTTACCTATTTTGCTTCAACTGCTTAATACATGTTTTCCTGTAACATTGCATGATATGTCTCAGCATAAGATTTTGGAAAACTCAATAGCACTAACAAAGTCAACCATGCATATGTTTTTAAGTGTAAAAAAATAGTTGTTATTATCGCATTGTTAGTATGAATCATAGATAGTATATAAAATATGAATAGATGAATTGAAAAGGGAAAAGTTGGAAAAGTTTAAAATCCTGGAATAGAATGCTGAAAATTGTTTGAACCTCTTCTTAGAAAACATATCAAACAGCCATATGTGTGACTGTAACCATGACCCTTTCTTCTCCAATATAGCTGGACTAGCATCAACCGACCAGGAAGAGAGCACCCCTAAAACCCAATCTGGAGATGAGGGTGGTGACTCAACCGCGGCCCCTTGGGACTCTTCATTTGGGGATGTGATGGAAATGAGCCCGTCTGCCACAACTATGCCCACAGAACTGAGGTCGGAGGAGCCAGGGACGTTCACTGGAAATCCTGCTTTGGAAGAGAACTCGTTTGCAGGGAGTGAGAACGGCAGTGTGGCTCCCACTTTCACTCCCAGAATGTTCGACGAGACCGCTGGATCCGGCGACGGAGTCTCTACTACGGCCCCTGTTGGAGAGCCAGAGGAAAAACAACCTCCCATTGAAATCCAGACAAAAGAGCCAGAGAAAGAAGATGCCAGAACAGAGCGTAAGAAAAAACACAAGCAAAAGTACAGCCAACATGTACAATATCCAAATATATATATAGTATATATATATATATATATATATATATATATATATATATATATATATATATATATATATATATATATATATGCCTATATCCAAAATATACTGTATATATATATAAAACAATCCAGATTATTTATGAACATTACATTTTCACACACACACACACACACACACACACACACACACACACACACACACACACACACACACCCACATACACATCCGTATTTGACATTACTGAACTCTAATAGAAACCATCTACGACCACAGTCACAAAGAGAGAGAGAGAGGAAAAAAAAGTTGCGTAATCACATTAAAATTTATGTTTTTTAAAATGACTGAAGGATCTGTGTACTGAAGAGTTTGAATTTAAAATGACAACACCTGACAATGCAATGCACTGTTTTACTGTATAAAAGCCATGAAATAGAAAGGATATTTGTTGATGCTAATGATGTTTTGATGGAGACTGTATCAGAGAAAATTAGTGCTGCTTCAATTGTAGAGTAGTAATGTTTGTAATTGCATTGCTTTCCTGCTATTTGCTCTTCCCCGTTGAAATCAAACAATACAATCATAATTTTTAATGTATATAATAACAGTAAAGTTGCATGGAAACATTGTTGAAGAACAGCATATCGTCCGACATCAGCTGCAACAGGTTTTGGGAGGACTGAATAAACTTTAAGAACGCATGACGCCCCCTTGTGTTAGGTTGGGCTATGGAGTGGATTTGTGAAAAAAAAGAGACTCAGTGATTATGTCTGTCATCCCAAAACATCACGCTTAGCATATTTACCAAACCAAACATCACATGAACAAAAGGGTGTATTTGAAATATTTAAGCAGATAAAAAGTTCAATCAAATCCATACATCTTAAAAGAGTTTCATTTCGGTCAAATAAGAGCAGAAAGTAACATATCATGTTATTTGGGAAAAGCAACGTTAATGATAATGTAGCTTCCAGTGCCCTAACAAGATATGAATGTACGACTGTAGGCAAGTGAAAGGGGAAAAACATCCTAAGAGCCACAGATACATTTGAATATTTCATCCAGTTACATGTTTTATATATGCACGTTTACACAACAGTGGTTTATTGAGTGGATACTGAGTTTATTAAATCAGGGAATGACTTGTACCATACTTGTGACAATACCTTTTGCCTTTTTGACATGCAGCTCCACAAGAACAGAACCCTAATGTCAAGGATCGCGTCGTGGAATCAAAGGACAAGGATTCAACGAGTGAGCAACCGCGCTACTTCACATATTTTTTAATTTAATTCATTATATTTTTTTTCATTTTCATTTTTTCATTTTGCACAATTTAAGATGTACAGAATGACAAAGTTAACACACCAATAGCCTTGGGGGCTTCTTTGAAGCGTCCACCTAAATGATTGAAAACATTCATAACATTATAGAGAAAATAACGTAGATAATACACACATCCCCCTCGAGTCCACAGTGATTACAGACAGATTTCATTGACTGTGATTTTTCTTTTCTTTCTTCCTGAGTTTTTGACACTTTTGACACTGTCAGCTCAAGGCTTCTTGTATATTTCTCCCTTTCAGGCTGGCTGGTCATCATTGGAGTGATTGTGGCCGTTGCTGCCATTCTTCTCGTGTGTGCGGCTGTTGCCAAAAGAAACAGGTATGACTTTGATTTGCTATTTGTATGCATCCCACACACTAACAGCGCTGTCATGTATGTTGTTTTGGACACAAACCTTTTCCCCTACTGTTTCTCTGTCTTTCTGTGCACTAAGCTGCAATTGTAGTTAATGCTGCACGCAATTTTGTTTGCATATTTACTCCTAACTGAGAACCATACCCGCACTGAACCGTACTGTGACTTCAAAACCGCGGTACCTACCGAACCGTGACTTTTGTGTTCCTTTTACACCCCTAGATAGTGTTCCAATTGTATCATATTTTACTGCAGGGCATGAGGTTGTGTGTGGCCAAACAAAAATAAATAAATAATCAATAATAGATCAATTTGTCCGAATGTGTTCTTTCTTGGCAGCTGGTGTGGCAAACAGCAGACCCTGATGATCACGCCCAAGGATGGCGCCGAGGGCAACGGGGCGGCGGCCTCGGGCTCCGGCGGCCGGGACAGAGAGCAGGAGATGGTGACACTCATGAACAAGGAGAAGATCAACGAGAACGGCAACACGGAAGAGTTCACCGTCATCACACTGGAGGAGTCGCCGGAGAAAGAACAGCTGGCGTAAAAAAAGGAGGAGTGAAGAAAAGCAGGGGATGGGAAAAAGAGTAGAGGATAGGAGGGATGGAGTGGATGGAGTGGAGGAGGAGGAGAGGGTTGGGGAGATTGGACGGGTTGTGTTGGGTTGGGTTGGGTTGGGTTGGCGTGGGGCTCCAAAATACTCAGATGTGGAGGGGTGAAAAGTGCTTTATTGGCCAGCACTGTGTGTGTGTGTGTGTGTGTGTGTGTGTGTGTGTGTGTGTGTGTGTGTGTGTGTGTGTGTGTGTGTGTGTGTGTGTGTGTGTGTGCGTGTGTGTGAGAGAGAGTGTGTGTGTTTGATAGAGAGATTGTCTACTAAGTGAGATACAAAGCATTGCACTGGGTCTGTTGCCGTTGCCTCTCAGAGGTATAGGACCAAGTAATTCCCATCAACACATGTGGCACATTTTTGTTTGTGTGTTTAGTTAGGAATGGAAGGCCGTCAGAGAATGTCATCATGCATGGCGGGTTATCATGCGTTGGTGCATATAGCGGGATATGCGAATGTATTTTGTGTCAGTTCTCTGTGTGTTGTGAGCTGCAGTGCTTTGTTGAAGACAGGGCTGGATAGACGTGGGAAAGGGAGGGGGTGGCGTGGGTGGCGTGGGTGTAATTTGTGAAGAACATATTGAAATAACAAAAATATTCTCCTTTTTTATAGAATTGATGGAGTTTTAAATTGTAGGGCCTTTTAGCCTCAATGGGAAATAATAAATCAATTATGAGAATTGGGTTTATTTTAATGACATAATGAAGCAATCATTTTAAAGAAAACCACCCTTGATGTTTTCCATGTGTTTTGTTCTTTTGTTTTTACGTGCTTATTGTTGTAACCTTTTGTATATTTCAGACATTGCCTGTGGACTGGAATTGGGTCCTTCTTGTTTCAAGACATGGGGTGTCACTTACTTAATTTATGCAGCTTTGATTCCTTTTTTCTTGGTCTCTGTATATAAAGTATATGTTTTCGAAATGCCTTAGCAATAGCTTCTAGTGCTTTTTTTTTGGTTTGGTAGAAAGGGGCATTTTACCCCTTCAAAATAAAGGAATGTGTCATTTTTTGACAGATATTTAATTAGAAACAGAACCTCCAAGGTAAGCACTTGTGAATGGATTTTTTCAACAGTCAAAGGGGAGTGGATATTGTATGAATCAAGTTGATGTAAAGCCTGTAGAACTGTGCATTTGATGCACCGTCACCCTTGAAGTCAGTTAATATGGTATACATGTATTGAATTGGGAATACAATGATAAAAGGTCTCTGATGTTATCCTGAGGATAACCAGAATGGTAAAGAAAATGTATACATACTGAATACACAATGTGTAAATTGATTAAGGAAAAAAAGAAAGAGGAAAACATTTTTTTTTAAAGAATGAAATATTCTGACCTGGGATTGACTAATTATTCTGATGCAAGATCTAAGCCCAGTCAAGACAAGTGACTGACAGCGGCCTTTAGATGCTTGATGGCACATATGATAATGGGGGGCCCATGTGCTGTAAACACACATTAATGTAACGGTTTCTTCATACAAAAGAGGCTGTGACAACATTGTCTGTGTGCTCTCGTGGGGGAGGGGGTTCCAGCAAATTAAGCTTGTGTGCCTGCCTACGCCTCAATGTGCCAGTAATTCTGTACTTTCACTCAAGTAAACAAAAATACGGCAGTTTTTTTGTACTGACCATTGGTGAAATATATAAAACTTTGTGACATATGAATATGATTCCCCATATGACCATTAATACGTTCTGGATTCAGTATGACACTGACTTATATACAGCGATTGCAAACTGATTTGTTCCCTGTTCTTTTTCCTGCTTTTGCTTTTTATATGAATCACTTTGAAGAGAAAGTAGCAAATGTTCTAGTGTAAGCAGGTGTTATGACACATTAACAAAAAGATGTCGCTGAAAAGAATTGTAAAGTCCTGAATGAAATAAATGTGTATAGAACGAGATGTGCGTGAATGTGGTGTTCACTCACTGATCACTTTGCATGCATGCTACACAAAAGGGAACTGATAAATGGCATGACAGGGAATGTGAGAGGTTACTTTGCCCCCCCCCCCACCCCCCCACATCAGAGGAAGTGAGGTTTCCATGGCACCGCAGTCGTGATGTGTGAGCATGTTGACACAGGAAACGAAGACTGAGATAAAAACAAAAGAAACTGCCATTTTGTAAGACAGAGATGGCATCTTTCCATACAGTATTAAACGGCATCCATGGATTGTTGCCAAATCATCTTCATTGACAAACACTGAGAGGAACACAGCTACTGCTTCTTTAGCCGGCATTTATTGTGCAGGGCACTCGATCATTCAATACTGCTGTAATGCTGCTCAGATCGATGCTGCCATCAAAAATGACTTATGTGTATTAAATTATCCTCAACTTAGGCAAATATACATCATCTGCGCTACTGACATAATTAATTTTTTTAAATTTTTGTATTTTATTTTTTTACAAGTCTTGATATGTAGATGCAGTGGTGACTAAAGGATATAGTATTTCAACAAACAAAAAAAACATGGTTATACTGTATCAACCAACAATTGTTGTTAGTTTAATAAAATTATCCCTTTGCTTTTTCACTTTTTCTAAATGACGCTGCTTCAGATTATTGAAATATCTATTTGATGTCCAGTTAGACCTTTTAGCGTCACATAAAATCGTTTTACATTTCCTTTGACCACCATAAGAATGTGCACCTCAATGTAAACTTTTTTTGTGGGTGTACATCTTCAGTTGTTGTTGGACAGAAGTTTTTTTTTATGGTGAGTTCATACACACCTTCATACATCAGGTCATATGTTACATTTTTACAAGCCTGAGTTCTGTAAAAGTTCTCTCTTTAGCTTGTGCAACACCTTCAAACAGTCGATACCTGCTCATTGCCTCAGTGCCCCTCATAAATGACGAGGCAGGCTGAAGATGTTTAAATGTCGACCAATTAATAGTGTATCATCCTTTACACCCCTAGTTATTGGAGATTACATTGTTCTAGCAGCTTTGACTGCTTTGCATTTAGTAATGTTTCAATATTAATAAATAAGTTAAAATGTGACTAATGTGTCTAAAAACTGTCATAATAACACCAACTGGATGACAGAAACAGACATGACAAAATGTATTTCTGTGTGTGTGCATGTGACAAGATGCAAAGATTCACACAATCAAAAAAATCCCAGGGAGCAGCCAGAATTGTAGTTATGAATCAACATTTATTAGTTATATTTGTATATGTACACCAAAGGTACAACACTTATTGATATGTAGAAACAGATATTTTTATGTATACCATAGACCGAGAAGAAAAGTCATGTATCTTTTTTTTCTTTATAGTGTATCTCCCTGACACATATGCTCTGCCTTTACATCAAAATTACAACAGCTTTACAAAGAGGGAAGGCCTAGAAAAGTAAGATCAGGAAAGCACGTTGTAGGCAGGAGTGAGACAGGTTATCAGCTTTGTTTAGGAGGTTCTTGGAGAAAACAAAACACTGCTCAGTAGAAAAGGACAAGCTTGAAGATACACTAGCTCTTTGTTAAATATACCATATCAATAATGTTTCCGTTCAATCAGAACCAAATAAGCTCAGCAAGTTCCTAGTGTTTGTGCATACAGCTTCTGTGTAGAAAGCAAAAAAAACAAGGCAATTGCAGTAAAGGCAGTTTACTGAGTGGGATAACCTCCGTTGATGTGGATGGCACGTCAGAAGTCAAACGTGTGAGTGTGTGGCATGTGGCACAGGGTGACACAGAATCTAAAATATCTAGATATCCATGCCTCGCATAATTTTAAATGTACATGCACCAGGTAAACATAGATGCCTGAGACTAAAGCCAGTTTACTTGATTGAAAAGACAAAACATGGTTCAGATGAGTCACCTGAGGGCTACTGCTCTATTCTGTAACAGGCATTTGAATACAACTGATGTTCCTTCACTCAGATTACAATTACTAGGCTGTGTTTGATTCCTCACTCTATCCTACATACAGGGCAAATCTGACCTATTCCTTTATTTTGTCTCTCTTATCCTCAAACCTTTATCACAGTATATCTCCCGCTAAAGTAACTCACGTTGTCCCCCCCCCCCCCTTATCAAACTAGAAACTTCCCCCCCCCTCCTTCGCTCTTTTTCTCTCTCCCTTTCTTTTCCCCTTCTCCATGCAAAACCATGTTGGCTTCAGGATCACTGTGAATCCAGGAAAATTCTGCATTGCCACTGAACAGAACAATTATATATTTATTTATGTACAATGAAAATGAATGCACGCTGCTTATATCTCCATGGAACAAACATTCAGAACGCTTACATTAGATTTAAAAAAAAAAAAAACGATATGTATATATTGGAGTGTGACAGGTCAGTAAAACAACTACTTAACAGCTATTAGAGAATAGAAAAACAAGCAATTTATTACACAAATGTTGCTCTCTATACATTTTGTCTATTCTAGTTTTACTCAGGACATAGATGATATTTTTTTTCTTCTAGAGGATTACAATATAAATGTCACAGCAATTGAACTATATTCCTACATACAATTTCCAATGCCCCACCCAAAAGAAAATAAAACAAACAAAACAAAAAAGCAAAAAAAAAAAACTGTTACCTACAATATATACACAAAGTGCAAGGAGGCACTTCAAAATATCATGCTTTTAAGATAGTGGTGCAAAACAATTATTATCACTTCATGTTTTTATTCATGCTTCTTAAAACGAGAGGTTGAACATATATGTGGTCCAACACTCAATCCCCATTGATGACACTATGGTCTGCATTATGTCTTTGTTTTTTTCTTTTTTTCCTGAAGATCACAAAGTCAAAAGATCAGATTTAAGTGGCCTGTTAGGTTTAATTGTTGGTAAAGGGTCTAAATGTAGTGACCTTCCAGGTTTAAGAGACTTTGCATCTGTTTACATGTGTGCATTTAATAAAAGAAAATGTGAGTGTGTGCGCTTGCTTTGTTTTTCTGTGTATCAGTCTTTGCTGTTTAGACCTCCATAGAAGCGCCCTCAACGTTGTATCAAAGCACAAGGCAGCTTCTGAGAGTGTGTTTTCAGGAACTGAAGACCAGAGTGCTGCACTAAGTGTTTGGTTAAGTTTCCTAGTGTTACTTTTAACTGGTATTCTTTGTTGGATTTTTTCTTTATGAAACATCTCCAAGGCAAGGTTGTCATTGAGCAAGAATTAAAAGAAACAAGACAAGAGAGAAGGACACAATATTGATAAGGAAATCAAATCCACGTCATACAGTCTCCATTCTCACTCACACAAGCTATAAAAAAAGATTAGCAGCCAGTTGTCCAGCTCAGTTTGTGTGTTTGCAGATTTTCTTTTGTTCAAGCCATTTTGATGATATGAGAGTAAGATTTTTTTTTATAAGACCTGCATGATAGTTGGCAAAATTCTGGCATAATGCATGTGAAGTGTCCATTGCTCTGTTCTGATTTTCCTAGAGAAAGTCTTCACACCAATATGGACACACAGCTGCAGCATGTAGGGTTTGTAGAAACAGTCTTGAGCTCTGGAGGCTAAAATGTATTGTTGTTTACCTTTTTGATGTGTGTCTACACAAGGCGCTGGCAAGCTTCCTGGAGCATTGTTAAATCGATGATCTGTCACTGTTTGTGCAAGCCAAGAATCCATCCGACAGCGAAGTGTGTTTCTTTTTTTATTATTTTGATTTTCTGGCAGTTCACCTTCTCTACTAACAATGTCTGTGCTTTCAATAGGATCACAGCTTGAGGATCATTCAACCTTTGGAATGTTGTGTGAAATATTGGTGGGCGCTACTTGTGTGTGCAAGGAAACATCCCCCTCCCAAAATTATTGTCATACAACACTGACCTTCCCGTCACCATTTTCAGAGTCAACGCTTTTCAAAAGTTGTGCTGTTAAGAGGCCATTTTCTTGAAGCTCTAGTGAGCAGGTAAACATTTAAGAAATTACAACATATTTCATCCCTAGAAAAGAGTAAACATACGAGCCTGAGTATCTTGTACTGTGCTTAACTGTGTTTTTTAAAATCATTTTACAAGGTTTGGAATATGATAAGTGTTGACATGGAACAATAATGGGCATTTAGGCATTTTTTTGTGCTTTATCCACTGTGTTTGTGCTCTTTACAATACTGTATATTTGTGCTACAATGTTATAATTATTTTAATAACTTTTTTACAATACTAATTTGGAATCTAATTTCATTTGAATTTCATTGGCAACAAATTAAATTATTTTTCTTTTTGGGGTGAAAGCTAAAGTAGTGTAACAAGTTGATTTTCTTTGCTTTACATAATGTGAGGCTTCATCAGACAAATCGGTGATATACCAACTGCTGTGCCGTTCTGTTGGAAAGGTAAGAAAACTGAGAAATGGGTGCAGATTGACATCAAGGAGGCACTTCAAAGGCCTCTGTGAGATGACTGATTTTCTGCCTGTTTGGTCCCTATAATTGACTTGGTCATGTTCTTAACCCCAGCTCTCTCTCTCTCTCTCACACACACACACACACACACACACACACACACACACACACACACACACACACACACACACACACACACACACACACACACACACACACACACACACACAAGGTTTTATCTCAATTGACGGGTGACACAAAGAAAAAATTCCCTTTTCTTTACGGTGGACAAAAAGAAAGCAAAAGGGGGATAAAATGGGCCCCATGCTATGGTTTGTGCTTTACAATTCTGTGACTGTGCTTGTAAGTTATGAGGCTCAGTGTGCTTCACTACCGTTCCGCCCACCCTTTCATCAATTCGCTGGACCTCGGGGGGAAAGTGAATAATATTGGGTCAATGCAGTCAGGTGCATTTTAAAGGCTCAGACAGCCTGAGAATTAAAATTGACGTTCTTGGATGAGAGACTTGAGCAGACATGCACAGCAAGGAAGTTTAATACAAACATCACATCGGTCGTCACAGAAACACTTGTATGGAACTTGGAAGATGAGTTCAGTGCATCCCATGCTTTATGGACACTGCCGCTCTCTCATCTTAAAATGTATGCATTGTTAGGAACAGCTTATCTTACTTTGTTTTTCTCTCCCTTCCCTCCCCAAGCCTTGAAGTATGTTGTGCAAGTATCTGCTATATATAGGACATAATTGTGCTCTAACAGGTAAAGTATACCCTCTGTTATCATTTCACGGTTAAGTGAATTAGTATTATATATCAGTCAGATTGACAGTTACAAATGATAAAACTCTTAAAGGGACTAAGAAAAAAAGAAAGAAAAACTAAACTATACGTAGAAAATGAAATAAAAAAAATAAACAATTAGTAGTTCTGTTCGTGTGACATTTGTTTTTCATTCACTCTTTTTTTTTTATCACCAGGTAGGAAAGCTTGTGGAGCCCAGGAGCAGGGGATCGTTGTGTTGCCATTATTCTTGTTTCCATGGTTCCTCCTCAACAAGCGTGCACTCCGCAGCAGAGCCGTTAGTGGCTGAGGTTACCTGTAAGCAGTTAGCAGGGAAATCTAAACAGTGGATCCAAGGCACAGACAAAAAAAAACACACAGCTCATTTCCTCCCCTACAGCTTTCAATCATAGAGATACTAATAACACTGCATCATTGATTTGGTGCTCCCAGTGGTAAAATAATAGAGCCTAGTTTCAGCCAAGCAATCTGTTTGGTCAATTGTGCTTACAAAGCTCATAAAGCGTGGTTGAGGATGAAGATTTTTTTGCTTGCTATGCCCTCAAAAAAAGTACATTATAATTAATAAATAATGAAACTTAAGAATCATAATTTGCTGTACACCTTTTTAGCTCATATACATGTCTGTAAACATTGTATAGCTGTAAAGCCAAGATACCATTCAGGAAATTCTCAACTGTAATGTTTGGGTTCTAGCGATGGTAACTTTGGCATCTTAAAAAAAACACATGTCTCTTAGATTTTCACAAGTATTTTACAAAATGCACAAAACTATGGAGGAATTCTGGAACTCCTGTACGCCCACTGATGATCATGCTTATGGTAGTCCTAAAAGTGGAGTTTTCTGACCTGGGAACAGACCACAAATGGATGATGACCAAAAAGTCAACAGGTAGTAAAAAAGAAAACAACAACAAACAAAAAAACATACAAATGAAGACATGATTATTAAAATAAAAAAAGACAAATTACATAGAAAACAAGGAACACACACTAAAAGATGAATGCATTGTTACATTTTAGTGTTACTGCAAGCACTAAACAGATGTTGGCATATTTGAAAAAGGGTTAGCAGTGTGAGTCTATCTACTATTTACAGGCGCAACTGATACGAAATACTGGAAATAGCAAGCCTTTGTGTCACATGTAGATGTAAATGTCCATTAACGGTGGAGACTGAGAAAGGAGGATGTACATTTTTACTATGGACAGATTTCTTGTGTGATAGGTTGCCAGTGTTGCTAGGCAACAGGTTTCAACCTTTAATAAATTAATAGGCTCATCAACAGACCTTTTCCGTCAGTGTGTGTGTGCGCACATGTGTGGGTGTGTGGGTGTGGGTGTGTGTGTGTGGGTGTGGGTGTGGGTGTGTGTGTGTGTGTGTGGTTCAGGGAACAAGCACTCTGAGCTCACATGTATTATTCTAAAAGCTTGGGATATTCAGTGTGGAATTCAAAGGGCATTATGTTTTATATTATGGGAGCTGCTGCTTTAAAGCGTTGGATTTCACAACATAGTTCTCACAGTTGGCAGAAATAGCTGGTGTCAAATTGCAGAGTTCCTGTGAATGACTCAGTGACAGCATGATATATTGTAATATATGGAATGTTAATTAGCTGTAACACTTCCCCTATCTGCATTTTAAATCATGTAGGAAAGGCCCAACCTTTGTAAATAAACCTGTTAAACAATTAAATGTGGCTGTATATTTTGAATAAAGCAGAATAAACCACGTTTTAACAGATTAGAATAAGAACTAAAACGATTTCAGATAAGGGGAAACATTACTGGCAACTTTTGATAGATAGATAGCTTGCCCGGTAAATAATTCCTCAGAGACATACTGAGGATCATCTGGATCTGCAGTTTGAGTTAGAGCCCGAGCTGAGAGAGCTTCAATCAATTTTCATTTTTGGTGTACTGTTGGAAACCTTTTGGCGAAAACGCTTTATATTTCTTTTGGGGACGTCTATTCAACACAAAAGCTGCTATTCCAGGAGAATGAAACATATACATACTCATGCACTCATGTTGTTCACTTGCTTCACTTCTGTCATAAAATAACAGTGGGTATATTTACATTGTTATGTACAAAGATGAGATGGATAAAACAAACAAACAAACAAACAGAGTCAAGCAAAAGGTGCAGGGTGTGCACATGAAAAACAGAGAGAGGGGTTATATACATGTCTCTATGTCCGAAAGCATTAATTGTACCTTGCATTCATCTACTACTACAGAAGTGTTAGCAGTGGCGGTAGAGGTATCGGCTAAGACGCACTGGTTGGAATTGTTTTCGTGGTGGTTCTTCATGTCGTCGTAATAAGACTGGGTCTTCGTCATCATTTCGATGTCGTCCGATTTGGCCTGGTGCGCGTCCAGCTCATCAAGCTCTGCTTTGGACAAGTGGTACACGATGCCTGCACCGTAGGAGTCACCCACCACGTTCACCGAGGTCCTGAATCGATCCCTATAGGGAGAGAGAAGCAAAGATTTGAATGAGTAAAATATAAGGAGGGATTTCAAGAAATGAAAAAAACAACAACAGCATTGCAACAGCAAAGGGAAGACTCAAAGTCAGCACACTATATCATTTTGTTTCTTTTTTCAAACTCACAGCAGCCAGTCAACAGCAACCAGCAGGCTGATGTCTTGGGTTGGCAGTCCAACAGCAGTCAGGATCAAGAGCATAGTCACCAGGCCAGCACTGGGAATACTGGCTGCTCCGACACTGGCCAGGGTGGCGGTCATACTGGATGAAACAAGACAAAACAGAAAAGCAGCACTCAATCACATTCTCCAAACTCACAACATCCAACCATATCCTCATCTGCAGACCCTCCGCCATGCCCTCTGCTCCTCAGACGCCAATGGACATGAAATAGCTTCAGCACACAGCCACAGATGGAGATGTGTTCATTCTCTATGGTACTTTTATAAAGAGGACTTATATAAAGTGGGTCCTTCATCGCCCATGAAGAGAGGTGAAAAGTCTGAGAGATGGGATGTTTAAATTGAGGGTCGTGGATTGATATGCCGTTAAAATGTGAATGTTCTCCATCCTTGACGCGCTCTTTCAAAAGAAGAGCATTTGGCAAATATAATTACAGACACTGAGTGGCTGTTTGTCTTCCTGCCTAGCACTGAGTTACAGCACTGGCACATGTTGTTGCTTCCTCCTGGTGGTTTATTAGCTCCACTGTAGATTTCCACGCTGAAGTTGCTGCTTTGAGCCAAAAAGGCTTTTCTGTTCGGTGATAAATGCCTTTACACTGCTGCTGCTGCTGTGTCAGTCCTTGTTTGTTAAGAGCTAACTCTGTTTGCTGAACTGCATCTTCAGTGCTCCTTTTTAAACAACTAGCTGGGATTGCTAAGGATTGCTTTTCTTGAACCATGATCTGAGTTCTGTGTGCAGTCAAATTAGACTTTACATTTTTAAGAAATCCATTTTCATACAGAATTGCTGAAATTTCAAGGAAGGTCTCATCCATTCACGACAATGATATTAATATATCATATTAAAAGATTTGTATACGTTTTTTTATAAAGACAATAGAACATTTTTCAATGATAAATGGTATTCCCCACATACTGTAATTTAAATAAAGATCATATTCTTTTAACAGTGCAAATGTACATGAATTCATAATTATTAATATCTGACATGTTTAAAGTATAAAGATAAACCATCATTGGCGTCTCCTAACCTGACAGTGATAATCTGACCAGGGTCCAGGTGGATGCCGTTCATCTGGGCAATGAAGATGGCTGCGACCGCCTCATATAGGGCAGTTCCATCCATGTTGATGGTGGCGCCGACTGGGAGCACAAAACGAGTGACTCTCTTGTCAATACCCAAGTTCTCCTCCAGACAACGGAAGGTGACAGGCAGTGTACCAGCACTGGAGGGAAAAAGCAGTAGAAGGTATAGGTTATACTTTGTATCACTTGTGTAAAAATATCAATGAACGCCTGTCTATTAGTTTGGATGCTGACCTTGAGGCTGTCCCCAGGGCAGTAATCCAGGCCTGGAAGATGCCCATGAAGAAGGTGAAGGGGTTTTTCCTGACAATGGCAAAGTAGATGGCGGGCAGGAAGATTGCTCCGTGGATGATGAGGCCAACGATCACAGTGACCATGTACATTCCCAGCTGCTTGGCCACCACCTCCAGGTCGGCGATTGAGATGATCTTACCACAGATGAGACAGGCAATACCGAAGGGAGAGTACCTGAAGAAGAAAAAAACCTTGTTACTTTTCTTAAGCACCTAGCAGCTTTAAATACAGAAGACAAAGAATTTGCAAGACACTCTGACAAATTCTGCTTAGTCTTTCTAAATGTTGTAATGACTTCAGAAATAACGTCTTATTAAAGGGGACCTGTTGTGCTTTTCCATCTTTTCTGAACTATTAATGGTGTAACAATGTAGGTAGTAGTTGTGTCAAATGATACCAAAGCAACAAATAATGAGGTACGTGCATTACGAAGTGAGACCTTGAGTCTGTTTGTGTTTTGGGATTTTCTTTTCTAATTTGGGCTCACAGTGACATCACAGTGATCTGGACATCTCTATATAGAGACCATATGGTCATGCTGCACACATACAGCGTTGTGAGTTTGTTCACTCGATTCACACAGGGCTGTTTTCTCAATATGGGACAGTATAAAGCTGGATTAGCAGCTAAACTGCTGCTAAAAGACAGAGTACAATGTCCGTGTGTACACAGAGCTAAGGTTTTCAATTTAACTCTGTTGCCCTTTTGAAGTCTTCCAGAAGGCGACCCACAACAGAGTAGGCTCGGCGGGAGGGGGGCAAGGGGGAGGAGGAACCTACACAGATCGTTTTGAGATAAATCAAAAAATGCACGGAAGAGAAAGGGCGATTCCCCAAGATCTACAGAGTTTACTGTACGGTCAATCGTGTCTAGGTTCTCTAAAGGAGTTCCATATCAATAAACAAAGTCCTGAAAACTAGTACAACAAGTCCTCTTTAAAATGTATTTCCGGCCCAAAATAAAATAAAAAGAGTTTTAAATATGATTCAATGAGATTCTTAGATGATACTAACCACATGATCATTAGGACAATTTTCATCACAATCTCATTGAGGATGTTGAAGAACTCAAGCATGAGTTTGGCCCTCTCGCCCATCTTGCCCATGCAGATGCCAAATGCAATAAAGAAACCAATCAGACCTGTGACAGAAAAATCATGAATGCATCAAACTGTAGATCACAGAGTTGACGGGTGAGATGACTACCACATGAAGGACTTGTTATTAGGAGATGAGCTTTATTTTGAATTTTTACAGTTACCGAAAAAAATTGTGCTTATATTATTGCCAGGTAGCGGCATGGCCCTAGGGATGGCAGTGTATGTTGGTCTAGGCTACAGTATCTCAACAACCAAAAGATTACTAACCATCGGAGATTAGTCCTAATGACTTAGGTGACCTGATTGACAACATTTGTACAGATTCTACTGGATTCCAATGGAAGTGCCTGACATTGGTCATCCATTGACTTATCTTTTTTTTTCTATAAGGTTAACATTTGTGGTTTGAGTGAAATGCCTATTCTATGTGTATTGTTAATGTTATTAAACAGTTATTGATTGGATTGCTACATTTGATTTGATGTCTTATGTCTCCATTCGGATGAATTGAAAAAAATGCTTGTGATCCTAAAAATTTCATGGAACGCACTCATCAGGTTAAAAAAGTTAATGTGTTCTATACATGGTTCATGACAAATACCTGCTCCAGTTTGCATTAAGGGCTTAACTAAGATGGTGAAAATGTTCAAAATAAAAAATGCTAAAAGCCGGCATATTAGCATTGTCTTTTTTGCATGCTGATATGAACATTGAGCTAAAAAGCACCACTGTTGCAAAGAAGCACCTCTGTAGAGTCTTGGTCTTGTTAAATTGTAATTATCTCAATACTACTGACAGAGTTTTTGGTTGGTCACATACCCAGAACATTCATGCCACTTTTGAACTGGAGAGACTTTTTGATTATGATCTGAGGCTCCCTGGTCACGTTAGCCACCAGGCCCTCCATTGTGGTGGCATTGATGTCCTCCTCAAATGGCACCTCTATCTTCTTTGTGACGGTCTGGATCTGAGTTAGAGAAGGAAAAAACACTAGTGATGAATTTGATGACTAACACTGGAATTAGATATGATGTTCTCTTTGATAGAATCCAACATGCACCTGGTTTCTTCTGTTAATAGAACCCTCAGATAGGATATAAAGGATGGTCACAAACCTGTAAACGCCTACATATTTTCCGACATACAAGCTTCCTTATGATTCTTTCTAACTTTATATTGGACTACAAATGATCTTCTATATTAAGTTGTGTCACTCATCCAAGACTGTGAGTGACCTTCAGACATACAGTAACAGACTTTCTAAGCATCTAGTACCTGCAGTGACAATTGAACTTTAAAGTGTAGCTGTGTGTTAAATCTTGTTATTGCCATTACCTGTTCGAAACAAGCCTGCACCAGGTTCTCTGGGAAAAGGTTCCTGATCAAATCAAAGAAGGCATCCAAGCTGGACACGTCATCATTTTTCTGGCCTTCACCCAAATTCTCCTTCAGTTTCGGGTTGCCAGGGTGGATGATTAACACCAGGATGACTCCCAGGATGGCAGCAATTACAGTGGTGGACATGTAGTAGACCAATGCTCTGGTGCCCAGCCGACCACTAGATTTGGCATCCAAACCGGCCAGACCTGCAGCCAAAACAAGCAAGAATCTATGTACCTGGTAATTAAGAGGAACAACGTAACGGAAATGTGGACCTGATAGTGTGAGGCGTGAAGGCTGGTTGCAAAGACCACAGGGGATTGTGTAATGGTGTGTGATCATGTTGCTGCATGTACTACATATTGATTCACACTTACTCGCTGCAATTAGGACTTCATAGTCAGGATTACTGTTTTGGCAGGACTTGTTCCTCTCTTCCTAGCAGTATCACACCAGTGATGGTGCATTTGTGCCTATTTAATCAAATGTAACTGTACGTAAACCGCTCATTCATATTAAGTGTGTGAAGATAAAATGCACAAGTAAAATGTGAAATGTATGCAATATGCATGTCGGTAATCGAATATGTTTTCCGAAAGTGATCAGTCACACTGTACCTGTGATTAAACTGGAGATGATGAGTGGCAGGATCAACATCTTCAGCATCCTCATCAGGATATCACCAGGAAAGGAAATCACCATGACAATATCAGGGTGGATTGGGGAGGCAACACGGAGCATCATCCCCGATACAGCTCCCAGGATCACACCTGAAGTGAAAAGGAGGAGTGAGGGAAACAGCAGGAGTTTATAACGGTAAAAAATAGAAGAGAATAAGGAATGAAGTCAGATCTTGTGAAGTCAGAGATAGGAAACTCAGATGTTACATTTGAATTAAGATGGTTTGAAAATAAAATAAAACTATTTATAATGGGTGTATCCTGTGCCAATAGGATAAACTATATAATCTATATATAAAAACAAATGTGCAACAATTTCCTTCTTAAAGACTAACTCACGCCTGCCTATCCAATTGTTTGGACTTGTACAACAGGCTTTCCATTACATGTTTAAAAAGGACAGTGGATGGAGAAGATAAATGGAAACCTCCTAAGAGAGGGTAAAGCTTATGGAGGATTAAGATCAGAGATCTCTTTGGGAAGAGGCAACATGTCAATTGTGAAGTATCTGTAATCTCTGCTCAACTAAAGTATTCTTTGTGGCAGGGAAAGTAAACGAAACTAACACTGCTGATTCAATACAGTGGTATAAAGAGGTAGTTGACCCTAATCGCAGCTTCACCCTTTTCGTCACTGGGATCATTCAGCTATTAACTCGAGTGCATTTGCTTACTCTGGAAGCCTTAAAAACAGTGACATTTGAAGCATCATCCCATCCCTAACAAAACCGCTGTTGACCCTTGACAAAAGTCTCCCCCAAACAAACAGTTCATTTTCCTGCCTCAGTATTTCTGCCTGAAATTGAAGATGACCTCTGAGTGCTCCTACCCCCCTGTAGCCCTAACTACCAGGCCGAGCAGTTGGCCCCTGTGTCTGTCTGTCTCATGCCAGACAAAACTCCAGCTTCCCTCCCTGGGGCTGCACTTCCTCTGCTACCACACCACCGCCAAAGACCACACAGCCCGAGACATTGTTGTTTAATAACACACACTGGATTCCAAAAGCCCTCCAGCGTTTCTATTTTTTAAATTCTTTTCTTTTTTAATAAGCTGTCCTCTGTGCTTCAATCTACCCTCCAGTCTAGCAGCGTCCTGTGGATTTTGCACACCCAATGGTTTTTGGATGGCACTTGATTTCCTGAGCCTTCTCTCTGGCCTATTTGCAAGTTCCCATTCAGGCTCTTATCTGCCAAGAGACAGATGATCAATGATCATGCTGGCTATCTCGCATCACGGGGAGGCCTGCCAAGTATGGGGTGAGATGTACACATTACAAATGCTCACACAAGCACATATCCACACAAGCAGGCTACAGATACAGACAGGCACATACATGGCTCGATTAAATATATGCACATAAGTATGCATTTATACAGTTTTAACAGGTTCTCCTCTCATGCCCATGTATAGCTGTGTACAACGCAGTATAAATGATATGTGCTGCTTAAATACATATCTGAATAAGGACATATAACCATGGATTGCATGACCATGTCTGTGCCCTATCTACTTTTCATTAAATTCTCCCCTTTGGCGCGATGAGCCACTGCTACAATCAAGATATTTTTCATGCACCACCACAGGCTGTTTGGGTGTCCAGTGCTGCAGATAGCTTTTGATAGCAACAGGTGGCACATAGCTGGGGAAGGTCAGGACACCCGTCAGCATACTGTCTGGTACACTGAGCAAGCACAGATGGCATCTCCTATTCATATTATACGACAGTTAACAGAGCACTGAGCGCAGAGGTGGTCCGTGCCCATCTTTATCACAACCTGCTTTTTTTTCATTAGGTCCTCGAGAAAGAAAGAAAACTAATGGAAGCTTACCGAGAACGGTGAGTGTGAGCAGAAGGTTCTTGAACATAGCGGAGCAGATTTTGGCACATTTTGACTGAGGCCGGGCCTCAATGGGCTCCAGGTGACTCTCGTGCATCCTCACCTCGACTTGTTTAGGCATACTGTTTGCACTGTGAAAGAGAGAAAGAAACATGAATATGCAACCCTCATTTACAAAATGTAAAAACCATAAAGTGGAACCCTTTCTCAAACACACACTTTGCCAAACAGCATTATTAGTCTATGTATATCTGATATCTGATATATGTGAACATGATATGTCAAAGAACAGGGCGTTATGTTGACTGAACAATACAACACAGCACTATCATTTATACATTGGATCATTTGGATGTGCATAATGTCTCTGAGAATCACGCTTTAGTTTAAAGAAAACAGCAAACGTGAAAATGTTAAGCATTCAAGTGTGCTGCCAAACTGTCACTCCAACACGTCATGGTTACTACAGCATCTGACAGATGGAAGCTGACTACAAGCTGCTGCTTGTAAGAATCCAGTCCTTTGAGGTGATGAGTTGATGAGTTGAATAAAAACTTAAAATCTGGTTTTGGAATTACATTATTTTGTTAGAAATGTTTTGTAAATTGCTCTGTATTTTGACAAATAATAAATGCCTGGGTAATTTTATGAATTGAATAATACTGACAGATTAATTATATTTATATCTACAAACATTGAAGCAGACTGGATTTTGAAGAGATAGGTTTCAATCCCACTTAAATTACAGACACATTACTCTTCTAATTAGTGGAGCAGAATCAGAATCTTTCAGTTGATGATACAAGTGTGAAAATTGGCATGAGCAGTCTCCATAGGTCCAAGACATTGGAAATTGTGAATTTGAAAATGTCTCATAGTAATGTATTGGGTTTTTTCAGATTTGATTTTTTTTTTTTAAATTTTTTGTCTCGGACTATTTTCTTGTCAAGTGACCCATGGAGACTGCTCATGCCAATTGTCACGCTTGTATCACAAATTGAAAGATTGTAGCACTTAGGCGCTCCACTTAATAGTATCATTGCACGTGTGATTTTTAAATAGTAACTGTATGAGGTGGTTCAGGGTGTAGATACGAAGATATGAAACAAATATACAAAATCCTAGTGAGGGTGTAGATATATATTCATTTAGAAAAAAAGGCAAAAGTTAAACAGAGGCTAACTTGACAGAAAAAGTTTGATGACTTACGAGGAGGAGTTAATACTTGTACTGCCACGTCTATATTAGCTGTCTCAGTTATGACAGTCAATATAGAAACACACAAAACCCCCAAATGCAATTGTATCCAGAGCGGGCTCAGTCACGCAGCCTAATCAATTGAAAGAAAAGTGATTACCCATTACAGGCGGCACAAAGCAGCTTCCTGCCGTCCCGTCGAGGTATGAATGTGTTTGTTAGTGAGAAGAGAGCCAGCTGTGTCTGTCACATGCCAGTCAGGCAGGTGTTCAATAGCTCTGTCAGTGTAAGTAGCTCAGAATGAGAATGAAAGAGAGAGGCGCTGTCGCATTATATTCCTCTTCTCCTTGACAAGTTGCAGTAATAATCTATCAAATTGTTTTACACCGTTTGACTTTTGTCTATGAGGAAGCAGAAATGTTTCTATGCTGCCATTCATCGCGGATAGGCCCACGGAAATGTCCGCTGTGCTGAACCACAAAGAAAAGCAAAGAAGGAATAATATGACTCTGGCCTTTCACCTCACCCCTAGGGGTCATGGCCATAAACTCACAAATAGAAGCCTCAATGGGGATGTTTCTTCCCCCCCCCCACACACATTTCTGTGCGATGAAGTCACAACACTTCATATATATTAATCATGTTGGCTGTCAAGTGTTTTTCAAAGTGGAAACTTTGGTCAAAGGAAAAGCGGGCACCTCAAATCAATAGGCCACATTTGGAAAACTTCCTTACAAGAAAATACTCTTCATGGTGTATTGTTGTCACTAATAATTCCACATGAACACACACACACACGAAGACTCACACTTTTGCACACACCACCCCCCAGATCTGTGCATGCTGCATTGAAGCTTGGCTATAGGAGGACCACATGATCTGCTTCCAGGCATACAGATGGACCAGTCCTATTTCCTCTCACTTATTTCAAAGTGAAGTGTGAAATATAGCAAATACACGCAAGGAAACAGCAGGCAAACGGTAGCCACCATTACACTCTACCTATGGGTTATAATGTAGTTCATCCTTAAAATGAAAGTGCAATGAATTAGTAAAACCCCAGAAATAAACGTTGAAAAATGTGCATTGCCATGTAATCCCATTCCCTGTGAGTGATGAATGCTGTTAATTGAATTCTCACCCTTTTCTCTCTCTTTCATTATTTTTAGCACGAACAGAGAGAGAGAGAGAGAGAGAGAGAGGAAGCAGACGGTTGGAAGTCACTGAAGTCGGATATTATTCTGTCCTCTCATTTGCGCCTCTCTCTCCAAGTAAGAGATAGAGGAGAGATTGGGCTTGTGCATTCAAATGATAGATGAAAATGAAAATGTATAGCAAAGAGCAATCCACTAGGGAAAGATAACTTTAATTTCACAAAATTGGGAAATAACAATGCTTTTTTCTTTTGTAACAGAATCATTTATCTAAGTGTAAAAGTGTTTAAATCTAGAATCTATTAATATGACATGAGTTTAGAAATCGTGTTTGAGTTATTACACAGCAGCTCCAGTTGACTTCAATGGATCTTAGCTTATTATTCTAGAAACTGTGATAAAAAAACAAAAAGATGCTAAACAGCAACTATAAAGTAGGGTTATATGACTAAAAACCTCATCAGAACCTAATAATTCAAAAGACCTGACATTGTCACAAACACACACACACACACACATGTGCGCACACATACACACTTTCTCCACTGCTGTCTCTAATGAGATCATTTTATGAACCGGTTAATCTTGGCCGAGGGGCTTAGTCAGATTAATTGCATTACAGGAACATAAAACCATGAAGAATTAATGAAGGTCTTAATAGAACAACACCTGGCGTCCACCCATATGACATACAATCTTAACGGAAACACGGTCAAACTCTTCCCCTCCGGTGATTCCAGATTTACTGATGCACCAAAGCAGTTGGAGAAGTTCCCTCATATGTTTCTATTGCTATCTCACACATAATATATCAACTGCTACAGTGTCCCTAATCATGAAGTGACCAAAGTGAAATAAAACTTAAAGGTTGATTATGCCCATAAATGTAAATGGTATCCCATAGTACTTACTTCATTTCTGGTGAAGTAGAGGTAAGTGTAATCTGCAGCCTTTGGTATTTGAGAGGGAATCAATCAGCACAAGATCAAGACTGCTCCATCCAGAAAAAAATGTTGCCAGTCAGATGTCAGCAGATAAAGTCCCAGGTACAAGATCTCTGCTGACAGCTAGCAGCTCTCAGCTGTCCACCAGCTCTGCCAAAGCATCCAGAGACAGAGCGAGTCAACACAGCCCAGACCACAGAAACACACACAGTCACAGCAACCTGAATTGCTCCATCTTCATGTTTGCAAACCACCCCCCCCCCCCCCCCACAAACACTCGCCCCCCCAACCCCACTCACCCCCTGACTTCCCCATCACCACCACCACGCACAACCAACTACACACCAAGGCAAACACACACACACACACACACACACACACACACACACACACACACACACACACACACAGAGAGACACATGGTATACGAACATCCAACAAATCTGGAAAAAAATAACAAAAAAGAAGAAATGGAGGGAGGAGTTAATATCTGCACTTAACAGTCAAATCCCTCATGTAGGGACCCTCCATTCCCTGGACAGGGTAATCCCCCCAGAGATCAGGCTCCCACACTCATCCAGCTACATGGGATAGCAAAGGCCAGGCGGCTGGAGATGAGTATGATGATGCCTGCTAATGGCACAATGCGGACAGCAGTGCTTTGTAAGTAGACCTTTTTGCTGAGAGGACAACAAAGGAATGGACCAATGGATGATTTAATGCACATAATGTTGCCGTTTTCGGGCTTTGAGGTCATCCTGTAGTAGTCACGCTACAATATATTATGTCATTCTTGAGCCACAGTGGTCTAGAGCATAAATTCTGAGGTGTAATCTATATTCTAATATGTAAATCTCATACAAAGCTATTATTCAAATCATTGCAGTCATACTGTATATATGGATATATGTGTATATACAGTATACATATATGTATATACAGTATATATATTTGGACAAAAAAGGGTCCACCAACGAAGCAACACACACTCAAGCATATAGTTTTACGTATTGCCGCTATTCAATGACACTCCAAAGCACCAAACTCCAAAGCCCAAATGTCCAATGTGATTCATGCAAGGACGGTGTCATGCTGGTTTCACTCTAGTCTCCCAGCAGCATGGGACTTTACATCGCATTGAGCGCTATCGCATTATTCTAATTAGGCAAATGTGTTGGAAAGCTATTTCCTCTTCAAACAAATGACCAAATGCACAACAAAAGCCAGAGGAATCCCATCTCTGTCGGTCATGAGAAATAACTCATCCTAAATCCCTTGACACGTCATACCCTTTCAACAGGGTCCTCTACGGGAAGAGGGATCATTTTCGGGAATGGAGAGAGCAAGGGAGTATAGGACAGAGAAGAAGGGCTTACAAGGGGGGAGTAAGAGGGACACTAGGGGAGAAAGGGGTACTGGGGTCGCACCAGCACCTCTTAGCCAAAAGAGGGGCATGTGAGGGGAAGGCTAAGGCAGCCATCCCTGCTCTTGGCTGGTACCATGTGAAGCTCTCTACTTCCTCTCTCTTCCTTCTGAGAGGCTTTGTTCCACACGCAAACAGTGGCAGTGGCCCCAACTTGCCCGGCCAAGCGCTGCATCCAAACTGGCAGGGGCGAGAAAAAGAAGGGAGGGGGTTCGAATGGGAGGGGGTGTAAGGGTAAAGCGAGGGAGGGAGGGAAGGAGGGCAGTGGGCATGGCCAGAATACCAGTTCTTTCAGGCCTCTGATGTCATGCCTGTGCCCACCGTGGGAGAGCAGCGGACGGACCAAGGCGCCCCTTTCTCTTGCCCCCCATCCACAGTCTCTTTTCCAGGATGAATGAATCTTTCACAAGCGGCGGACCATTGTGTCTCATAATCGACAGCGATTATCCCGATTTTATGCTGCCTTCTCAGTGCGAGGAGGTTCCCTGAGTGCTGGCATTGAGGACCACTGCGATGCAGCAAGGATCACGAGGGGTTGTCCTAGCAACACTCTTCAGCTTAGAGAGAAGGGGATGAAGGGTGAAAGAGGAAGCTCATAGCCACACACACACTCACACACACATACCCAAATACACACACACAAACACATATCCTGCACACACCAAATAAAGATGGAGTACTGCTTGAAATATTCCCAAATGGATCATTATATCTGTACCTCAAGGAAAAGAGGAATAGACAAATAATTGATGAAGCATTTGAACATTTTAAAAAACCTCACAAAACTCTTTTAAATGTAGCTTCTTTGCATCCGTGCTGCCTAATTAATGAGCTAATATACTGTCACACGTTTCACAATACAATGCCACTCTACCATCCACAACATGTTCCTACATAATGATTACCAAGTTTGCATTAGTGAATGGTTGTTTGTCTAATTCATGTTGTTGGGATCCATGCGATAGCACAGAGGAAGATGTAAATGAGGATGAAAGTTTCCCACTGGTCTCTGAAGGGGCCCGATGCCCGTTCTCATGACTGGAGCATCACAATGTACTGTGAGGTAAAGACAACTGGAGCTGGGCCAGGCTCCGGATATATCTGGCCCCTTTGGGCCTCTTAGCCACTTACCATGCAGTGGGAAGAAATGGGCTCACACATACTGACTGCCTGGGAGCTGTGAACCCCCAGCTCTCAAATGAAGCTCTCTGCAAACACTTCAGGTTGTGCTGTGCATAGGAAGCGGGAGATAAATTCAGCATCTGAAGAAAGGGAAGCTTTGTCAATCTATGCCTCTCAATTATGTATCCCTGGATGGCTGTTGGGATGAATGCATTCACTGATAGGCAGTGATAGAGAGATGTGTGGAATGTCATGCAAATCTTGATAATTCCATTGGCAGTGTAACATACTCCTGCTTGGTAGGAAACAATATCTACGATGAGCAGAGGGGGCATTGCAACAACAAAAAAACACATTCCCATCAGATGTAAGCTGCCCCAAGAATTTTCATATTTTCAGCCCCAAATGTTCAGCCCCAAACTTCTTTCAACGGGCCTTCTTGGTATTCCCAGTATACCTTTCTGAAACAACTGCCCAAATTGCATTTTCTCTGTCAGATATTGCCCAGAAAGTAAATCTTATATTATGTGTTTCATTTTGTATTTATATATCTATCTCTGATCTGCAAATTCATCCTTTAAGTGTGTATGTGTCTGTGTCCAATCTAATCATCAAAAGCATAATACTCATTGGTCGTATATAAACCATAACAGGCAATAGTGTTAGATGAGTAGATGAACAGAACCCCTTATCCTCTTGATTTGGCTAAATGTAGAAAGTTAACCCAATAAACTGTAAAGAGTGTGTAAAGTCACTCAGTGCGGTGGTCGACTTGAAATCCATCTTGCGGTTTCCAACTGGACGATAGAGTGAGAATAAAGTCTGATCAAAGTCAAACACAAAGTGCATTGAACAAAGCTGTTCTTTGCTGGTACTCACTCAATCCTTCTCAGGCTCTCACTCACTATGTTTGGACTGAATACAACAATGTGCCCATTTACCTTCCAGTTTCAATAAAATAAATGTGTTAAGTTATATGTTTCACACACTAGGCTTTTTTGCTTTCATTCTTATAAATTACACAACAAAATGTCTACAGATAACATTTTGAACTGATGGGTAAAATGTTAATATGGGTGAAGATGGATAAAGAGTGTGTAACTTAATTTCATTACACATTGTGCCATTAGATTCTATGTACCATATTTGCATTTTGGTTGAAGTTGTACATTATGCTGATTATATCTTGTCTATTGACTTTGACTTTAATATCGCATTCTGTGGGTGATCACTCCTGACTGTGTTTAGTCATTCTGGTCTCAAAGGGTAGACCCTTTCCAACAGATATGTGGTAACAGGGCAGCCATTCAGTACCACGGTCAGTGACACAGCCTCAGGCCTCAGCTCACGTTGACCTGAGAATCAGTGCAAAATGAGCTGAGAGAATGAGATGATCCTACAGTAGGTGATGCACCATTCCAGCACAGTAGCTACCAGGAGCTTTCAAGCTTGTCACAATATTCTGCAAACCGTTTTCACACGCAAACATTAACCTCTGGGAGCAAGATAACAAATTTACTTTTTTAGTTGCGGTCCATGAGTAGCATTTTGCAAAATGCTGTATATTCTATGTAAAAGCTGTTACACTAACACTTTTTTTCCTTTTCTTTCTGCTTCAGTCACATTTGTTTTCCATTTTTACCACTCACACACATTTTACAATCAGGGTGCATCAGCATTCTGGCAACGCATGATTGAACCATACTGTACGTGCCTGCCCCTCAGCATCCTCTTAGGTTTCCCTTTGTTTGGAAGAACTCTTTGTGTTCATAATGAGGCGGTCATTAGAGAGAGCCACTGGGAATCCTGAGGCTAGTGTTGTAGTCTGCATAGGTCTCTCAGATGTGACCAATCCCAGTGTAATTATGTGCTAACAGCCTATTATGCTGGGGAGTTGTTGGTATAGGACTGAATCTGGTGATCCCCATTCATCTGGATAATATCCACAGGGAGTTAGTTCGGTGGCATCTAAACCAACCTCGGGCCTGTTTTGTTTTGCATTCTTCGTGAGAAACTCCTTAACTGTGTGGCATTCATATAGGATTTTTCAGCATGTGATAATCTCACTCTTTCCCCCATAGTGTTCTCAAAGTCTTAACTGTGATGCTATATGTTTTAGATAGTGTCTGTCAAAGCTGCACACCCAAAGGAATACTTCACTGCCCATCCCGTAGCCCTCATCTTTTGCCAAAAGTTTCACAGATGCAAGGTCAGTGGAGAAAAGAAGATCCATCCATTGTCATGTGAGATTTTCACAGTGTACCTCCTCTATCAGATGAACGGTCACACAACTATTGCAGGCACCACCATCTCTCATCCCTTTCCTCCCTGTAGCTGTTCCTGTGTTCGTTCTGGCTGCATATGAAGAGATGCTACTATCATTAACAAAGGCGCATCTGTGTAACAGAGCTGGCTATATAGCAGCTAGAATGCAGCTTTTGATGGCATCGGTCCGGTCCCCACAGGAGCTCATTAAATCTGCCAGTAAGGCAAGACCACCCCACCCCCACCCCCCCTCCTACAACCACCACTATGGTACACCCGCTATATTGCCGAGAGGGAGATGACAGAGGCAGAGAGAGAAGCATAGAGTAGACAGAGGGAGTAAGGGATGGGAGGGGTGAAACGGCAATAATGCCATATAAAGATAGATGTGTAACACTGTATGGGGGAAGGGTGGAGAAAATAATGGGGGGAGGGTGGAAAAGGGAAGGTGTGGCTGATGGAGGTAAGGATTCAGACAAAGGAACTGAATGGCAAACAGATGAGAAAATAAGTGGACATAGTGGAGAGAAAGGGTTGGACGAAGGTCAGATTGAAGCAATCAATTGAAGTGGAGAATGAGCCGGGGATTGCGGCGCGCTATACGTACACAGTATATGAAGGGCTTTTGTATTATCAGGTTATGTCGATACATGAAGAGCTGACATCTGTGTTGGGAAGCTAGCCCCGTGAAATGGGATTACTGAACAAATCACGTTTCATACATCACTAGACTCACCTGCCACATTCTCACATTTAACTATACGCAGACGATACATTCATTTACATGTCCAAACCCCCATACCGCTGACATTTTGTGTAAACGCACGTATGAACACACACAAAATATTGCACCACTGGCTGTGGTCATGAATCCCAGTTGGTCCAGTGCGATAGAGGCGGGGCCAGGGGGTTACAGTCTCACTCAAGATTTGCCAATAAGAGGACTAAGATGTTCTCTCACTAATTAAACACTGGACTCTGTAGGGACTAAGCACAGCCTGCAGCCATAGCCATGCCCCCGGTCTACTCACACCACCCCGCTGTGTTCACAGAAAGGGCATTCCTGCACACACACACACACACACACACAGTACATCTTATTACATCAGCCAGCTAGGCCGGACGACATTACACACACACACACACACACACACACACACACACACACACACACAATATCTAGCACATGACTCGCCAAAATGTTGGCTAATATTCAATCCAAAATGTCCAGTGGCTAAAGGTCATGTCAAGTCATTTAGAACGGTACAAGGAAAGCTCATATGGTAAACGTTTTTAAATTATAAAATATATTTTGTTAGCCAAATTACTTTATTGAAAATACATATTTTAAAGTGTTCAGATCATACTGTTTAAGTGTGTGTTTATACATTACAGTTCACCTTAAACAAAAGTCTTAAATCTATAGTGATTATTTTCTATAGATCTTGCTTATCTGCCTGCACTATTAACAAACAGTGCTTGGTTGACAGTACTCCTGTGCTTTAGGGATGTGTGCCATACTGGCTGGATGTCATGCTACGCTTGGTACTGTTGATAGAAGTTAAAACGATGTAGGCATGTCCTATGGCGATGTTATCTTACACACATCTATAAAATGTGTGTTTGTTATCTCAACTAGTTAACGAACATACAGTACATACATACATATGCATTGTGTTTAGTTTCTAACTGCAAAACTCATTGTCTGTGCATCCGCACTGAGGAAAATGCACCACATCAACGGTGACCAGAATACAATGGGAATATCAGGAAAGCAGGGGACTGTGACAGAGCTGTCAGCCCGTCTTTCTCTCTCTCTCTCTCTCTCATTGCGTATGTTTCTGTATGCATCCGTCTTCCTCATTATCCTCTCTCTTCCAATGTCTTTCCATTCTTTTCACTCCAACTTAACATATCACACTATACTGTATCAAGTAAAACACTGCCTTCATTGGCTATGCATGTCTGACAGGTAACATATGTTCAGCAGAACCAAATATCTGGAACCGTGGTCATGTTTCTAGGCACTGAAGTGCACAGGATAGTGACAACACGCTGGGTATAAAAAGCCTGGTGTGAACCTGAGTGTTGGCAAACTGTTCGAGTGTAGCAAACAGAATTTTAATCAACAAAGTAAATGATGTATGAAGTGAAAATATCAACATCGAAAACAAATCCTTATTTTTATCCTTTTAGAATAGCAAAACTAATCTTGAAGCATGTCTTGAGGCCTCACACACGGCAAGTCTGCTTTCCATTCAGGACCACTTCACTGACACTGTCCTTTCAGAAACACACCCATACATAAGAACCAGGTCTCAGTGATTTTCTCATATTCCTGTAATGCTGTGAAAGTAAGACCTAACCATTGCCTATTAGTTTTTCTCAGTTGCTTTGGTGCTTTTCTCAGATCAGAATGAAAATGTTCATAACTATTAGTTCAACCTCCGCAACATTTAGTCATTTGAGCACATCCTAGTAGCAATTTCTCCTTCCTCTGAACAAAGTGCAAATGCTTTTTGACATGTATCAGTTGCTTTCAAACAATTCTCTGCTGTTTTATAACATTGTCATTTGCTTATGTCATGTCAGTCAAAATGAACTATACTTATGGATGCTGAATAGTCTTCATTTCATTGCTTGAGTCATTACATACAAAATTGTTGAACTAGTTATCAAATTCTGTCAAGCAAATTTTATACTTTTTCTTTATCATAGATACTTTCCTCGCTGCATTGCAAGGGATAATATCTGTTGTGATGTAGATGAAAATATGTGGCCAGACAGACAGGAACGTCTGGATGTGCCAGAATGATTTACCTATATATGTTCAGTTACAATATGTGCTGTTATATTGTTCACATTTGTGCACAGCTCTACCAAAAGGGTGTTTTTTATGTTTGTTCTAAATAAGACTGAAGTGTATTTTTCTTTTGCACAATGCTGTAGAATTGCAAAGAGCATATACAGTAAAAATGTGAAACATATGTATTCAGTGTCTTGTTCTCACTTACTCCCCTAACTACAGCAATGTGTAACTTTACTGTAGTTTTCAAATGGTTGTACAAGTAGTGCATAGTGCTGTCTTGAGCATTTTCAGGTATTGTCACCGAGTTCTGACCTTTTTTTGCATTGGAAAACACTGAGAGAATAAACTGTCAAAACGAAAACATGACAAAGCCATTTGACTATCTTGTTCATAAACGATGGTGTCAAGACTTCTCATTTTGATGACACTGGCAGTTTCATTGACATGAATACTTGCTTTTGAGGAATAGACTATCCATTTTGAGCAAGTGACGTACTCTTACAGGTTATCCACTAGGTTTTGCAATTTGCACTAATTGTTTTGAGAAATGCACTAACTGCTGTGCAAATGTTAATAGTGATGTGAGAAAAGCACCAAAGCGACTGAGAAAAACTGTAATGGCTGTTGTTGAATGTGAATAGCCACAGAGGGACTCCTGCTGCTCATCACTTCGTTGTTTCTCCTTCCACATTGTTATTTGACACACACTTTGTCAAACTATGTAAATATCTGTTTCACTCGCACACAGCACTGGAATGCCACTGACAGTAAAGACGCTTACATTTGTTCTATTGCCTAATTATGACAGCCTGCCTGTAGTCACAGTCAATCATTATCAGAACCTCCAGGCAAAAGCGTATTCCACACATTTCCAGTGTTTGATCGCAGTCACAGCCAAATCCCCAGTGCACACTCACTTTTTCCTGCTCAGAGGACGGTAAACCCCCTTCTGTCGGGATTTAAGGCGTACAACACAAATTCCCCAAAATCCTGGTTCACTGTAATCCGCCTACAATGGGAGGAACCAGGATTCCCAGTTATTTCAGGATCAATGTGGATACAAGGGGATTGTGTGCAGTGTGCAGCATGTTATACTGATTGGGCTTCACATGTTAAATCAAAAATAATCAAACTTGACAGTACACTTTATCAGATGAAATGTCAGTTTTAGATAGATAGATAAATGGATGGATAGATATATAGATAAATGGATGGATAGATAGAGAGAGAGAGAGATAGATAGATAGATAGATAGATAGATAGATAGATAGATAGATAGATAGATAGATAGATAGATAGATAGATAGATAGATAGATAGATAGATAGATAGATAGATAGATAGATAGATAGATAGATAGATAGATAGATAGATAGATAGATAGATAGTCGGATGCAGCTCCTAATTATCCAGTTCTTATTTTTGTGAGCCAAAACCCTCTAACAAAACCCTCACTGTGTTCATCGGCCATTGAGGCAAGCCGCTCTTGGAACACGCCACCCCTACTAGAATAATGGGCCACTTTACAGGCCTCCAAGTTAGTTCACAGAATCTAGAGCTGGGAAACCGCTAGCACAGGGTTCATGAGAAGGAGGGGCAATTTAATTGTTTCCTTCTGTCTTGTTTTTGTAACCTCCCCTCCCCTTTTTCTCTCTCCTCTTTTAGTTCTGAAAAGGGGGCTGACAAACATGCAATGAAGGGGTTTGTTGTGTGTTCAGCTGGACAAGTGGGTGAGGTAAACAAAAACTGGACCGTAAAGTCTATCATCCGGGCTCGTTGGGATACGATAGGCTGAGCCTTGGGGAGCAGCACACATACAGAGAGAGGATTGGTCCGGGAGCTGTGGAGTAGGCGGGGCATATGGATATTTTGGGGGGGAGAGGAGGGTAGAGGGGTAAAAGGATCTCTTGGGTGAGAGAGCAAAAAGGGGGGTTTGTTCCGGAAGAAGTGGGAAGTGGGGATGGGTGCTGAGGTGACTCCTACCGAGCATGGGCATTTAATACGGTACTGAGGGTCTGATGCACGGCCCGTTTTGGCTCCCTCAAATGTCCAAAAGTGATGGAGCTCTCTGTGATTAAGCGGACAAGTGGCAGCTCTGCCCCGAGCTCCCACAGCCCGGGCTATTAACATACTCAAGAGGAACATTAATGCCGGCCGATCCCCCAGTGCTGAACAAAGGCAGCACACAAACCTGCCAAAGAGGCCCACTACGCACGTAATTGAGGATTTGTGGAATAGTGAAAAAGGGGAAAAGGAAGAGGAAGGTGGGTGAGAGACGGGGAGGGGTAGCGGGTGAAGTGGGCAATGGCGCTAGTTTTACTCAAGTGAAAACTTTTTCACATTCATTCTAACTTTACTTTTATCTTCTTGGTCAGGTCAAACCCTCAGCCGATGTGAAAATGATATCTAGCTACATATTTCACCAGCTCTAGGCCTCATCAAATCCCTTTTTTCTATTCATCCTTTTCCTCTTTATTCCCCATTCTCTGATCCTCTTATCCTCACTATGAAAGTGTCTTGAAAGCTTTCCCCTAGAGGAGCTAGAGCAACTTCTAACAGATGGTCAGATGGTCCAGTATTTGAAACTTTCAGACAATTACAATGTATAATGTTTCATTGTCAAGTGAAAGTAAGCTATCTCACTGCTTTATACTGTCGGTGAGCTGAAGCATAAGGTTCACAGGGCGATGGCATAAACAAAAGGTGCCTCCATCTGACAATCAGTGTGAATCTGTCAGGCTGCATCTTGTGACGATTGTTCTGATGAAGTCTTCTATTTGTTTTGAACGAATCACTTGATGTGCTTTAATTATGGATCTTTTGTTGCAGCATAATGGGATGATTGTTCTCAGTGGCATGGTATTTGGTGCCAAGAGAGAGAGAGAGAGAGAGAGAGACAACAAAACGAGACCCCCTCTGTGCAACCCCCTCTTCCCTTTACCAATTGCTCTCAGAGCGATTCCGTGACTCTCCCCCAGCTGACCTGAATTCCAATGTAGCAGGTGCCAATGGGATGTGGGTGGTTTGGGGTTCTCAGTGAGGAGGACAGTGGCAGTGGAGAAGGGGATGGTGAGATGAGGCCTTCACTGCCTCCACAATAAACACTGGCTCAATCCCCTTTGCCCCCACCAACGCCACTATACCACCCAGCACGAAAAATGCTTGTGTGTGATATTAATTCTTCCTTCAAAAAAGAAAGTTACATGAAAATGACACATTAAGGGGGGCGCTCGTGGCACAGTGGTCAGAGCATCCCCCTAGAAGCTATGGCCTCACAGCAGACCTGGGTTCGAATCCGAAACAGTGGAAGCCACTACTGACCAGTTCAGTGTGTAGGCTGTGTATGTCAGTATGTGTTAACCCTAACCCTCTGATGTCAGCATAAACTCAGATAGAAATTATTTCAACGTAACCAGGCAGCCCATTGACCATGACCTTTAACCTGTGTCCACCAGATGGAACCAAACTAAATAATTCCCACATGGTTTTTGCATTAGCTGCATGATTTTTTTCCCTTCCACCATTGCACTTTTATATACTATCTATGCATTATAACCAATACACTAAACACTCTGAATCCTTGTAAAGCACAAATGTGATAAATCACAATAGAAAACTATGTAGATTTGGTTTTGAGATCATTGTTTTCTTTGTAATAGCTTACGTATTTGTTAACTGTTAGCACTTTAAGATATATTTAGTTTGAATCCATTAGTATGTTAATGCTATCAATTTGAGTATGGTTGATATGGTATATCTATATTCATTGTATCGCTGCAGAACGACAACTGTCAGTTAACTTGTATGTTCATGTAAACAGACTAGTATTCATTTGTTTGCACCTTGACATGTTTCGACTACTTCCTGCAGTCTTCTTCAGAAGCGTCAGCTGTTGCTGACGCTTCTGAAGAAGACTGGCGGGACGGCTGGTTGTCTACAACATCAGCTGACACAACACGCGTCACAGCATGGCTGAGACATAATTAGACTTGTCTTAGTGGTGGTCATTGTTGTGTGTGTGTTTCTTATGTATGTGTACTTTTTGTGTATGTTTTTGTGTATAGGGACCACAATGGAAATAAGCCTTTGGGCTTTTTTGTGTTTTTATCCCTGGCTTTTTACGTATTTTAATGTAACAGAGTGCTGTTCTTGTTTTTATATATGAAATGGTCGAATACAATCAATCAATCAATCAAGCAACAGCTGACGCTTCTGAAGAAGACTGCAGGAAGTAGTCGAAACATGTCAAGGTACAAACAAATGAATACTAGTCTGTTTACATGAACGTACAAGTTAACTTACCAAGTTAGACTAAATGAACCTTTTTGAGTGACAACTGTCAGGTTTTCCCTACCTGTGTTGTGTCAACATGTGAGGACATTTTCACAGCATATTTGTACATAATCCTTCTCAGACCAAATACAACTTGTATGGAACAGCAAATGGAATTCATATTTTCCACTTACAAGAGTATACAAATGAGCATATACTAAAAGGCAACTCCCACAAAACATTGTTTTAAGTTTTGATTTAATGATGAACACACATTAGATGGGTTATGTTCTCATAGGTTAAATTAAGAAATGCCTTGACCGTGGCCTGCAGAGATCTGTCGTTTTTGCCGCCCTGCAGCACACTCGCTATTGAATGCCTCAGTTTCTGTTCCTGTGCAGTCATACAGAAGTGAAGGGAGCCATGGCTCTTTGTTTGGTCAACCCATGGGAAAGGCCTCACTCTGTTATGCTCTCTGAGAACCAAAACACTGACTTTATAGGCAAGACTACAAGAGCACGCAAAAAAGGAGAATGCAAAGAGAAAAAGAGCATCAATTCCACATGAGGAAGATTCACATCAGGAACAGTGTGGGCCAAACAGGTGAAACAGGTGAAAAATCAAGTGCAGAAACAAACACAAGTGTCTGTTGGGAAAGTAATTGGGGAAGGACTGAACTGAAAGGGAAAGCAAAGTGAGGAGAAAGAGGGGTTTTGAGCGAGTGAGAAAAAAGAGAGACGGAGATAGAGAGGCGTGAGGGTGGTAGAGAGTGAAAAGAGGAGCTGGATGGCACTTTGGCAGCTTCAGCGTGTTCCCAGGAGGATTACTCAGGCACTAGATGCCACCGACTGCCAGCAAGACCACAGAGAAGCTCCATGAATGGAGACATACAAGCGCACACACGAGCAAGAATCCACGCCTCTGTGGATGTCTCTTTATACGCATGTTTCCTCTCCTAAACTTTCTTTTACATTTCTACTGTCATTTTCTCTCACTTTTCCTTTCATTCCTCCGTTTTTCCCAGCTTGTTCTCCGCCTACCATTTCACACTCTCTATTTATATCACTCTTCCTCTCTCACACTCTGCACAGGCTTTTACAAGCAGCAGTGCATTGAGAGGTTTGACTTGGCCCCGTCAGAGACAGGTGACATATGCTCCGCTCGGGCAAACCCTCTGCTGCTCTCGGCTCACAATAGAAAATGTCTAGGATGAGAAACAACCCCATGGCCTGCCCTGCTCACTCAACCTATCCTTTGGCCATTCATCTCTGTGTCCTACGGTTTACTGTCTGTCCTCCCCATCTTTTTCCCTTTTCCGTCACTCCCACATATGAAAGCCACTCGCCCACTATATCTAACACTTCTGGCGGTGTAAAATCTCAGTTTGTCTGGCAGAAACTGAAGTGTTTCCACATTGTTTCTTGGTGTTTTGTTGTTTTTCTCAGGTGCATAGCAGTACGGAAGTTCATCATGGAGCGGAATAATTGAAATAGGCCTGCTGCCTTGCTTACAAAGGTGTTGGGCGTTATAGGAACATAATAAACATATTATCACTTTCTGACCACTGTATGTGAACATTCTATAGGATTCAATTAACCGTACAGCTTACACTGCCAGTGTAAATACAATTTTATTTTTATCAGTCCATGCCTGCTTACTGGTGATGGCTCATTTGCCATCTGTTGTACCATTCCCAGTCATCAGTGAGTGCTCCAGACAAATCCATCCAGTCAATTATTCTATTAATAATTCTCAAGCACGGCTGACTACTTTAATCAATCCATAAACCTGTTGGGATTGATTGCTAAATTGTAATAAGAGCACCGCCGAACCGTCATTCAAGAAGCTATCGGATAGTCAACATATTGATTTCTTCGACCAGTGTGTTAGTCTGTTACTTCCTTTTCCTTTCCATATTATTTAACCCAGGCTTGCATATCTCCAAAACTACCCCTCCCCCTATGTATGTGTGTGTGTGTGTCTCACAGTAGAACAGCCATTAAACACAAAGGCACACTCACAAACACACATGCTGTAAACATATATGCTGTACCCTGATTGATGTCTACCCTAATTAGAGAAACATCTTTGCAGATGGTTAACACAACAGATTCTGAAAAATGTGTTTGTGACTAATTTCACTTCCAGTGGGAGATCAGCATCGCTGCAGGGTTTCTGTATGTTGTCTGTGTGCATGTATGCGTGCATGATTTTCTCAGATGCAGAGATGCTCAGAAAGGTTGGCATTAATTGTTGTTGCAAAAAAACGTTGAAATCACACAATTCTTGAAGGTTTGATTGTGGTTCACCAGCGGCCAAACAAGAAGTTTCCTTAGTGAGAGACTAAGATGTTAAAACATATTTTACCCAATAAGGAGGTTCCAGTCATCCAGACATAATTCAATACAAGTCTGCATTTACTTTAATTCATCAAATCTAGTTAATTCACTCATTTTAGAAGTTAGAAAAAAACACCCCCACATACACAGAAAATGCATGCTTAATGACTCATGCTGCCTTCCAGAATGTATTCATTTGCTTCAAATGTCTGTTGTGCTCATTCATGTAAGGCGGAAAATGCCACAGTACAGTAGTTTAGAGAGCCGCCTCTAGGAAAAGGACAAAACGCATTAGCTGCATGGACACTTCTCTTGACGGATTCTCCCCGCAATTACACTGAAGACTTGTTCACCTCCCAGCCCTGTGCACGTTCAGCCACTTCTTCTCAACAGGGCCACCAGTAGGCAAGGAGACCACATGCTCATCAATAGTCCAGCATCCACATCCCTAATAAAGGGAAGCCAAACCTTATCTCTGAGTTGCATGCATCACCTTGCAGCTGACAGAGCCATCCACAAACAGGCCTTGTACCCGTTATCAAGTGACAAGCCTAGAGTAATGCTGAAGACGATCATCTGAGGGGGCCAAGGGAGTTGGTTTCCATGGTGACATAGATGGTGCTATTGGAAAACTGTGTGACCGTAGGTGCGTGTGAGTGTGCGCGAACGAGTGCATGCGTTTTAATATGAAAAGGAAATGGGCTTCAACGATTGGCTCAAGAGGTGGGTGGAGATGGTAAGGTAATATGCATTCCGGTTTTTTCCATCCAGAGGCATTTTTCTACTTCTGGAATGCTTCCCTGATATGAGGCTGTTATTGGGTGGAGGTCGTGCGCACTGGGAATTGCTCCGCTGCACTGTCCCACTGCAAATTTCAATAAGGATTAACTTGCATGCGTGTTTCCTTTTTCAAACAAGAAAGTTTAAATCGTCATGCAGGCAGGATCTACATTATTTATTCAAACTCAAACTACTTTTTCATCAAATGCAGAAAACGTTTTTTGTATCTCACACAGTGCATTCGCACCTACAGTGTCAAAACGACATGCATTGCACTCATCAAGTTGCCAAGAAATGTCACAGGGTCATTATAAAATGTACGCATTAGTGAACTCACGGTAAATGCTTTTAGCGAGTTATGGTTGTGGAAACATTTTTTTTCAGAGCTACTTTGTTTTTTTTTACGCACCCAACACCTTGGCTGTGGCGCGTTTGGCCAAAGCAACGCAACGTGCGTCCTCCGGTTTAATTTAGAGAAGGATACTTGAGACATAATTGAAGAACCTGCATTACAGCTTAAGATTTACGACATGAGCCTTCTGCCGCCAACGTGTTGATTCCGACTCGTTTCTCCACAAACGTGCAGAGACGCATTCAAAAATGTGTTTTCTCTGCGATGTTAATGTTACTGACAGAGTTTTGAAAAACGTTACCTTAGATCATATATCAACAGAAAATAATCGAATTACACTCGATGCATGCACGCCCGATGCGTTAATGTGTGGACCCGAAGAAAGATGCGCGTATGCAGCTCTTTTGTTCACCTGCAAAATGTAACGTTGAAGCGCGAGCTTGTATTGTGGACTGTCTGCGCCCCGGGACTTCTCACCACAGGCTGCCACTTCTTATTCTTAATCTATGATAATGAATGGCATATTGCTCAAAGAAAATATCTCAACGGTTCAGGGATACATCCAAAGTGGTCCTTCTTGCCATTTCAATTGGTTTACCAAACATGCGCCCCGATGCACCTGTAGTAATTGTATTCGATTAAAGCAATTATTTACCTGACAGGTTGGAATGATAATCGACACATTCAGATGAAAATCATGATGAAGACAAGCCACGCATATCACCACCACCCTCTCCACTGTTGCGCGCATTGATCATGTTTGCAAGCTAAAATAAAATGAAAACTTAACAGCACCTTACCTTTGTTAGAAACCACAATGGAAAAAAGTTTTTGGTCTTGTCCCCTTGCAGGGTCTTGTCGCATCCGCTTCAGAGAGGGTCAGCCACAGCGCACGGCAGGTCCAGGACACAGGGGCGATTCACAGACCAAACGCGAGGGATTATATCTGTCAGTAAAATCCTAGGAGCTCCGCAGCTCAACGATCCCACTGAATGAGCTCTGCCTCACCTCACACTCCGGCACTTTACTCCCCCAAGCGTCTCCGCCCGTTTTCCCCCTCTTTGTCTCTTCTAGTGGGACTGCCAACTCCCGTTGGTTGAAGATGCAGCCTACCCTATCACCTAATCTCTCTTTATCTCCGTTTCACTAACACACTCATTTGCACAACATTGTCAAAGTACTATGCAATAAAACCTGTTCATTATTAAGTGTGGTGCAGACAACTGGAATTCTCTTATTTTATGAAGAAAACAAGAAAAGAAGATTAAAGAAATTCAGCCTAACCAACTGAGAGTCTCCTAATGAAATCATACATTAACATGCAGAGGGTGTCCTGCAGATTCTTCTGAGCTGCTGTGCCCAGCTGCCCTTATCGGCCAGTCTTTGATGTTTCTATGACCTTTATTTTGTTGCATTGGCTAGAGACTCATTAAAGCCATTGCTTGATTTCCATGGCACGAATGGCATCATTATAGTGCCTCTCCGGTCTTCTACAGTTTATTAAGAACTTCATATACTGTAACTAACTCTAAAACCATGTAAGGTTGTAGCAGCTGATGTGAACACAAAGCCAGACAAGAGAAAAGGGCAAAGTAAAAAGTCTTGATTCAGGGGAAAGGTGAATTGGTGAGCACCGAAGCTCAGGTGGAAAGTGCAGGAAAGGAGGTAGTTGCTAGTTTGAAATGACATGACTTTCCAATATCAATCAATCAATATCCTTTATTTAACCAGGTAAAATTCATTGAGATTAAAATCTCTTTTTCAAGAATGACCTGGCCAAGAAGGCAGCACCATGATACAATAAGAACAATCAACCACAATTCTCATACACCACATTCAACATCAGGTAAAGTACAATACAGGATCAGGGACAAGACTATATGAAGATTGAAATGAGCACAGTTAAAAATGAGATAAATAAACTGGTGACAGATGAATGAATAAACCCGGCCGTTATCAGAAAATAGCTTTACAAACAATTGCATTGACCAAGAAAACTATCTTCTCTGTCCTTCAGGATTCCTTTGAATTCTCCCAAGGTGACCAGCTCCGGCAGCTTCAGCTGCTTTTGCACAGTGTTCCAGGCAGAAGGCGCAGCATATTTAAAGGCCTTTTTCCCTAACTCAGTTCTAGCTCTGGGTACCAACATCTGTAACACATCCCTAGAACGCAAACCATAGCTACATTTGTTTGTGGACATGTAAACACATAGATATGAAGGGACCAGCCCAATAAGACACTTGTAAACAAAAAAAACACAATAACCATACATACTTTGGTGCTATTTGGTATGATAGAAAAATATTTAGGATGTCCCAGTACATGATGTAAAATGCAGGAGCCAAAGAATACCCTGATGTTCTACTTCATACGTCGCAATTTTTAGTGTGCAAGCCAGTATGCTTTTGTTTGCGATTCTAACCCACAAACCTCAAAACAGCACAGTCACATTAAATCAGTGAAACTCTGAGTGAACACAACCATACATATGTATAGGCAAGAGGCACAATCTTATGATAAAATATATGAGTAAAAGTGTGAGGGCAAATTTATTTGTAACTATGATATTGATCTGTTTGTTATATGTATATCACATATGTACATATATATGTACTTATGACATCTATTGCAGCATGTCCGTCCTGGGAGAGGGATCCCTTACTCTGTCGACTCTCCCTGAGATTTCTTCAATTTTTTATTCCCGGTAAAGGGTTTTTACTGGGAGTTTTTTCTCAGCCGAGCTAAGGGTGTAAGGGCAGGGTGTCATATTGTATCATATATCATATTGTATGAAATGTAAAGCCCACTGAGACAAATGTGTTTGTGATTTTGGGCTATACAAATAAAACTGATTTGATTTGATTTGATTTGACATCAGTTTAACACATGTGCATTTCCTCTAAGAATGTGCTAACAAAACAGTTGCCTAAACTATGTTAAGGTTTATTGTGGCTGACCACAATAAACCCCTGTGACCTACTCTATTAACCATCTGTTAGTTGACACCCCTGTTGTAGAAGAGGGCTTTAAATACTCTGTCTGACCAAAATATCTTGTCAGTCCCATCGGGGGCTGACCATGCAGGTTGGAACTTTACTCTGTAACTCTGTTGTTTTATCTTATTGTATTATGTAATTAAATTCTTAAATTCTCTGTGAGTTTAGTCTTCTATTACAGATATGTCGTAAATATAAAATTTCCCCGACAAAAAAGTATGTGCCAATTGTAGGTCTACTTCATGCAAACCACGTACTTTTTATGGTCAACTGAAGTATGTTGTAGAGTAAAATGAAAGAGTATGCGATTTGGACCGCAGGACATGTATGGCAGAGAGAATAAAACAACAATAATTTTTTGTGCCGTCACTTACAGTATAACAATACAAAGTAGTAGAGTGATCATGCAAAACATGGAGATAGATAACAAACATGTAGATTCATGCAGATTCGTTTGGATACCATCGCAATCACTTCATTTATTTTTATTTTATTTGTTTGTTTATTTGACAGGGACAGTGCATATTAATAAACATTTCGGTAACACTTTATAATAACTATCCGTTGTATCTTGTTAATAGATCATTAGTAAACTCTTAATTAATGATTATTAATGATTTGTTAAGTGTTTGTTAGCAGTTTGTTAAGGATTTATAACAATGGTAGATAGTTAATATCTTAATAATTGAATCAGTTCATCTGGGAGGTAATCCGAGATACCGACGAGGCTGAAATAGGCTATAGACTATACACAGTGCATGGGCAACTGAGGGCAGCCCCATTCTCAAATATTTTTAAATAAACTCAATACACACTGTGCATGCCATGGACTTGAACGTGACGTGATCAGTTAATCTCGGATTACCTCCCAGATGAACTGATTCAATTATTAAGCTATTAACTATCTACCATTGTTATACATCCTTAACAAACTGCTATCAAACACTTAACAAATCATTAATAATCATTAATTAAGAGTTTACTAATGATCTATTAACGAGTTACAATGGATAGTTATTATAAAGTGTTACCAACATTTCCGTAAATATGCCAGATTTAGCCAGAAGTAAGTAAGTAAGTAAGTAAGTAAGCTTTATTTATTGAGCGCCCTTCACAGACCAGGGTCACAAGGCGCTTCCAAAATCTTAACAATTTTTTTATACACACACTCAAACACCAATGGCAGTAGCTGCCATGCAAGGCGCTTTCTGAACCATCGGGAGCAATTTGGGGTTCAGTGTCTTGCCCAGGGACTCTTCGACATGTGGCAGGACGGCAGGGAATCGAACCTCCGACCCTGCACTCCAGAGGCCATCTCCCTACCCACTTCGCCACCGCCACCCCACTTCTCAAAGTGGAGAATAGAAGGACAGGTTGGCAGGGCAATATTTCAAATTTGCGCACTTTACTGCCAGGTTGAGGTTGGTATTTCCTTACAAGGCAATCATGGATACTGTCCTCACAAGAAAAAAACAAAGTTATTGTCCATTTGTTGCAATGGCTAAATGTCCCTCCCTCCCGCAGAACTCTCTCATCCCTTCCTTAATTCTTCACACACTTACTTTGTGGCAACTTTTGCACAACCACGACTGTCTTACTCTTAAGAGATGTGCACCATTTCTATTTCTATTTCACCATTTCTGCACCAACGCTACTTTATGACAAAAAGCATTTTACCATCTGACACTGTGTGGCGGTTATGTGTGCTTTAAAACTTATCGGGTAGAACATGAGTGCATATGGAGTAATAAGTGCAAATGCCCTAGAACTAGAGACAGCAGTTGACTAAGCCATGAGAGTGGCGGAGCTCTATTTCAAGTTGATATTCCACGTCAGGATAAGTGACCAATTGCAATGTTAGAATTTTCTAAAAAGCCCCAACTCTTGCAGCTTTTCGGCGAGCCTTTCTGTGTGTATTCAGGCTGCTCTGGCTGCTGCTGCTGCGGTAGTATCTGTGTGGGCAGCACTCATTTGAGTCTTGGCTGATTCTTGTTGCAGCTTGTCACCATCCATAAGGAAAATGACAAAGTAAAAGCTATAATTGTAGGAACATTACAGAATACAGTGTTTTTCTTATAACATATTGTATTTGTTTAATTGAAACTCTTTGCAGGGGTCAGTGACTGAGCAGAATAATCTGGCCTATTAGCCACCTTATTTGTCTGCCTAACATAGCTTGCAGACATCTTTTCATTCATTATTATTTTTAGTTTAGAGTTTGTTTTTTATCAAACATGATGAGCAATTTCAAGAATATAAAATCCTCTTACATTGTGTCTTAGTCCTTTGAAAATGTTCAGGTGTATCCTTCCTAATTAGTAACTGTGCCTAATTACGTCATTAATACAAAGAGATTTTTAAATATTCCCTAATCAATGACAAAGCCCCAGGCCTACTGCTCATCCAGATGCAGACATTACAGCAGTAATCTGCTTTTTTTTGTAGTTGATGTTGTTGGGCAAAAGTTGGACTCTGTGCCGTTATCGTAAATGGACTGCACTTATAGTGCTTTTTCAAAAGCACTCAACAGTTTTGTCTTTTCTATTCACACACACACAAACACATATACAGATAGCAGCAGCTACCACGCAAGGTGCAAGCTAACCATTGGGAGCAATTTGAGGTTCAGTGTCTTGCCCAGGGAAACTTCGACATGTGGCAGGAGGCGGTGGATCGAACCACCACCAACCATCAGTGGAGGTTAGACACAGCTGCCCCAGTGTACCCATTGTACTATAATATATTGAGGGGACTAACTTATTTTTTTCAAATCCCACTAGTGTACTCTATCACATTTTTCTCCACTGGAAGCTGATGCTTTGATCATTGCGTACATATAAATAGTGTGGTTTATGTTATACAGACATGCTTTGCGAATGGAGGGCATGGTAAGGTATGACAAAGGTATTTTGTGAGGCAAAAGACAGACACCATACAAAGGAACTTTCTTCGTTGGTTCAGCCCAAGACACGGTTGCCTGATTTGCCTCATCTTCTAGGTAGCTTACAGTGCACTTGAGCTGATTAAATGAAAATCAGCTCCACTCACCACTTTGGCTAGCTTTACTCAATATACACAATTTTTGTTGACCTTAGTCAAAAGAAGCTACACATTGTCTGGTAGCATAAGAAAACTATGGCATGCCCCAGATCAGTGGCTCCATGCTGCAATATAACCCTCGGTGGAATCTCGGCAAATATCCAACCTTCACCGCGGTTTGCTTGCCCATGAGACAAAGCCAATCATCTGGGCCTCCAACATTTTGATGAACTAGACTTTGCTTTGAAGAATAATCAATACTCTCCTGCATGCAAATTAGCAGGAAGGCCAGCGTGGTATTTAATCCTCATCCTCACCCAGTTTCAAGAAAAGTAAATTGTATTTCAATAGCTCAGCATGGTATCCAACGTTACAATACTACTCTTCATCTCCTTGAACTGGATTTATATTTGTTATGCATTTTAATAAGTTGTTTAGGGATAACAGAACATGATATACTGCTAGCATTGCACCTTGGTACATTAACCCCAAAGGGCATGGGCCAATGTTCACGGCCTCAAAGGAGCAATCAGAAAACCTAGAAAGGTGTTACGAAGATGTCCGAAAGGGTAATAAAGCTGGCATGTCTTCTGAAAATACCCCAGGGACGTGGGGAGCTTACCTTGGGGGAGGATGTTAATGCAGGTATTGAACTGTGTGCTAGGCCTTGTATATTTGAAAGATTGGCTGAATGGTAGACATGTTTACAATAACAGCTAAATGCAGACAAAAGAACCGCACATGTCCACCCATACTACATATTACCTGCCATCTTACATTCATTCCCTCTCTATCTTGCTATCTTTTTCTACCGGTTCCCTCTTTCGCTCTCCCTCTCTCTCTCACACACACTCTTTCCCCGTTTGGTAGCGGCAACCAGAATTCATGCGGGCGCTCTCTGCAGCTGCAGCAGGAGTCGAACAATCACAGCTGTAATAAATCATATTGCCACTTCTGGCTATGCAATTCAGTCACAGGGCTGCATATGGATGGAAACACAGCCGCAGCTTTATATCAAGACGGCAAAATTGCTTTGTGTGTTGATACATGATTGTGTTGTATATTTATTCAGGGCAGGGTAGGAGTGCATGTATGGCTCTCTTCCATTTGTATAGAGCCATATACTGGTGTGGTGAGTAATGACCGAATAATGGCCTGATCTGTTTAGGTTCATACTATGTGTACGGCTAAAGGGACTGGAGCAGAAATGGGTATAGCACGGTAAGGTGCTAAGGGCATGATGGATAGAAAATTAGAGTAGAGATAATATCACATGGCAGTTGACTAACACATTACTAGAACAAAGTCAGCACTAGCGAGTAATTTTCTTATTGTCATTGAATGTCAGCAAAAGATTAAAACCTACACATAATAGATCCATCCATCAAGTATTGCCCATAGACCTCCATTAAAAACACATAAACGAGCCGCACTGTGGCACTGGCTTGACAGGTTAATTCATTACAACAAATGTGGGAATTGTTTTTTTTTCTGAGTTAATTAGATACAGCATGCTAGTGCTGTAATTACTCACGAGTGCAACTCATTTACGTTAATTCGGAGCTGAAAATATTTCCAGATAAATGCAAAATTTACTCCCATGTGAGTAATGTTTCTTAAAAACTACAGTGCCAAACTTTGCCTCCAATATTTGTGTCCTATTTCTAAATGGTATTAAAAAGTATAGAAATATACCAGACTTGTCCTTTAAATGGGAATGTTGCATGTCATAAGCTTAACTTTAACACATTATCATGTCAGATCAGAACACAAACAACGGAGCTGTGAGTGGCGAAATGTTTAGTTCAAAGGTTCTTCTCCTCGCACTGAGAAGAACAAAGCACAAAAGGCCTTACTCAGCCTTGCTGGGAAACTGGACTAAAACCTACATATTTTGCATTAAGTCTGGTGTTAAGTAATTTGCCCCTCCGCCTCTCCAGCGTTTACTATGGAGTTCTCATGGTAGCATTTTCTCATCATTATCCAGGTACTTCCTCCAGGGTTACAGATCTGTTGAGTGGGGACGGTTGGGCACTTGGTGAAGTGTGCCCTGTGAGCTAAGCAGGGCCTGTGAACGGACAGGCTCCCAGACCAAGTGGACTGGACTCTCCTCTGGGAAACATGGGACTATACTAAGCTGTTGTTCAACTTCAGTAAATGGGTGAAGGAAAGACAGATAGTCTTTGATAGATGTTGTTTCGAAGGCACTGTAGCAGTTTTGCATTCCAATGTTGGCCTTACATCATTAACATGTGTTTTAAACGGTTGGACATTTTTGGCTTTTGAAATGAATTCAAATAAAAAGAACTTTACAGCTTTGACACATTATAAGGAAAGTAAGGCTCATGGAGAAACGAATAGCATTTAATTGTAGAATACAATATAATTTAACACATAGAATCTACAAAGGAAAATATATTTACATCTTAAAACCTCCTTGTCACTTCTTGAAAGATAAATAGACCTGGGACATGTAGAGGCAAAATTGATCTGATAACATCAGGCTATGCTCAGGAAACAATTTATATCCTACTGTAATTAGTATACACTTTTTAAATACCTTGAATGATTATGATCTTACTAGAATACTTATAAAACACGGTAAGACGTGTAATGTGGTCTTTGTTTTCTTTTGCAATCCAAATGTCTGGCAGCCGTTTTCACAGACCAACTGGTATGACAGAAAAGGAAATATTTTTCTGAGGAAAACAATACGTGTGACCTAGGAGACTGATTAAGATTGGCAGATTTGAACATAACAGTTCAAACTTCATGTTTAATGTAAGTGCCATTACCTAATGAATTTAATAAAAATTTGAGGAAAATGTTCTTTTATCATACAATATATTTATGACACATACACAATCTTGTGTCATAGATGAGATAAAGGGAAGGATTATTCAGTATGTACTTAAAGTATGTTTATAAGTTGTCAATATACTTGATAAGCTGATATAGACGGAAGGCATTGTAGGTTTGCAGATGTGGTCGTTGATTGAGCGCCCGCTTGAATCAAAGCACAGCCCCTCTTGACATGAAATAACCTAAACTTTCTGGATGGTAAACAAAATGGGATTTGGTGTTGGGAAACACACATGCTGCAGTGAACAAAACAAAGTGCACACCCTAAGCTGGTATGTAGCCCCAAGGCTTTGGGCAAGTATGAAGATGTGAGAACATATCTGTTCTGTCATTGCATTCATCACTGTCAAATTTGATTTTAGATTTTGATTAGCTGCACTAACAAAGCTTTCATTTATTTATTTGTATGATATCAAATGTATTTACAATGAATCAAATTTCTACATTCAGTGTGAAAGGGGTCATTGGTCAGCTTCCTGATTTGCTATGCAACTCTCATCCTCATCCTTTACAGTCAACAAGCTGTCGACAGTTAGTTCAAATGACAGACGAGTAGCGACATGCAGCTAGTGAACATGGTGTAACATTTAGTAACTTACAGGCTTGATATTTCTCTTAGGAGCTGGTGGATATTAAGTTAAGGTTCACCTAATCAAATGTAAAGAACTTCACAGGCTGGCACATAGTTGTATTTCACATGTTGTGTTCCCTATCTCTTTTTTATATTGCCTTGTTTTGAAAACAGTTTATTTTAATTTTTTAGACTTCCAAATGCGAGATATTACCAGTGAAATTCTCATAGTTAGTAGTACTGACATGTTTTAACGTTGATTTAATCATGAAAGCAGATTGATGTTGATTATTGTTTTCAAATCACCAAATTAAGAAAAAGATTAACCAACGAACAGAACCAGGCTCTCTATATTGCTGCTCCTGAACATAAAGTAATAATGTGTTCTTTATTGCCCCCTTTTGGAAGTTGATATATGCTGCACCTCCTCAATCTATGTAAACTCACTACTGAATAATGGAGGAGGGTTAGAATGGCAGTAATTGATTTCATTTGAGCACAGAAGAATTGATCTGTCAATAACGTGCCCCGTTTATGGTTGTGAAAAAATGGTGACGCTGTGACCTGGATTTGTCTGCTTCACAGCGCAAACCTAGCCTGGTGCTACCAGACCATCATACTTCATTTCATTTGTACAGAAGGTCTGGCAGTGCTGTAATTGGCAAACGTTCACTCATGGAGGCGGGTGTCTGTTAAAAGTTTAAAACTATTGGATCTGCCCAGTGCCACTCTGGATTAGCCAACCAATCGCATAACGTTTGGTCGTCACGTGTGTCATGAGCCGGCTTCTGGCAACTGAAACTGGAGCGCGACTTCGACGTCATCGTTCTCAGCCACTCGCTCTGTTCGCTGATTGGTCCGGCTGTCGAATCTCCGGCAAAACTGGGAAATGGGCTGTACACCCAGACTGACTACTGAAGGGAAAATAAAATTTGGCCGGAAGTAGGCCGGCGGGCGGAGCCAGGCTAGCGCAAACCTACTGTGTGCTCCAAATATATAGCGTTTCTAAACAAATCATCTCAATATAAGAAGAACTACTTTATATATGTATTTAGTCTATAGAAACATAGGTGTAGCTTCCTAGTCACTGAATGTTACACTTAGGTCGAAAAAATAATTACTCTCTGACACGCATTACCACACCCACATTTTCTTTAGTGAAAAACATCCAGGTTTTTCTGTCCTTCAGTACAATATGTACATCTTCGTTAGTCATATGAATTGATAGAGTATTTGAGTACATTACAACATATATACATACTAAGGAGTACAACAACAAAAAACATCATCAGCCAGCCCAAAGGCTTGAGATGTGGTTCTCTGGTCATTTTCAAGTCTGTAACCCTCAGGTTGTTGGAACCTGAGCACTGAAAAGTCTTCTGGTGAAAGGTTGATGCCCCCACCACATCTAATGTGTTAGCGCCCCCTTCAGTTCAGAGCACTGCGTTGTCCAGTGTTTCCAGTGCTTTCTGTATTGAGTGAGAAAAATGCCCTAACGCATAAAGACCAGGAAAAAACAGATTACGGAGTAGGAATACGCTGAAATACAGACAAACATAAGGGAGAAGAGGGCGGATGGAAAAGAAGATAAAAAGGCATTTAAATATATTAGAAGCACGGGGGGGGAGGGGGAACAAGGTTGGTCAGTCAGTAGAATTGTGTATTATTATTTCATATTGCTCTCTATCCAGTCTTTGAAGTTGGCTACATGCGTGTAGACGGTGTACAGGGCCGGATTGCACTCCCCTTGGTCGTAGCCGAAGCTCACCAGTCCCAGGAGTGTCCACAGGTCTTTGCTCTGTCCCTGCACCTGTTTAGTAGAGCCCAGAGAGGGCTGTTGCTTCTGGTTACTGCTGATACTGCTGCTGGCTGGGAGGACCAGGACTCCCCCAGTGTCAGAGGGACATATGTTAGAGGGCCCATAGTCAGGCTTCTGGCTGGCACACAGCATATTGTCCGTGACGCTGACGGGCACGCCGTTACGAGCGTACTGCTGCTCGCACGGGACCACGTCGGCGAGGTGAACACTCCCCACCCTCGCCCTCTCGTCGGGGCCCAGCGAGGAATCAGGCAGCGGGGACCAGCCCGTCACAAGCCCTGTTCCAGAGGTCACGTCTACTAATCCCTCCTGGTTGTCTGACAGGCACAGGGGCTGCACCCTCTCCCCGATCCGTGCCTTGTCCAGCAGCTTGACCACGGCAATGTCAGAGTCGAGAATGTAGGGGTCGTAGTTTGCGTGAACAGCTACGGAGGCCACCTATAAAAGGGAGGAAAAGATGGACTAACTATGCGAGGTTGGTTAAAGGGGTCACATAGTAGTATGCTCGTTTTCAGGTTAAAAAATTTAAATTTGGGTTTTATATTCAAAACTTTTTTTGATGGTGTTGTGTCCGAACAACCCCTTTATATTTCTCACAGTGCCAATGTTGAATCGCCCATTTTCAGCCTCTATCTAAAACGCTCCGTTTTTAGTCTCTTTAAGCCCAGCCTACTTTTGTGTGATTGGCCCTGAATCTAACTGCCAGTTTGAATCTACTTGTCTGTTAGATCAGGGGGATGTGGATTCTCCCCTTATGACGTAATAAGCTGAGAGATTGTGACTGGGTTTTTTTAAAAAAAAAATTAAGGTATTTTTGGGGCATTTTTATGCTTTATTGATAGTGCAGAGAGACAGAGGTGAAATGGGGCAGAGAGGGGAGTGACATGCAGAGAACGACCGCGGGCGGGAATCGAACCCGGGTCTGCTGCTGGGCCCGGCCCCGAGGAGGGGGGTACGCCCTACCAACTCAGCTAAGGGCGCCCCCTGTGACTGGGGTTTTTTGAACACACGTTTTCAGAAAGGTGGGGAAAAAGAGAGAGTGTTGTTTTTCTCAAAGTTTAGGACCCATATGTTGTAAAACCCATGAACGAGTGCATGCTGCATAAAAGGTGACCTTTAAAAAGATTCTTTAGAAAACCATCTAACCTTCGGTAACTTACCCTCAGGTGTTGAAGGCCTTTACTTTCTCTTTGGTCATCGCGGTAGTGCTTCCCTACCACCACCTTGATCTTGGCTGCGCCCAGGGGATACACCTTGCCCAGCTCCGTCACACAGTGGGCTGCGACCACCACGCTCCTTTGGTTCAACAGTGCCCCACTGCACACCAGCTGCCAGTCGGAAGCCTGATCACTGTTGCCACTTCCTGTCCCAGCTTTTCCCTTCTGGGACCCTGCATGGCTGTCGGCCTTGGTCACCTTCTTCCCAGCTCCGTTGGTGGAGCGGCGGTAGATGGCTGCCAGCCAAGGCCAGTGAGCCTCTGCCGGCCTCTCTGGGTCGAAGGTGGGATGCTTCCCACACACTTGAGGAGGTGACAGGATGAGAGGAGAGAAAAAGAGATAGAGAGAGAGAGGTAGAGAGGGATAAAGGAGGACAGGGAAAAATTAGACTTATACTGAGACTGTGTCAACACTTGCTGCTGTGGGACTGTCTTTGAATCGGCCTTCCCCTCCTGAGAGCCTTTATCTTAAATGTACACATACACTTGCTGCTTTAAAGATTGTTTGCCAAAAATGCAAAGCAGTGGCATAGATGGAGCAACGTTTTAGATAACCATAGACCACACAGTCTTCTGAAGTGAGAGCCACCAAATCATGAAAGAAGTCTTAGTGTATTTTTTTCCCGAGACTCAATTTACTTGGGCCATTAACGTATGTTTTACCGATCCCAATAAAACGCACTACGGGGATTCAAACATTGTCTTTCTGTACATCAACCATGTAATATACAAAGACTAAATACATGGTCTTCAGGCAAATGTTTTCAGACTTTTTTTCTTTCAAACACAGCTCACAGACCCAACACTTTTCCAGATTCTTAATAAGGCAGGCTGACCATGAAGAGCAGTCCGCTTTGGGAAAACTTCAAAGAAATCAAAGCCTCCAACCCAGTGTGTTCTACTCTTCTACACAGAAAGTGTAGTAGGCTATCTTGTCTGAATAGTGCAATTGAAACATTAAGAACTTGTCAAGACAAACTTTGGTATGCCGGATCATAATTGTCTTTTACGACATTGTGTATTACTGGGAAAGGTGCAGTGTGACTGGATCAAATCAAAATCAAATCAAATCCATTTCATTTATATAGCTGAATAATATATCATATTTGCCTCATTGGGCTTTTTTAATCAAAGATCCCGATCATTTAAACTCTCATTGCATCTATCTCACTGCTCTGCTGTGTCAGGTATTGGCTTTTCATCTCAGTCCCCTGGGGGACTTTTAATTGAATAGTAATAATTGGTCTACAACTGGCAGGAATGCCTAAGAGATGTGTGAAGAAAGACACACATTGTTGATATGTGGGTGTATATCCTCTGTGTTGAAATGTGTGTCAAGTGTGTTTGTTGTGTGAGAGTGTGTGGCAGTTCCTTCCAGTGGTCAGACAACTAGTGGTCCGCTGCTGCCCTCACCTGGTGAACAGGAGACATGACGCCCGCTCCATTTCCCAGTCTTCAAGCAGGTTCGGCGAGAACTGCCCGAGTGTTGGTAGAACTGGGAAGCGCATTCGTACTCAATGTGTGTGTAAAGGTGGTGAAAGCCCTGGGGCAGCTGGGAAAGCACAGGAGGGCCTTTGGTGGGGCCGTCTGACTGGAACTGCCGGCCCGGCCCAGATAAGTAGAGCTTGTGCAAAGGTGTTTTTCTGAAGGGGAGAAGACGAGGCCAAAGGTTTTTAGACATAGACCTTCTTTGAAAGTGAGTGCAAAAAACGAAAACAAAAACTATGCACTGTATGAAATGACAGTTGTTGCTTTACATTCTTAAATTCTTAATTAATAACTGAAGCAAAATACTATAGACTATACAGTGCTTAAGGATATAGATATTTTTTTTTACTTATAGTCATGTTTGCTGTTTATTAATAAACAAACCTGGATGGTGCCTGAGGTGGAAGGACTCTTTGTCTAACCAGCTCTGAAACTTTGGGCTCCCGACATGCTGCAAATTAACACACAAAGTCCCATTAACATCGGCTGTGTTTTAGGTGGACTTGCTGGAACTAGAACAAACTGAATGGACTGTGTTGAATTCTAACAATACAGTGGCTTGAAAAAGTATTCATACCCCTTGAACTTTTCCACATTTTGTCACGTCACAACCACACACGTACATTTATTTTATTGGGATTTCATGTGATAGACCAACACAAAGTGGCGCATAATTGTGAAGTGGAATGAAAATGATATATGATTTACAATTTTTTTATAAATAAAAAACTGAAAAGTGTGGCGCGCAAAAGTATTCAGCCCCCCTGAGCAAAAACATTGTGGAACCACCTATCGCTGCAATTACAGCTCCAAGTCTTTATGGGTATGTCTCTACCAGCTTTCTACATCTACAGACTGACAATTTTGCCCGTTCGTCTTTGCAAAATAGCCCGAGCGTCAGATTCAGCATCAGATTGGATGCAGAGTGTCTGTGAACAGCAATTTTCAAGTCTTTCTAGATATTCTCAATTGGATTTAGGTCTGGACTTTGACTGGGCCATTCTAACACATGACTATGCTTTGATCTAAACCATTCCATTGTAGATATGACTGTATGTTTAGGGTAGTTGTCCTCATTGAAGGTGAACCTCCACCCAGTCTCAAGTCTTTTGCAGACTCTAACAGGTTTTTCTGCCCTGTATTAGGCTCAATCCATCTTCCCATCAACTCTGAACTGCTTCCCGGTCCCTGCTGAAGAACAGGACCCCCACAGCATGATGCTGCCACCGCCATGTTTCACGGTGGAGATGGTGTTTTCAGGGTGATGTGCAGTGTGAGTTATCCGCCACACATTGCACTTTGCATTTAGGCCAGAAACTTCAAGTTTGGTCTTATCTGCATATGCTGCGTCCCCCGGATGGTTTGTGGCAAGGGTTGGAGGAAGGTGCTCAGGTCAGATGAGACCAAAATTGAAGTTTTTGGGCCCTAAATACAATTGAGAATATCTGGAAAGACTTGAAAATTGCTGTTCACAGACGCTTTCCATCAAATCTGACACTGAATCTGAAGCTTGAGCTATTTTGCAAAGAAGAATGGGCAAAAAATTTAGTCTGTAGATATACAAAGCTGGTAGAGACATACCCAAATAGACTTGGAGCTGTTATTGCATCGAGAGGTGGTTCTGCTACGTATTGACTCAGGGGGGCTGAATACTTTTGCACGCCACATTTTTCAGTTTTTTATTTATAAAAAAAATTGAAAACCATGTTTCATTTTCATTCCACTTCACAATTATGCACCACTTTGTGTTGGTCTATCACATGAAATCCCAATAAAATAAATGTACGTGTGTGGTTGTTACGTGACAAAATGTGGAAAAGTTCAAGGGGTATGAATACTTTTTCAAGCCACTGTAAGTGGCATGTCTTCATCACTTTCTGAGGGCTTTAGAATTTGTAAATCTTGGCTTTGATAGATTTACTATCATGCCTAGAATAAAGACTAGAAATGGTTAGAAACCAAGACTGGATCCAACCTGCAACTCTAGAGTTCACTAATAAACATATTATATCTTGGTTTATTCCATACCAAAGGTAAAGTGATGCAAATAGCAATTTCTGCAGGTGGATTCTGTTACCTCCGGACATGCCTCTTTGCCATGTTTCAATCTCCATGTTAAGTTTCATATAAGATAAATGGCTACTGGCTGTAGTTTAATATACACATGAGAGTTGTAGCAATCGTCTCATCTTGTGAAAGAAAGAGGAAAAGTGTATTACCCAACATGTTGAAACAACTATCAAACCAAGATGAAAAAAAGGATCCTTTGGCTGATGTACATCCTCCCACAGAAGCACTTTAAATCCCCAGGGAAAGTCAAGCCAATTGACAGGTCGACCACTTATCTTTTTGGCAAATAGCTGAAGAGCACCCAGACCAAAATCCATTAAGAACTAATTAACTTTTACTGCTCCCGAACTAATGGATTATTGTCCTGCAAAGTCCTTTACCCTCTGGCATTTATGTTAACTCATTAGCCTATATCTATGATACATTGAGAAACCCATGACCCCTTATTAAAGGTGGAGTTAGCAATTCTGGAGAATGCTTGTTGTCCATATACCTTAAGTCCTAATCAGTGAATAACTCCTTAGCTCAGCTACCTCCATTGTTAATAGGTTCTGTTAGCCTGGTATGTAAGCAAAGGGTATGTAAACAAAGGGGGCCCAGCGTAGCTAGCAACATGCCCGTTTACAGAGCCTAAGCTGTGTATTGACACCATATTTATTTTAACCCATTGATGACTATGGCAATCTAGGATGCATGTCCTTAATGCCTGAGGGTTTTCTGAAAAAATAGTAGGAATTGTCAAGTCTACCAAAACCTTAATATCTAAGCCTGTGTAGCACATAGAAACATGAAATAAAATACATTTAAAAGTTAAGGTTCACAGGTTTTATTTAAACATGCTCCCTTAGCGCTTACAAACCAACAAATATTTCTAAAAATCGTCAAAATGAGATGAATTAGAAAATTATTAAATATTGTTAATAAATAGATGCAATGTGTTGTGTGATTTTCGTCAGTAGTCTATAGTAGACCTTGATTCTGCGCACCAAACGCCACTAACTGTTCTGTCGCCGACATAGCTGGCGTATTTTTTTAATTATTTTGTTTTCTTTTTTTCTTTTTTATTTTTTTGATTGACATGATTTTTGGCAAACCACACAACTTTTGGGTGGTCACGTGGTCTTAAAAAAATCAACAAAACCCACCTCATGTGTATTTGAACCAATGACAGTGCATTCTATGCTGGGAATGCCATGAAAATTAGATAAAGTAATAATGCTGCGCGACGCAGCATCAGGCAGGAGAGCCAATGTGGCATCGCGCAGCAGCCGTCATCAATGGGTTAAGCACACACGCAGCTGATTGTTATGTGTGATATTCACTGATTTTGAACAAGCGTTCTCCAGAATCGCTGACTCCACCGTTAATGTCTTTCTCATCGTCAAATCAAACATTGAGTCTGCAGTGTAATCCTTAATCCCCCTTTAGATTGTATACTTTATCAGAAGGCGGTAATTACTGTATATATCAATGTGGTAACAACACACAACCGACTAACATAATTTTACCTCTGACACAGAGGGGCTGTTTGCCAGTCCAGGTGCCATCTGGCTGGCAGCTACGTCGGGCATCGCCGCTGAGACCGTAGGAGTGGTTACAGAAGAACTCAACTGTTTCAGGCTGCAGTCCGGGGAGCGGCTGGTGGTAGCCATGGTAAGGGCGAGGGAGAGGTGGGCAGCTTTTGTCTGCGGGACGGGAGAACAGACAGTATAGGTTAGGGAAAACGGTCCACACTACTCTTTTTCTTATAGTTGTTTCTCAATGAGTTTGTCCTCTTACCGTTGAAGCTCTGGTTGGCTTCATTCTCCTTTTCTTTCTCTCTCTCCTGCCTCTCCCTCTCCAGCTCCTCCTTTGTTTTCTCAGCGGGATCCCTCTCCTCCGGCTTGTCCTCTTTATTTGTGGGTTTTTCCTTTGCCTTCCCACTCTCCCCAGCTCCCCCTCTGTACATGGTGTACTGTGTAATGTTGACCCTGGTGGTGGGAATGATTTTCCTCTCGGGCTCTGGGGATCCTATGGTGTTATTGTCCGTCCCTGTGTCCTTTATGACCGTGTTGTTCTTTGTCGTCGTTTCCACCTGAAATATCTCCACTGTGTTTGTTTCGCCCTCGGTCACGGCCGTTTTCAACTTGGTGTCGTTGGGGCCCACTTTGTCCCTGTCTTTCTTTCCGTTCACCTGCTCCTCTTTTCTCTCCTTCTCTTCTTGTCCCTTGTCTTTTATCACGACTATTTCCGTGATGTCGGTCTTTCCCGTCTCCGAGGTCGTGTCTGGGCCCCCTTCCTCTTTCTCCACTGTGTTCAGGCTGTCGTCCGGGCCTTCGCTATCCACTTTATCATTACTGCCTCCGCTGGGTTTCTCTGAGCCACTCTTTCTTTCCTCTGGCTCTCCCTCGTTCCCATCCTCACCCGCAGTTATCTCTGGAATAGTGCCAGCGTATTTGTCTTCTCCGTCCACGGCTGTTGGATTCTGCCGCCGAGTGTTTATATCATCCCCTCCAAAACTTTCTTCTACTTCTCTAGTTGTGTTTTCTTGACCTTTCTCTTTAGTTTTGCCGATATCTTTGTCAGTGTATATATCCAGTTCTGTCTCTTTCGTCTTGTCTTTGTCCTTTTCTGCTTCAGTAAGAGTGTTATTAACTGTGGAATTAAGAAGAGAAAAGAAAGAGCATTAAACAATTGTCTGTTAGCAGCTGATAGCAAATCTTTTTGTCCAAAGTTGGCTGGCCAGGCTGAATGACTCATTTTCTGAGCCCATTTAATACCTTTATCGTTATATATATTTTTCAAGTCAAATGAACTGTTCTGGCTTATCCATTTCCTTTTCAATCCGCATTATTTAAGACACTTTGTCTGACCTTGGGTGCAAACAGGAGAAGTCCCACTCCAGGTGTTGTTAGGGAGGCAGGTTCTCTGGGAGCCCCCACTGAGTTCATAGGGCTGGTAGCACAAGTACTGTAGGGCAATGAGGACGTCATTGGGTCCATAAACCAAGAAGTGGTCCCCATGTCTTGGCTTGGGTGGTAAACTACAGACTCTTTCCACTGGTACTAGGGACAATAAAGAAAAATTAGGATTTTACAAGTTGCAAATTGTCCATGCATCACAACCAGAAACAAGCAAATGGCACGCATATGACATTTCCCAGATCCTTAATTGTTATTTATTTGAGAGAAATAAACAATCCACGTTATTTTCTTACCACAATCTGGGGCAGGGGCACTCCATGTGCCATCACTCAAGCAGATGGCAGTACGAAACCCCCGCAGCTCAAAGCCAGTGTCACAGATGAAAGTGATGCGCGCCCCCAAGTGATGAAACAAGCCCTGTGTGGATCCATGGGTGGGCACTGGAGGCCTGTGGCATCCCAACACTGGAGTGGAACAACAAGCATGAAAGTGTTATTCATGCAAACATGCTGTCTTATTTTCCTGCTTCTTAATTCCTCACGCTGGATTGTCAAAGTTACAATGTAAATAGGATTTGGGAGGCATATGTGGCATTCCTCAAGACCACACAAAGAGACCTATGGTGTGTTCCAAGCTTGTAGGTGTTTATAGGTCAGACAGGTAGCTCGCAAACCTAAATCTCAGCGGAGCTTTAAATTAGCGTAGCCTGCTACCTCCGAGGCTCATTAATGAATAATTTCATCCCATCCTGGTAAAGTGTGAATGGTTCACAGCAAGACTTCCACATGTATCTTGTAAACGAGGAAGAAATAGAAGCAATAAAAGAGCTTTAGTTAGACTGTTCCATTTTCCATTGTTGTAAACGTGTTTTTTATGGAGCAGGATAGTAGAGATTGGTAATGTGGTGGTGGAATTCTGTGTTTAATGTGACAACCTACTGCAAAAAAAATAACAGTATCCAAGTCAAAAAAAAACTTCAATTGCAGGCACACATAATGTATTGAAAGATTACGCAACCCACAAACAAGTTCACGAAAACTGAGAGCCATGTTAACACTATTATCCTACCATTACAATACTATAATAAAGTTGGGACAGATCCATTGATTGCACTGACTGTGGTTTTTACATAACTTCATAACCAAGGAACCCTCCCTACATTCTGGGCGTTTTTTGGCCTTACGACCTTGAGCCCCTCAACGGATGGAGAATGGTGTTTGGCCAACAAAAAGGGAAAAAGTAAACTGTAGCTGACCTCCTTCTGTATGTCTTTTAAAAACAGTTGAAGCATCCTGTGGTGATGTGGGCAAGTTGTATTGCACTTAAATGATCCATCGTCCGTGTCAGATTTTGGCCACAGACAGACATAAAGAGAGTCTGCAGTTTTTAGACTGGAATGTGTAAGTAAATCATCATGATTCCTTTTTTTTGGTGAATGCCTTGGAAACTATGCTGAACACTGCAATCCAAATCAGATCAGACTCAAGAAGGGATTAAGCTTTGCCAGAGAGGAAAAAGAAAAGGGAAGATATTTTTTTCCTTACTTTGAGTTTATACGATAATATGACAAGATTCCCTCATACATAATTAGTTTCAGCTTAGGCTTAAGACAAATGACAGGTTGATGATTGGGAACAAAAAATACAGAATATAGCAGGTTCATTCTTAAAATGATCCATCTGAATCTGTGGCATAAGTGTAGACTACATTTCCTCTACAAAATGACATTAGCGTGATTCCAGGTCTCCTCCATTGAAATGAACAGCTCGTGGGAATACAGATGAATGGACACTTTGTGGAATGAAACTCCTGCCTTTTTTTACTGGTTTCTCCTGCTGGCTTGCGTTACAGACATAGACGTCGATTACGGGGGGGATGGGGGGTACATGTACCCCCCACTTTTCGTCAAGACTCATTTTGTCCCCCCCACTTTTTAAGCCGGACATGGAGTGCGTCCAGCCGTATTAAAACACAGCGTCAAGGTCTCTCTCTCTCTCTCCCTCTCTCTCTCTCTCTCACACACACTCACACACACACACACACACACACACACACACACACACACACACACACACACACACACACACACTAGTTTGCACACCATGAAAACATGCTCCGAAGTCTCCGCTAGTTTGCACACCAGAGAAGACTGATGCATTTCAATCAGCAGCAGAGAGACAACGGCGAGTGGCTTTAAGTGTCCCGTTGTGAAGTGTAAACTGTAGGGATTACCATCCTCTATGCCCACTAATGACTGTAAATGTAGCGGACACTAACAGCAGCTTGTGTCGCGGCACATGGATACTGACGATGTTGTTTACAGTGCCTACCCTGGCGCCGTGTGCAAAAAAATAAAATAAAATAAAATATTTTTTTTATTTAATAAACTTATATTTGTATTATTACTGTTAATTATTTCGATCTTTACATGTAATCCGCGATTACTTTAAAAAAGTGTAGACGTTTTGATTCGAAAGGTGGCAGTTAGTAAGTTACGCCAAATAAATATTGTGCTTTTGCTGTTTCCCATTCATTGCGTACGGCAAAGAATCAGTGCCTTTGCGCCTATTCATTGTGGACGGCAAGAAAAAAAAAGTTTTTGCGCATGCGCACTTGATTCTGTATTATTTAACATGTACGCAAATAAGCATGCCCGCAGATATTTCAGACTGGAGGAATTTTAACAAATTGGATTATAATTTAAAAAGGAACAGAATGAATAGCAAGAGAAAGGCCTGCGCCAGCCTTGGACGGTGTACAGCAGCAACAGGGACAAACAATGTTCGAGCATTTCAAACGGACAGGTAGCCTACATGAACGGAAGGATGCTAGCTAGCTAGCTGTGCTGTCAGTCAGACTGTCACTGGATTACTATCGTCTTGCTTATTTCTACAGCCAGGGAGTCAGATTGGTGAGTCAGAAACTTTTTTGGGGTTTATTTAATAATAAGGTTGGATGAATTGATACCGAGTGCAATCCATTCTGCATTTTATATTCAATTGAGCAGTTGTGTTTTCATTGTTACTGACGGACAAACCTAAGCTCTGCAATGTGGATAAATGGTTACATTCTGATGCTGGACAGGTCCATGGGGCATATGCTACTGGTACTTTATCTATTAAGATAAAGTTTATGGAGTGGAGTTTCCATCAGTTATGCTGTAGTCCTACATAATGATGAATGCTGTCTTTCATTTTTAAGTTGAATAGAAGTAGTACCGGTAGTTTGACTCATTCCCCGTCCGTTAAGTCGATGGATGCGATGTTTAATCATTTAGACCAAACTACAGTAGGCTACGGGCAAACCTGAAGTCACCGTCGTGACATTTCATATACGTCCCGTGTGTTGGTATACATGGTATAGATGGACAATTGACCTGAATACTCACCTGGGATACGAGGACCTCGGTGGTTTAGCCGGACTATGCCGAGGTCCGCGTAATTCGGAAAGTGTATCTGCATTTGCGAGTGTCTAACTAACATAAATTCCAATTTTCTGTGAAAGTCCTTATTTACCACTTGACCTGATTTTTGTGTATCCCAGTGTATCTCACTGCGCCCCCTATCACACTTGGCTGCAGGTGCACTTTCATACACATTTCTGATACACACGGCCGAAATTTGGCGGGATGTCTTCTGATTGGCTGGTTCAAAAATGTGGGCGGTCCCCACATGACGTCACTTCAAAGGTCCGCCCAGAGCTAGGGTGTGTGTGTAAGTCCCATGACTGTGCTATGGTCTATATGGACAATGGTATGTAAGGACTTTATCCTAAAATGCTTTTCAATGTGTAAGTCATTATAATATCTCAGTGTATGTGTGTAAAGCAGTGATCTGACTCAAATATAACTTAGGAGGTCCTTATGGTTTATAGGGTCCTGTCTCAGTGTTGGGTTGGGATTGTATGTGATGGACCAACACAAAGTGGGCTAGGGTGTGTGTGTGAAGTCCCATGACTGTGCTATGGTCTATATGGACAATGGTATGTAAGGACGTTATCCTAAAATGCTTTTCAAAGTGTAAGTCATTATAATATCTCAGTGTATGTGTGTAAAGCAGTGATCTGACTCAAATATAACTTAAGAGGCCCTTATGGTTTAGAGGGTCCTGTCTCAGTGTTGGGTTTATAGTAGCATCACTTCGGTTTATCAGAATACTTTGACCAGCTGCATTTGATCTGTATGTTTGTTGAATGTGTGGGTTTAAGTTCTTTAGTTACATGTGTTGGATTGTGGACCCAGCCAAAAGTAATAATGAAATGCATGATATTTGCCTTTACATGACTAAGGACAAGTTTCAGTGGATTGTTTAAAACACTTACATAAATAGCCTTGATTCCTTTCACATAATGTTAACAGGGAACATTCTTAATCCCCCTAACAAAGCTAGGGGGAGATGTTAAAGTGAGAGCAGAGAAAGAAGATGGTTCTTAGTCAAGCCCCTAAACCGCAGCAGTGATAGACTCGAGAAAAGGACACGTCATGGCGGCCGGTGCAGCGGCCGGTGCAGCAGCAGCACGGCGTGCTGAGTATACACAAGAGTTTTCGCGAATTAAACCGGAGATTTACCATACTGATGACGGTAGAGTCATAGTCGAGGATGAATTGCTGAACTTTATTGTGATCAAAATGCGAACACTAAGCCAAGATGATATTGTGGCGGTTGTGACGAGCAGTTTCAGCTCCGAGCGGATTGAGTCCTCAAAGGCAGTTTTAGCAGAGCTCTTTCCACACAACAAACGCTGGATCTCCTTCAGGGGACAGAAAAAGGATATTAACAATGTCAAAATGTGCATGCAAGTGCTTAATGAGTGCGGTGAAGAGGCTCCAAGATTTGTGTCGCACTTTTTGGATGAATTACCCCCTGTATCATTTAATCACATTGATGTGTCTGCGCTCCTCGGGAAAATGCAGCAAATCAATGCTGACATTGACTACCTAAAAAGAACTATGGGAACTCAGGTAGATGCCTGTGAAACTATGCGGGAGGTTGCTGAAAAACTTGACAGCCGGCTGACTTCTGTGGAGGGGCACCGTGCCCCGGACGCTACGTCTCCGACTGCCTGCTTCTTTGATGTGGAGATACAACCCGGCCCTGCGCTTTCCTCGAATGTGATGGAGAAGCCGCCGGGCCCTGATGCTGCCCCCGCTGGTGTTAATGGATTGCTGACAATATCGCCTGGCAGGAACGGCGGCTGTCAACCAGCCCCGTATGTAGATCCAGCCCTGGGACGTACGCAGGACCCCCCATGGAGCATGGTGGTAAAGGGTGGGCGCCGACTGAAGCAAGTACGACTGAAGCAGGTAGGCCTACCTGAGAACTCTGCACATCGAAGCCCTATACCTTGCAATCAGTACTAAAAACTCCGGCAGCAAGGAATGTGAGAAAGAAAACCGGCATAATCGGGACTGGTGTGGATAGCAATATACTGGCTGTCAAAACAAAGATAGTTAAGGTATTTGCTACAAAGTTTGATCTCAGTTTGGAAGCCAACACTCTCAGTGAGTACCTAAAAACTAAGTTGGATCGGGAAGTGACATGTAGAAAAATTGAGTCTTCACAGAGTAGATTTAGTTCCTTCTGTGTCACCGCTGAATGTAATGATGTGGCGGAGCTTTACGACCCGCTGCTTTGGCCCGCTGGTTCTTTTGTCCGACGCTACTATGAGCCCCGTCGCCCTAGAGGAGCAGATGGACGCCCGCCTGGACCAGAGGATGCCCCTCGCTCCCCGGGCGAGGGGCTGCTGCACGGAAACGGGGCTGGGGTGCCTGTCGCATTGGTGGATGAAGACGGGGTGAAGGCCAGCTGCTCCGCAGGGAGCGACAACACACATTAAATGCGTGTTGTTTCATACAACACTCGCGGGTTGCGGGTAGGACATTCTGCTACTGACAGATCAAGACGTCTGGTGGTGGATACACTACTGGATGAATGTGACATTATGTGCCTGCAAGAAACCTGGCTGGCGAAACAAGATCTGGATAAATTGAACACTCTGCACGTGAACTTTCATGGGGCTGGAGAGTCTACTACTGACCTCAGTACGAGGCTGGTTCGAGGTAGGATAGCTGGTGGTGTTGCTATACTGTGGAACATTAAATATGACTCAATGGTGAAGGTGATGCGTCTAAATGTTGACTGGGCCATAGGGCTAGAGTGTAATTTTAATGAAAAGAAATTTACCATTTTAAATGTGTATACACCGTATGAATCGTATGAGCACGAGGATGAATTTCTGAATAAGTTAGCTTTTATTCAGTCCTTCATAGAGGAAAACAGCTCAACTTGTGTTTATGTCATGGGTGATTTTAATGCTGACATGTCTGATAGCAAATCTTTATTTGCAGCACACCTGCAGCAGTTTTGCAATGAGTCCAAATTATTTCTATCGAGTAAAGCTCTGTTGCCTGACACAAGTTTTACCTATGTTAGTGAAGCGTGGCACACAACTTCTTGGTTAGATCATATTGTGACCACAGCTGATGCTCATGCCTCGCTGGTAAATGTGGAGGTTTGTTATGAACTTGCCACCTCTGATCACATACCTATTGCTGCACTGCTAAATGTTGAGAATGTTCCTCTGCTGTCCAGAAATAATAATGCTGCTTCCTCAAGTAAACTGGACTGGTTAAAGCTGAGCAGAGAGGATGTGGCTGGATACTCACTGCGTACTGACAAGCAGTTAAATAATATTGCTCTGCCTCATGAGGCCCTAATGTGCTCTGATATGAATTGTAAGGACGTACAGCATGCTGAAAAACTTTGTGCCATGTATGATACTATTGTGAAATGTCTCAATGCCTCCAGTGAACCTTTTAATAAAGGTAAATGTAAGGTACGCAACATCAGACCTGGGTGGAATGAGTTTGTAGCTGAGCAGCACGCTGAGGCAAGAGAGGCCTTTAGACTCTGGTCAGAGGCAGGTAGGCCTAGACATGGGGTTTTGCTAGATATGAAAAAACGTACAAATGCTAGAGTTAAGTATGCACTCCGGTTTATTAAGAAAAATGAAAACACAATGAGAGCGGACTCGCTTGCCAGAAATTTACAGAACAACAACCCCAACTGACTTTTGGAAAGAGGTCAAAGTAATGAATAATAACAAAACACCTCTTCCGTCTGACATTGAAGGTGTTAGTAGCCCAGAAAAAATTGCTGAGCTTTGGCGTGAGCACTACTGTAACCTTTTTAATTGTGTTAAAAGTAATCCAGTTAGGATCAATCGTGAACATAGTGATATCTCACCAGATATGATAGTCAGGGCAGCAGATATCTATGATGCCATTAACATGTTGGATAACAACAAAGCCTGCGTTATGGATCGTATATCTGCAGAACACCTCAAGTATGCCAGCCATAAGCTCTGCCCTTTGCTTTCCATGTGTTTTAATGGTTGTCTGGTTCATGGTGTCCAGCCAAATGCTATTATGTCTGTAATATTAGTGCCTGTGCTTAAAGACAAGGCTGGTAAGCTCAACAGTATTGACAATTATCGACCTATTGCATTAGCCAGTATCTTGTCTAAAGTACTGGAGAGAATACTGTTGAATAAGCTAGAAATGTATATTCTTACTACTGACAATCAGTTTGGGTTCAAAAGAAAACATGGCACTGACCTGTGTATCTATGCTCTTAAAGAGATTGTGTTCAGGTACACTAGCCTGAACACATCTGTATTTCTATGTTTTATTGATGCATCAAAGGCATTTGACAGAATAAATCATGAAAAATTGTTTGTAAAACTGTTAGATAGAGGTGCCCCTAAATTTTTAGTAAGAATTTTAGTGTTTTGGTATGCCCATCAAACTTTTTGCGTTAACTGGGACAATGTTTTATCTGCTCCTTTTTGTGTAAGCAATGGTGTGCGGCAAGGAGGAATTCTGTCTCCTATGTTATTTAATGTTTATATGGATGACCTCTCTAAGCAACTTCAAGAGTGTAAGACTGGGTGTGTGGTGGGAGAGAGTATTATCAACCACCTCATCTACGCTGATGATTTGGTCATCATGTCGCCATATAGTGCCGGGCTACAGCAACTGCTTCAAGTGTGCTCTAGTTACGGCATCCAATATGACATTAAGTTCAATCCAAAGAAGAGTGTTATTATGATTGTTAAAACTAAGGAGGATCAGAAGCTAACGTTTCCTTCATTCTCACTGTCAGACTGTACTCTAGAGGTGGTTAGGAAGGTACGTTATTTAGGTCACATCATCACTGATGATCTTTGTGATGATGATGATGTCCAGCGCCAGTGCTGTAAACTTTATGCTCAGGCCAATATGTTGGCACGCAAATTTCATATGTGCACAGAAGATGTGAAAGTTAGTCTCTTCAGAGCTTACTGTACCCCATTTTACACAGCTCACCTCTGGTGTAAATATAGAACAGCTAAACTGAGGAAGCTGCAGGTAGCGTATAACGATGCCTTTAGGATCCTCCTTAAGCTTCCAAGGTGGACTAGTGCTAGCTCCTTGTTTGTGACAAGTAATGTCCCCACCTTTCATGCTGTGTTGAGGAATTTAATGTATACATTTATGTGTCGACTTCTTGAGTCAAAAAACAAAGTAATAATTGCACTCACTGACACTAAACAGAGTGATACAAGGTACTCCTCTGGGCTGTGGAAACATTGGAATCGATGCTTGTATGTATTTTAATCTGTGTTGACTGTATTTGTATTGTATTTGTATTGTCTTTTTATATGGAACTTTGAGTCCGGAATAAAGTATTCATTCATTCATTCTTTAAGATATATCTTCTTTTTTCACTATTTGCGTGGTCTTGATGAGGTATTGCCCCTGGAAAGTTCAGGGGTCACAAAGTCCCCATCCACAGCTGAAGATTGTACAGAGGTAAATCTGTATAAAAGATGATATTTTATTAATATGTTTGCATTAATGATCTTCAATATGTCTTACAACACTGCTCAAAGCAAAGTTTTACCCTCATTCTTTTTTCAAAAGTATGATTATTTCATTTATTCAAAGCCCAGTTACAGTGCCTTGCAAAAGTATTCATACCCCTTGAACTTTTCCACATTTTGTCACATAAGAACCACACACGTACATTTATGGGATGGGATTTTATGTGATAGACCAACACAAAGTGGCACATAATTGTGAAGTGGAATGAAAATTATACTTTGTTTTCAATACTTTTTATAAATACAAAACTGAAAAGTGTGGCGTGCAAAAGTATTCAGTCCCCCTGAGTCAATACTTCATAGGACCACATATCGCTGCAATTACAGCTGCAAGTCTATTGGGGTATATCTAGAGACTGGCATTTTCGCCCATTCTTCTTTTTAAAATAGCGGAGAGCGTCTGAACAGCCATTTTTAAGGCTTTCCAGAGATTCTCAATTGGATTGAGGTCTGGACTTTGGCTGGTTCATTCTGACACATGACTATACTTTGATTTAAACTATTCCATAGTAGATCTGGCTGTATGTTTAGGGTAGTTGTCATGCTGGAAGGTAAACCTCCGCCCCAGTCTCAAGTCTTTTGCAGACTTTAACAGGTTTTCTGCCCTGCATTTGGCTCTATCCATCTTACCATCACTCTGACCAGCTTCCAAGTCCCTGTTGAAGAAAAGCACCAAGGATTTTTCTTGCATAGAGACTTTTTTGGCGCCCGCCAAAGAGGATTTATCCAGCGCCAAAGGAAAATCACCAGTGCCAAAATGATAAAGATTGAGAATAAATATAGCAATTTAAAACCTTTTCAAATTGAGCCCAATTTAGTTCATTCTTCTTGTAGCAATAACTCAAATTTCAATTTCGATTACTATTACGGCTTCCCTCAATCATGAAAGCAAAATAATAATTGTTATTAAACTATCGCTGTTCCCCACGCCGTGACATGCAGGCTTTTAAATTCAGTGAACCCTTTCAGCCGTGCGCTCCACTCGGCCCCGCCCTCACCTGATAGTTTAGCTTTCGGCTGGTCCAGAGAGTAGGAGGGAGATGTTGCGCATCGCCGGGTGTTTTGAAACATTACTAAAAGACGGAAGATAGTCAGCCTTTGGTCGAGAGGAAAGGTAAAACTAATTGTGTTGTCTGGAAACACTTCAGACTCAGAACAGACTAAAATAATGTGCAAGATAAGTCACACGCGTCCAGCATGACAACCACCCTAAACATTCAGCCAGATCTACAATGGAATGGTTTAGATCAAAGCATAGTCATGTGTCAGAATGGACCAGTCAAAGTCCAGACCTAAATACAATTGAGAATCTCTGGAAAGACTTGAAAATTACTTTTCTTTTATAAAGATTTCAGCTGTGGATGGGGGCTTTGTGACCCCTGAACTTTCCAGGGGCAATACCTCATCAAGACCATGCAAAAAGTGAAAAAGAAGATATATCTTAAAGAATGTTCCCTGTTAACATTATGTGAAAGGAATCAGGGCTATTTATGTAAGCGTTTTAAACAATCCACTGAAACTTGTCCTTAGTCATGTAAAGGCAAATATCATGCATTTCATTATTACTTTTGGCTGGGTCCACAATCCAACACATGTAACTAAAGAACTTAAACCCACACATTCAACAAACATACAGATCAAATGCAGCTGGTCAAAGTATTCTGATAAACCGAAGTGATGCTACTATAAACCCAACACTGAGACAGGACCCTCTAAACCATAAGGGCCTCTTAAGTTATATTTGAGTCAGATCACTGCTTTACACACATACACTGAGATATTATAATGACTTACACTTTGAAAAGCATTTTAGGATAAAGTCCTTACATACCATTGTCCATATAGACCATAGCACAGTCATGGGACTTACACACACACCCTAGCCCACTTTGTGTTGGTCCATCACATACAATCCCAACCCAACACTGAGACAGGACCCTATAAACCATAAGGACCTCCTAAGTTATATTTGAGTCAGATCACTGCTTTACACACATACACTGAGATATTATAATGACTTACACATTGAAAAGCATTTTAGGATAAAGTCCTTACATACCATTGTCCATATAGACCATAGCACAGTCATGGGACTTACACACACACACCCTAGCCCACTTTGTGTTGGTCCATCACATACAATCCCAATGAAATACATTAACGTGTGTGGTTGTTAAGTGACAAAATGTGGAAAAGTTCAAGGGGTAATAATACTTTAGGGTTAGAAATGAGAAAAAATTAGAATGGAGAGGATTTGCATGGAAATCTGAAGATGTGTTGAACCTATCGTGGTAAAGGTTGGTAAATTATGACCTCATCCTAAGAGTAAGTCCACCAAACACAAATAGCATTTAGGCCCCTATACAATCCACTGGTCCTCACCAACAATACAAGTCCCGCGCTTGTTCCAACCAACAGGAGTTTAATTCTACAACCTGCCGTTTAACAGGGATTTGTCAGTAGTGGACAACACATCTTCCTCAAGCTCTGCCACTGCATGAGGGATGGAGCCCACAAGGACTGTATTAGTCTGAAACTTGCTAAACAACTGCATGTGAACCAGTAAATTTAGCCTGAAAGTTTGTTGTTTTGGTTTAATGTGGCTTGGACTTCTTCCAATCATCCTTCAAAACAGCCAAAGGGCCAGGCACTGTGTGTCCAAACACCAGATCGTTTGGGCTAAAGCCTGTACTTTCCTGACTTCACTCCTTAGCCCCCAGCATCAACCAGGGTAAACCCTCTTCCCAGTCTCCATCTAACTGTGTACAGTATGTACGGAGTAAAGACTCCAACGTGGCGTGGAACCTCTCAAGAGCCCCTTGGCTACATGGTAGGCTGATGCTGAAACAGATGAAAAGTTAGAACCTTGGTCTTACTGAAAGATTAAGGGGATTCCAAATATAGAGATAAACTGAGTCAGGGCGCGCACTACAGATTAAGTGGTGATGGTGCGTAATGGGTATGCTGCTGGATACCTAGTGCTCTGGCACATCACCATCAACAAATAGATTGCACCCGAACGAGAACGAGGGAGGGGACCAATACAGTCAAAAATGAAATGTTCAAGCGGTTGACTAAATGCCGGAATTGGACAGAGAGGAACTGGCTTTATGCTCTGTTTCGGTTTTCCGGTCAACTGACACTTATGACACATTTTAATGTACGATGCAACATCTCTCTTTAGAGGAGACCAAAAAAAAGAATCCAAAATGCGATCATATGTTTTACGGACACCCATATGTCCACACTAGTCATGTGACACTTGCAAAAACAAACTACGAAATTTGGAACGCACGAAAATCTGGAAAATAGGATCTCCAACAAAATCAGGACCATGTGGCACCAATGTGCGTCTTCAAAGCAAGATATTGACTTTTCATGCATCGCTAATGAAAGCCTTCCTATATCGCGCAGCTTTTGTCTGATGTAGTCGTGTTTATTTTGATTTCTTCCGTATTCTACAAACAGTCCAGGAGAGGTCCTGGGCTATGTGTGTCCCAGTGAATTTGAAGGACACCCGCTGAACACAGTCCCCGTTGATGCTCAGTTGGGCTGGTTCCCCCTTGTGTTCCCTGAAGTCTATGATCATCTCCTTGGTTTTGCTAGTGTTGAGCAGCAGGTTGTGTTCCGATCACCAACGTGCAAGCCTTTGTGTGCTCCAGGGCATCTTGCTCAGAAGTCAGTTCCCAATTTTCCATAAAAGCTTTGCTTTAATATCCCAAATTGTAAGTAGGGATGCACCGAAATTCTTGGCCGAAACCGAAACCGAATAAAATCAAACAGTTGGCCAAAAGGCCGAAACCAAAAGAGGCTTTTGCAGTTTTGTTTGTTATTTAGTCAATTCTTTCAACATTGCATACATGAACTCCCACATGTTCTCCTCAAACACAGGTTGAGTTGCTTTAAAAAAACTGCACCACAGCTCCCACCGTAATGTTCAGACTTCAGAATTTGCATCAAAGCCCTGATTATAACAATGAGAGGCTTTAAACGATGTCCATGCTTAGGAGGTGATTGTGTCGTCTGTAGACTGAAACTAACAGGGGGAGGCGGCTCACTGGACATAGTATATTTAGTCGCGCTGTCAGTTTGCCGACATGGCTCTGTGTATTCAGGCTTGAGAAATGCAATCAGATCGTAGCAGCCTTTTCCCCCAATAGCACTAACGGACAGGATATCTCCGGTTATCATTTTAGCTGTCAAAATAAAATTAAAATTGCGCGCCGGCTCTCACCGGCGAGGTGTCACTGTGAATGACAGCGTTACCAACCGTCACAGAGTTTCACCGGGTGAATCGCTGCTTCGCTCGCGCAAGGCTTTTGTGTTTCTAAGGTGATTAAACATCAGTCTTGGACTAGAGTTGTAACTTTATGCTGCATAAAGCATTGTACTTCGCCGTGTTTCATCCAGTTTGAAAAAATGCTCCCACACTGGACTCTGACATTGTCATGCACGCACCTTACAGACTGCTCCTGCTGCGCGCTCACAAACAGACGTGGACTCGCATACACGGTTACGTCTCTCTTTACTGCCATTTCCTGGTTTACAAGCGCGCAGCTCTTTTAAAAACATATTTCCTTAGTGTCATTTATTCGTAAATTTTCAGTAATTTTGTTCGGCCTTTTAACTGTTTCGGGCCGAAACCGAAAATGACTTATTTTGCCATTTTTGGTGGCCGAATGTTCGGTGCATCCCTAATTGTAAGTAGAAAGAGTTGCATGGGTAGCCAAAACACAAGCAGACATTTTTCGTCTCTTCTGTTCTTCAATGAATTATTGTTACTTTGTTCACTAAAGCTCACGTGTGTCTTCATATTTGTAACATATCTGATTCACATCTCACGTCTCACTTCCTCTGTGATATTTATTCTCTGAGGATTATCATTAATCTGTGATGTAATTTGACCAATAATCAGACATATTGTGTCTAGTGGTTATTCTTATGCCTTAAGTTTTTTCTATACAGCCACCATGATATAAACATGTCTTTTTAGATTAAGTACTAAAGCAATGAGAATTATTTTTCAAATTCATGACACTTGTATTATGTGATAGGATGTTGTCCAGCAGTTACAGGCCGTAATCTACCTTTGTCACAATTGTGACATTTCAGATTAATTATAATAAAAATGGAAAATGATCATTATAATTTAAACAATTTATTTGGCTTTGAAAAAAGGTTCATATTTAGATGGATGAAACATAAAAATAAAAAGGCTTAATGCAAAATTAGAGTGTAAAATTATACAAAGAGGCAGACTAAAGCTAATTGTGTTCATGGTCATGGCACTTGTGTTGTGAGAAAGGCTGATTTCTGACTGTTACAAGGTTTCAAATGTATCAACAATGTAACAACTCATGACTGTCCCAATAATGCTGTGTGCTGTCAGGTGTATTTATGTTAATGAGGGGGCGTTTTCAAAAGTGACATCATAGTCCCGATAATGTTTTTTAGGTCCTTATAAGTCACATATTTGTCAGAAAGGGAAATGTCTGTATAAACCACAATTTTGTCATGGTGGTGTGTATGTAGGTTGTGAAGGTGGTATCTGAAATCTAAAGTGAGCTGAATTTTTTTCAGATTTTTTAGAGTGCTTTTATCTTACTCCCATAGCTCTAGGACCTCTGGAAAGGGTAGTCCATCTATACCACAACCCAGCCTGGTTTGGAGAAACAGTCCAGCCAAACCATATATACCAACATGTGTGTGTGTGTGTGTGTGTCTGTGTGTGTGTGAGTGAGTGAGTGAGAGAGAGAGAGAGAGAGAAAGAAAGAAAGAAAGAAAGAAAGAAAGAAAGAAAGAAAGAAAGAAAGAAAGAAAGAAAGGGAGGAACTTATTTGAAATCGGCCGTGCGTGCCTGTTTGTTGTTTATTGTTTTTGATTTAACAATATATAGGTTTAGATAAATCTGGCTTTCAGAACTCAGTGCCTACCCACTCACTGACCTCACCGCACGTCACTGGTTGTTTATCAAGAAGTAATTGAAGCTGATCATGGCTATGCTACTAGCTAGGTTGCCATGGAGACCGAGGCGGAGTAATATTGTTGTACGACAGTCCAGCCGTGCTTCGGCTCGATTTGAGCACGGTCAAAATGCCTTCGACCAATCAGATTGCTCAGTCGGAACTACCTTCCCAAGCTCCTTTTGTTTACGTTTGGTTGGGCTACGGGGAGCAGCTAGTGGCTCATATGTCCGCTGCTTTTTGAAAATGCTTTTTTCATCAAATGTGTCAGACATCAGTGTTTTGTATACATTTTATTCATTAGTGAGCGGGTATGCCGTCTTTCAGAACCGTTCATTACCTGCACTAAAGAGAAAAAAAGATGTTTCCTCATTGTCCCCCCCACTTTTGAAAATGCACTCCAGAATGCCTGTTTGTCCCCCCCACTTGTTTAGCCAAATCGACGTCCATGGTTACAGAAGCAGAATTGTTTCACCATCAGTTTTATGGACTCAAATTTAGCCCTGAAAATGCCACCACAAGAAGAAAAAAAAAGTGTGAGGGGTTCAGGAAGTCTGTTTTTGCAAGACCTTAAGGGAGGTGTATTGGATATAAAAACACAAGTTAGGGTGCAGTCACTCATAAATAAAATACCTTGAACGGCAACCAAACCCTGATTGAGCAGTATATGGGTAGGGCAGTACTCTACAGGACATTATGGAGCTTTGCTATTGTGTGTGGTGAAGAAATGATGCACTGATTTAAAATGGCATGTTCAGATAAAAAGAGTTTGATGACATTTAAAAACAAACATTCTTGATTTTCTATATATTTTGTTGTAGCATTTTTCCACCTTTCCTTTTCCTTTCCTTTCATTTTAGTGAGGTCAGTTGATTAGCTCGTCATCTTATCTATCCATGCAAAGCATTATGGGTTCATGCATTAGCTGGTTCAAGGCTGCTTACTGTCATTTCCCACACACATACTTGTATGAGGGACATTAGGATTGTCAGCCCATGTTTTGAAACAACTTATTTTCCAATAAATATTTTTTTGATTAGCCGATTGACCGAAACCATAGCTGGAACTGCATGGACCGAGAAGCCAGCTGGTCTGAACCTAGTCCAAACCACAGACCTCTCCCTTGTGAAAGTGAATCATCGCCTTGCCTCTGGGCAGGAACAACAACAACAAAAGTCCTTCAGGAAGAAGTCATTTCTCACAATGTTGGTCATAACTGGGTGTGTCCAATTTCAGATGAAAACTTATTAAATCATTTTGACATTTCGTAAGTGTCAATACAGTAAGACAAAAGTTTTTCAGATGCTATGAGAGATGGAAAACTCAAGTCATGCCTACTGTATGGCCTAAAGACAGATTTATTCTTCCCTGCCGGCATTTATATTAAAACATGGAATACCAGCATTTTTCAAGATGGGTTAGAGACTCACCATTTTCACACCTTTTGCCTGTGTAGCCAGCCAGACAGGCACAGTGGTACGTGTAAGAACTGTCCAGGATACAAGTTCCATCGTGCAGGCAAGGAGAGGAGCTGCAAGCTGTAAACAAAAAGTGCGTGACATTAGGGTACAGAACCAAATGTTGAATTTATTACCATTTTAATGGTACAATCTGTATCCCAAGAAAAATGGCCCACACCAAGCTACATCAAGGGATTCATAATCCAAAGCTGGCACCATTTAAATGTCATCTTTTACTTTCCATTTCTTAATGCATTTAGGCAATTTTACACAGAAAGCCTCCGTTTACTTTTATTAGGTCTGGCTAAGCATCTGGTAACTTATGCGAGTGTGTTTGTGTGTGAGAATGAGGACATACACTCAACAAAAATATAAACGCAACACTTTTGTTTTTGCTCCCATTTTTCATGAGATGGACTTAAAGATCTAAAATTCATTCCAGATACACAATTGTACCATTTCTCTCAAACATTGTTCACAAATCTGTCTAAATGTGTGATAGTGAGCCCTTCTGCTTTGCTGAGATAATCCATCCCACCTCACAGGTGTGCCACATCAAGATGCTGATCTGACATCATGATTAGTGCACAGGTGTGCCTTAGACTGTCCACAATAAAAGGCCATTCTGAAATGTGCATTTTTTTGCTTTATTGGGGGTCTGGGGACTCAGAACCAGTCAGTATCTGGTGTGACCACCATTTGCCTCATGCAGTGCAACACATCTTCTTCGCATAGAGTTTATCAGATTGTCAATTGTGGCCTGTGGAATGTTGTTCCACTCCTCTTCAATGGCTGTGCGAAGTTGCTGGAGATGGCTTATCGTGAATAAATGAACATTCAATGCACGAGCAACAGATCTGGTTGACATTCCTGCTGTCAGCATGCCAATTGCATGCTCCCTCAATGCTTGTGGCATCTGTGGCATTTTGCTGTGAGACAAAACTGCACATTTCAGGGTGGCCTTTTATTGTGGACAGTCTAAGGCGCACCTGTGCACTAATCATGATGTCAGATCAGCATCTTGATGTGGCACACCTGTGAGGTGGGATGGATTATCTCAGCAAAGCAGAAGTGCTCACTATCACACATTTAGACAGATTTGTGAACAATGTTTGAGAGAAATGGTACAATTGTGTATCTGGAATGAATTTTAGATCTTTAAGTCCATCTCATGAAAAATGGGAGCAAAAACAAAAGTGTTGCGTTTATATTTTTGTTGAGTGTATTTGGAAGACATTTTGGTCAGTCGTCAATTTATCAACAGGCTGTTAGCAGGCTCAACACAGTGACAAAGCCTTTTAGTTCTTGTAGGTATCAATCATGTACTGTTAATGGGTCTTACACTGTACTGTGAGTGCCTTGGAAAACTTGCTTGCATTGGTTGTGGTCAATGAAGAGAAATAAATTATTGGTAGCAAATACATATACATATTAGTAATAGCAGTCTTGTTGTTGTCGTTGTTTGATGACACCGTTATTTGACCTGCCTGAGCTCTCCTGGAAAGTAGCAAAGAATCCATCAAAGTTCTTGTAACCATCGGACACAAAAAGGATGTGCAGACTGTTGCCAGAGCTCTGGACTGGGACGGGTCTGCTGTTCCCGCAGAATCGACCAATTACACGCGAGCGGATGCTGTCACCGTCTCGGACCTCCACGTAGTCATAGCGACAAGAGCTGTGGAACTCCAGACTCAGCATCATGAACCTGTCAGTAGGAGGTGGAGTATAAAAAAATTAAATAAATTCCAAAAAGTGTCTGACAAATAAACATACTAGTTTTAAGACCAGTCTGAAGTAGCTTTTTTCAAAATAAAATGTGACAAACTAAACTATCAAACATTGGAAATCATATTTTTAGTGTGTTGCTTTAATAGTGTTTTCTTGGATAATGAGAGCGCCTGTGTTCTCTGGCATTGACATACCATGTTGGCATGGTACTGACACTTTAAAATCTATAGCCAGCAAAAAAGTAACAACCGTAATGATAGCTACTGAATACATACACAGCTGCTAACAGGAATTTGTCCAACTCTAACCAAAGTCACTTTTAGAAATGGTGAGTGAAATGTTTCTTATTTTAACCAGGATTATTTTCTGTTTGTTTTAAATGTAACATACACTCAACAAAAATATAAACGCAACACTTTTGTTTTTGCTCCCATTTTTCACGAGATGGACTTAAAGATCTAAAATTCATTCCAGATACACAATATTACCATTTCTCTCAAACATTGTTCACAAATCTGTCTAAATGTGTGATAGTGAGCACTTCTGCTTTGCTGAGATAATCCATCCCACCTCACAGGTGTGCCACATCAAGATGCTGATCTGACATCATGATTAGTGCACAGGTGCGCCTTAGACTGTCCACAATAAAAGGCCACACTGAAATGTGCATTTTTGTGCTTTATTGGGGGTCTGGGGACTCAGAACCAGTCAGTATCTGGTGTGACCACCATTTGCCTCATGCAGTGCAACACATCTTCTTCACATAGAGTTTATCAGATTGTCAATTGTGGCCTGTGGAATGTTGGTCCACTCCTTTTCAATGGCTGTGCGAAGTTGCTGGATATTAGTGGGAAGTGGTGCACGCTGTCGTATACGCCGGTCAAACACATCCCAAACATGCTCAATGGGTGACATGTCCGGTGAGTATGCTGGCCATGCAAGAACTGGGACATTTTCAGCTTCCAAGAATTGTGTACAGATACTTGCAACATGGGGCCGTGCATTATCTTGCTGAAACGTGAGGTGATGTTCATGGATGTATGGCACAACAATGGGCCTCAGGATCTCATCACGGTATCTCTGTGCATTCAAAATGCCATCAATAAAATGCACCTGTGTTCTTCGTCCATAACAGATGCCTGCCCATACCATAACCCCACCACCACCATGGGCCACTCGATCCACAACATTGACATCAGCAAAGCGCTCAACCACACGACGCCACACACGCTGTCTGCCATCTGCCCTGAACAATGTAAACCGAGATTCATCCGTGAAGAGAACACCTCTCCAACGTGCCAGACGCCATCGAATGTGAGCATTTGCCCACTCAAGTCTGTTACGGCGACGAGCAGGAGTCAGGTCAAGACCCCGATGAGGACGACGAGCATGCAGTTGAGCTTCCCTGAGACGGTTTCTGACAGTTTGTGCTGAAATTGTTTGGTTATGCAAACCAATTGTTTCAGCAGCTGTCTCAGTGGCTGGTCTCAGACGATCTTGGAGGTGAACCTGCTGGATGTGGAGGTCCTGGGCTGGTGTGGTTACACGTGGTCTGCGGTTGTGAGGCCGGTTGGATGTACTGCCATATTCTCTGAAATGCCTTTGGAGACGGCTTATGGTGGTAACATTCAATGCACGAGCAACATATCTGGTTGACATTCCTGTTGTCAGCATGCCAATTGCACACTCCCTCAATGCTTGTGGCATCTGTGGCATTTTGCTGTGAGACAAAACTGCACATTTCAGGGTGGCCTTTTATTGTGGACAGTCTAAGGCACACCTGTGCACTAATCATGATGTCAGATCAGCATCTTGATGTGGCACACCTGTGAGGTGGGATGGATTATCTCAGCAAAGCAGAAGTGCTCACTATCACACATTTAGACAGATTTGTGAACAATGTTTGAGAGAAATGGTAAAATTGTGTATCTGGAATGAATTTTAGATCTTTAAGTCCATCTCATGAAAAATGGTAGCAAAAACAAAAGTGTTGCGTTTATATTTTTGTTGAGTGTAGATTAATGGGAGTTTAGTTGTTCGCAGGGGAGGAGTAACTTTAGATGAAATGGAACACATATGAAGAAAAGGAGTTGTTTATTAAATCAAAAATTCTGTTCAGTATAATGACTGTTATGAGACATTTGCATACACTTTGAATTCATGAGTCGTTTGGTCCAGCTGTAATTAGAGTGTGACATTGAGAGGGCATGCTAGCTGGCATAAGAAAAACAAAGCAGTCCCCTTTCCCCTTCCTGACAATTTAAGATGTAATCTCCTTAGCCTTACTTTGGACCAGACATGAAGGACTGATGAACTTTATACAAGACACTGGCATGCTCCCAAAGCCTAATTTGACCCTTTTATCAGAGACCCTGGATCACTGAGACTTAGACTAATGACATATACAGTGATGCTAAATGTTAGCCTGCAGGATCTCCCAACAATTAATGCCAGCTGTAAGTTAGTCAATAGGTTGCCTCTGATGCCGGTACACAAGCTTCCATGACTGAAAGCAGAGAAATACAGACATATATCTTTCCATAATTCTATTCCTGAGCACAGTAGTATTTTTTCACTTTAGGGGATTCTTGAATTTATGTCAAAAATGACATAAGAATTTGGCATATTATTTTTTTCTGTTTTGATATTTCATCGTCATCACATAACTAATCCAACCTAGCAACATGCATGACACGTCATGGTTGTTCAGTTTAATGCAAGGCATAATATACAGCAGAATATACTTGGACTTGTTAAATGTATTTTATGTACACAGCAAACCAGTTCCATATGCAATGTACATGCCTAGCCTGTATCTAACTATATAGGGCTTTTGTTCTGCTAAAACCCTGCACAAAATGCTCGCCTGTAAATTGCTGTATGCGTAATGGAGAAAGTGACAGAAATAGAAAGTTATCACTGGACTGAAACAAAATAACCTTTCTTGAAAAAAGGGAATGTTGTGGTTTCCAAACTTTGCTGTGGACTTGCCATCTGTCCATGAAAAACATCTTGTAGAAATATCTGAACCGAATGGAAATGTGACTTAAGCAGGCCAGCTGTTAATGTCTATTACAGATGGACAATGGAGATCACAAAAACCCTCGGATTCTTTGATGCCAGATGCAACGGTGGCGATTTTAACTTTATGGAAGCAAAGGTTTGCAGTATTCTCCCATTTCAAGCATTTTATCTGTATGAAATATTACTTGTTCACTTCAGCATGGTGTCATTGGAATTCTTAAGTTGAAAGTAGTTCCAGTGAAAACTGCTGATGGCAAAGTTTTGTGGATTATTTGGAATAACTAGGGGACTTCTTTTAATATGATTTTAGCCATGGAAAATAGTGACACCCCTTTAGGGATAGAAACATTTGTTTGATTGTTCCTTGGTCAACCACATTGGTCCACACAGAGATATCTCAACAACTATTGGATTGCCTGCAATCTAATGATATTCCCAACCTCAGCTGTATTTTGGGTTTAGTACTACTGTAGCATGCCAATACCTTAACCACAACAATATCGAACATGGTAAATATTATACCTGCATGTTAACGTTAACATTAACTTTAACTAGTGATATTACCTCCCAGATCTGCTCTAATGACACAGGCAGGTAAATGGTGACCAGAAGAACAACAGAAGCAGAGTATTTGTGGTCTCACCTGAGTTCTATGGTAAAGGGACGGTCCACCTGTATGGTCCACTCACAGCGAGCATTGTTGGGGTAACTCTCCAGCACCAAGTGGCCCTGCCGTTTACGAATCACACCCCCGCACTCTGAAAAACACATGGGAAAGAATTCAATTTCGGAGAGTGGTGTGGTATTTAAAATTCAGAGGCCGCTAATTAGAGCTTAAGTATTAGTTTGAGGGTTAACATTCAGCTGTTTTGGTTACCATACGAACCAAAAGCAATTACATTTGAGTTTCCAAAGCCATTGTAAAGATAAAAACAACAACACTGTGTTGCTCTCAACAACATTAAGAAGCGTAAACACAACTCACATGGGGGCAACAAAGGCATTCAGCAGTCCTTCCAGGTTCTGCTTTTAATTAAATGCATATTTGTTGTGCCCCTTGGCAGAATATTTGCATATTGGGAAAAGCTACAGAGTGTCCAAAAGGTACGTATTAAATTGTTTTATGGGATTCCCCAATGTTGTTTCAGTTAGTTAAAGGTCACCTATTATGCAAAATGCACCTTTTCATAGTTTAACAATCTTAATATGGGTCCCCTGTGTGTAGAGACTCCCCAAGTATGAGGAAAACAACCCTCTCTCTCTTTCCCCACCTGTACCTTTCTGAAAACCTGTGTTCAAAAAAACCCAAATCAGATTTCTCTCCGCTAATGATGTCATAAAGGGAGAAGCCACTCACCCTCATTACCGACTTAACCTAACGCTACAGGACACATGTGATAAGCACACCCCCAGATTCCCCTGAATCTAACCGGAAGTCTGCCAAATTGAGCAGCCGGGCACTAACTGTGCTCACAGAGGACCTGGCCAATCAGAGCAGACCAAGCTATTGGAAGGCGGGACTAAAACAGAGTGTTTCAGACAGAGGGTGAAAGGAAGAGATTCAGCAATGGCACTGTAAGAATATTAAGGATTCTTTTGGACACTACACACTGAAAACAGTTTTCCAGTAGAAACCCAAATTAAAATGTTGAACCTGAAAATGAGCATGATCGGTGACCTTTAATAATAGCTGTATATTGGTCCCAGATGGAGACAGATCAGCAGGGAAGGAACAAACTTACAAAGCATTGTATTCATTTCACTTAAATATAAAGCATGTATAGTAAAGCCATGGAGGATCTGCCAATTGGGAGAACGAGGTGACTTACTCAAGCAATCTCCACCGGACCAGCCAGGCCGACACTCAGCACAGTATTTGCCACGAATGAAGAAGTCATCCCTTGGCCCCCATGTCCCATTGTTACAACGCTTACAGTTCTCAAATATACTGCAACCTGAAAGAAAGAGAAAGAGAATTACAGCAAAACAGGAGTCAAGCTATCGTTATTGTTTATTGTTAGAACACTTTCCCCAGACAGCTCAAGCTGTGTGAGACCCATGCCATGTTTCCTTAAAAATCAACACTGCTAAACTCATTAGGCTCATCTGTCACTACAACAGACTGTACAAACATATTGCTATTTCCTGACATAGAAATGTGGAGAAACCCACCTCATAGGGATTCCTCGGAGGATGGCTTTTTTAATACACTGCTATAGAAGGGTCTGGAATTACCCAAGTACAGGTATGGATTTTAACAACAAATGGCCTGGAGGCTGGGGGAGTCATAATTGTATGCAAGGCTGCAAACATTTGTTGTTGTTGTTGTTAAACAGTTAAACATAATGTACAGGTACTGTATCTATTCAATTCTGAACAGCTGTTTTTTATCTATAAAAGGGAAACATTAGTAAAGTCAAGCTGAGAAGAAAATAAAGGCACACGTTCTTTAGACGAATGGCATGTAGTAAAAAATAAAATAAATACAAATTAAAGCCATAGTTTGGATGCCTGATGTGTAGCACATGTGCAGACATCCCCAGGCGATTGTATTGTTTGTATCAACACAAACAAGTTTGCACCCATTTCATTCACAAATCAAGTGTGTTCGTTCACTGCCGCACTAATTAAAGAAGGACAGAGTTAGTCAAGGTAAGAAGCTAGGATGGGTAAGGATGGGTTGGTCCTGGAGACATGAATAGACACACACTGTATATATTATATATATACTATATATAATTTAGGGATTTTTGTCATACTGTTTTTAATGTTACAATTCAACGAGATGTGCAGTTAATAGACAGCACTTGGTCTTGGCTCTGCGCAAACCACATTGCAGATATCACGGAAATATGATTTTGAGGATAAAGGTTTATGGGCTGACTGGAATCAACAGATGTATACAGAATGTAGAAATGTGGAAGTTCTGGCAACTTTTTTTCTGTTCAAGTGAAGAAGTGTGCAAATTGAAGGACACATTCAAATAGGAATATATTTGCTGGGGGTTTCACCTGGATGGATGATGCAGGGGTCACATTCATTGATGGCATTGCGGCAACAGGGCACGGCGTAGCCCACTGGAGTACCCTGCAGGGGGCATTTACAGCGGATCACATCGTACTCGCAGCAGCCTCTGCACATCACGTTCCACTCTGGGCCCGGGCAGTGGTTGTACAAATACCTGTAATCTAAACAAAGGCAATACATCAGGGTCAGCAACTTCAGCAAAAATCACTCTGACAAGCAAGCAGGAAACTCATGTTTGTGTTTTGTTTACGTAACCATCATTTCAAACGTGTACAGGAAATGAGCGGAAGGTGAGTCAAGCGTAGAGAAAAATATGCCAAATATATTACGGTCAGCAGAAGGATTTTGGCGAGTTCAGTGTTTATCTGAGGCTGCTCTGCACCGGCTTCCCTGGTTATTTCCACAGCCATATGTTTGCAAGCTCCTTACTTCGGAGAGGGCAAGTTTTTTCAGCCGTTTAAGCTCCTCGGTGTGTTCTCGTCATACTACATTATATCAGACATGTCATGGAATAGAGACAAATCACCAGAAAAGCAATGCATGGCCCCCAGTGTAAGAACACTTCTTTGTAACATTTGTATCCACTAAATGCAACGGTTAATTGGATTGGAACCCATGCGATTCGAGGACCTTTGAGCCTGAGTGCTTATGATTACGTAACAGTGGATTTAAAAGCCTTAACAGACAAGTGGAAATTCTCTTGTGGCAGATGCGGAGGGAGAACTAACAGAAGCTGCTCTTCAAACTTGGCACAGTGTCGCTCCAGCATTTTGTTGTACCCTCCTCCCCGCCCTGCAATCATTATAACCTCTCTGCCCTGGGCCCTACACTCCCACCATTTACCCTTCCCAATACTTTTCCAATCTAAAAAAGAAAATTGCCTTTGGCTTGGGTCTGTTATTTATTTTTGCTAATTAGACACAGAGACTTAAAATGCACGGACAAACAAAAGTAACATCTAAAACTGATTAATCCCATAAGCGGTTGTTTGCAGAGGGACAGTCAACTAGAAAGGACAAGCGCAGATATCTTGGAATGCTCTGAGTCATCCCTGCTGCTGTCCTTCCACATTAATGATATCATAAATTGTGTCTCAGTCCGGCTACAATCTGGCCTTCATCCTCAGCTATTTCTACTGGAAGACACAGTGAAGTACGGCATACACACTGTCATTAATCAAATAGAGAGAGTGTAGGTTGTGCGAAGCCATTAGGTCAACTTGTGCGGCGTTTAAGGACGGGCGTTTGTGATTCATAAGGCTGTTGCAGTCGTTTAGCTGTTTAATGACTCCTGTCTGTCCCCGCGGTCGTTTACTGTTCTGATAATGTGAGCTCGGCTGGATTTGTTTATTAAATTTATAGCATGTTCAACAAGCAACGGTCATTTTGGCATGGCATGTTATACATCTTAGAACTATGATTTAGTGTCATTCTACGATTCGGGGTCCAATGGCGCCCACACACTCCAGTTCCCTTGCCCAATGCCCATGCTGTAACACTTACCGCCAGTACTGCTTTCTTGTGGTTAAAAGCAATGTACACTTACAACCCATATGTTTTGTTTTTTAATCAAAGCAGACATTCGCACATTGTCTTCTTTCACATAGCTTGCCTCCCCCCACCTGCGATGAAAAACAGAGAAGCTCAGAGTTTTGAAAACAGTCATTTTAGTGGATTTCCTTTCACCAAGTGTAAGAACCACAATCATCTATGATGTGGGCACGGAGTGTGTTTTAGAGAGACGTCCGTTGAGACAGGAAGAGGACAATGTGCAAAGAGTGGTATCATCCATTATGCCTACTGTGAGTCACAAACAACTAGGCTTACACTTCAGTCAATGAATGGTACAGTAAGTAAAAAGCTGTTTTTTTACGGGCTCAATTGTTTTTCCTCAATATATAGTATGTCAGTAAAATCAACATTAAATACATTTTAAAAGTCTAGTGCTTCCTTTAAAATAATACTCCAAAGATTTAGCATTGCACTCGTATAACCTTTTTCGGAATCACAAAAAAGTCAAACTCGATCATCGAGCAGAACCAACAATTCTGTTTTCTCTTTGATATCACACATAGTTCTTCCGTTACAAAACCTGGAGCATCATTACCCACAATGCAACTACACCACTTGATCCGTGGAAGATTAGGGCAAGTTATTCTAGTAGCAGCTAATGAAGCCTAACTCCGCTCTCTAACATTTTTTTATATTCTTTATATATTCCTTATTATTTGTCATCTTCAGCCCTAATCTACGCAGACTCCAGTGACATCATGTGACTCCCTCGAATGAGAAAAACAAAACAATATATAATAAAGTGATGTATTGAAGCTACCATATGATTTATTGCAGAATAGCCTGACTTTGTTTAGTGTTGGCACAGCAGGCGTCCGTCCAAACTCTGGTCTGGTTTCACTCGCACGCATTACAATGAAGTTGAAAGAAAGTTTTTCTAACCGCTATGACGATTGCTATGATTGCAATACGACCCATATTAAATAAGTGGGAGACTGGGTATTGTTAAACAAGAGGGTACGGATTAAAGCCACTGTCAACTGTGTTGCCGACCAATTTTACAGTTTAGTCTATAAACCGCTGCTGTTAGCTGCCGCCTTCCAAAGAATAACAACAGCATGCATGAAATCAGTGTTTAAAAAGCTGTGATGCCTGCCACCTGGGGATTGAGAGGTGCTGACACCATCTGCGCTTCTTATGGGACAGCTTTTCTGCTCCCTTAGCAAAAGGATGCCGGCCGGAGAGACTGTGAATCCAGATTTATAGGGTATAAAGATGAAAGGGTCAAATGACTTTATGAGCTGGCCTGGCAATCTCATTACATGGATCTTTGCTGTGTCTTGTCCTTAGGTAGGTGAATTACGTCCTTTGGCTGTAACTGTCCTCACCACACTTATGGAGAAGACCACTGATTTATAGTGGACGGGAACGGATCCCTATGTATGCTTATGGCTGGAAATTAATTTTCTGTCTTACTTCAGTCGTAAGTTGTCATGAAAGAGCATGTGTTGCTTGATAGGATTACTCAAGCTGTTTCAGTGTTTATTCGCTGTGGACCGATTCAGTTTGCTGACCTCCAGCTCTGGCGAGATAAGATTGTTTTCTGAAGCTTGACTGTGAGGTTTTTCCCCCAGTGCTGGACACATGCTGGAATGCAACTTTATTTTTATTTTTTTTTGAAGAGCTATCGCTTCTCCAATAAGTGTTAACTCATTCACAACGCAAGTTAATTTTTACTTAACTGTGCCTTTGCTTGCACCCCATGGTGATTGTAATTAATAATTTGAGCATAAGCATACTGCCTTGTAAAAACACATCTGTGAGGCTTCCAGGTCAGCACCTGCCTAGGCAGTAACAATTTCATGAGGGGTTTTTACAGCAGCTTGGATAAGGTCTGAACAGGTGGGGAAGTGCATGTGCACAAGAAGAAGCGATGGGTTTGTCAGAGCATAACTATGTATGTCTGGCCTTCACTATTTGAGCATTAAGGCTATCAATATAATTCCTTTTTCATAATCTATGGACACAATGCTTTGTTTTTTGCAAAAGAAGATACTCAGACACATACACATATGTAATGGCTGAAAACAGTGGCATGAGCTTGTAAAATGTCATGCCATTTATCCCAATTCTCAGTTCCCCAGACCTGTAATTTAACCTGGGTCTGTTAAAGGGGGAAATTCATCTGATAACATTTCCTTCTTTATTTTGTTTCTAACATCCTTTCCATCCAGCCCATCTGATGTTTATGTATTGGTGTATGTGAGAGTGTCTACATATTTCCCCGGTGAACACATAACTATTATCTGTGTGAGAAGACACGGCATCGAGCCATAGAAACACAAATGTTTTTTTCCCTCCTGTCCTTCAGCTAAGCATGCAAATTTGTGTATGGGTTGTTCAGCTTGTCTGCTCTTATATAAGTCCTATCTGTTTTTTCCATTCCAGATGTTGCACTCCTCAGTGTTTTCCTCAACATGCATGTCAAGGAGCCATAGAAATGAAAATAGCAGTGACACAGGCATGACAACAGACGTTTGTCTGGTGGGAGACCTCCCCATGTCACAAAGCACTCCTACCCAATCACAGGCCCTACAGGCCCAGGTCGCATGGCTCAGCTGCACACCTTTGATGTGGATCCAAAGATTGACATCATTATAAAAGGCAGAAAAGTGGTCATGGAAGTTCTCGAGTCCTGTTCTGAATCATTTTGTATTACCTTATTGAATCTGTGCAAACGTAAGGCACACGGAGATGCACACGACTATTTCACAAGCCCTGTAAAAACCAGCAACAGTATTAATAAATTGTTACCCTGCTGCATTAAAAAATTTGCTGCATGGGCTGAATTTGAACCGTACAAGTGACTCACACACCTGTGTCAGCTCCCAAAACGGTGCTATCATTTTTCTTCTCTACACAGCTAAAAATAAAACCCAAGGTCAGCCCGTGATTTTTTATTTCATATAATTATGCTTTAGCATCCACTTTTGCTCCAGTTCACATGAACAGCAAAGCACTGCCTGCCTCTCAGATGACTATTTTGATTTTAAAATATTATCTGAAATACAGCTGGGCACACGTCAGCCCTTCTGTGGCATTTCAACCAGCTATTGTCTAGTTTGTTTTTTCATGCTCACTGCTGCCATGGCTAAGCTATGTTTAACTACACACACAGATAAAGAGCACAGTACAATGATGACTTAAGCAGAGGCCAGTGAGAAGTTAAAGATATGTTATACAAGCTTATCAAACCCAACACAATGCTATAGCTGAGTCACCTATATTGGACATGTGGTATACAGTATATGCTACAAGTGTTACCCAGTTGGGTAATAGCTCAACATTTGGGGAAATATGCTTGTAGGCTTTACTTTATTGGCGATTGCTGCTACTCTATGTGCCCTCAATTGCCCCCTGGGGACAAATACAGTTTTTTTTATTTGAATTTATAGATCAGAAAATTGATTTCATTTATTGACTATATGATGACTATGAAGCTACCATCAGCAGTAAAAGAAGCTCAGCACTAAGACTGGAAACAGGTGTAAACAGCTAGCTTTGCTTTAAAGTGTAAAACTGAATTGAACAAAATGTCCTGTTGTGGTTTTAGCTACAGGGATTCAGTTACTCCCTCGAAACAGTCCGGCAGAACCCTCTGTAAAATTCAGCCATATTACACACATACATAATTTTGATTATTTAGCTTAATAAGTGCTGGATGGTGACTTTGTCACCTTTGGACAGAGCATGCTAGCTTTTTCCCCCTGTTTCCGTTTGTTCTCCTAAGCTAAGCTAACTGGAGGTATAATTTCATATTAAACAGGGAGGCATAACTCTGGAAGACATTTTCCAAAATGTCAAACTATTGCTTTGCATGTTTTCATACTTATCCCTACTGGCATCTGGCAATGTAGTCAGTGTAAGTTTTATTTGACCATGCTGCTTTGCATAGTCCTAGCCACAACATCATTGAGTCAGACTTGTTTCCTGCCATATAAGTTGAGAACTCTGTCAGAAAATAACATTTCCCTGTACATTGAATAACAAGTTACAACATACAGTATGTATCCACTACCAAATCATTTGTTTCCTCCTGACAAAGTGGTGCTTATTTAATGGCAACATACCATGGAAAAATAGTTGTTTGTACAGCAGCTGTAAGTGCACGTATGGTGCATGCACGCGCAAGTGTACAATTCCTTTTGCCTACTGCCCACAGCAGCTGTCTGGTATTTTGAGGTTAGAGTGATTTTGCTGTCAGGCAGACAAGCAAACTCCCCAAGGAGCCCTTTGGGATTTTGTGTATCTGGTTGTAGCCCGATCCGAAAAGCTGATCCCATTGGTTTCTTTAAATAAACTTTCTTCCTCTAGGAAACCACCAATCGAATGAAATACCCTATCACTCTATTACCCCCATTGATGAAATGGTATGCAAGCACATCAATATGTAGGTCAAAACAAGAGACTGAGATGTGCACAATTGTACAACATTTCATTCCTAAACTCCAAATGACCTAGAGTCTCATATGTCACAATTTTTTTTCCAAATGTACAATCTTCTTGTAGCTAGATTCTATGCCAAGATTACTCCAATGTTTTTTTATACATATGCTAGCCTTTGTTTCTTGCGGAACACTGACTACCCAGTAGCTCAGACAGCTTCCCAGTGGACTTTAGTTAAACAAGCTTTGAGGAGAGTATGCCAAGAGGACAGATCATTGGATGAGTCCGCTGTGTGGAGGATGCTGAACAGGAAACCTTACAGAGATCAAAGATGCCTCAGTAGGGACACCTAAACATGCACAAATGGACAACCCCTCCTCCCCCCCCCACACACACACACACAAAACACAAACACAGACATCTCTACACAGTCAGGAATTGCATGTAAACACCTCTGCCCTGCTTTTAAAAAAAGGAAACACTTTTTTTTGGTTGCCCAATGAGAACAATCCATCATCAGCTGATTTTACTCAATAACAAAACAAGCCTTGCTTACTTAGAATAAGTGACTCAGACAATAACAAGTAAGTATATAAATCTGACAGAGGGAACTCTCATAATCGTTGCAGTGTAACGAAGCTGGGCTTTGCCCAGCCCTTTGCCACATTCACCCAGATTACAAATTGAAAGTATCTGTTTACTGTGTGGTAACCGCGCTAAGAGGAACCAGACATCGGGCAGAGGTTTTGGTTGGGAGTCTCGGAGAAGGCGTATGGTGCACACATTACCAAAGCCGGCAAGATTGACTCAAACCTGACTCATGTCTTCCTTCAGCAGTTCAAATGGTCATGGAGGGTAAACAGGCAAAGACACAATCTCAATCTTAGGGGAAACTCACCCATAACAAACACCCTTTAAGCATTTAAAGAGGAGCTTGCACAAAAGGAAATAAGTGCCAAGATTCAACAAGTCTATTAGGACTTTAACTGCCTTACTTTACCTCGAGGAATGTGTGGTTGGCCACATCTAACTGTTGTTGTCTTCTATCTGAGAGCAGAAAAACACACCTCACTTTTATTTCACATGAAAACAACTGCAGAGAGTAGAGAGGAGTATGAAGATCACAGAGTCCTTGTTTTAATAGGACAGTAAACAACGACCCACAGGAGAATCTCTCACCCTGTATTTCTCACAGCCAATGTTGTAAAGACAAAAGAATTGCACAAACTTGTCAGTGCTGTTTTTTCCTGGCCGCCCTTTGGAAATAAAAGCTGGATTTTACATCACTGTCTCTCTGTGGCTCTCCTTTTTACAAGCCTGGCCGAGCGCTGTTATGCTCCTAAAGGATCACAAAGGATGGAGAGAGTGCTGATGCTGGCTTTTTTGAGAACAAAGAACATAAACCATGTTCCAATCATAGAGACAGTGTGAGACGGGGGGAAAGAAGGAGATGAAGAGCATTGACGGTAAAGTCTTTGCCCTGCTGGTCTCTTACCGTAGGGCAAGGCTGTCCCTTGGGGCAAGGAGATGTGGATGAAGAGGAATATGAAGAGGAACCAGCCCTCCTTCAAGGTGTCGCTCCAGGGGGTTTTGTTATGGGTGCTCCCATGGGTTTGCCCCAGCTGCAGTCCCCGTCCCGCAGACAGCATGCTGCAGTCTGAAACTCTGTTTACTTTCTGAACTCAGCTGACATCACCTTCCCTCAGCCCTTTGGTTCCTTCCCTCCCCCTCCCTCCGTCCATTTCTCCTTCTCTCTCTCTCTCTTTCTCTCTCTCTCTTTTAACTTTCTTTCTTTCTCTCTCGCTCACTTCTCTCTTTTGGCTTCAGGTTACAGCTCAGCCTCGCAAAGGAGTTCCACTCGCAGTGGTCTCCCAAAAACTCCCCTCGGCTCGGCTCGGAGGACGACGTCAGCGGTTCTATGCTTAACTCATTATGAGGTCACACACACACATGTTCACACACACACACACACACACACACATACACACACACAAATGAAGGGACACACACAACCAGTTTGTGTTCCAAACTATGTACAAACCACACTGTCAAGACCTATGATGTGGTGATAGAATTTATGTCTGCTTCACTGCTCATATCTAAAAAATATTCATGTGTCTTCAAGTTCACACCTTACTGTGATTGAAAAAAGCATCTGTATGTAGTTTTAGAAAGCAGTGGTGTAGTGTTAAGCATTCAGTTATTAAAGTCAGTGATAAAAGTTGCAGTGTGTCAAGATAATTTCCGCTTTTCAGCACAGACTTGGTAGAAATGGAATATGATATTCATTGTACACAGTATGTTTTTATTAGTGTATAACCAAATAAAAAATGTTTTAAATAAAACGTTTTTCTTCTTCTTTTATATCCTTAGAATGAGCGTTTTAGGGCGGCTGCCATGTTGCACCGCCATGCTTCTAAAGTGTTACAGAAAGGCGATACGCATTTTTATATATAGCCTAGGGTATCCGCCGGAAATGCACCTGTTGAAAGACGAAGAATAAGTACAATAGCTAAATACAACTTCCCCTCATGACTTGATATTGTGGTAAGACTTGAGGCAGTGGATGATGCAAACTTTAGTTACTAGCTTTTTGTCCTTAAAGGCCACCATAGCTGCTGTAAATTCTTCACACTAATTTTCTTTCTTGCAAAAAGTAAGGTGTTAAGATGTTTGCCACTCTAATGTATGTAAGCTAAATGCCAAGGTAACTGCTTAAAGGTTTCATAAATCGCCAACCCGCATCTCTGAAGCTCAATTATCACGACATGTTGTCTCTTGAGTGCAATCTCTACAAAAAAAACAAAAAGTAAAAACAATAACTTTACTTATTACAAAGGTTGATGTGTCAGACTATTTCCTGGCTGGGTCTAGGAACATTTTTACCATTGGACAGAGCCAGGCAAGCTGTTTCCTTCTGTTTGTCCCTCCCACCTCACAGTGAGGAACAGCAAAGAATGCTACAGAGCTGCCAAGTCTCACTCTTTGGCCGTGAGACACACGCAAATCAACCAGTTCACACTCTCACACGCCACACCTCAAATTTCTCACGCGGAGAAATTAATCCCCAAAATAACATTTGTTTTGCGGGACTTTTATTTTAAATTTCTTATTTTGAAAAGCTAACAGACATGAGTACCGTGACTTCCTCTTTCTGAACGCGCGTTAACGTTATGTTTGATGTGCACTGTGCATTCGAAGCGGGAGGCATGAACATGTAAAGGAGGCGAGCCCCCTACCCGCACCTTCTCTTCCGAGGTGTGTGTTGATAGCGTGCCAAGTTACCGCTGATAAGAATTGTGTCCCCGCCGGCCGGTGAGCGCGCATGCATCATACATATTAACCCTTCAATCTCACTCAAGTAAATTCAGAAGATCTTTGGATCGTTTTATTGTTTTTGGTCGTTCAGTTTGAAAATTAGGTTTGCAAAGTAACAAATGGCTCATCCGCCAATAAAAATGCTTTTATTCTTCTGTGTAATGAACTGTAGCCTATGTATTACACATGTATAGCACTTTTCATAACACAAATCAAGGTAGCCTAAGAGGAGGGACCAAGTAACCCAGATGTTTTATTTTAGCTTAGTAGTTTGCATTGGTGTTGAACTGTTCCCTAATTTTTTTCTTCTTTGAATAAAGCCTAATGCTGCTAGTAAAATACCACCAGCCACTCAACCCTCAATAGTAGACATGATATAGAATAATTACCTTTATTACAGTTTAACCAAATGTTTTAACAATAGGCTACAGGAGATATTTGAAAGCACTACACATGCATTGTAGGCTATTCAATTACATTTGTGTCAGCGACACCGTGATTGTTCTTTACATAAAAATGAATGCAGAAAAGGCACACATTGCTTCATATAAATTCACCAGAATGCAGGAAATTAAGTGTTTAATGCTAAAAATGTTCTGGGGGGGACCCCCAAACCCCCACTTATAATATGTCCACACCCAATGTTTAATTAAAACCTGTCCTACGACTTTGCAATTCATGAATTTGTTTATTTTAATAAGATTTTTGATGTTTTATCACATTGTCCAATTGTCTTTTATTTCTGATTTATCATGAACAATATGTAAACATGCAGGACACTAGCAAAAATGATTGGGTGGGAAAGAGGACACGGTTTTGGGTCCCTTGGCCAAAAAATCTCACTCCAAACTTTTGGTGAAACTTGGCAGCCCTGATGCTACCTAAGATATGCCTAACTATTACTCACAACGACATACACAAATACAGTTATCGAAAAACAGTGTTCCTGATGAGCCTTATCGGACAACTGTCATCAGTTTGAAACTGTGCACTGTTACACGATACATACTGTACAAACACAACTCAACGGTTGTTATGTTGTATGATCTCCTGGGTGTGTTATATTTTCAGCTGGATACAACACTGGAATTAATTCATTTGTTGTTCTCTGCTCACTGGGACTCCAAGCTGCAGGGCGAGAGCTGACAGGGAATCAAAAAAGATCAAAAGACTCGGAACAGAAGGATCAAATATTCCTGGCAGTTTGCTAAAACAGCAGGAATTAGACCAAAGAGGGAACACATGAGCAGTGTAACAGTCAGTGTACTGTATGTACATGCAGTTGGTGGAAAAAACAACAGCTGAAACACAGACTGAAATCATGACAGTTCACAAGGAAAATAGAGAAGTGAAGACTAGGGGATACAGGAGGGGGAGAGAGCAGGGAAAGGAAAACCAAGAAAAGGTTGGGGAAGGGGGAGAGGGGAGAGAGACCTTGTCTGCCCCGTTGCACTTTCTGTCCACCTTTCATCACCTCTCTACTGTTTGTCCAGATGCCTGAAGTTTTTTTAAGTGAAGCCCAAGGTTTTAGGTATAATGTGGACACAGAGACTACTGCAGTTTGCTCTCTTAAAAGAGTCAACTGTATCCATCTTTATTTTGTATCAGCTACATAAGAGAAGAATACAACTTGTGCTATATTTTAAAAATGTAATTAAAATTTTATATTTAGCTTAAAAAAGCAAGAGATGCATTTCAACCTACAAACAATAATGCTCATAGGGCTTTCACACCAAACATGCTTTAACATTGTATTCTGTCAGATCTTCACCTATTTAATGGTATGTTAAGTTACTATCTATCAAAAAGTGAGTTAAGACAATGGTGATTGAGCATACGACCCACAAGAAGCACTTGTATTTGCAGAGAAAAAAGATCCGTCTGTGTCTGTGGCGACTTCCCCCGGCTAAAATCAAATGCAGTGCACAGTAAGTGAAGCCTATTTACATCAGTCAGCAGGGGTGCGTTCCATTGTACTGAAGCACTGGAACATCTTACTCGATAGTTCTGAGTTCCAATCTGTATAGGTTCCAATGCACTTGAAAAGTTATTGTAATTCATTCAGTTTGGATAAGACATGGTCCTAGATCCCATATTTTCAAAATATGGGATAAATGGTAAAGGTAACGTAATTCTGCTTACTGGTCACTTTGTGTGTGTCGGATGTTCCAGATTTCCGAATACAATGGAAGGCAGCATTGGGCATACCCAGGCGGAGCATGTCACTGCCCTAAGGCCACAGACTCACACTTATACGTCTGGCCGGTAGGTACATTTTATTACTCACAATGGCGGGTCAACACACAGAGAAAGAAGAAGACAGCTACGGGTCCAGAGAAAAGAAAAGAGGTAAAAAAAACAAAGGGGACCACAAGTGATGACGCCATACAGTCAACACTGTTCGGTTACAAAAGGAACTCCGGGAGATGAGGTGCGCTGGCTATACCTTACAGAATTACAGCGTAACTCAATTATGATGGATTACAACTTTAATGCATACCTCCAAAAAACACCATCTAGTGCGATTCTGCCATAGACAGGAGCCTGAGGTTATTAAACATGTAATGTTTTACAGCAAACTATTGGTTCTGTGTAGTCTGAAACCTCAGAACAAATTCATTTTTTTCTGAAAAAAGACAAATGACTAACTGATGTGGTTTTCACATGACAATGGAGGCCCGTAGTTAGGCTTGACTACGGGAGACCATCATTTTGGTCACATTGCCCAACAAGCAGAACCCTGCTGATACCTCCATTCATTGTTACTGTGGTGGAGACGTACTCCTCAAGGGAAACATTTTCTCATGACCCGTGGATCATGCTCATCCTGGGCTGCCTTATAGAAGCTTCCCAGTTGGCACCGCAGTGAATGCGGTTGGTCAAAGAGAATGGGCCCCCTGCCCAGGGCAAACAGTAAAATCTCATTAACAAGGCCGTGAAGGAAGTGGTGCAGTATAGGGGCACAACAAATTACCTGGGAGTGATTACACTTAATGATTTCCACCTTTGACTTCACATTTTGTACAGACGGTTTTTCAGAGACTATTTGTAAAAAGTAAGTCCAGTTATCAATGATAGCTTTAACTTGGGTTTGAGGCCAATGTGTTCTCACTGCAGGGTGAGACCAAATGAAGGTGTCTGACTATGGAGCCATGTGGTTTTAATATGAAGGAATCTAATCATGGCATCGCATTCATCCCATTTCCATGGTTACGCACTGTGGACACCAAGTAAACATGGACAGCCTTTTTTTTCCACCCTCGATGGTTAACAGTCTCGCTGTATCGTGGCACCACCTGCCTTCTCCATTAGATGTGCTGGATGGAAACTAGGCCGCCTGATTCACAGGTAAGAGCGGATGCCTGCAGCACATTTTTTAGCCGACGTCTGTTGCCATGAGCACAGTGCCATGACGAGGTGCAGTTCAGTAACTAATAGTGCACGGCAGGCTCAAACTGGACGCCAAACACACTCTCATTTAATGCGCTGCACTTATCTTATTAAGACTACTTGTTTTTATAAACTTATTTAAGGTTAAGTGCTCTCTCTCTCTCTTTCTGCCCAGCCACTGTGTTCATGCATAGTCCCTAAAGATGAGCAGGGATGTGCCACGTGCCTTTTTTTACCTCACAGTTGGTTTTCCTTCATTACACACATACAGTTAAAGAGGAGGAGTGAACAATAAGAGGTAAGATAGATGGCGATATTAATATGAAAGACAAAAACGAGGCCAAATTAGCCTGAATATATATTGGAAGAATATATAGAGAACATTTGACTGAGCTTTAGGGAACGTGAACTCACTGGCCCTGCATTAAGACCATTCCCCAGCATGCTTTTACAGACTTTCATTTCATACATGTCTATAAGTACGTCATGGTCGATTAAGTTAGACGCAGTGCCTCAAGAATTACATTATTGCCACTGCCCATCCTAATCCAGATACTTCAAAGCATTCTTCTTCTATTATATATAAGTTACATCTAACATAGTTTTGGCTCACATGACACACGCTTTGTTTCCAAGTCAAACTCGAAATTGGTCCTGCCAGGCTTTCATTTGCCTATCTCTACGTCAGGTCAAATACATTTTCATGTTACTTTATATGAAGTAATGCTGTGCAGCTATGGCTGCCCTGGCAAAAAAATAAAAAATGACAAAGACTTGGATTTCACATTCCGTTATACCCTGTTAATCCCACCGCAAAATGTCCATCTGTAGGAGATTGGAACAGCAGGGAGCCACATTAAAGTAAAGATTCTTATAGCACCCCAAAGGGCCTCTATAGATAGTATGCCAGATATCCGGTGTGCATATATCTCAGCATATATACACTGTATATGTGGGACCTGGTGGGCTCTGCGGCCCTATAATATACAACATGCAGCATGCATTTTTCCACATGTACCTCCAGGATCACACAGCACAGTCGAGTCAGTCTCTATCGCGTGTAGACACGGTTTGGACGTAATGTAAAACGTCTCGGGAACTTTGAAGTTAAAAAATGTGGGCTTTCTTTCAGATCTCTAATGGGAAACAACTTAATCCAAATTACAGCGTAAGCCAACTATCCTCAGATCCCAGCTTTCCATTCAAAACCATGAAGAGCCAATTGTAAAATCAGACAATAATTTGCAAAAAAGTAACAGTAACAGTTTATATCCAGCTAAAGTTATGTATATAATATGAAGTATTGAACGATAGAACAATAAATTGGAGACTGACTATGCTTTCAACAAGGTCACCTTCTCTTTCAATACTGTGAGTGGTCCTCGTCTCAAAATAGTCTCAAGCCATCATCCAAGCAGCTCTTCAGACCATAAACCATCCAAACAGCACTCAAAAATCATACATCGTCTCCAGCTCATCCAGTCAGTGTTAATAGGGGGACTACAGACTCCAGCTGTGAGGAATGTAACTATGCTGTTATGAGCATAGCTAGAAATCTCTGCAAATGCAATCGTTGAAGAAAGAAGGAAGAACGACTGGAGCTGGAAGGAGCTGAAAGCAGCCGCATTGGAAGCTCCGTGAGCAAAAGTTCCCTGCTTGGAAAAACCACATCCATGTTATAATGGAAACCTTCAAGAGGATATGGAAGGAGACCTAGAGGGAAGGTATGGTATTCAGGAGGAGATTTCTATCTGCTCTCTCCATGTCACACAGTGGTGTCCTACATGGACCGCCTCTGCCTTTGTTTACGAGAGACAATCGCATTTCCTTCCCCCTGATCCGTATTTATCATACAGTGATCTCTGTCGTGTCCTTGGCACAAAGGAAGAATGGCCACGAGCGCAATGAACCAGACAACTGTCTCACAAGAGAGAGTTTGTTTTGGTGCACCATGGCAACACGGTTTCTGTTTTGGTCATCACTTCCTTGCCTCTGTGTAAAGTGCGCCATCAAGGCCGTGTCATTGTTGTGGAAATCGTCGAGCGAGAGAGACATAGGGGAGGTGGGAAAAAGGAAGAAAATAAATAAGGAAAAAGTTGTTCTTGAGTGACAGAGTGAGGTCAGTAAAGAGAGAACAGAATTGAAACCACTAAGCTACTTTAAGGGGGGGAGCAGCGGCCCAAAGCCCCATTAACAGAAACCCAACATTTTACAACACACCACCTCCACATCCAACTTTGCCGCTTTGAGAGCAGTTTCTTCTCTCTGAGCTCTCAGTGTTTTGTTTTTCTCTGGTTTCCATTGGTTTTAGCTCTTAAGGTTCCAGACAGGAGCCAGTGATCTCAACACTTTCTCGGTGACATAAGTGGCGTTTTGTGCGAATAACGGTACACTTGACAGCAGGAATTGGCAGTTTTGTAGAACAGAGCCCCTTAATGAGGCTTAAAGTGGAAAACAAACAGGAGAGGGATCGTGTTGATTGTGCTAGATGACGGGAGGTAGGGCGTGGACGTTGGGCTCTGCTCTCTAGATACTTGATCTGTTGTGTGTGTATTTATAGTCACACATTTGGGTTTAGTTTTTTTATGGGAGGGTTTGTTGCTCCGTAGCAATCATAACAAAACTGGATCCAGGGCGTATCATAGAAATGTATATAATGTAAAAAGTGTGCAACTACACTCGTGCATGTTAAGTTTTTGATGTTGTAGCCTAGTTGTTCTTTTTCTTACAGAAGGGTACATTAAACAGCCCTAGTACAATGTCCTTTAAGCCAAACTTCTAGTAAAAAGAGATTGCATGTGCACAGCAGCCTCGTGTGGCCAAACCGGAAAATGCGCAATTATTTGGGAAGAAGGAGGGAGCAAAGGTCCTGACCACAAAGCAAACCGCAAAGCAATTCATTTGTCATGGAAGCTCAGTAAATAGAATGTTCCAAGCACCCAAGACATCTGGACTATATTGTGACAAGTTGCTTGTGGTGGAGGAGAAACGTCTTGTAAGAAAATTCCCCCTCCCCCCTTTTGGGCTGTCCTACTGCATATTATAATAATGCCGACATGTCACACAGACCACACTGACATTCTAGAATCTGATGTTCTAAGCTTTCATCATGTGTCAAGACTTTCAATACAGTAGGATGAAAAATGTAGTGTAAAACAAAATCTATAGTATACATTTAAAATGTATTCATTCTGTGATAGATTCAACGGCACCATAATTAGGTGTAAAATACAGCTGCCTCTGAGACAAAAGAGTCCCTGCTCTGAAATATTACGGAAAGACTGAGTGTGCTGTGTGTGTGTGTGTGTGTGTGTGTGTGTGTGTGTATGTGTGTGTGTGTGTGTGTGCGTGCGTGCGTGTGTGCATGTGTTTGCATTTGAGAGAAAGAGAGACAGAGACAGACATAGAATGAACAAAACACACCAGAAATATTTCAATTGAATGTAAATTGAAAACAGAGAGAGCACCAAGTTCTGTATTTGTATGTCCTATCACTATGTCATCAAAGATAAAGTTAATTTTCCCAAAACCCCTTTGATCTCCTCCAATGCTCTCATACTGAAATCGACCCGGTGTAAGAGCCATGATGTTGAAAGGCGTGGACTAAATTAAATTAGTAGAATGGTAACCAGAGGATGACTTATATTCGGCTCAATCCTCCTTTAACTGCCTTTGAACTAAAATAAAACTTTATATAAAAACAATATAAAACATTTATAGAAAAAAAAATTTAATCAAAACTTGTTATTCCAAGATATTTCTCAAAAATCGCCCTATGATCTTAAGTAACTGATAAAATCCTCCCGATAGCAGAGGATGTGTTTCTGTCTCTAATAAATTCCCCCCCCCCCCCCCCCACAGATCTGTTGCATCAGGGATTGCTCACACTGATGTCTATCTTCCAACAACGCAGGCAGCTGAAGATAAAACACGCTCCGGGATGCATCATTGACTGTGGTGTGACTGTGGGGAGAGACATTGGCCTTTAGATGTATTGTAAATCACCTCTTCCATTAGTGAGCTCACCGCCACTCTTGTGAGAGTAAATGGGCTGATTTAAAATGGCACGAATGCTAGAGCTGTTTTAATCCTGCCTATTGAATCCACAAAAACTAGGAATTCAATTCTATAAGTGAGTGTGAGAGTGGGAGTGTTTATAGGAGGTGGTAAGTTGTTGTTTATCTCCTGCCTTTAATCCTCACTCCCTCTAGAGGGAGTCAGAGTCTACAAATCCACACAAACATATCTTTCCAGAGAGCCATGAGATGAAGCTAAAGTATAGCTTTTGAAGATGTACATAAAGGCCTGATGTGAAGGTGGTTGTGTGTGACATTTGTTCTTGTAACCTGTACGTACCAAGAGAAAAACAAAAACAACCCTATTTCGCAGCACATTCCTTAGTAGGATTTCACACAAAGTCCATTCCATTGTTCCCTCTTCCATCAGTTTAAGAACCTATTGATGCGCCACTGCAGGCAAAGAAAGTAGGACCAAGACGTCCATGGCGAGAATATCAGTGGGGAAAATGAATGTAATGTAATTAGTAGGCAGTGGATTGGACCGGGGCACCTTAGCTATAATCACTCTGATCTCATTTCATTATTTATATTCCCACGTGAGGGGCTGGTCGTTTGATCAATCCACCACTGCCTTCTTTTATCAGCAACGAGCCACTGCCACCACCACTACGTTAAATTATTCAATTGGGTCCGCTTTGTTGTTAATAGCAGTGATCATTCTTGCTTAAGCGGCATAATGTATGCGCTGACAGCCGACAGTGATCCAAACCTGTCCCGGGGGACACAAATCTATCAGTGGCGAGCGTCTACATGCCACATTAAAGATAGCAGGCATCAGTGAAGCATAGGCAAGTAAGACACACTCAGCTTAAGGACTATGGGAAAAAGGCTCGTTTCCACAAGGCCAAAGCCATAAATGAGCAAGCCTCCCGCTCTGTAGGCGATTTCCAGTGTTGAGTCCCCTCTATTGCATCTTGAAATGATGAAAAAGCCCATGTTAAATACTTGAAGTGATTTCCGGCTCAGAGAAAGAAGAGCAGGGTGTCGTTATGTATGCAGCACGGTACGGAGAAACGAACAAAGATTAAAAGATACGAGTAAAGGGATTACTCCTGATTAAGACACGCTGCGGTACGAGCATGAGAAGTTTCACAAACAAAAAAAGGCAATTTTTACATCAAGTTGCACTATTTTTTCTTTTTTTTTTACATTGAACAAGATTCTGTGTAGCCTACTAGAACAGTCTTGGTTAGTGAAAGACTAGGTTTTCCCTTCCTCCCACAACACTCACGAGTAAAATGAAAAGGTCAAAGGGCGAGGGGTCATTCTTGTGTCCTCGGAGTTTGGCCTTTCACTGCTGCTCAGGGGCTGGAAAAAAAGGAAATGGAAGAGGGAGGAAGAGATCGTAGGGTTGAAATAACAGACTTTTTTTCAGATGCCGCCATGTGCAAGAGATTGTCTACTATGCTAACATGTAAATTACAGTGTAATAAACAGTTTTCTAAATTTAACCTATTAGATAAATGGATATATGTACACATAGAGCTGTTGATATTTAAGTGTCAACGATTGATAATGATCACTTCCTGAGCTATAACAAAGTGAGCTCCTCTGTGCCTGCTTGTTGCATTTCTTTTTTCAACTAATGTCCAGCCGCATTTAAGGCTTTGATTTGTCAAAAATCAAATGAAAGTACGCAAAAAATACAGCCAATACAGTTCAGTCAACCTGCTTGTGTTTAAAGTACCCTCCCCCCTCCCCCATGTGGCAAATATAGATTTATACAGGTCTTCACGGGCCTGTGAGCTGGGATTTAGACGGTGCGTTTAGCCATATGAATTGGGGACTGTTCAGATAGTTGAGCATGGTGCGGAAAGAATAACTCAAAAAGAATGTGACTTTATTCCCCTCTACTGCCTGTGTGAGCTGCTGCCATATAACAGAATGGCTAAAGATTTTCCATTAGCGGTTGCTTGATCTGGTTTTAAAAATCTGGAAAAGGGTGGGGAGGAGCTGAGAAAAAAGAAGATGCAATGCAAACCGCAGCACTCCTCCCTCGCACATGCAGACGACTCTTTCCAATGTGATATGATAAGAGCCAGCACTTCACGCTGTTCGCCCATTACACTTGAAGCCGCTCAATTTCTTCGCTGAAACGTTAGTAGGATATTCAACCGCCAATCTCTGATCCTAACCGACCGCGTGAACCCGTCCCCCACCCTTCCCTCACCCAGCCACACACACACACACACACATACCACATCACACGCTGATTTACATCTGAGGAAAATATACACCAAGGCTTTGAATGTCATGACTTCACTAATAATGATCAGATGTCCTTAAGCTCTCCCTTGAACCAATTTGAATAGAGAAAACCTCGCAACAAAGCGCTTGCAGCACAGCACACTTGAGTCAATAAGCCAGTTAGCAGAAGGGGAAGGTAAAAAAGAATTCAATTCTTGACTTATTTAATAGAGGATTTGCCGTGGCAGGTCAAGGGGTCAAATCCAGGAGATTGGACACTGATTCCTTAATCGAGTGGTGCGTCAGTACATCTCTTTCTTCCTACAACTTGATTTCAGTCTTGTAAGAGTGTCTCCCTTGGGTATCAATGAATTGACTAGTTTCCCCCCACCCCCTTGTAACTGCTGCTGCATGTAAACCATATGGAGATGGGGAGTACAGTACAGTACATCAATAAGCCAAGTCTCTTTCTCTTCCTCCATGGCTGAGAGTGAGTACCTCACAATAACTCATTCATTAGCAAATGCCAAGTGACCATTCATTGCTAAAAACCTTTAGCCTCCCCATAAAGAAATTGGCAGGCCAGTGAATCCGCAGTAAAAGGTGGAAGAGAAAAAAAAGAGGCAGCAGTTTGGTGGTTATGCGCTATGCTATGCTATGCAATGCTGAGGTCCCAGCGCTGCAGCAGACCTCTCAATGTAGCAACAGCTTTTGGGTTGGATTCCTCTGCATAAAGGCTGCTTGTTTCCACTGGCTGCCTCCGACATCCTGGATCTCTGTTTAGATTAAAGTCAGGAGGGAGACTGCTGTTGCTTTTTTCCAAAAAATTGCATCATCCTAAAAACACCATGGTTGCAGATTAAACTGTGTAATCGTCTCACGCTCAACACCAGCAAAAAAATAAAAAAATAAATAAAGAAGCTGAGGAGAGTATAGTGTGTGCTGGCTATAAGGTCCATTTTGTGCGATTTTCCAAAGCACCACTCCTTGAGATAAGTGCTTACAAGATTGTGTCTCTGTCAGCGGCTTGTTCAAAGAAACGTTTTATCTGTCTCTAGAGTATTTATTGTAATGGTACGACTGCAAGTTGAATGCGGCCAAGTTGTAGTGTTCTGACTACAGAGAAGCATACGGCTGGGCTTATTTTGAACAAATGGCAATATCCCAGTTTCCTGGATCCAAGGCAGGTATTGACAGTTCAGTGTGCATTCAAATTCAACTCACCATACCTCCTTCTAATGATCAACTTCATTCACATTTTTCTATTTTTTGTTGTAGAACACACACACACATCCTTGCACACTCACACGTATATCTCCATCATACACATAAACCGGGGGACGTTGAATTCATCCCCCCTACCCTGTCCCTAAGTCCCTGATCATGAGTAATTGTCAGACCCCTGTGAAATGATCGTAGCTTTCAACACTAATGGAAGACCCGCACCCATTCATTATTCAGTCCAGGAAACAGAGTGCTGCAAAGTGTCAAGGGACCTATGAGTTATTTGAGGGTGTGGACTAACCTCAAGACTGCCGGGCGAAGTGACAGAAGACCCTGTGCACTTTCTCCCCTCTGTCCCCGATCCCTGAAAGGTGCACTGTGTAACTTTGGGTGTGTCAAGAGAAATTGAAAATTTTTTTAAGGTATATCTCATAACTGGATAGACAAACTTTCCTAAGAGGAAAATCGGATCCCTGGAACACTGTTGTTGAAGTTAGAAAGCTATCTAAAATGTAAATGTAATTGTTTACAGCAGCAGGTCCCACCACAGTTTTGTGTACAAACATATTATAGGCTTTTACGTTTGGTTCCGGGCGCCTCAAAATGCTTTTCTTTCTATTTATGATGACAATATTATCTAATACAAAGAATTACATGAAGGGAAAACATGTTCTGTGAACTAGCAGAAAAAAGTAAACAACCCCCCCCCAACCTCCACACCTATCCTGAAACTATATAGTGCACCTTTAAATATGTCTCCTTAATCCCTCTGTGCATCCGTGCAGGCTATAGACAGGCACCACGCGGAGAAAGCCCCAGACTGTATCACAGCTGTGGCGTGGTCAGATGCTCGTTGATGGGTGTGCTATGGGGGGCTGCGGATAGAATGACTGACGGCCCGGGCCTCTCTTATGTCACTGCTAGGCGCTTGACCACGGACACCCTGTTGACTGGTGGGGAAAGCTTTTCCCTGCGTTACGGCCCTCCTGGGACCGCTGAGGGGGATTTACGAGGAAAGGAGAGGGAGGAATGCAGCACAAAGGTGGGGGGCAGAGGTTCGCTGACCTACAGATAACACATGGCAAGAAAACAGATAGGTTTGATATGAGAACATGCCCGCACTAGTGCTGCTCGGAAGAGGAAGGGGACACCACCACCAGTGCTGCTGCAGACTTGAGCCATTAAATACAGTTACTATACTCTCCTAAAGAGCAACACACACATCTGACATAATTCCAGCAATGCACTTAAGCCTTCTTTATTTCCTATGTCTAGACCTTGCTTGTACTCTGCTACAAAAGGGAAAGTGAAGGGAGTGAAGAGAGCTTTTTTTATATAAGGGACTAAAGAGCAAGCAGATAAATAAAAAAGGCCATATAGTGATGTATGGTACGCATTAATTCAAACTTAAAATAATTGAAATGATCCTTTACATTCGTCCTATGCCTGTGTGTATTTACGTAAGCCTATTTAGTATTCCTGACTATCTGCAATTTCTGGGACACAGACACAGTGTGTAATTTGCAAAGGCTAATTTCTTTTTAAAAAAGCTCTCCACACCATATGGAAAAAAGCCCACCTCCACAAGGGACCCAGTCTTTAGTCAACCATGTAAGAAAAAACATGCTCAGCCATGCACCGCCATACAAATCCTTTCTGGAGGCTTCTAGGACTTGTGCGTGCTTTCCTAGTCGTGCACAAACCGGGGATTTTTACGTTTTCCGCTGCTGTGTGCCACCGCTGTCAATCCAAACTGCGGAATCAAAACACGGGCTGGGAATTGAATAAATTGTCCCGCTGATCGCAAAAACAAAAGAAAAAACATCTAACTTGGCAAAGCAGAAGTGATGGCTACATGAGCAATATGACCACAGCATTACGATCAAGAAGTTGTTTCCTGCATGTTATACAAAAAACTGTAGCTACTGGTTTTCATTGTTCAGTATGTCTCTCCGCCAGCTATAAAGAACACGCATACTGTATCAGCATGAAGACAACAGTTTCATCACTCTAGGCCAGGGGTTCTCAAACTGTTGATAGCTGAGGGCCAATTTAGGAACCCAACATTGGACCGAGCGCCCCCGAAGGAAAACAATTGAAAAAACTGAAATAATTTCAATGGCCAGCGTCTTTGCGTCTTTACAGTTTACATGTAGGCTATTGGTCTGCATCCAATAATGTGTAATTAACACATTTTAATTAATACATGAAGGGCTAGGTTTCATTTTTAACATTGGGGGGGACACATTAAAAGTGGGGTTCTGGTGGTTGTCCCACATTCAAATTTGAGGTTTGAACACTTCATTTTGTGCATTCTGGTTAATTTTTATGCAGTAATTTGTGTCTTCTGTACTTATTTATGGTGGACATGTTAAGGAAAAGACAACTAACTCCCATTGACACAAATCTAATGGAATATAAATCAGTAAGGCACTGAGGCATTCTGTATTGCATTCAAATATTTATTCTACTTTATTGTTCAAAACTTTCTGCACATTGAAAACCTTTGTAGGACTCACTACTCATGATGCAGCAGCAGTGTTAACTATTATGACACTATACATTGGAAATAAACAGGGTGGGCTATCAGCAGTCAACTAGGCAGATAGTTCCATGGCTATCAGCAGCTAGCTAACGTTAGCTTGTTAGCTAAACTTTAGGCAAAAGAGTTAGAAACCAGATAATGTTAGCATCCATCCTTAGACACTTGACCTAATCTAATTCACCTTGAAGGTGAGAAAGTGCATAGTATTGGGCTTGACAAGCTCACTATCTAACAACTTACATTGGGACCACTACACTGCCTGCTGCACTGTGGGAGGCTGACCAGCCTCTGCAACTAGAGGCAGAGGCCAGCCGAACTTCGCAAGTTTAAGATGGTATGGTCCACTGTAGGGGTGTTATTATTAATAATTGGGGAATGAATATACACATTAGGAGGGATATTTAAGTGTTTCAACCCCTGTATTGTTTTTACTGTTACGGGGATGCATCCCCTCCATGCATTTAATTTTTTTTTATATAATTCATAATTTAATGCGGGCGGCCCGCGGGCCGCACTTTGAGAACCACTGCTTTAGGCCTCCAAAAGCGTACATTGGTGAACCTTTTGTTTACTCATAATTAGTTGACTCTGGTTTGTGTAATTGAGTATTCTTGTCCGTTGGTGCCTTTTTTGGCGTGTCAGCATGTTGTTATGAAAGTGACCCAATTAATTGCAATAGGACACTTAGGTTCAAGATGCAGCGCGTGAAACACCAGTCGAATGAAGAGTGTGCGGTGGATGCTAATGAGGAATCATTTAACAAGGGAGATCGAGGTGTATAGAGGAGTTGGTGTGCATGTGTGTTACATTCGGTTAAACAAAAGCACTGGACAAGAATGAAACGAACAGTTGACTTTACAGTGCCCCGGGTGTCAGTGGGAGACTTATAAAATATTTAACAGCTGAAATTGAAATAACAGCGGGACCAATAAAGGAGCAGGGAATACTGAAACAAGGTATTTCTACAATTAATTGTGGCATGATTGAGTAAACTCAATCTGCTAATTTAGACTGTGTTACATGGGTCAAAAAAGATAAGTGGACCTTATGATTTTCTGTTAGAGGTTCGTATACAGGTCTAATTTTGAAGACAATAGATGGAGAAAAACAAAATTTGCGGCATTAGGTATAAAGCAATTAATTTAAAATCAAGGCAACTCTTTAAAATACACTTACATTAGGCAAAATAAAGTCCACAACATGCATATGAGGTCATGTGATGCCATGTCTCACTCCAGCAAAGTTAAGTTGGATTTCATTTTTGGTTGCATTCATTTCAATGTAGCCTAATCAATGGCTGAGGTCTTCAACTCACAGACATCCTTTGTCATGTCTTCACTCCTTGCTTGCTTGAGCATGCTTTTTGCCTTAGGTCCAGTTAGAAGCAGTTAAACATAGGATCAGTTGTTGCTGGATAGATGTCAGGTGACTAACTCAGCCAGTCAGGAACATTCTATTATTTGGCCATGAATAGTTGCACTGTCTATGATCATTTTTAATCTTTGTCCTAAAATTGGAATATTGAGCAGACCACTGTCCACCCAATATGGCTGTGGAGTTGAGAACATCCTCAAACAGCCTTAACGTTGTAGATTCATTAAAAATCCAATGTGCTGATGTACAGAGCCAAAACAATGAAAGCAAATGTACTGATACTAGTTATTGCTGCCTGTGGTCCATAATGACCTCATGGTGATCATAAATTAGAAATGTAATAAAAACGGTGGGTGCATGTCCAGCACAAATGGCAGCCTTATTCTTCTCCATTCCTATCTAGATTCCTTATTGAAACACGGATTGTTGTAGTTTGGTACACATGCAGGTGCAAAATAGAATAAGTTTAATATGGTGACACTATTTCCAAAGTATTTCTGCTGCCATGGTATCAATTATTCAAGTAGCTGCCTTTGCCAACAACGCTCACGTCACGCCACACCACACACACGCGCACACACACACACACACACACACACACACACACACACACACACACACACACACACACACACACACACAGAACGCGGCGCGGTGCACTTGCTCCGTTCCTCTCTGAACCCTCCTTCCCACGATCCGCCCACCATCTCGGGACTGGAGTCACGTGTCTCACCGCCCCAGTGTCTCTCAGTGAGCCAGCCGAAACACCACCACAAATCAAACTCACCCAGCGACCGGTGGAGGGAGAGAAAGAGAAAGAAAGGGAGATGAGAACCGGAGAGGAGTAGCCCCTAAATGCGACGCCAGTGTGGGCCAGAATGGAGAATAGAGGATAAGCCATAATGTTCGGTCTGTTTCCCACAGAGGAGGGATACGGCGAGGCATCTGATCAGGACGGGAGATGAGAGTCACACTGTTTCGGAGACCCTCTTCTTCCTCCTGTGATCTCAAACATTCCGCCTGCGAGCCGCGGGGCTTGGGAGGTGTACTATACGGGACACGGGGCGCACTGCTCGCGATTGCTCGAGCTCAACTGTGGATTGAAGAAAATTGATTATTTGGGTAATTTTTTTAATCGGATCTCTCTGGGTCCTCGAAAGGACGGGTGATCTTTCACCATGAGGGCTGTGTCAGCAAACTTATTCGCTCTTCTTTTCCTGTGCGCCCTCGCAAGTGTTTTCTACGTCTGGAGCGCACTGGAGAGCCGTCTGGAGCGACACAAGCGCAGATTCTTCTCGGTGCCGGGCACAGGCGGGTCTCTCCTTCCCCAAGGTCTCCAAGACCCTGTGGACCTCTCAGAAGCCAAAACTTTCCGGGTATTGCTCGCTGTCCCGGCGGCACAAAGACCTCACTTGGGGGGCAGACTCGAGGCGCACAATCTCACTGATCACACCGCCTCGGCAGGAAGTCGCGATTACCATGTGAATGGGGATAACAAGAGGTCAGCGCGGCGGGAAGGCCCGGTCAAGTTAGGCTCCCCGGTGGTGGAGGATGGGGTGTTTTGGAGCGATTGGCTGGAAGATCTCATCCCCGCAGGCTTCACGGAGGAATACGCTCGCACCTGGCAAGAGAGAGCCAGGGCATCTCGGATAGTGAAGCTGGAGCCTGGATGCGGCAGAATATCGAATCAGCTCGCCACTTTCGCGGACGGAACGAAAGCGTGCGTGCGTTATGGGATAAACGCAGATCAGGTGCAAGGGGAAACTTTGACATATTACCTTGCCAGCTTGCTGGGCATCACAAACGTGCCTCCTCTGATACTGTCCCAGCTGAGCGGTGACGGTGAACAGTGGGCGGCTGTGAGGACGCGCATAGGTGGTTTACTGTGGAGCGATCGGGCCGTGGTTTCTCTCACCGAGTGGGTCTCTAATTTGACCGGGGTGGTCACACCTGCGCCGCTCAGACAGGAGAGCAATGGGCTGCACCCCGTGTTGGACGAGCTCCATAACAAGACGACCGGGGAGCTGCTGGAGCTAATGCAATGGACCGACCTAATAGTGTTCGACTACCTGACGGCAAACTTCGACAGGCTCGTCAGCAATCTGTTCAGCCTGCAGTGGGACTCGCGCGTAATGGAGAGGGACACCAACAACCTCCTCAAAACGCCGCGCGGGGACCTCGTGTTCATAGACAACGAAGCCGGACTGGTGCACGGTTTCCGGGTGTTGAACATGTGGGAAAAGTATCACAATACGGTGCTGGGCTCCGTGTGCGTGTTCCGAAAGAGCACCGCAAGGCGCGTGGCGGAGCTGCACAGGCGCAGAGACTCCAGGCAGAGGCTGCTGGAGCTCTACAGAGACAGCGAGCCTTTGTCTGTGGAATTAGGATTTCTCTCAGACGAGCACGCCGGCGTTCTCCAGGACAGGATAGACACATTACACAAACATATTTCGCATTGCAAAGGGAAGTACGGCCAGCTGTGAACATTCAGAACGCACAGGCGATGGTGTGACACACCTGTGCTAATAGACTGATGCGCACTATACACACACTGGCTTGAATATCCAGCTGAACTACCTCTTGTGAATAGATTTGTGTTGCCTACTTTATTAATAAGTACATTTGACACGTTTTTTTTAAGGTGCGTATGCCTCACAGAGAGACACGATTGAGGCCAGATTATCCAGTCTTAACTTCACCACTGATGCTCACCAGAGAGCAGGACTAATTGAGTAGGTTATATTTGTGACCATGGGGGTTCATAATGTCCCTTCATATGCGTGGCACTTGCCTTGTGTTGAATACTCCTATGATAAACTCCTAAGCCTTAAACATAACTCTATATTTCTGTTGACATCTGGCTCGCTTTTTTTATAGAAAGTCGTTTGCACAGCTACATTGTCACAGCAGCATCTGCACTCTTGTTATTGTGTTTGAAATGCATATTCAGCCTTAAACTCACAGGTCTATCATATCCATTGTACATGTTGTAATTATGTTGTAAATATTGTCTTGACATCCCCTGTTGGGAAAATGTGTTGCTCCTCTAATTTAACGTGCATTGTAACATTCCAAAAATCTCTCTATCTCTCCTTTTTGATAAATACACTGTCATTTAATTTAACTGTGGTCAGACTGATGTGTTTCAGTATGCAGTTTGTGCTTAGCTGCCTTGGTAGAGAGCATCAAATATTTACCAATTCTGTGTGTGGCACGCTGGGAACTTTCAAGAATATGTACTTGGGACCATTAACAGTGCTCTCCCTGTGCTGTAAAAATATATTGTATAGTGGCACACTGTTCCACAGGAGTGGTTCTGTCAGCCATAGGCATCATGCTACAACGGGAATCTATAATCCCCCCTCATAATCTCATCCACAATGATGAACTGAAGGGGACAACTGGCATTATTTGACGTCCTTTGAAAAGGCTTTTCCTGTTCTCTGACTATAAGTATACAAAAAACTCCTCTCCAGAAACAGAGGACGGATTAGAATATGTGTCACATATAAACGGTCAAATTGCGGCCAAGGCTGAGTGAGTGGCTTATTGGCTCAATATGTTCAGATGAAAAGTAAGAGAACTCCTTTAGTGTGTGCATGTACTAGTCAGAGACCAATCCTATAGTAGAAGGTCGGTTTTCCAAAGGTTTGATTTGTAAACTGTGAAAGGAATTCAAGCAAAGTAGAACAAGTACAGATATACTTATATGTAATGCCTGGAAGCCAGCTGTATGCTTTCACTTATGCCTGCTACCCACAAGAGTCTTTAGTTTGACCCTTTTGGAAGCATCCTCTCCTTATTAGTTCCACCACGGGCCCAGCTCTGTGTTTGATTTCTGGTTTCTAGACTTACGAGCACATCAGAGGGAAAGTCAATGATCAACCTTTTGAAGGATTAATTCTTTCCAGTCTCTCAGTATTCTGCACCTCATCTGGTTTATTTTACAACTTTTTTCTATATATATATACAGTATATACACATGGCCAACTCCAGGGCACGCCACCATTGAGAGTGGGATGAGTGCATCTTGTTCAAATGGTGACTCGATTTGTACTCACATTGCATTTCATGGCTTACAGCACATGTGTCAGGATCTGATTAATGCATCTCCCTTCTAGGTCACTGCATAGTGGCAAGAGAAGCAGCAGAGGTTTAAGCAGGTGTTACTGAAGGCTTTTTTTTCTTTCGGTCTTTTTTTATCACTGCCTGCTGCAGCTCTAATAGGGACTTGGGGATCAATATTGTGCACTGACTGTTACATAGGAGAAAGCAGGTCATGTTAATGTGCTGGCTTTTAGGGAAGGGCTGTATGTGGTGCACATGTGTGTTAGGGATGGGGTGGGGGTGAGGGAGGGGGGGGGCTTGCAGCTGGGCATCATGCTCTGAGCATGTCTGCTAATGCCGAGCGCTGCCAAGAGATTTACAAGCGCCTGCGGACATCAGGGATTAAACACAAACGCTAAACCGAGGTCTGCAGGTCTAAACCAGACTCACAAGCCTTTCCTGCCTCACACTATTTCCCCTAGCTTCACCCCCACGGCATCTCGCCCTCACTGCCCTGCCTCCGTCATCACCGTTAACATCACTGTCAACTTCATTTGTAAGCTAAATGGAAAATGAAACTTTCATTTTCCTAATTAGGTTTTTGCGCATTCCCCCCGCACAAGAAAGCCACTTTTAACCAAGGACCATGCCAACTCTAATCACACTAATGGCGAATATCAAAGAGGTGGTTGAATCACCCTTTTAACTGTTCACATGTGTGTTCCTCCCTCTGCTCTTACCGCCTGGCTTATTTCAGATCACTGCACAAACTCCCTTCCACAACTCCCCCATACCACCTCCCTTTTTCCCCCTTCATCCTGAAGTAACACAAACCTTATGCATATAACTTTGTGCTATGGTCTAATGAGTGCAACTAGTTCTAGCTTGTGCCACATAAGGCAGTACGTTGTTTATGTCGTAAATGGTAAGTTATAGCTTACTGCCCCTATACGTGCCAGTGTTGCGTGATTCCTTCCGGACTTCCAGATGTGCTTGTTGTCTGTGTCAGTAGGGTGAATCACAGGCTGAGACAGTCATGGAGCCATGGGGCCCCGCAACAGCAAGCCCAGACATAGACCTGCAGGTACTCGAGCAGATCTTCTTTTTACTTTGTGCACATTGCAAACATTCCAGAGGAGCTGAGGGAGGATCATCTCCATGGACACACAAACGCACACAGACACTTCCCAGACGAGAGAGAGAAAGCAGTCCCAGCTGTGTACATAAACCGTCGTCAAAGTTGAGTTGGCCGATATCCAATTTCATGATTTTTTTTTAAAACAAAGATAATGTCACGATTATCAGTTGGTTGTGCTAAAATAAAGTTATTTATATTGATGCAACATTCTAAAGGAACAGCAGGGGTTTGTTTGGGAAATGATCATGACTGTAACTTTCTTGCTGAGAATTAAATTAGAGGATCAATACCACTCTCACGCTGGTCCAATCAATACAAGGCTACGGCCAGCAGCCCAGTTAGCTTACAGATTGGAAACAGCTAGCCTGGCTCTGTCCAAACGTAACACATTCGACTTCCCAGCACCCCAAATCTCATCAATTACCACATTTTATCTTGTTTGTTTTATCCAAACAAAACAATGTAATGCAAAAAGAGCAAATAGCAGTTTCATGATGTTAGGAGTCAGACAATTATATTGTGGCCTGTACTTAATTATGTCTTTGTGTATAGCCTGGCAATCTCACAGTGACAACAACATCTCAGGAAGTCACTGCTCCTGGCCAAGAAAGAGTCTGGCATCCAACCCCCTGCAAAACTGCTAGTTGTTTTTGCCCTTGTATTTTTTTGAGTTACAACATTGTAATTAGTGAGGTACCACCTACTAACAAGGTGTTGGTAGGTGGATATTTGTTTTCTCTAGGCTAAGCTAAGTTTGCAGGTTGCAGACTGTAGGCCTTGTGCTGATCATACAAACACAAGAGTGATATCCTTATTTTCATCTAGTTCTTAGATACATAATATGTCAAAATGTCAAATAATTCATGATACATTGAAATCACTAACCAGAAAATCAATCTGTCATCAGCATTGAGTGGCAAAGCCTATAACATTTAAGGTAAAAACACAAAACTGTTGCAAAGTTACAAGACCATTCTGCGAGATTTAAAGAAGGCCTCTAAAAGATTTGGACAACAAAAATCTTTTTGTCCAACATCAGGTGACAGACTGAGCATGACTGAATGATTTCATTATGAAACACAGCACATACTAGGGGGAGAGTCACTTAGTCGCAGCTGAGTAGATATGGGCCATGCAGGGTGAACTGGGGGGCCTGGGCATATACTGCATGGGCTTTGGACTGGACAGGCAAGCTGTGGCGTGCCTGAAGATATGGGACAAAGCCCCACTTTGTCCAAAACCAGGGGTGAAGGCATAAGGTCAGGACCTTTGGGCATTCTTTGTCAAGACAACATAGAAGATAATGAGTAATGAAGACAGGAGAAAAGGGCTGCATACTTCTGTTAAGTGTAACAGTGACCTCCTGTTATCATCTGAAAGTGTTTATGTCCAAATTAATTTAAGTCAAAACTCAATCTTTGTCTTTAATTGTTATGTTGATGTAAAAATGGTCTAGTTCTTTCCAGTTGGTGACTACCCACGAGTGCGAGATTTTGGATCTGCGGAATTTAATCAAATTGCATCACATGCTGTTTAGTTTAACAAGTGTGTGCACCTGGAAACATCACAGGGGACACCTAGGCTTCATTAATCTCTGCCATATGGATTTGGTTTTAAAGTCAGCTGTGAAAGCCGGAGGTGCTTGATGAATTAGAGTGAATCAAAATATAAAATGTGAGGGTAGAGTGACGGGTTATGCATCAGGCCGTCAAGTCTGTGTGTGAGTATGTAAAACTAAGATATTTCTCCTTTATTCTGATTTCCCAAAAGTTGGACGGTTAATTTCTTCATCCAATAAATTTACATCTTTGGGTGAGGGATTTAGCAGGGCTCTGTCCGGTAAGTCATATGCAAGGGACAAGTACATCTGTCCAGCTGTTGTCCCCTCTGTTAGGGCTGTCATGCTTGAAGATTATGAAAGGATTACAGCCTACTTGTACTTTTCCATCACAAAAGCCTGTTTCTTGCATCACACTAGTTTATTTTCTCCCTTGAATAGTCAGTTCTTTGATCCAGCATATGTCGACAGAAATACATTGAACAATGACATTGTTATTTACCTCGTCATCTTGTTATGTTAATATTATATTTAGAGCAATAGTATAGCCTACACTATACCATATACAAATAAACAGAGATCTGCATATAATCCATTTAACTGTTTTTGTTTCATGCCAGTCATATAGTATACATGAAAATAAATCCTGGTGATTAATGTCACCACTTAATTCCATCCAATTTGTTATGCCTCGTCTCTCAAGCTCTATATCCAAAATGTCAGAGTACGTTCTGCAGAATATCATAAGCCTCCTTTGAATAGCTGTAAAACATTTGCATTTCGTATCAAAAGGAGAATACTGTAGATCTGATGTCATATTGCAGAATAGAGAAGACATTTTTATTTTTAAAAAGGTTTATGCTGTAATGCTATGACTAAAGCAAGTGTGTAAGGATTGCCCTCCACATACCAGCAGTGCATTAAGGTGGTTAAGCGGGTAGGCCAACGATCCAAGGGTTGGCGGTTCGATCCCTGTCCGGCCACCTGTGTCATGGTTGTTGTGTCCTTGGGCAAGACATTTCACCCACCTTACCTTGTGTGAATGTGTATGTTTGAGGTGGTCGGAGGGGCCGTTGGCGCTGAATGGCAGCCAGTCCCCTGTGGCAACTCTCGTAGTTTACCACCACCGGTATGACTGTGTGTGAACGAATTGAACCCTGTAAAGCGCTTTGAGTCACAGAGAAATAAAGCGCTATATAAATCCAATCAATTAAAGACTTTGCCATTGGTGTCATTTAAAGTGGCAATTGATAAAAGTTTGTACAAAGACATGTCTTCAAATGCTGATTATCCAGGCATGACATTAGCTAGCTTGTAAAGGCCTTGCTGTGTTTAAATGTTTCGCCTTGCTTTCCCCCTCCTCACTCTAACTGAAATGCTGCACAGCATTTGATTGACATGCTTGATGGGTTTTGATATCCCTGCGGGTGATGCCTGGGGAACAAATGCATGCTGTTTTTTCTCATTTGCATTCGGATTCATCTCTATGTAAATGTGCATTAGTAGACTTATGGAAATGGCTGTTTTTCCTGTATTTTGTTGGGGGAAAATAACTGATTGCATTCATGGGGAGATAATCTACCTTTTTTCGTTGAAGGCCTCTTCCTTAATGCCCACCTGCACCTAGCTGAGATTAAGACCATAATTAAGATATGCTTGTTCAAATGCTGTGAGGTTAGGTCACTACTAAGCTTCAATGCCAGATAAAGCGTTGATTGGTCCAAATTAACTGGCTGGACATATGGCTGTGTCTGCTGGACAATAATGATAGGATGCCCTTCACAAACTCGTATTATCTGACCCGTTATTATCGAGACTCTCTAAATTAGCATTTATAAAACCTTAATTCTACTCCAAAGAATGCAAATATATGTTTAGTCTCAGCATACATGTACATGTTTTTTAGTGTGGTTTTTTTATGTGCTGTGCAGTGAATGTGCCATAAGGGCGTTGTACCCTTCGTGCCTGAAGTGCAAAAAGAATCAATACACAGAAGGGCAAGAGGACGTGTGATACTTGATGACAGAATCCCTACAATCTGCTGAAACAGCACATTCCTTCCTGGTAGCTGACTACTTGTTCTCTGAATGTACATGTTGGCTGGAGGCTGTGCCCTGTCTGAGACCTGCGTGTGGTCACTCTGAAATTGTTTTGAATTATTGCACCCAATGGCAGTAATCTGGTCATTTCTATGTAAATTGCGCTTTCTTCCGCCATAGTGGGCGGTTATGACTTGTTCTATAATGGTACACTAAATGAATAAAGCTAACTGTGAGAAAATGTCATGACAGTCAATCAGTTAAGTAGATGTGTCGACAGGAGTACAGATCGAAATAGATAGAGGAGCATGGCACTCAGGCATGGCGTGTTGAAGTCAGGCATGAGAGGCAGGCAGTTGATTTGAGTCGTGTCCAGGTGCTGGCATCCCTCTTTAGATGGGGGAAAAAGGGAAGAGCTCACTAGAGACATACATTAGGGCCGGGCTTTATGGCTGACTCTGCAGTATCATTGCCATTTGGACAAGATTGGACATGCCTTAGTGAAGATGATATGGGACCACCAAGTATAGGAGACAGCCACATGGGTCAATGTATCAATATTGTGACACCATTATTTAAATAAAGGTTAATCTTATAACATTCAGGGTTGTTATTCTTCAGGTTTTATCAACTTAGACTTGGGTACAAACAATGGACAGCCTTGCAAGCCAAGCTCAGCTCTCAAAACATTTCTATTCCTTGAGTCCATTACAACAATATCACTTTATGGTGTTTCTAACACAAATTATTTTAAAAGCTGAGTTTTGCTCCTGTGTGAAAGTTGAAGAAATCAGTCAATTCTTTGTGGTTTAAACTAATGCTCATACGATAGTTCATTACTGGATGTCTTGGCCACTTTTCGGCAACTGAAATTATTCGGCTGAAAATAGCAAAAAGAAAAAAAACAATGGTCCGGCTGAATAATTTTAAGAGAGAGAATTATGTTTTTTGATAAAACCATCAAATAGCAACCAGCGTGCAACATGTCGGCAGTATGGAAGAATATCAAAGTATCTGAGAATGCCGCAAAAAAGTCTGTTTGCAGTCAGACACTGTTCTGGAATATCTAGCGGGGGTACATCTGCTAAAACTGCAAGGTTGAATTCATCATGAAACCAAGACAAATTGAACATGAGAAATGAGTATGAGAAATACTTGGCTGTCTATACACATTTTAGTCAGGTAGACTCCCGAATTTCTGTACTGCATCACGACTCTATTTGATTTAAGATCATTAAAAAGGCAGCGCACACAAGAAATGATCCAGGCTGAGTTGGTTGGGAAAGCCAATTGGTGATGGATTTGACATCAGGAAATATCCTAATAAGCCTGCCTCAAAACCTGATTGGACCAGCAATGATTTCCAACAGGCACATTGTGTTGGAGTTGTGAGTAAGTTAATTCAAGATTGTGACACTAGACCAATGTTTGTACAAGTCCCCATTTCTTCCCCATTTATGCATTCCCTGCACAGTTCAACACTACACTGATTGCTGGTGGTGTTGCGCTTTAAAGAAATAATATTAAAATATCAGACATGCTGATATCCTTGCCTTTCACAATATAATTTAATTACATGTTATTATTTACTCTTCAAAGATATTGCCCCCTTCCAAAGACATTCCTCACCTTTGAAACATGTAACCTGACTCATCTCAAATAACAAGCCTGCATGTCCAGGCCTCCCACGCCAGCGGCCACATCACAATCATACACTGACACGACTGCAGGGTGAGGCTTAGTGTCTAGCACTTCATGACACCCTTACATTACCCTAACCACAGGGGAAACAATACAGGGTGTAGTGGTTCACTTCCATCCGCGTTAAGTGGCAATTCAAGCAGCCAACCTTTGTGTCTCAACCTTATAGGCTGCATAGCACGCATCCTTTGGGAACAGAATTGAAATGCTGCATGTGGGAGGATTTCAATATCCTCTCAATGAAAAAACAGCACATGGCCGAAAAGACACTGTTAGAGGAAATAGAGAGCCATAACATTTTGCAAATCAGCAAGGCTGAAAATCAAAAGGTTTTGATATAGTGATGTGGCCACTGTCCTTGAGAAGGTCTACTCTTTATTTTCACTTAATTCCCTGCCACTCTTTCTTGATCCATTTCAGATCTATTTGGCTTGTGCAAATATTGCCATTGTAAGAACCTGTGAGCATTGATTGATAGTGGATGGGGGCTAATAATCCGTCCGGGCTTGTTACAAAGACATCTTCCACAAAATCAATGCCATTGAAAGAGAAACTAAATCTTCTGAGGGTTCTAAAATCCTTTGTAATATAGCACAGTCTACCGCATGGGAAATTTCTAGGGTTTTTCTCTTGTGTCTGCTCTTATTTTTTCCTACTAGATTTTTTGAACCACCTCATATATTCCATATCATTCATCCTTTAAAAGAAAAAAAGAGAGGGGTTTATTGGACACTTGGGCTTTGGAATATATCACTGAGAGCAGCCACTGTATATGACTCAATTTTAATGGCAAAATTGATGGCATCCTATCAGGAAATGGAAAGGTATAGAGATTGGCTGTAAGTGCAACATAGTGATTTATTCATTTGTATTTTGACATTTATGTTCCTTCCACTTTGCCTTTCAGCGAGAAAAGTCATGTCATCTTCATGTCTTCATTCTGGCCCCTAAACACATGCAGAAGTACACATACTAAAATGATTCATTGACCAATTGACTTGTTTATGAGTAAATTAATTGACAACCGTTATAGATGATGAGAGTGGACTGCTAGTGTAAATCTATTTTATATTTGTGTGATAATATTGATTCACTTTGGGAAATCGGAACACATTTTGAAGATGTCATTTTTGAAAGACATTGGTCGATCGATAAACCCCTCCCCCCAACAGTGTACATCCAATCATAGCTCCACAACTTAATCAAGCACTGCAGGCCTGTCAAGCTTTCTTCTTTATTTTAAAGTGTTCATGACGTTTATGAGATATACTTAAGATTTGAGTTTAAAGGGTAGTGTCTTTTTTGCCTTTCCAAAAATAAACATAACATAAAGGGTAACAGATTAAACAGTGTGTTTATCTGCCACAAGATTAGATGTGTTAGCTTGTATTGCTTAATAGCTTAGTTCACAATCTACAGTAGTACCTGAGTATTACTTCAAAGGCCAAGAGTCAAGGACTTTGTGAGATCTTCTTTGCACCTTTTTGCAACAAAAAATATTCAACCCTCAACTCAAATTAGGTGACAGCAACATTTACAAACTCTCCACTGTTTGCAATAAACAGATAAACAAGGACAATTTAAATAACAACATAACTAATAATATCATCTATTAAGTGGTTTCTCCAAATCCAACACAAATGCCACTTTTATTAACTACTGCAGTCTCAAAATTATTAAACCCCCTTAATATAATCCTGTACAAGAGCACATTGTCCAGTTAGGTGTGCTTGAGGCAGAACACATCATCTTAGACAGTGAGATTTGACTGTTAGAAATATGGCTAAGTAAGTCAAAAGAATTGTCCAACAAGGTAAGAGAAGAGATCATTGCACAAGCAAAGAAAAGGATACAACAAGTCAGCAAAGGCACTGAATGTCCCTAGAGATAAAGTTGGAAGCATAGTTTGCAAGTTCAAATGTAGAAAAGTAGCGACCTGGACGAGGCAGAAAGAGGAAGCTTTCAAAGGCTGCCACCAGATTCCTGAAGAGGCAGGTGGTCAAAAACCTTGGGGTGACTGCAAGAGACATGCAGCAAGACTTGGACTTCAGTTTGCAGAGTAAGACGCATACTAAATAGTGAAGGGTGCCATGCTTGAAAACTACTGACCAAAGCACAAGAGAAAGTCGGCTTCAATATGCTCAAAACCACATTAATGAGCCATAGAGGTTTGGGGATTCTGCTCTGTGGACTGGAGCGATGAAACAAAACTCAAACTTAAATTGTATTCGGACCTTTTGCTCTGACACTCCAAATTGTGGTCAAGTGCATCATTCCAACTTTAATTATCATTGAGAGGTGTATAGAATTTGACTGTGGTCCACCTGTAGCAAATTGATTGATTGGACTGTAGTTTCATAGAAATGCAAACACCTCTGTATAAGGTCCCACAATTCACGATGTAGGGACAAAAACCACAGCCATACTGTATAAATGCACTCTCAATAGACCTCAATGATAAACTTGTGGCAAGGCATTTATCAGGGAAAGGGTATAACACATTGTCTAAAGCTTTGAGTGTTTCGGGGGGCACAGTGACCTCAATAATTTTGAAATGGAAGAAGTTTGAAAACATGAGCACTTTTCCTATCGTTGGCTCTCTTGCCATATTAAGTAATCAGGCATGAAGAGCAATGGTCACTTGAAAAGTGCTTAGGAAGTCCTCTGCAGAGATGGGAATATCTGCCGGAAGAACAACCATCTCAGTAGCACTCTGTCAATTAACTTAATGGTACAGTGGGTAGGCGGAAGCTTGAGTTAAAGGCATATGACAGCCTGCTTTGAGTTTTCCAAACAGCATTTAAAGGAGCATACGGTAAAATATTCTCTGGTCTGATGAGACAAAAAATGTAACTTCTTGGGCAGAACTCCAAGCACTGATGAAAGGAATATTACTTTACTTCAGAAGCTACAGTCTGTCCACAAGTACGGGAGACTTAAAAGAGAGATAAGGGCACACAAACACACACACACACACACACACACACACAACTGGTGCAAAGATTCAAACAAACCTCTGCTTTCACTGACAGACCAACACACGGAGGGCAAAGTAGTGACTGCTAGGACAGAGACAGGCTGATGGGTGACTTTGAGCGTGCAGGCCTAAAGAATGTGAGCTCGCTCTGCTGGAACAACAGAGTCAGGAAAAGGCCGCGACCCCGGCCATGTTCTGTTGTTGTAACCCTTAGCCTTTTAGAAAACAACCATCTCTCTGCCAGAGATGGTTGATGGGGGGGTTATGCATGCCGCCAGCAGGCTTGTATTGCATGCATATTACCCCACACCAAAGCACCAAAGATAGTTGAGCACTGGAACTAATCCATCAGCCTTGTTGGCCGTCAACGTGTTGCCCTTCATAGGTACCCTCCCTTCATGTCCCCCCCGTCAGCCCCTCCCAGGTGTTCCTATAACTCACCGGGCCTCAAAACCCACTTGGACATTCCTGGACTTCAGAGGCACATCGGCAGATGAGAACCTGGGATTTATAGCTTGACGATGGACAGTGGAGGCGGGGGGGAGTGGGGGCTGGAAAGACGATAGGGTCCACTTCAAAGAGGAGGAAGAGTCTGTTGTTGTTCTCTCCAATGCTCACTGGAGCACACGTACGCACGGCTCCCCCTCTGTGCCTCTAACAGCTGGTGTATACACACAGTCACACACAGTTATCTTAGCTTTGATTTCATTTATCATCATAACATATGACCAAAATATATGTGGAGGTTTGCGTCGTTGAAGTTTGCCTTTCCTTCTCTCACACATGGACAGACCCACCCGAACTTTAACAGACATGATTTAGCCGTTTAATTTCTCATAATATCAAAGGTGACCCCTTAAAGATTGCCTTCAAGCTTTCTTTTATTGCACTTGCATGAAATATTCCTTGTTCTTAAATGCCACATCCGTCTGAGCTATTAGAATTTGTTTGTGTGACTTTGCATACAACATCATAGGTCGCAGACGAATGTGTGTGAGTGTGAGGACGTGCACGGATCCATCTATATTTGAATACAGTATGTGTGAGTGTGTTTGCATTTGTGTGCATGAGGCTGGGGTTATATTGCAGGGGCCCGCATTGTGTGAAGTTGATGGATGCGTGGAGTGCTGTCGTTTCTCTGAGCCGGATGGGTAATGAACCTTGCTTTGCTTCTGTAACATTTGGGCTGATTGATTACAAACAATGGCCATTTAACATACAGGGATGCTGCCTCTTAACAATGCATCATAGCTTCACAGATGAGATTACGCATATAGCGTGAGAAAAGACACACTGCTTTTGTCCACAGCTTGGTGCTTGTTAAATTAAACCTGTGCTGCTAGCAAGCCTTTCCTTCCACCCACATGAGTGTAACCACCCAAGACGAGAATATAGCTGCGCAATGATTCATATACAATTTTCTCATCTTTATTTTGTAGTTGTAGAAATCCACACCACACACTTTTCTAGAAAAGTGCATATAGAGCTGAATGTTTGCTGCAACTTTAAATGTCAAAATCATCACTCGTGTATTTTCTCTTCTTCTTGTTTCTGCCCTTTCTTTTCTCTTTGAATACTCACTTTTTTCCTCTTTGAGTTGCCCAACTCTACTCATTGTTAAGGTGGAAAGCTGATGTAACTTCGGCAGTAACCAGGGCGACCCAAAAGGCCCTGGTCCACCCCCTGCTTAATCAGACCACTGTGTATTCACTCTCCCTTTTCTCATGGTCTTTTCTGCCAACTAAAACCAGCCAGGCATTAATGGAAAGCAAAAGCTGCATCTATCTTCTCTTACTTGCTAACTTTGAAATTTTACTTTCAACACTTCTATACTGTAGACAAACAATGTCCATTCATTCTTCTGAACATACAGTATACACTTCATATACTGTATATATAGGTTCAACAAGACTGACAATTTTCTGGACTAGAAAGGACAACCAATATAAATGTGTATTTCTGGGTACATTTGATAACAGTATTCTTCACTGCATTACAACACTGGAGAGCCATCGATTAAATAGAAGTTTGAATAATTGAATTCTTCTTCTTCGGGGGCCAAAACTAGCCTGGCTCTGCCCGCCTACCTACTTACGCTGAAATTTCTTTTTCCCTTCAGTAGTCAGTGTGGGGCTGCGGTGTATGCATGTTCCTGCGCAAACAGATTTGTACTGGTCCAATCAGCAAACAGAGGGAGTGGCTGAGAAAGATGACATCAAGTTCGTGCGCCAGTTTCAGTTGTAGTCACAGGAAGACAATGGAGAAGAATACGAGAGAAGCTATTTAGTCTGTTGTGGCAACGCTGCCGAATATCGATAATTTAAAGCCGGAGCAAGAACAAGCTTTGCTGCAAGACATACCGTACGTCATGACGCTATGCGATTGGTTATGGCAGATCCAGAGTAGCACTTGGCAGATCCAATCATTTTAAACCTCAACAGACACCCGCCTCCAAGTGAGTGAACGTTTGTCAGTTGAGCAGTTCCAGACCTTCTGTACAAATGAAATGAAGTATGATGGGCTGGTAGAACCAGGCTAGGCCAAAACTAATTAAAAATTAAATTGCAAAAAATAAAAAGCTACATTTTACGGATGAAAGAAAAAAATCATCAATAAAACATATGATTCAAAACTTTTTGAACAGGGGGTAATAGACCCTCACACTATTTTCCATTTCTCCCCCTTCAGGGAGCCTCTCTAACATGCCTCATTTCAGTCATCGCAGGAGAGCTGCAAAACCCTGATTCTAGGTGAGTGTGTGTGTGTGTGTGTGTGTGTTATGTGATATGTGATATGTGTTATGTGTGTGTGTGTGTGTGCGTGCGTGTGTTTTGAGTGTTGTGCTGGCCCTGAAGTGACACAGTGCGGGTATAAATAGAGCAGGCCCACAGATCACTGTGCCAGACAGAATGTGGCATCTGCTGTGCTGGGAGTGCAAAGTGTTTGAGAGCCTCTAAATTCCCCTCTCAGTCTCTCATCTTTCTTCAACCTCTGTAGTCCTTTCTGACGTGTGTGTCTCTCTCTCTCTCTCTCTCTCTCATTTTACCCCTCCCACTATTCCTCTCCCCCTCTCTGACTCTGTCCCATAGTCGGTCTCTCCCTCTTTCTGGCCCCGCCCCGCCCTCCTCCCCCCCAACATACTGCCACACATCTGCTCCTGCGTGTTGAGTTTTGTGCAGCAGTCCCATTTTCAATTTACGCTCTAAGATCCTGTTTCTAAACACAGAGGGGGAAGTGAAGGGTAGGGAGAAACAAAGGATGTAGGAAAAGGAAAAAAAGTAGAAAAGGGTGGTTTGCCCTGCAGTTGTTCACTGTTTTTTTCATATTTACCATGGTTTACAAATTATTTTACTGTGATGCTACAGCTTCCAGGTAAAAAAAACTATTTAATCTCAAGGGATTATTACATGTCGTTGTTGCAAGGCCATCTTGGGTGGGACAGGCAATTCTGTGAGCACGGAGCACAGGAGGGATAAAAGCAGAGTCATTGTGATTCTCTGCAGGTTATTTCCCACTCTGAGCCGATTTTAATCCTACTGATGTAGTGATTATTTCCCCTGTGCTCCCCGAAGTCATTAGCCTACATGTCGTAACCCCTCTGCCCCTCTCGCACATACGAAATATGGTATGTCACACAGGTATGTGTATCTAAAACAACACAACTCATTGATTCTTTACATGCACACTTCATACAAAAAGTTCTGTCAATAATAATTTTCTTCCAGCGTCATTCTACTTACTACATCATTTATCTACCATTTTTTTGTGTATTTATTTCCCAGAAGCAATTAATCTCATAATCTGCTTTAGTTGTGACTAATGTTGTATTCCTGCAGAGACAAGGGACAAACAGGAAGCACACACACACACACACACACACAGCCTCTGTGCTAGCAACATTACTAAACAGTTTAACTCTCATTAGATTTCCATTTTTAAAATGATTTATCCATTCTTGCTGCTTCCCTCCCCTTTTTTCTTCTCATCCTATATCCTTCCCCTCGGCTGCCTCCATGCTGTGTGACAGGTAGTCTTCCAGGATTGTTTGCTGACTCGGCGCAATGTCGGCCCTCTAGCAGTCTATTAATTGTTTTAAGAGTTGGTGTTGGGCAGCGTCAGTGGGAGACTTGCAGCAAGGGAGGGAGTTAGAGAGAGGGGGCTGCCATCAAGAAGATGGGGAACTGTCCAACTGTCAGTCAGAGAAAAGCTGTGGGTCATCTTTTCATCCCTTTGTTTGCTCACAGGCAATGCTCTCGCCTGGGAAGACAAAATTCAATCTTCATGCTTTCACTCAATGTTTTTTTTTTATCTCCACCTCCACATTAGCCCACCGTTACGACAAAACCATTCGCTGCTTCTATCTTTCCTCTACCCTTCTCTTACCCCTTTTTTATCACTTTCTTCTTTGTCTCTCTGTCTTCTTCTTCCTCACCACTCCGTCAGTCACATCAGTGCACACACACACACACACAAAAGATCCTCCACCGTTTTGTTGGCCTGGGGCGTAGTTGCTTGAGGGAACATTGTGTGAATCTCCTTCAGCCTTAAAGTCTGTAATTACTTCAATGATTATGCCAAATGGAGTCACACTTCCTCATCTCTCCTCCCCAACCCCCCATTATGTTGCCACCTTTTGAGTGACAGGTGTGGCGCGAGCTTGAGATCAATGCTACGAACAAATAAAATTACTTAGAAGGTCAGCTGCAACGTGTAAAGATAATGAGAGGTTTATGTTGTAAGGGCTTTGCATTACAGAGCGGCTGCAGGAAAACGGGGTTCCTATTTATTTTCCAAGCGAGTGTGTGGACACCCTTAAATCATCATCTGCACGGCAAGCTCAGAACTATGAATTGCCTGGTTGGGCTTGGCAGCCAAATACAGTATTGCTTTCCTAGGTGGAACAGGCACATGTTTTCACTATTGTTGTTTTTTTCTCTCTCATGCTCTGACTCTCTCCACTAAACACACTCACCTCTCTCGTCAGAGTTTTTGTAAGCCGAGTCCCAGAGGATGCCATCCTGGGATTTGGAAGGTTCCAAAAAGCCTCTGGCATCGGTATTCATCCTGAGAATTTTCCAGGGCCACATCAGTGCCAGAATGCCATACGTCAGGGGGCACAGAGGAGCATTGTGACATGGCGCCCACATTTAGAGGCCTGCTGAGAGGGACCACAGAGGAAAACACTGAATGTCATTGTTTCATGGCTGTTCCAACGGAGTCCTCTGCTGTGATGTCATGGCAGATAGTCCAGCTGTGACCAAGGCAAGCACACATGACTGTCCAAACAGGTCCATAATCTCAGCACTATGTGAACGCTTATTTGAGTATTTATTTCCCAATGCAGCAAATATTTTGTACTTTCACAACCTGTCCCCTCAGTTTCAAAGGTACATCCAAAAATGGAAGAGGTGTGCCGTCTACACTTGACGTAGTGACTCAAGTGGTGTGTAGACACTTGTTTTTGCTGCATTTGATGAAGCACATATGCAGCAGGGGTAATGAGCGTGGTATGGGCAAAAAGCCGAGACATAACAAACCCAGACGAGCCTCGGATCGTGTTTGACTCACGATATTCTCCCTCTGAGAGAAGAGAACATCTATCTCCTTCCAGCAGATCTTAACCATATTAGGGAAGGGCTACTGAAACATGTGCTGCTAACTCAAGCCTCAAAAGTCCAGACATATTACATTCTCTCTTTGAGAACATTCCCTGGTGACAAGGTTAGTTGCTCAGAGAACATTTAGTTACTAACAAAATGATTAAACTTGACAGCTCAAAGGGTTTTCTTTTCATACAGGGGACACCGAGCTGACCGAGCTATGTGCAGTTTAGTAGTTTATGAAGGTGAAGAACATTTTTTTTCCCACAACTCTTCCATATGAAATTTGGTTTGCTATTTCTGTGATTCGCCATGCACAGTATAGTTAACGTAGTGTCATTGGTGATCCATAAGTACACCACATCTTTGGTGTCTGACAATGTTTTGCATTTTCTGCATGTTGCTTGCACTATAAACAAATGTGCTCTGTTCTATATTTGTGGTAACAGTTGGTGGAGGACATATAGTTCATTATCATTATGACCACACAGACCTGACCAACCATGAAACCGTCAGAATTAAAGTTCAACAACATTACATTACCTTAGATATAGACATCACCATGATTGTGGCAGCTTAAAGGTGGAGTCAGTGATTCTGGAGAATGCTTGTTGACAGAAAATCTGTGAATATCCGATAAACGATCTGTTACCTGTCCGTACTGTGTGTGTGCTGAAAAAAAGAATCTAGTTTTAGTACCAAGCCCCCCCCGACGTCACATCAATGCCCTTTTTCGGTAAGAGAAAATAAGGCTGAGTAAAAATCTGACAAGATGGCGACGCGCATAAGCCAGGACGATTGGATGCAGATGGAATAACTGAGGTCAGCCCAGATGCTACATCCATTTTATATATCGCAAGTGTTGATACATAGAATTGATATCATGAAAATGAGAAATTAGTCTGAAGGAAACATGTAGTTTTGAGTTTGAGTTTTGATTTCTGACCTGTTAATATTGTTTAAAGAAGTGGGGTGGGATTGAACAAGTTTTTACTTCTTCCCACCCCTTTACAAATATGTTGTGGCATTTTTATAGAGTGCTTAGCGGCCTTATCAGTGCAGGAGTCACTAGGGCTGACTCCTGTTGATGCATTTTTATTATTGTATTGTTGTTGCATATTTTAAATAAATCATTCATTAATTCATTCATTCACTATGGTTAGTACACAGACTAGGCTCTTTAAACTGGCATGTTGCTAGCAATGGTGGATCCCCTTTGTTTATATACCCTTTATATATACCCTTTATGCATTAGGCTACCTGTTTACTGAGCCTAGGCATTGTATAGACCCCAGATTTATTTTGGCGCACACAGTAGCTACGGACAGGTAACAGATTGCGAGGAGATATTCACTGATTTTGAAACAAGTGATTTTGACTCCGACTTTAAGTGTGCTAGAATATATTCAGATTTGTTGAACACTGATTGCAGCAATGTTCCATCAGTCCATTACCAAAATATCTCTTATGGGCGTAGTTCCAACAGAAAGTTCAAGGACAGCCACTTCCTCAGATAAAAGCTACAGTCTATACACAAGATCACATTTTCCAAGCTTAGATGACTTCAATCTCCCATCTTGAGCCAACAGACCTCTTCCATTAAGGACTGGAACACAGAGAGGCCCATCCTGATGTGATGAACATTCTCAAAGACACATTGTCCCACAATACACATTGTGGTACAATGAATACTCCAGTTGTGCCACCACATCTGGAAACAAAATGTTATGTTATTATTGCTGGCTAAAACAGGGGTTTCTTTGTGTGAGCTATGAGGAATTTAATTTGGTCCATTTCTGCTCACTTTGTTTTTTTTAACATGATCTGAGTGAGGAATTCCTTCATAGGATGGTGGCAAATAATTATTATAAAATTTTGAATAATGAAAAGGTAATTTTTGTATCTCACTCTAAATCCATACTATTGATGTTTGGTGTAAAACACATAATTAACTATTTTTTTCTGGAAATGTGTGAAAAACAATTTTGGAGACGATAATAAACTGAAGCTGTGTCTCGTTACCTGACTCTTTCCACCTCCGAACTGTTGCTCGAACTAAACTATATGTTCAAAACAAATTTAAAAAATCAATTTTGTCCATACCGCCTGAAATTTCCTCCCATGTGTAACCAATAAATGAAAGGACTACTGATGTATGATACATTTCAATTTGCCTCAGGACTACGAGCCTAAGCCTAATTGCCTCCACACACTGAGCTGTGCGGTGAGAATTCAAAGTCATCATATTAGCTGTGATGGATGTTTGATTCTGAACAACGTTATTACCGTCATCCCCCAAGACCTCATTTTTGCAGCTCTGAGCAAAAGTGGGCCCTTCAGGAAAATGCTGGTCGCACATCACTGCCCTAAGACTAGTGGTGTAAGACAGTTACCGTGGTTAAAGAGTGTGTGTATAGAGGCTGATAAGAACATTGTTTGGATCAGACAGGGGTGTGGGACTCAGATGGAGTCACTGGTTCAACTGTTAAGTGTGTTCGGTCCTGCTTCATGTCTGTTTGTTCATCTGATATCACGCTTTGCCGTATCAGTAAAGCCTTTAGCAAAGGAGACATGAAAAATACTCAAGAGCTAAACTGAATAAAAGTAAAGTTGATACAAGAAGAGAGAAGTGTAGCCAACTCATATTTCTGCAAAATAATTTTCTCTGAGATTTTAATAGAACTAAATGAAGAAAAATACATATTGTTTTATATTGGTCTATTGATATCATCTAAGTGAAAATCAAAATCACTACTGATGCATTTTTGGTCACAAGTAATACACATTCTTTTAATTTATAAATATTTATAATACATTTTTCATGTTTGGTAAAGCTAATTCCACTGAATTTCCCGCAGTACTCATTCTGCACAATGCTACTAGTAATCTAGGCCAAAGCAGAGCCTATAGAAACAGACATGAGGCAGGACTCTAGGGATTATTGATTAAATGACTTATTGATGGAAGGCTGCAGCCTCAAAGCTAGATATTGATTCTCAGTTTCTAGGGAATAGAGAAAAGGGGTCATGAAGAGATTTAATACCTTATAGAGGTTGAGAGAAGTTTGTGAATAATGTGGTACCTGTGACCGGTTTTACAGCTCATGAGGTCATCATTTTGGTAATACATGCACTAGCACATGGACTCACTTATTACACACAATATCTATTCAGATTCACCGAACTAGGATGTGATGTGGCAGGCTGGGTTCTCTTCAGCCTTCCCCTTACTCACTAATAATTTCTGTTTTCATGAGGGAGCACTACTCAAAATATGTTTTTCTTCTTCTCTGAGATAGAAAGAGAGAAAGAGACAGAGAGAGAGAGACAGAGAGAGAAAGAACAAGAGAGAGAGAGATTAGTCTAGATATGCCTTTGGCGTTGTATAGTAATGACTTGGTGCTTTATGTGATAGGCCTACATATGATAATGCCTTCTGGACACGGAACATTTCAAGAAATGTAAAATAGAGGTTGCAGAATAGAAATTTAAAAAATGGGCGTCCTTATTTCTGAGACGGGCATAACAGGTTAAGGTTATGCGGGAGGAGGTAACTCTGCAAAGGTGCCTAGAAAATAATGCAGTATGTATGTATCTATGTAGATATATAGTATTGTACGTTTGTATCTGCAGATACATACTGTAGATAGGGAATTAGCAGAAGACAGAAAAGCATATCCTTTCTTCAATTTGTATACATTTAAAAATGCTAATTAAAATAGATTTAAATTGTTTCCTGGACACAGGGTATGCTTATATCTTATTTGAAGGGGTTTCACTTAAATCATTTAATTATAGGGCTTTCAAATTGTTTATCAAAGTGAATCGAAATACCATATTTATAAGTTAAACTACCAGCAATATGTCCACCAAATTTAAACTGCAGCCTCCAAAATAACGCAAACTGCATGTACAACTGGTGGTACATTTTTGTGTTGCTGACAGAGGGCACGTGAGGGGAAGTGAGATGGGGGCACGAGGGGAAATTCAAACTTACTAAGAAATACTTTTTAAGAGACCAGTGATGTTTCACTGAAGGACATTCTGTCTTGAGAACCAATATCTGACCTCATGCCAATAAACCAATGTTAAAACCAAGGCATTAAGTAAGTGTTTTCTGTCTGCTCTAGTCGCCTGCCAAAACTTCCCCTTCACTTTTGGCTGGCATTTCTGAGAGCTTGACGTTCCTCTGTGTTGCCAACTTCCATGGATGGGCTGAAGAACACCATTTGGATAAACAACTTTTGCTCCAATTCTATGTTAGATTTAGTGTCACTGCCATCCCTCGGTACAGAACAAATCAAAGTTACCATCAGTAGCCACACATTGCATATCTATTGAGTGTTTATTCTAATGAACTGAAAGTCAATGAGGCTTTTCATTGTTTGCAGACAGTGTACAAGAGGAGGTGTCTCTAATTCTTCAAGAGATTCAAATGCAGTCAAACATTTTAAAATGAGTCAGGTGGCCACTATTTCTCTTCCCAATCAAAACAGTTTGTGCAAAATAAAACTCGAATCGAAAACTTCTGTTACAACTAAATGGCCCCAGGAAACACAGTTGCAGTTGTAATCGTTGCATCAGTATGGCTTATGCACTTTTCATGCCAAGGCTAATTTGATTTTGCCAGTGAAATATGTTTTTTATTGAGTTATCCTTCCTGTTTTGGAGTCTTACAATAACTCTTCTCTGGTGGCAGTCTTTATATAAGAGCAATCCTCTTTAAGACAGCCCTCAAAAAGTTGGCAAAAACAACATCATCATCCATATCAAGTGGATGCTGGAGGCTTACTTGTAACGTTGTTTATGATTATGTATGGTGTGTTGTTCAAATCAGAGTTACAGTCAACAATTATTTGTCAAATAGTGCTTGTGTGAAGGCCAGTTCCATAGCCTTTTTAGATCCCACAGAGAACAGGTTGTTTTTCCATATCTCCCCGTCCAGACCTGTATGCTGCTACATTGTCTCTGAATGCCGGTTTTGTGGAAGGTGAGGACATGAACAGAAGGGGAAAGCAATGCAGGCACCATATTAGAAACCCCCCCATTAACACCAGTGTCAAAATGAATTTGGTTTGTTTACTCTTCCAGCTGAACCTTTTTCTGTGTTCAAATAATGAATGGATCTTTGTTTTGGCCTTGTACTAGTCACTCACTTTGCTGTAATGACTTATAAATGTATGCATGGCAACCAATAACATGCACTTTTAACACCATTTGGAGGGTCACTGGGGAAATGGGATTGCATTTTGTGAAATAAGCATTACTCACTCTGCCAAATCTCACAAGGAAACCGCAATTTCATCTCATCTCATCTCATCTCCAGATATTGCCATTACTGTTATGACAACGTTTGTATTGGTGATTACTTTTGAATCACATAACTAATTGTGTTTTTGAACATACGCAAATTTCAAAGTTGGTCTTAAATCTCAAGTCAAATTCATAATCAAATTAGCAAAATATTAGTTCTCACCACACAAGTATTACAGCGCTCTGAGTTCAGGAATTGTGTCTATAATCTTCTTCTGGATCATTCATGGTAAAACGTTTCATTGGTTGGGACAAAGTTTTTTTATTGGTTACAATAGATATAGTAATGTTCGTAACTAAAATAAAACTGGCAAGACAACAACAACAAGAAACATTGTACACTGGTACACTGTGTATATTAGCACACAATAACAAGACAAACATGCAATCACATGCATCCCTACGGACTGGGACTTTGGCACAAGTGCAAAAAAGATTGAAAATAAATGGTAATGTTTTAAAAAAAATATAGGCCTACTACTTTACCATTTTGTTGGTTTGCACTTATGTTATCATTGTATTTTGGTCTGATACATTAAAGGGGAAATAAATTACAAATGTGTCTTCTTCAGTCGCCATATTTGTTTGTGGTACGTTAAGACAAATAGCCTACATTTAGAAAAACAACTAAAAATACAGACTGAAATAACGAAGAAATACCTTAAAAACACAGTGAACAGAATATGTTTGATAAGGTAAGCTTTTACAGACATTGAACAATGTCAAATGAGCTTTCAAACAACCTCAAATGGTAGATTTGAGGTGGCATTCACTTCCGGCTTGTCGAGGGTGAACAGCTATTTACTGAGAGCAGCGGAGAATTCAGATTCTGAAAATCTCTGAAAATCTCTGGAGATGTCCAAAAAAGGAAAAAAACACTGATAAGGAAGAGGACAAAGGCTTTCCCGAAGAAATTAAAAAACAGTTGGCAGACTTGAGGAAAGGAATGTTGGCAGAGTTGAAGAGAGAAATAAAAAGTGAGAGGGAGAATGAGCAAGCACTGCGGAAGGCTGAGCTGGCTGGAATTATGGAAGAATGGATGGGGCGTTTTGATGTTAAAATCAAAGAGAAAATTGCTGCTGGTCTGAAGCCACTGATGATCTAATTGAAGGAACTTCATGCCGTCAATGTGAAGAAAGATCAGCTCTTGAAAGAGCTTGGAGATAAAATTGATGAACAGGATCAACAAGCAAAAAACAGAGATGTGATACTGATTGGTATGGTTATTAAACCAAGGTTGTATGCAACTGCCGTGAGTGGAGATGAAGAGGGCGATACAGGGAATGTGTCGGTGGAAAACCAGGTTGAAATGTTCCTGAGAAGCAAAGGCATTAGTCTGGATCTGGAGAACGTGGATTCCTGTTTTCTTCTCCCGAAGGGAAAATTCGCTAAAAAGCATGCTGTCATTCTGAAATTCGTGAGTAGAAAGCATAAGATAAATCTGTTCAGTCAAGGCAGGAAGCTTAAAGGCGAATAAATTGGAATGAGCGAAAATCTAACCAAGAGAAACGCTTATCTGGCCTATCAAGCAAGAGGGTTAAAAAAATGTGTACAGGTCCAAGAAACTTGGACGAGAGATGGAAGAATCGTCATCAAAATGAATGGAGCTACACCTGAAGAAGCTAAAATTGTGCAAATCAGAACCGAGGAAGATCTGGTTCAATTCCGGAGGGAAGAGGACCTGAACGACTCAAGCAGCGAGGATGAGTAACACAACTGATTGGATAAATGATCATGAAAGGCTGGAGTTATTAGCTAATCATTATGTGGTACCCACATTTTCGGACCCAAATGAAATAATTGACCCAGACAATCATTTCTACAATATCGGGAAAAGAGACTGTCATTACCATACTGAGAATCAATTCATAAGACGCTTTCATTCAAATGGGAAATTGTCCATCATTCATTTTAATAGCAGAAGTCTCTACACAAATTTTTCACAGATTAAGGAATATCTACAGAAATTCTCCAACCCGTTTAACATCATTGCTATATCAGAAACATGGATTAATGAAGGCAAAGGCATGGACTTCCAATTAAAGGGATATAAACTGGTTTGTGTCAACAGAATGAACAAGAGAGAGGGAGGAGTGGCCCTTTTTGTGGATGAAAATATAAGAATTGAAATCGTAAATAGCATGTGCACTGCAATTGATAACCTATTGGAATGTGTGACTATTGAAATTCTAATGAAGGATAAATGTTTAATTATCAGCTGTGTGTACAGAACACCCGATTCAAAAATGGAAAACTTTATAGAATACATGGGAGAATTATTTTCTAAGTCAAATCAAAAGAAGATATTTATCTGTGGGGATACAAACATTGATTTACTAAATACTACTAATTCACTGACTGAAGAATTTGTAAATACATTGCATGTTATGGGTATTCAGCCCTTAATTACAAGGCCAAGCAGGATTAAAATAAATAGTGCCACGTTAATAGACAACATATTTACGAATGTTATTGGGGATGAAATAGAAAGTGGACTCCTGATTAATGACATAAGCGACCATTTACCTGTATTTGCTATATACGATTGGGAACAAAAGTTGCAGCAGAGAACAAACAAAGATATATTTGTAAGGTTGGAAACTGATGAGAGGATAGAAGCACTGAAAAATGACTTATTGACGCAAAATTGGGACTCTGTATACAAGGGGAAGGTGTTAATGCAAGTTTCGATTTATTCCTGCAGATATTTCAAAGGCTGTATGAAAAAAATTGTCCACTAAAAAAAGGGCCTTAAAGCAAAGACATGATAAACAGTGGCTAACTAAATCCTTGATAAATGCTTGCAAAAAGAAAAATACATTGTACAAAAGATTCATAAAAGCAAGGACACCAAAGGCGGAGTTAAAATATAAAATCTATCATAACAAACTAAATAGCATTCTCAGAGACTGTAAAAAGAAATATTATGTTAAGTTGTTAGAAACAAATGCAAATCAACCCAAAAAATTGTGGGACATAGTAAATACAGTGTTAAGAAATGACAGCAGAATACATAATTATCATCAGAATTTCCATGAAAATAACGTTAAGTTTGAATGCATGAACACTGCGGCAGGGTTCGACATAACGTATAGCCCGATGGCCCGGGGCCAGTAAAATCATATGCAGGGCAAGTTGATTGGCCAGTCACTGTCCCGCCCGGGCCAGTGACTGGCCAATCACAGTTCAGTATCTTTTTGTAGACTACATCATGGTTCATTGAAATGCGCGTTGAGAGTCGTAATGAAAGCAGTTTATTTAAGACTCAATATAATAAACCTAATATAAAATATATGTTTTAATGAAAGGCCAGTGGACAACCGATGCGTGGGCGTTTTGACAGGCGGAGCAACAAGCGGGTGCACTCTCGCTCCGTTGGCAGAGCTGCCTACCGTCCGCCTGCGAGTCGACAAATTAATCGAGTTGCTCTGCCCCCTTTCTTTCTTCCCACAGCAGAGGTTGAGGTGCAGAAAATTATAACTGCGCTTTTCCTTTATCTGCCGCCATAATGTTACAGTAGTTGCATCCAAGCCCCAATGGTAATACAAATGAGAGGCGTTATTTAAACGCTGTGAATGCTTCTCCGGTGATTGTGTCAACGGAGGGACTCCGCTCACTGTACAGTTCCTATAGTCGCGCAGTTTGGCACTGTGTTTTCAGGCTCGAGACATGCAATCAGATCGCGGAAGGCATTGTGTGTTCTAAGGTGATTTAACGTCATAGTCTTAAGGCCAGGACACACCAGCCCGATAATCGCCGTCGTCAAAAAAAAAGACGAATCTGTTTGGTGTGTGCCGTGACGTCGGCCGACGTAGAGGTCGTCGGGCTTGTTTTGAGCCTGTCGGCCGCCGATTGAACATGTTCAATCGGCGGCCGACCGTCTTTCATTTGGAGCAATTTGATTGGTGGAGGGCTAGCGAATCAGTGAAGCCCGGAAGTGAGGCGGGTAGCACAAACAGCTAACAACAGCTAGCCATCGTTTTAATGTGTTTGTTCGTTTCGTTTTGAGAGTACTCACATGCATCAACCCTTGTTGACTGCTCGACACCATGCTCGACACTCTCTGCTAAAAATTGTGCTCTTATGGTCCATAAATATAAATACGTATTTCTATCTATGTTTATGCTCTAGAGAGATGTCCAATCATTTCCGGCTTTCGTATTTTTTCGGGCCACAATACAGATTAGCGCCGCCTGCTGTTGTGGAGACATTAGGTCCCGCGAGCGTACGGAAAATAAACAGTCGTCTCGGTGTGTTCTTTAGCAGCGACGGGAAGCTGGAGCTTCCTGAAACGGCCGACTCCATTTTTTTTGACGACGGCGATTATCGGGCTGGTGTGTCCTGGCCTTTAGACGAGCGTTTAACTTATGCTGCATATTTTGCACTGCATTGTTTTTATCAATAGTTTGAAAAAATGGTCCCACACCGGACTCTTATGTGAAGCTGACACTTAGGGTGTATTCACACATGCCGTGTTTAGTTCGGTTGAAACGAACTCAGATGCACTTCTGCCTTCGGTGCGCATCTTTCAGGCAGGTGCGAATACAGCAATCGCACTCGGGGGCGGACCAAACAAACGCTCCGAGACCCAGCTGAAGAGGTAGTCTCGGTGCGTTTCCAAACGCACTCTGCTGCAGTTCGTTTGTGGTGTGAATTTGTCCGGACTCGATCCGACCCAAATGCAGGAGGCACTGTGCCTTTTCTTTCTTTTCTTTTTTAATAAATAGCCGTCAGTTTCACATTATGGGAAAGTGTTGTTGTCGCCATTATTAGGACGATCCGTTGTGGTTTGACCGGGACCCCAGAACAATATATTACATTTGATCGAGAGGACGCATAAACATGCTGAATGTGTTCAGCGATCAGATGAAGGAGAGGGGAGTGTCTCCCACACAGTGCCAACAGGTTCACGCTGCGCAAGAAATGTGTGTTTTTATTTTGCTTCCCATGTACGGACCGTCAATACCCCGTGTCAGTTTGGAGCTGAACTGCGCCGACCCAGCTGATACACAGCTTAATCAGCTGAGTGTCAGCTTGAGCCTATTCTTCTCGCGTGATGCGCGTCCAGCACCAACACTACAGTAAAAATGATGTTTCACATTGTAGGCTACACGCCACATAACGTGGCATTGACATAGGGCTACATATTATAACCATATGAAACAACAATAATCCGATGTTTTTCCTCTTTATTTATAGGTTAGATGTAGGCCATTTTATTATTTTTAACCCCATATTATATCAATGATATATATTTCGCAGTTTTAAATTCGTTTTGAATTGAATGACCTCAGATCACGTGTGGTTTTGCTTCGTAATGCTGGTTCACTTGCAAAAGGGGCAATATGAAAGTGGACCACACCAAACAAAAACAATCTAAACTCTATTTGGTCTGGACCAAAGCAAGTGAACTAGCGGACTTTCCCAGTGTGAATACACCCTTAGTGACACTCCTGCAGCGCGCTCACGACCAGACGTGAACTCACATACACGGTGAAATCTTCTATTAAAAAAACGGCATAACCCACTGATTTTCGGATTTCTATTCTATTTTTAAAGTCAACTTGAGCGCAAGTGGAAAACCGGTCATTCGGTCGACACATTCACATCCCTAATGCATATAGAGAAAGTAATAAAAGCAGCCTACCACACCACAAAGAATGATCAGACCTTCATCTCTTATTTCTTTTTATGTTTGAACATGACTTCTGCAGGTGAACTATTCATTAAACTGCCCAAATTCAAGAATAAAAACAACCATCAAACTACTGGACTTTAAAATACTGGCCGACTCTTTCAACATACTTTCAGTTGTAGGCTTCTAATTCAATATGTTTGCCTGGTTTTATATTATGTGTATGAGCAATATCAACATTTCATATCATTAACTAAAAGAAAAATAACCAAATCTAAAGGGAATATTTATACTGTTACAGTATAGATATTCCCTTTAGATCTGGTTATCTTTCTTTATTTTTCTAATACAGGTATTATAATTATTGACACTAAATTATGAAGAAAAAAACAGTGTGTGCAGGGCCAGTGAACATATACAAGGGGCCAGTAAAACTCAGATCCACTGGCCCTGCGGGCCAGTAGGAAAAAAAAGTTATGTTGAACCCTGCTGCGGTAAATAAACTTAATGATTTTTTTGTTAATATTGGACCTAATTTAGCAAAAGGGATCTGTGGGAAGAGTTTAGGGGAGTCTAGCGAAAATGAAGCGTCTCTTCAACACTCCATGTTTTTGAAGCCAGTCGAGGCCAACGAGATAAGGGAGATATTGCTCGGAATGAAAACAAAGACCTCTAGAGACGCGCTTAGGTTTCACATGAAAGTAATCAAATCAGTGCAAGACAGTATTATTAAACCCCTAACACACCTCTTTAACCTATCTTTTCAAACAGGAATTTTTCCTTCTAACATGAAATTAGCTAAGGTTATACCATTACATAAGAATGGTGATGAACATTCATTTACTAATTATAGACCAGTCTCACTTTTAACACAATTTTCTAAAATTCTGGAAATGTTATTCAGCAATAGACTTGATGAATTCATTACTAAACATCAACTTCTGTATGACAGTCAATTCGGCTTTAGAAAGAATCATTCCACCGCACTGGCCTTGGCTGAATCGGTAGAAATTATTAGTAATGCCATTGATCACAAATTGTACTCTATAGGAATTTTCTTAGACCTCAAAAAAGCATTCGACACTATTAATCATGACATCCTTCTTAATAAACTGGAGAATTATGGCATTCGAGGTTTGGCACATGACTGGGTCAGAAGTTATTTACATGACAGGAAACAATTTGTGAAATTAGGGGAGTTCACATCGACATGCTTAGATATTGTTTGTGGGGTCCCTCAGGGGTCAATCTTGAGGCCAAATTATTCCTGCTTTATATAAATGACATATGTAAAGTGTCGAAAGTCTTAAGGTTAATTTTATTTGCTGACGACACAAACATCTTCTATTCGGGGAAAGATCTGAATAATATGGTTGAGATCGTAAACATTGAATTGACTAAGTTACATGGGTGGTTAAACCGAAATAAGTTATCACTAAATTTAGAAAAAAACTAAATTCATGATGTTTGGCAGGAGAGCATCAGATGTCACTGTAAAAATCAAGGTAAATGGGATTGATATTCAAAGGGTCAAGCAACACAAAGTCCTAGGGGTAATAATTGACGATAAATTAAGATGGAAACCACAAGTTAGCCATCTCAGGGGCAAAATAGCCAGGAGTATTTCTATACTTTGGAAAGCACAACATTGTTTCAATCAAAAGGCCTTACTTGTATTATACTGGAGTTTAGTTTCCCCACATCTGCATTACTGTGCTGAAATATGAGGAAACACTTACAAAGGTACATTGCACCCGTTGGAGATTCTTCAAAAGAAAGCAATACGAATTATTTACCAAGCCAATTACAGGGCACACACTAATAACTTTTTTATTGAAGGTAGAATTCTCAAATTACGTGATGTGGTAAATTACCACACAGTACAAATTATTTACAAGGCTTCAAAAAAAAGCCTTCCTAACAGTTTACAAGTAATGTTTGAAGACAGAGAAGTTTCGCATGATTTAAGAAGAAAAGGTAAATTCACTGAGAAAAATATACGGACCACACTTAAATCCTTTTCGATTTCTGTAAATGGTATTAAGCTGTGGAATGGACTTGATGAAGTTGTCACAGAGAGTTGCAGTTTGCGCAATTTCAAAGCAAATTATGTTTCAAAAATTATTGAAAATTACAGACTAATAACCTGAGCACAATGTCAATGTCACTTTCATAACAATATTGTAACGAATAATACAGGCCAGCAGACAGACTTGTTTTTGAATACTTTTGCAGAAGTGTTTAGACTACCAGTTAAAGCCACTACGAGTAACATGGCACGTTGGCGTCCCCTTTGGACAAAAGCGGTAGTATTTTTACGACGCCCGCTGTCGCAAAGCTGTTTTCTAGCTTGTGCCAGGCGCGCGAGTGTGAACTAAGAAGGGAGCAATATAGTGCATGTCCGTGTGTTGAAAGTGTGAGGACTCTTTTCGGCTCTGTGAGAGTGGTTTTGACACTGCATCAACTAATGCCAGTCACTGCCACACACACCTGATTGCAATGAGTTGATGCAGCAGTGTCACCTAACTACTCTCTCTCTCACGGAGCTGAAAGATTACGTGTCCGACTCCTCACAGAAAGCGAATGAACGAGAGACGGCAGTTAGTATGGATCACGATGAGGTAATGTGTTTATGTTGTTGTAAATAATGACTATTTCAGATAATGGTTATCTGATGATGGTGAAGCAAATCAAACTTTGTGTTAGTACCAACCGCTCATTCATTTAGGAGTTTCGCTCTCGTGAAATTGTATACACGTTGCTTGGCAACGCCCTGGTCCCGCCCTTAGCCTATATCACTCTCCCTTTTAGCTTTTCTTCATTGCATTTTTTCTTTGATGGTTCAGCCCCGTTATCAGTCATTATGACGACAAATAACTGTCTCAAACAAAGCTCCCGCTCCCCTTCCCTCACCTGGAGGGATAGGCTTCTCAATTCACGTTGCTGCGCCACACTGAAATCTGCGACCAATACGGATATGTGACCATAGAGCCTGCACGAGCGAACCGAAAATCGGACTGGGTGTGCGACCAGACCAAAAGCAGTAATAAAAACTATTTAAAAACGTCTTTCTTTGCACTAATGGTCTTGTTTGCTGTTAAAGGTAATTTATGATTATCAGAGGAAACATGAGGCTGTTTAAAAGATATTTAAATGTTACTCGTAGCCGCTTTAAGAAATGGAACAGGCCAAATACAAGGCCACTTCACACTTTATACACTTGGCATTGTCACAGAAAAACTGAACTGTGCTGAACTGATCTTAAAAGCTGAAGCAATTAGATTAAAATTGACTGTGTATTGGACTGCAGATTCTTAAAAAAAAAAAGTATATGTATATATATTAGGGCTGTCAAAATTATCGCGTTAACGCAGGGTGATTAATTTCTGGAATTAACGCGTTAATTTTTTTATCGCAATTAACGCATGTGCAGAATGATCCGCCCCGTGCATCCCACCGGCTCTGTACTACAGCCACTCAAACGTTGCGGCTGACCCAGGATCAGTAGCTGCGCGCAGCCAAACATCACAGCACGCTAGCCCATGCCGTGTTTTAAACTGCTAACGGTCACATCTGTGTCGGGGGCATAGATAGTATATAAAATCAACTGCCGCGGGTGACAGTTGATGTCGGGAGCAACAGGAGGAGACACATTGTCCGCTCTGTTCAGAGCCCGCGAGGACACAAACGTCTGCAGTTTTCTGAGGTGTGTGTGAGTAGACATCAACATAACGTTGGCTTCCTGGCACAAATGAACAGCCCCCTAGGACGTGCTCGCGCGTACACACACACACACACACACACACACACACACACACACACACACACACACACACACACACACACACACACACACACACACACACACACACACAGTAATCAAGTATGCACAACCTATAGATTCACCAAATAAATGCCATTATATAGCCTATATTTGCCCAAAGACATAGTAAAGAGACAGACCGATTGAATTATGGTGTGGTAGGTATATATTTTAGTTTGATTTAAATTTATTTTCAGCATTAAAACCATCATTTGGATTTTCAATTAATAAAAATTCTAATTTTAAATGTACATATCCACCTTCTGTCCTTTATCTTTCCATTCGTACAACAATATATAGAGGAAATTCTAATTTTTCGGGCATATTTCGAATGGTAAAATTAATCGTGATTAATCCACAGAATCCTGTGATTAATCTGATTAAAAATTTTAATCGTTTGACAGCCCTAATATATATATATATATATATATATATATATATATATATATATATATATATATATATATATATATATATATATATATTATAAAAAAATGTTTTGTTTGTTTTATTTTTATTTTCTGTAACAGTAACTGTGTATCTGAATCCGAAATTGATGAAAATGGGGGCGGGACCTGATAAGCCTTTGGCTTTTTCCGTCTCCCTTCGGACAACACAAAGTATGATGTGTGAATATTTGCAAGAGAAAATTGTGTATTGTGTGGAATTGTCCGAAAGAATAATAAATAAATAAATAAATTTACAGTAAGTCCCCCCATGTAGGCTAGTTTCTACTGAGTTTTTCAAATAGACCTACCGATAAAAAAAAACCGGTAGCCTATATGGCATTATTATGGCTACATGAAGCAACACAAAGTAGCCTACTGCACCTCAACAGCCTTTTATTAGCTTTACAATAGACCATCATGCTAACGTTGTTTTATGGAGCTAGCTAACCTTTTATTCCTCAGTGACCCGACCTGACACTGAATGTCTGAAGTAGGCTAATTAGCTAATAATTGGCGCAGCTGGGGGTACAATAAAATGAGTGTGGCATTACAATTAGGCTAGTATTATTATGTAGCATAATACATTATGTAGCATAATACATTACATAATACATAATACATACATTTTAACTCGATAATAAGTAACACCAGCGCGTGGCTTTACTAGCATAGTCTACTTATTTATATATTGCGAGTGACAATATTTTTTCTTGCTACCTGCTTCGTTTTTGGAGTTTCTCATCATGTCTTTTTAATGTCCTTGTCAGGCTAGTTTTCCCTCTCCAACCTCTGCGTGTCTCTGCAGCTCCCTCCTCCCACACACACCGGGGACTCGGGGAGACTACAAGCAGGAAGTAGAAGTGAAAAAAAGCAGACAGCCGATGAAAATAAGGAAGTAAATGCCGTCGGAACCGGTCGGAACGGAGCTGGAGTCCCCCTTCAGCTGTGAGAGTGAAAGAAGACAGCAGCTCAGTAATAGAACCTCAAGGCACAACAACAACGCCTGTGCTACGGAAGTTAGCCGTCAAGCTAACTCCTCCACTGACTGCACATTATTTCCAAAACAAGCACAAGACAGAGAGAGAGAGCGATAGAGAAAGAAAAAAATAAAGGGGAAGGCGGAAGACACAGACAAGTAAGTACACTGTTGTGAGTTGCAAACTGGTAAAGCCCCACAGGATGATGGGAAGAAATGTGTGTGTGTGTGTGTGTGTGTGTGTGTGTGTGTGTGTGTGTGTGTGTGTGTGTGTGTGTGTGTGTGTGTGTGTGTGTGTGTGTGTGTGTGTGTGTGTGTGTGTGTGTGTGTGTGTGTGTGTGTGTGTGTGTTCGTGTGTGGATTGGAAACGCAGTGTGAATGTGTGAGTCCGACACAGGTGAGAAAAAAAACAGAGGTTAAGGGTGAGTTTTTGCATTACAGCACTTTTTTTCTTTCCGTTTTTTTTTGTGTCAGCAACAGAAAAGAGTAAACAAACCGACCCCAGGCCAGGCCAGGAAAGTGCTCTGGCAGAATGAGAAAGATATTGTTTGCATATGCTATGCACAAGCCATGCACTGTGACCTATCTCCATTCGTTCAGGTTGACTCCTGCACACTCACAGTGGACTGGAATGAAAGTAAGAGGGCAAAAAGACAAAACACGATACAAAACGTGAAAAGGTCAGGGCCGGTGACACACATTAGGAGGTGAAGAGAAGTGGGGGGAACATGCCTGGATGGTTGTTCATGTTGACAGTACCGTGGTTCACACTCAGCACTTTCTGTTTGTGAGTCAGTAAACACAGTGTGGGTGTAGGCTATGCACTCGAAAGGCAGTTCAGTGACTGCAGATGGGGCCTTCGTGCTTATTGCCCTTGCAAAATGATGTGCTTTCTTTTTTTGTGTTTATGTGTGCCTGTAGTAGCTTGCGTGATAGTGTTGTTCTCTGGATTTTACTTCCTGTGGACTTTCCCTCCATCCATAGCCTACATTCTCTGTCATGAGGGAATAATGTATTTTAAAAGGGATTAGTCTTGAGGATGTTGGACTTTCCCCTCATGCAAATTTGATAGCTGTTCACAGAAGGTCAAAGCTTTTAATAAACTGTCCTCTACTCTGTGTGTGTCTCTGTAAAGTCATCACATCCTCCATAATTATCACCACCAGCCCTGCCATGGACAACAAAGAGGATCCCCGGGAAGGAGCTGTGTGTTTGAAACAAGAGGAGCTGCCGCAGATGGACGGCTCGTGCGATGCTTGCGAGCCTGATGAGGCCCAACCGGCCACGCAAGTGTGCCATGCCTGCAGCTTTGCCTTCTGCACTTACCATGCCGACAGACATGGTGCCAGCACTCGTCACCGAATCATGCCTTATAACCACGAGGAAACACAAGCCAATGGACGTGGTGAGACCAGCAGAGGCAATAATGGAGTCGGAGGTGAAGCTGAAGAAGATGCTGGCGGTGGGGGCAGGCTGGCAAATGGAATGGGCGGAGGAGATCAAGGGATGGAACTACTTGGCGCAGCGATGGCTAATGCAGACATAAGTGGTGATGCCGCGGCAAACAAATCAGTCAGGAATGGTCTGGATGGAGCAGAGGGTGCGGAAGCAGGGCAGGAGGAGGAGGCCATGGCTGCTGAGGATGCTGGGAAGAGGGACACTGTCACGGTGGAGAGACTGCGCTGCAAGGAGCACGGCCAGGAAGGCTCCCTCTACTGCAAAGCAGACGAGAAGATCATCTGTGTGGTGTGTGCCGTGCAGGGTGAGCACCGCGGGCACGAGATCATCACCCTGCACGAGGGCTACGCCTGGCAAAAGGTGAGTCGCATACAAATACTGGAACATTACATACCCTTTGTTTACGTTCCCGTTTACAGAGACACTAGGCTGTGGAATAGCACTAGATTTGTTTGTGAGCACACATAGTAGGGACATGAAGGGGTCATGAGGAGATATGTTTTCCAAAATCACTGAATCCACCTTTAACTATATTTAATTTCATTTTCATTTCACTTGTATTTACAATGAGGTCGAGTTCAAAACAAATTCAAAGGAAAAACAACAATACATACAAAATATTCAATGCAAATACATCAAATACACAACAACAGGTGAAGAGATATAATATAAACCTGGGCTAAATGTAGTTGCAGACGCTTATGGACCAGAGTTTGTTTGAAAACTGGACATTATTGACTGTATGAAGTCAGTATATTGGCAGTTCTTACCTTTGCAATGCTGTATCTGTATGCTCTGACATTGTGACCCATAACTTATGAGAAATACGGACAGGGATTCTGTTACGCCAGCCGTCGGCACAGTGACACTCACCAAGGCATGCCTGCTGCTTTCGATTGTAATTGGAAAATCGGGATCCTCAGACACAGCAGCACACACAGTGTGCAGGATTCAGCAGTTTTAAAATGTGTGTCCTATGACCCTGTCTTAAACCATAGACTGAATATAAAAGAAAACAACTAAATAAAAATGAAAATAACAGATGTACTGGAATGCATTGCACACAGGTCAGAACACTGTACTACTGAGTTTGACTACCATGGCCCGAGTGCAATGGGACACACTGCTGCGGTTTTGGGCCGATAGCCAGAAACTTGACATTTTTGGACATGACCACATCAGATGTCAATAAGTGCCACAGCTATTTTTACATTTCACACATAATGATGAGCACATAGGGTCATATTAACATCGAATAGCAGGGTAACATGCAGTCGGGCAGTGTAGTATTTTAAACATAACAAAGTCACATGGTTGCCCGCATGACATCATGCATAAATTAATGCAATCATACAGCTACATAAATGTTTTCTATGAAAATGGTGAAATGGAATTTATACATTATGATTATGTACGTTTGGCGCGGCGCCAATTATTGCCTCACCCATCCTCCATTTCCCAGATGGCTTTATGCTTGTGGTGGATTTTATAATTCTTGGGAGTCATCAGTGGTTCACTGCTGCATTGCAGTTTGTCCAGTAAGCCCGGCTAACGCTGTGCTGGATTTTTGCACAGACACTACTGACTCAGTTCTTGATCGATGAATATAATACCATTTAGAGTCAGATGTTATCAGCACACTGAACACATTGGGACTGTGTAATTGCACAGAGGGCCAGTTAACAAGATATGATATTATCAGAAAAAACAGGAATTAGGTTTGGATTAAAAGTTTGTGCAGTCACAGGGATTTGCTTGTGCAGCCAGAAATAAATTGGATCCCAAAAAATCTCCGCAAGACCTTCATTTGAAAATTGCCACACAAAGCAGGCGCATTTAGTTACATGACCCTCATGGTGTGCTGACTGTAATTTACTGCAAGTTTTGTCCTCTGCCCTCTGGCTATACATCTGAACAAAAGTAGAGCAACACACTTTGCTGGTTTACTCTTGCATCCTGTCAACATATGGATTGATGGGAGACAAAGGGGGTCACACACACACACACACACACAGCCTAGGGTCACATTCATTTCTCTAAAGTTACTCCAGCTTTTATGCATCCCGTGTTTGTGTATCCATGTGAAAGATCCCTTTATCCTCGGGAGTAGTGATATAATATGCCATTGCTGTAAACTGCAGCATGTAGCATTTCAAACTTTGTATGTAAAATTGTAACCCGTGTGATGGACTGGTAAGCTGTCAAGGATGTACCATGCCTTTTTATTGTGTGTAAGCATCGTCTAAAAGCATCATCACATTATCAGTGCTGAGATATTTGTTCAAAAATATTGTACTTCTCAATGTGCCCAGTCTTTATTTTTATTCAGTTAAGCATAGGTGATGCTCTATTAAATATTCACTTGCATAATAATTCCCTACAAACCAGTTCACCGGGATGTTTCTATTATTGTTTGAGTCACGAAGAAAGTATTCATGTGTGCATGCTAGGTTTTTATGTAGTGTTTGTTTACTGTGTGTTTGTCTGCTTCAACTGTAGAGCAGGCAGGGTTATGACTTGCTGGGCTGTACACAGCAGATGGCAGAGAAGATCAAGACCAAGTGGACCAACCCTGAGGTGAGCGCAAACTCCTGCATACAGAACACTGAGTCCAATCCTAACATGAGTCACACGGTACGGGGCCATTTTTAGAACACTTCTCCCAAAAGACTTGCACTTAGCTGTTCTCATTTCGTAATGAGCTCCAACTGACTCTTAACAAATTAAATGCAAAATGTCTCCGCAGCAACAAAAGGTGGGTTTGACCTCCTCACAAGGAATGACAGGGTGCCGTGTGCATATTGCATTGCTTATCATCATGTGATTTTGACATGTTGTTTGATTACATTTGCTCATGATTTCTCCTACAAAGATATCCCCCAGTGTTGTGTGCAAAAGTCAACATTTCCCTTTTAAGCATTTCCGACAAAGCTGAACAAGTATAGCAAACATATGGTTTAATAGTAATTGATACAAATAGCACAAAACGCGCATAACGAAGGTTGCTTTCAATGCCGTTGCAATTTCTTTTTACAGTTATTTATGTGCAAACGGGTGATGTAAAATAATCTGTAGAAGCTTAATATATTATTTCATGTGTAGTTCCACCTGTAAGGACCATCTTGATTTAACGTTCCGTTGTTATACAATATATGTTATTTGATTCAAGGTATTCTGGTTTAGATTGAGGAAAGCTAAGTCTCATTTCAGTGTGCCAGGAAAATTAGACCATGCAGTCTCAGGCAGCCTGACCAAATTAAAACTGCAGACCCTGCATGTCCATGTTTTCTATATTTTAAATGCATTTATGTTATATTTTATCTATCACTTTCTTAACTGCTCTTAAGATTTCTCCCAATCTGGGTTGAAGACCATTTATTATAGATAAGTTATAATGTAATTAATATTATTAGAAATTAGTATATTTATCAAATAGGTAATAGTTAGTTTGTTCTGCTCCACATAAGGGACCAATTAATCAAGTTAATTCCGTTTTCACACAACAATATTTTCAAGGGGACGAAAATTATTGATGTGTGAGAGAAAAATAATATAGCGGCCAATTCACAAATTACACGCAAAGGTGGAAATGCCAAGCCGACAGCATTCATGTGTGCCCCTGTGCCACTTGATATACGGTATGCAAATGAGGGAATATTGTAAATTCAGCTCAAAATTGCTCCATTCCTATGCAAATAGCCTTGTTGCAAATACCACCTAATTCATAAAGACCAGCGCTAATTGCTACAGGCCATTATAGTGGGGCTTTTTAATACCTCTGGCCACCGTGTATAATCCTCCCGCATGTTCTCTCTTTCTGTCTATATCTCTGTTTTCAAAGCTTGTGAGCTTTTGATGATAATGAATTTATATTGAGCATTCACCACCATCGAGTCCTGGCTGATCGCATTGGCGGCACAGGGCTAAAAGCGCACAGTTCCTCCTGTCCCACAGGGAATAAATCTGCTTACTCACTTAAACGCAAAAGAGTGAAAACAGCGCTCGGCTGCCTAACTTTGTGAGCGTGTTAGCGCCGGCATATAATTAGTGCAGATTATTCTGAGGATATGGTGCTAAAACAGGGCAGGTTGCAGGTGTATTTATCTACAAATCATGGAGCTATTACCATACGCAATCCATTCTTAGTGGATCTGGCCAAAAGAGTAAAATAATAGCAGACTCCGACAATGCAACACTTTCCAATTTCACAATGGAGGGACAACTATGTGGGTTGATCTTGACCCCTGCTCGTTCGTATTTATCACTTGAGCCACGATAATTTGGAATAATTTCCTCCATTTTGTAGAAGCTAAAGAAATTAAAATCCCTACACTGCTTCTGATAATGCACAGCCCAGCTGGCCACAGTAGCTGGCTTAATCATAAAATGGAGCAATGCTTCCTGCAGTCGGGCCAGATGGAGGTAGGATCATGTTCTCACCACAAGCAAACCATACCAGAGTGTGTTTGTAACTGGACCGAGACCAACTCTTCAACAAGGTCTCACTGTGGTTGTTTTGGTCCACTCCAGAGTGTGATTTCTGTTTTCACATCTGCCCAAACAAAACTGCACCAAGGGGGTGAACACCCCAGGGTTCAATTCAACAAAACCAAACAAGGCAGGTGTGAAGACACCCTATGACTATAGTACTTTATTATTCCTGCAGGTTTTCGGTAAACTTTGGTTGAACCTAGTTTCAAGCCATGGGGGGACATAACAGAGCAAAATAATAACAGCAATTTCTCATTTCTAATTCAGAGGATACAGCAGTAAGCACTGCAGTAGTATGCACTGCAGCAGTGAAGACACAACAGTCTACTCTACAATGAGATAAAGAGGGATTAGAAAGATTATGTCATAAAGGCTTCTGGTAGTAAACATGAGAGCCAATTATTTCAATCTATACATTTATCATGTTGCCCCATTCACAAATCATAGTTCTGTCTCTGCAGATACAATTCTCCTTGAACGGTATTATGGCATCATAATGAGTTAATGTCATTTTTTGACTTATCGCCCTTCTGCTTCAGAGCTTGTGTGACTTAGGTATTGCCATGTTTACAATAGAGAGACATACTGAGTAAATAATACCCTCTAGTGGTTTTTAAACCCTTTTTGAACAGTTCAAAAGGGTTCACAAAATAAGGACTCAGAGGGCGAATCTGATATTATACAGTGCATTATTGTTACCCCTCTAATTAAATAAATGAGGCAGACAAGGTATTAAACATCCCTTTCAATATACAGTACTGATGCCAAATAAAACACTTACAATGCTCATTACCCCCTCATAAATGACCATAGTGATGAATCAACACTAACATTCAAAAACTTGTATTTGAAAGCATCACAGTCTCCAGATATTTACCTTTTTCTGATTTTGTTTAATCCTTTAGCACAAAAATACTTTCACACACCGCTCTACACTCTGTGGACAGGTTGACCTCGGTTTTATAATGATGGCGGCTGTTCAGCCTTGGCCAAAAGCACATTCCACGGTAGTTATTGAGGGATGGGGAAAGTGATAAGATTTAATAATTTTTTTTGGCCACCAAGATTGTCTCGGTCAGTCATGTAAAACGAAGCCATGAAATAAGGGCAACAAGCTGAAATAATGATTGTGAGCTTATTCCAGCCCTCTTGTCTAACCTTCTCCAGGCTGCGGTCTGAAAGGCAGGGTGCCTGGGGCATTTTGCACACCGTCGCCTCTCTTTTGATATAAACCAAAACAAAAGCTGGGAACTGAATTTTCACGACAAGCCAACCTTGGCTGTATTTCCTTTACAGATGACATACTGGGGGCTACAAATAAAGCCCCACCACAGACAGTAACGTGTCGAGAGATGTAAAAGGATCAGGAATATACAGCTAGATCTCAGCTATGGGCTCAGCTGCCTTCGACAGAGGCTGTACCTACACCCCCCCCCCCTCAACCAACCCTGCGACGCCTGTTCTGCTTTATGCACTGCTTATAATACTGTGTCTGAACCCACCAGAGAGCAGTGGCACACAGGGGAATTGCTCAGCACCTGCAGAGATGTGACCCAAGCAATGGTGGCATAATGTAGATCCCGGTTCATTCCAGAGGTATAGCACCTCCACCGACAGCCGCCACACCACCTGAGTTCATGACTATTATCATACTGAAATATCAATGCTGCCCTAAGGACCTTTTAGTCTTGTGCTCTTCCACCGTAGAGGCGCAGTGCGCTTGGTGAGAAAACACTTACCTGCCTACTCACAGGGCGTTGTGTTAGAGACCGTAATGTGGATTTGTCTACGCGTGTCCTCTCTGCACTGCCAAATGTCACCATCTCTTATTATTCATGACAGGCAACCATCAGAGGGACTGAGGAAAGTTGAGTGTTTGAGTGAGAGAGAGAGAGAGAAATAGAGAGAGGGAGAGAGACAAAAACAGAAGAGAGAGGCAGAAGTTGGAGGAGGTGAAATTTGAGGACGTAAATTGGTATTTACGTCCCCATAGGACTTCACAGTGGAGGAGGTGTAAGCAGCAGTCTGTTAGGAGGTGAAGGGTGTGAAGGATAAGATTTAACCCATAGCTGGTGTTTGCTTATTGAATCTATCTTGCGTAATTATATACTTTGCCGCAGGTGTGGGGAGTATATCATATCTCCGGCGTTATCCACTGGGGGAAGAGAATATAATGCAAAAAACAGTGGTGAGGAGGATACATACATAATAATGAAGGACCACAGGCGTAACGTAGTGTAACATGAGGGGGCCTAGATGGCCGGTCTGTCATTCAGCCAGTCGCATCATGTTACCGTGACCGATGTCGTGGTGAAAGACCTGCAGTGGATAACAAAGGCATGTTGTGGCTTCAGACCAGGACAGCAGGTAGTCGGCATATTCACCACGTGGTTACTCTCATGTTTTATTTACTGGCTTTCTGCCGTCGCAGGGTGTCGTTTTCTGGCACCCGCTGCCCGTGGAGCCGCTCTCTCCACAGCTACACAGGAGAGAGGAGTCCAATATCTGGAAGCAGCATAACAAAAGCAGCCCCGGTCACAAATGTGTGTGTGTGTGTGTGTGTGTGTGTGTGTGTGTGTGTGTGTGTGTGTGTGTGTGTGTGTGTGTGTGTGTGTGTGTGTGTGTGCGTGTGCGTGTGCGTGTGTGCGTGTGCGTGCCTGGGTGCAGCAGCTACATCCATTTTCCCTGCCTCATAAAATCCACAAGAGCAGCAGACACAAGCTGTCTTAGGGAGTCAAGGCTGAGGAACAGACAAGGAGAGGCATGAAAAGACTTTGCTGCTGCGTTTAGGTTTACTCATCTTGCTTTTTCTTGTCCTTCTCTGCCTCATCCTTTTTCTTCCTTCTCTCTTCCCTCTTTCCCATTGCTCTTTAAGCCTCCCTTTCTCTTTCTATATCCACTTGCAGCATTTTAATGAAATTACGCCCGTATAATTCCCCAGAAAGTTGCTCGGCTGACATTGCTTCTCTCAAAACCAATAAAACGGGGCTGGATATTGAAACTCTATTTTAAAATCAAAGGCATTCTTTCAAATGTTTCCTCACCCAACCCCGCCCACCCTCTTGTTTTAACTAGGGCTGCAACTAATGATTATTTTGATAATCGATTAATCTGTCGATTATTTTCTCGATTAATCGATTATTAATCGATTAGTGTTTTGGCCCGTAAAATGTCAGAAAATGGTGAAAAATGTTGATCAATTTTCCAAAGCCCATGTTGACTTCCTCAAATGTATTTTTATGTCCAAAACACAAATATATTTCAGTTTACTGTCATAAGAGGATTAAAGAAACCAGAAAATATTCACATTTGAGAAGCTGAAATCAGAGAATTTGGAAATTTTTTATTAAAAAATTACTTGAAACAATTAATCGATTATCAAAATAGTTGTCGATTATTTTAATAATCGATTAATATTCGATTCGTCGATTAATCGTTGCAGCTCTAGTTTTAACCTCTCTTACTTTCCCACCTTATGTGACTTTTGAAGAGTTATTGTTTTTCAAAATACTTCCTGCATATCCCCGTGTCGTTTTAGAGGCTAAATTGGAGAATATAATTTCTGGAAGAGATAAAAGAGAGAGGGCGAGAGAGAGTCGTGTTGGAATGGGGCCACTATTGCCAAGGGCAAGGACAGTTCAAATCCATTTACTCCTAATGTTATATTAATGCTGTTTAAAAAGGCATCACACAAAACAGACCTCTAAATAAGCAGCATTGGTAGTGACTTCAGTGTCTCAAAATTCTCTTTAAGAAGTATCAAAATCAAAATTAGATCATCTCGCTATGCTATTTTCAAAATAAAATATCCATTTTCTACATCGCATCACTAAAGCTTCAGAATTATTCAATTTAAGTACAAGATTGATTTTCTTCTGCACCATCAGATCAACCAGTGAATTCTAGATGTCTTGGGCATCATTTAATCATGTAATTTCGAATAACACATTTGGTGTCTGTTGAGGCTTTGGAAGCTAACTAGAAATTAAATTGCTTTTGTACACAAAAAGTAAATTAATGGTAAGTAATGATGGACTCCCTAAAGTGTCTGTGCGTTTGAAGTGGTAAAGTAATGTGTCACACGGTTTTGTGCCGTCATCTTATATATTTTTATTCCCAAGGGCTTTGGTTCTTTTTCTGTCATCTTTAATTAGCACTAATGAGTAGAACAACCTTTTTTTTGTCACAAAGCACACCAGTGTGTCAAGGTAATTCTATTGTATTACTTTCTTTATTGCAATCATGTGAAACAACAGTCAAAAGTAGTTATGTTGTTCCCTCATATTACAATTTTCCGCCCACCTTTCACTTCTGCCATATATTTTTCATAAAGAAATAAAATCAAGGTTCAAGTTGACACTTTTTGGTTACAATGATCAGCACTGACTTTTAGTCCTTCATTTGCATTAACATGATTCCATACCACCAAGAATGATCATACAGTAATAAAAACATGTTAGAAGCATGACAAAAAATTATTTTTGCTTCACTATATTGCTTGTTAAAGATCCTAGCTTTTGCTTGAAAAGGGAAGGGAATAAGCTTTCCCTATCTGCAGGCCAGATGTCCTACCTCTGTCTGTACCCTCACTCCCATCCCCTGTCCTTACTCTATCTCTGCCCTTCTAAGCAGCGAGCCGCTGTCTCTCCCGAGGCCTCATTCCGTGGCCTCAGCTTGCAGCAATGCAAATGTAGATTAGCACGCATGAGTGCTCCTCCCTTGCTCGCCGGACAAATTTGCAGAGAAACGCTGTCACTGACTGAAAGGTCCAAGGGCAGAGGGCTCTTGCTCCTCTAACACAAAGAGCACTGCACTAGGACCACGACTCCCATCTGCCACAGAGGCAAGAGGGGAAGGGTCTCTGGAGGGTGGACTCATGTGGTGATGGAATGTGTAGGATTAATGTTGCAATTCTGTCTGCCCCATTCATGTGTTGCCTTTTTCTTTTGTTTAGCAATAGCATTGTTCTTTGATTTCATGCAAACAGCTTGCTCTCCATTCTCTCAAACATGTTCTGACCACAAAAGAATAAAATATGCCGGAACAGATTTTCTTGAATGCTAAAGCTAAGTTTGACATGGACTTGACTAGTAAAGTAATTACTTATGTTAAGTTGTGTAAAAGTCTGACTGACAGATATGTTCCATTCGGTTATTACTAACAAATAAATATAAATGCAGATGTCAAATCTTTCAAATTAATATTTGATAGAATGATTTAGATTTACAGGGGAATTGGACTTCAATATTAAATTCAAGTCCAATTCCATCATGGTGTCCATGAGCCTTTAATCATTCGGAACCAACTTAGAGCTAGATGTCTGCAACATCAAAACACCAGCACCAGCTTAAGAATGAAATTCTTGTCACAGTACGATATACAGTAGTAAATGACTTGTCAGCTCATGATGTGTTTTTCAAGTGCTCACATTTAAAATGGTTACACTTCTAGAAGATGTAGTTAGCCTATATTGCAATTTAGTTTGGTTTGCTATATTAGAGCACTTACTATTGCACTGAATGTATAATATATGCACTTCCAGAGCCATAGAATGATACGTTTTGCAAATTATGCTTTATTCTCTTCACCCTTTCTTTTGACAGATATATTTTTCTCTTTGTTTTTGGACAAGGAATGGTACTGCCAGTCCAAGGCATTTATAATATTGTGTCTCCAATTCATTAGGCATGCATCCAGACAGGGCATTGATTTTGGCAAAGAAAAAAGTGAAAACAAATGTTTGCTTTACAATTTGATTTTAACTTAGTCTATCTGTTCTGTTTCAGACTGAATGTGCATTTTCACTCTGCTCATTCAAAAAAAAGTCAATTAGAAATGTTACTTTTTGCGCTTGGTTTAATGGCCAATTTGGAGAATCTGATTGCTTGTGCAGAAATGGCAACTACACGATAAAACTTTGGGCCCCTGGGGGCCCTGGCTCTGCCAACCTCAGTAAAGACAGATGATTCCTTGCTTCACTGGAGAGAGGGGGGCTGGGGGGAAACAAGATCAAATAGATGGAAAGAAAGATCTGCTCAAGGGAAGACAAGAGACCGAGCAGCTGATGTTCATAGATTGAAGCGAATATAACCTATTCCTCATGACAGCACATGCGTTGGAGGTGGAGCCATCTTAGTGCGAAGGATTGTGAGGAGCCGACTAGATTGTTGAGGTGTTTTAAGGTAATGAGTTGTAGCTAAAGAGAACGTCATTGAGATACAGGGAAATGGATTAAAAAGGTATCTCAGTGAGCTGCTCAGTTGCCTTGAAAGCCAAACAGATGGCTTGCTGTGGTAGAAGGAGCCTCTGAGGTCTCTATCTACAGATGGGACACATGAGGTTTGCCTCCAGGGGATCTGCTTCATGCTATTAATAAAATAAAAGTAAAAGTCTCTCTTTTACAGTGGTCATTCCTTGTGCATCTCTCTGTTTCGCCTCTGGATCTTTTAATTCAATTGTATATCGTCATCTAATCTCTACTTTTACTTACTTGTTTTGGAGTTTGGTGTTTATCTCTGCATCCCTGTGTTGTGTGTCCATCCAATCTCAAAGATTCATATCCACACTGAAGTAGTTCATTAAGGCAAGTTTATTTATACAGCACATTTCATACACAGAGGCAGTCAGAGTGCTTTGCATAAATCATTTAAAAGAGAAGGGGGGTAAAAAAGATCAGGTTCATTTGAAATGGCAGCCCCACAACACAACCTCCTCCACATGAATTCCTTGACTCATACTCTCCTGTCCCTCACTGGTCTACTTATGTCCCCAGATGTCCACGGAGGAGCTGGAGGCCTATGTGAACGGCCAGTTTGATGAGCTGCGCAGGTTGGTGCGCCTGGAAGAGAAGAGGACGCTTCACTTGGTGGACCTGAAGGAGGCTTTCCTGACCGCGTCCGCCGCAGAGAAGATCGCCGAAATCAGTTCTGAAACGGAGCGCTTGCAGGAGGAAATGGCCAGCATCACACACCAGCTGTGCCTGCTGGAGGAGGCTGAGGCGCAGGGTATGGGCCCTGGCTTAGCAGTACAGGCCCTACTTGCAGCGCCCAGAGTACAGGTAATAATAAAACAAGTCCTTCCTTCTTTTTTTTATGCTCGCTCTGCTTCTTAAACTTCTTTTAGTGCAATAAGCATTGTGTATAATCTCACTCACAGCTGAAGTGCCAGGTAAGAAAGGTTTGTAAGTTTGATTGTGTCGGAGATGTGTGTGATGTTTCAAGCTTGGTGTACTTTATGTACTCAGAAGCACACTATTTTATCCTTCCTATCATTAAACTCAAACGCAGTCTCAAACCCTGCGTTCCAATGCCCGTTCAACATGCCCTTGTTCACTTGCCCTTATCACTTACCCTCGGGGGAATCCCCGCCGCCATCTTAAGTGTCGTTCCAATTGTCTGGAAACTGAAGTGAACTTCGTGATATAGACCCTCGGACGGCTGAGTGATCAAGTGAAGATCCATGGTCACTCCGAGGTGGATATCACCCACAGTGCATTGCAGTTCGTCTTCTTCTTCTTCTTCTCCTCCTCCTTTTATTTTCCGGTAGACTGTATGCTTTTAGGGACATCGCGGCCACCCGCAGGACAAATATGTATATATAAATATATTCCAAAACGCCTCAATTAGGCTATCCTATTTCCATACGAACAATCCAGTGAATGTATTGCAGTTTACACATTGCTGCTATAACACCGATGGCTGCCAATTAGTGGACTATTTAAAACAAATGTTTTTGGTTGAAACTAACATAAATAAGAAAATATGTTGGAGCAAACAATTTACATGTGTAAGTAACAATATCTTGATAATCTGAGTTACCGTGTCGAAATTCAATGTTTGGTATGCTATGGAAATGGCTTTCTGCAACATAGGCTACCTTAGCAGAATGTTATAATTCTGTATTATTTGCATTCAGATTTACCTATGTAACTGACGGTCCATTGCGACTTCAAGGGCAAGTGGACAAGTGGGTTCCATTTAAATCCTCCGCTCCTCCCCCGCCCAGTCTCCCTCCGCTCTCCAAGTTCCCTCCGTGCAACGTATGCTGTTACGTCATACCAAGGGCTGAGGGTAAATGAACGAGGGGAAGTGCAACTACTATTGGAATGCAGCTATAGAGTAGACACGTCTTATGCACAGCAGTTAGGGATGTGGACCTTGCTTGAATATGGCCCTCAGAAACAAAGGTGATTACTTTGTGGAGGCAGATTTTGTTAATTCAAATAAATGGTCTACAATCTTTGGTCTCTGACCATTTAACCGTATCCACTTGACCCTGGGTTGGAAGTTGGTTATAGGCCGACAATACCTTACTTAACATACCAGTCTTGGATTGATGAAAACACATTTTTTTGTAAAGACTTGGTTACCAAAATGATTGAAAAACCAATGCATTAGATCCGGAACCCTGTGTGTGACCTATGCTGACATCCTCAATCACAACATCACATGACCTCACACAGTCTGCTGAGAGCACGTTGAAACAAGTGGAGCAAACAGGGTGAAGGATTAATTGGTCTAAACTTTAAACTCAAAGGTCTGGTGCCAAAGTTGTTACCAAAGGCTGCCTTGTTAAACTGGGCACTGTTGCTCTTGTCAATAAACAATTAAACACAATTTGCCAGCTGGCACATAGCTCTTCCATTGCTGATCCTGTGTAGCCACATTTACACTACATAGTGTACATTGTTATCGTTGATCATTTATAACTAATATGCTAGCAGTGGCACCTCCACCTGTCTTCATTTGGATTTGATATGGCCCACGATGCACATCTTTGTTTCAGATGAAATGAGAGACGTTATGCCATACTTTATGTCCATGTAGAGAAATGTGTTCATGGTTTCATACAGTCAGCTGTGTTTAGTATGATACAGGTAAATGCAAATGAGTCCTGAGCTGTTGGCTGACCAAGCAAAAGTTGTTTGTCCTCTGGCTACAGCATTTGTTCCATACGAAACACAGCAGCTGTTCCTTCTCCTCTTACATATACCAGCCCCTCATGGCAAAGTATGGTTCTCATGCCTGTTAACACCTGAGCACATGTGTGCAGTAGAGTTACAGTATATCATTCCATCATTTGCACGTATACGTTCACATAACCACAAGTGCAAGCCATGTCAACACACTCTCGTCCCTTTCTGAATCTGCGTCACCTCACTCCCTCATCTCTCACTGAAGCCTTGAAGAGGAGGCTGCTACCGCTTATAGGTTCCCACATTAAAATATCCCATCGGTCCATTTGTCACTCTCTTAAGGTAAGTCACCGCCGTCTGAAACAGGGGCTTGAGTGCTCCCTCGCGACGCTGCGCTCGACCAGGGGGAGGTTGCAGTAATGGCGGTCGCTGATGTGCTGATTGCTTTTCTAGCCAACATGTTTATCCATAGCGGCCACAAGTCCATTAAAGAGGACCTATGATGCTTTTTGACTTTTATGACCTATAAACGTTGTTATGATGATTCATAGTCATGCTTAACCATACTAAATTATCAAATAATGACTTACATGCATTTCGACGTATTCCCTGCTGACCGTCTGGGGTGTCTGCGCAGACCACTAAACACAGTGGAGAAGTTACGTGTTCAAAGCGGTCTAGCCTTTCATAATTTGTGACGTTGCATAAAAAATTGTGACGTCACCACGCGGATGTTTCCATGTATGGTAATGCTGTCACTTCCCTGTTCGCGTCTGCCTCGCGCCCTTATAGGTCCATGCTCGCGCTTCCCGCCACTGAAAGTGTTCCGGAAGGAAGGTAACCAATCACAACGGAGTGGGGTTTGCAGGAGGGGGCGGAGGGTAGCGGAGATGGCCGAAGCACAGGCGGAGGGAGCCGAAGCACACACACTCAAGTGTTGACAGGATGTGCTGGATCGCCAAAATAAGAGAAAGAGCTTCCCGAAAATCTACATAGTTTTTGTGATGTGATTCGTGTCAGGTTGCTCTATAGCAGTGTAAAACAAGAAATTAAGACCAGAAAAGTAGCATAATAGGTCCTCTGTAAGGCCCTATTGAATGCTGATGGTCGCTCCGTTTGTTCTCATGTGTTAGTCATTGTTGGCTTAAGTAATGCGTAAAGTTATTTGGAAATATGGTCAGAGGAGGTGTGCATGTAGTTGTAGAGTCGGCGCTTATGCATCAGTTTGTACTTCTCCCAGCAATGATCTACAATATCTTATTGCGTGTGTATGAATACTCAGTATATACTGAATTGAGTTGGACTGAGTTGTTGTTTGCATAATGGGAGATTTAAAGCGGCTACGAGTAACATTTAAATGTTTTAAACAGCCTCATGTTTCCTCTGATAATCATAAATGACCTTTAACAGCAAACGAGACCATCAGTGCAAAGAAAGACGTTTTTGGTCTGGTCGCACACCCAGTCCGATTTTCGGTTCGCTCGTGCAGGCTCTATTGTCACATATCTGTATTGGTCGCAGATTTCAGTGTGGCGCAGCAACGTGAATTGAGAAGCCTATCCCTCCAGGTGAGGGAAGGGGAGCGGGAGCTTTGTTTGAGACAGTTATTTGTCGTCATAATGACTGATAACGGGGCTGAACCATCAAAGAAAAAATGCAATGAAGAAAAGCTAAAAGGGAGAGTGATATAAGCTACGGGCGGGACCAGGGCGTTGCCAAGCAACGTGTATACAATTTCACGAGAGCGAAACTAGACTGCAGTGTTTACTCCTAAATGAATGAGCGGTTGGTACTAATATAAAGTTTGCTTTGCTTCACCATCATCAGATAACTATTATCTGAAATAGTCATTATTTACAACAACATAAACACATTACCTCATCGTGATCCATACTAACTGCCGTCTCTCGTTCATTCGCTTTCTGTGAGGAGTCGGACACGTAATCTTTCAGCTCCGTGAGAGAGAGAGTAGTTAGGTGACACTGCTGCATCAACTCATTGCAATCAGGTGTGTGTGGCAGTGACTGGCATTAGTTGATGCAGTGTCAAAACCACTCTCACAGAGCCGAAAAGAGTCCTCACACTTTCAACACACGGACATGCACTATTGCTCCCTTCTCAGTTCACACTCGCGCGCCTGGCACAAGCTAGAAAACAGCTTTGCGACAGCGGGCGTCGTAAAAATACTACCGCTTTTGTCCAAAGGGGACGCAGGGGTTGACACCAAGGTTTCAAATGCACTTGCCCATAGGGCAAGTACAGCTAATGTTTTACTTGCCCGAATGTTGTGTTCACTTGCCCAAAAAAAACAAAAAAACTGTTTAACAATGACATATACAGTATAGGCTAATTAAATTATACATTTTAGCGAACCGTATCTCTTAAATGCAAACACTGCTTACTTGTCTCATCCTGACCACATAAAACGAACAACAATTCATATAAGCCTATATATCATGACATCACACAACACCAAGCACTTAGTCCTGCTGCAGTATCGTGAAAGGGACTCATTTTGCCATACACCTTGCCCAGGGGCTCAGAAAACTCAGTCTAGCTCAGAGTCAAGCTGAATGTTAGCTTCCTCAGAAAAATTTAACTTATTTTACTTATTTAAAACGGTCACATTGTGCCAAAAAGTGATCGTGTGCCATAAAATGATTAAAGTCCACCATGTTAAAGCTATTGCCCAGTTACATTGTAAGTAGGGAGGGGGATCATTAATTTCTATTCATATTGATACCATTATAAAGACTCCACAAACCAAATCTTTATCGATACTTTTCTATTATTTTGTTTAAAGAGAACTGGTATTATTGCTTTAATTGCTTATAAGATGAGCAGAGTTCAGGATAGGACTTTAAGCATGTCATAATTCCATATTTAGGCCTACTATTTAGTTTATATTGCTGGGAAAACAAGTTTTTTACCCAAACTGTAGGCTATTATTCAAGCTTCCCGCGAAAAACTCAAATTTCTTATTTTCTTGATGTTACATTTGAACACATCATGATGTCATTGTATTGACCTTTGCCTAATAACCATTTTACTGAGCCGACCTGAACACATCACATTTGAACCGTTAGCGATTTGTTTAGCTAACTAGGTCTTATCCTGCAGATTTTAATATGGATTTAAAAACTATCCGATTTTTTAACTGCGGGACTTGCTACAGAGTCTCTCGTTTGTTGATCACCGTTGCATTGAATGAATGATGAGACGGTGCCGAGCCCGTCTGCAGCGGCAGCGGCTCAGCAGACAACAGTTTTTTTTTTTTTTTGGGAGACGAAGCGCGTTGAAGGAGTTTCTTCAAGACAGTCGAAGGTAGAACACTTTTACAGTCCATGATGCGGTCTAGTGATGGAATTGATGCCACACAGGACACAATGAATTCGGGGTTTTTGTAGCATTAATTTATTATAGAACACGTTATTTCAATTATTGTGACATAGTGTAATAGGCTAATTCAAATTAAAACAGACTATTACCCTTCAGAGCTCAACAGTTGCACTTCAATTTATCCTTAGGAGACCGAATTATAAAATAAATGAAAAGTAAATATTAATATAGAAAACACTACAATAGAAAAATACAGTATACTAGCCTATAAAATATGGCAGTGGCATGACTGTAAACAGGGAATGTAAAATAACATGTTACATACACATTTCGCCACTATAACATTAACAGGTCATTTAATAATGTAAAACAGTAAATGACTCATAATACATATTATACACATTGACTTATAGCACTTACATTTCAGCAACTTGAACTAAGGCAAGCCCTTCCCGAAGTTTCCAGCGGACTTATTTCCCCCGAGTCGTTATCTCTAAAAGATAGACACTGTTAAGCGACACTGCGATTCACAAACACACCGCGTGGTGCCATACATCTCATTGCAAACGAACGCCCACATTTGGCGACTGGCGCCGCAAATCCCCAGACATCCTAAACAAACACGGCCATCCAACACAAATACTCACTGGTATCGCTATAAAACTGTTCCATACAGCAACAACCGGCAGCATATGTCCATAAGCCACTCTATAAACGCAAACAATGGAGATATACCTCGTCTTCACGGAAAAGACCAACGCTGTCCAGAGGTAAACAACGGAAGAAGGGACCAGGCTGCATTGGGCGCAGCACTATATAGTAAGACTCAATACTGCCACCCTGTGACCAGACGGCCACACTAAAACCACCCGCAATCCCATTCCCAGGTACTGCAATTGAAAGTTTTATATTCATAAAGATATTAACTGTACCACCCGGTTACAGAATAATAAGCCGAAGTAGGCCTAATTAGATGAAGATGACCCAACTCGATATTTAAAATTACATAATGTGACCTAGCCTACTGGACTGCATAGCGGTATCGATAAGCTCAAACGTTATTGATTTCTGGGTTTTGAATATAGCAGAACCAGGTCCGTAGACAGCGAAACTGCGCGCACACAGGCTGTGTTTGTGTGTGTGTTGTGTGTGTGTGTGTGTGAGAGAGAGATCGAGTGCGAAAGAGCGAGACCGTGATGCTGCTGGCTGCTGCGCGCAGCTGCTCAATTGCGAATATAGCCGATCTATTTTGTGTGAGTTAGCGAAAAAAAAAATGTTTTGCAGACTGTAAAACACATGAATACATAGCCAAGACTACAGACAAACCCTCTAAAATCCACTTGCCCGTTCGGCAACCAAGAAGCAATCTCAACTTGCCCAAACATTATTTTCAGTTGCCCCGGGCAAGCGGGCAACCGTTAGTGTCAACCACTGGGGACGCCAACGTGCCATGTTACTCGTAGTGGCTTTAAGGTAAATGAATCCGGGGGTAACAGTACAGTCATCGAAAGGAAGGAGTTGAATCAAGTCCACCTTGACTTAAAAAGACCTGCAGCAGTGTTTGCCCTTGGCACAACATCTAAAGGCCAGGACACACTGGCCCGATAATCGGACGTCCGACATGGTCGTAGAGTCTGGAGGGGGCGGGACACAAATCTGTTTGGTGTGTTCGGTGACGTCGGCCGTCGTAGATTTTGTCGGGCTTCTTTTCAGCCGATTCAACATGTTCAATCGGCGTCGGCCAGTCTTTCAGCCGGAGCAGTCTGATTGGTGGAGAGTTAGCCCGTCTCTGCCCTGCCACGGCAGCGGAGCAGATAGGCCTATTACTTTCCCTTTTGTCAAACATGATTTAGGATTTTTAAGCTATCAACAAATTCGGAGAATGTTCGGATTGTAATGTAGGCTAAACACAATCAGCACACAACATTAGATTGTTCATATTCACACGTTTTCAGAAATAGTTAAGGTAGTTTGGGCGAGGAGCGGACACACAGGTGTGTGTGTGTGTGCAGCATGCATTCTCTCCGTTATAATGACGGCCTATGTTATGATAACAGCCTACTTAATTTCATCCGGCGCAAGCGCAGAATGTACGGCAAGTCAGTAGTCGGCTCGGTGTGTTCTTCGCACTTTTTTGACCGCATCGGGGAGAATGGAGCTGCCTGAATCGGCAGACTCCATTTTCTGGCGACGATTGGTAATCGGACCCGTGTGTCCTGGCCATTAGATGTGTAAGGCCTTGTGGATCTGAGAAATAACTGACTAAAGCCTTAATTCCGCAACTTGTTCACTCACTCTCTCCCTGCTGGTCTGTCTGGCTCATAGTGGCAGTGTCTACAGATGGCACATTGAACTCCAATCATTCATATGTATCTTTACTGCAGGTCTGCTTAACAGTGTAGGGCAATCAAACATGCACACTTTTCTTTAATACCAGGGCAGAAACGATACCTTTTCCGATTAATCCTACCAAGTTTGAATTCACCAGGTGCAGTAATTGTATGTTTGGTAATAGCATTCTAATTTAATTCCGATTATTATAAGATGGACAGCGGAAGAAAAACAATTCTACTGCACAGACACAAAGCCATTACTTATTGGTCAGTTCCAATGAAAATACATATTTTAATATGTTGACCCAGTTTGCTATTTTGGCTTTTGTTTATTTCTCCTCACGTAAGGCACTATCTAGTCCTGTTTGCCAAAGAGCTATAGTGCTAGCATCCAGCACTCAATGAAAGCAGTGAATTGATTTCAACTTTCTACAAGAGGCAGGAAGACTAGCAGCTTCAGAGCCAAGTCAGAGAAGCGATTTCTGCTTTGTAAGAACCTCACATACTGCATGCCTGTTACGGCAAGCCTGTGGAATGGAGCAACTACGATGTAAAATATTTATTTCATGCACAAAGCCCATCCTTGAAACTGTTCCCCGAATAATTTACCACATTATCGAGGTAAAGCCTTTTGCTTAAGGTCAAATGAACAAATTACCATAGGTTCTGTTATAATAATCTCTCTCCCACATAGGTATAGAGACACGAAAAAGCGCACAAAAAAGTGGGTCTGCAGCAGTGAAAAAAAGCATTCTGAAAAATTGACCAATCAGCGAGAGCTAGAGGGAGAATATATTAAGAAACATTGTCTCCCTCTGACTCTGGCAATTATCCAAATTCTCAGTTTCCACACTTTCATTAAAAGGTGCCAGTAGGGACTCGCTTGTACAACCACATGGTGCTCAAACATTCCCTGATGACTATACAGTAATTAAATAAAGCTTTGATATGAAACTGAGCAGGTAGTCCTCTTCGTGTCATGAAACGTCTATTAAAATCTTATTATTTTAGAGGTAGGTTTTACTTTTAGGTTGTTGCAGTTTACCATAAACAGATACCAGTGTTCATTACGGATACTAATTTAACCTTGTTTAAGTGTAAACAGTAGTCTTCCAATGAGCTCTTGAGGCAGTGCCCCCACATATTCATCGTAGGGAGAATCAACAGCAGACTTTAAGAATAAAGCCTGGCCCTCATTCAAACACAGGTCTGGGGTTGTTATTGGTTTTGTGAGACCAGTTTTTTATGTGTGAACATATTGATTGAACTGCCCTTGGCCATGTGAATGGTATAAGAAATATTGAACTTGCTTTTATGACAACCCTAAATCTTGTATCTTTATAAGTGTATTCTGCTTTTAACATTTTGCGTTGCATATCATTTGACAACATCTTATCTACAGGATTCATTTTAATGATAATGTAAGGGCAGATATCAAGGTATTGCCATGGCATCACATAAAACAAATGTGTTGGTTGGATAACTTCATTAATGAATATAGTCCCTTCAGGGGACCATTGATATTGATTTAGATAAACGCAAGAGTTGCACTTTGATAATGAAATATTTTCTTAAAGAGTTTTAAGACCAGTTTGATTAATGATATCCCTGTGTACAGTTCAACTGTTGTTTCACTGGCTTAAGTTGGTATGTTGTAGACTGAAATATATTCTCCAAAAATATGTTTCTCCACGAACATAATTAGTTTTAATAGAAATATTTCTCCTTTTGTCTTTGAGTTTTTAATGAATAAAATCAGGTATATTAAAAAACTGTGGATTTGCTGTTTTAATTTGAAAAGGACTTGGACTAAGGATTTGTTTGTATGCCTTCTTCCCTTCGGGTGTGTCTAGCAATAGAGAAGCCTTACAGCAACCAGAGCTTCTGTGGTGAAAGTCAGTTTTGCATTCTAATTTTACAAATTGACTTTTGAGTCCGTTTGAAGTGCTTGACTAGGTAAACCATGACAAATCTCACTGAGTTCCCCACATTTGAAACTACATATGTGTCCAGATCTGAAGCTAATTAAATCTGGGGCCTAAATCTTAGTCTGTGAGGCTGACAGCTTTGTCAGCTCTCCTCCTATCCGCTGTGCTGCCTAAGAGCCAGCAAGAAGCCGTTAGTTACACCGTGTCAAAATCCCTTTCTGCTGCAGTCATCTTAGCGCTCGCAGCCAAGGTCCAGTGCTACAGCACAATCAGTGCTGGATAGAATATTAAAGGTAAAATAGGTCGACTTGTGCTTGAGGTCCTCTTGACTGAAAATACACCCATTGAGATAAGAAAGGGTATTACAAGCACTTTGGCTGTAGAAAGTGTGGAGCATGCATACTAGACCTGTGTGTTTGGCATGCTAAAATACCAGTGTAGATTCATAGCAATAATGTACATGTTAAAGCCTTGTGAGAAAAAAAATGCATTTCCATCTACTAGAAAATGACAGAACAAAACTCTATGATTAGTTTTGGCTCATGAATAAACCCGTTGCCTGCAATGTTTGTGTAATCGTCCGATACTGGCAATCAACAAATCACTGCCATCACTTTGACATTGAAAAGTATTTTAAGGCCCAATCAAAGTCAAATTGAAAAGCCTGCCCATGAATAATGTGTGCAGGCTCGCACGGTGCTTTGTTCCAGACTGCTCCTTTAAAACTCATTAATATACATGAGAACAACTGGTGGATGAAAGTGAAAATTAATTGGTCAGATTTAGAGCCCCACCAGCCGCGGACCAAGCTGATGTAAATGATCTTGTTTACCCTTTTTGTTTTTTGTTTTCATTCACAGCACCTGTGCAAAAGATACAAAAATAATTAAATTAAATGTTTTTCTCTCTCTCCTCTCTCGCTCTCCCCCTTGCTCTCTCTCTCTTTCTCCTTGTTTTCAGCACAACGTCGAGGCCATACCAAGGTAAGACCACACCGCCAGTGTGATTCACGATCACCTTTCATAACAGGATACTTTAGCGGGCACTAAGGACTCTTGAAAACCTCCTCCCTCAGGCCCTTCTGTCAACAACCACCATGAGACTGACGCGTATTAAAATGGATCATTCAAAACACGCACCAAAACACACCCCTCCAAGTCATTTGCCCCGTTTTAAAACATCTACATTTCAGCGACTCACTCAAACAACTTACCGGAGACACACACAGTCACCTATGCACACAAACCCTCCCATGCCTCCCGAAGCTATCCCATCATATGCAGGTCACGTCCATGCCACAGCCATGCAATTAGTAGCTCTCATCTGTGTGTGCCCGCTGGAATCAGAAGAGGTGACAATCTGCCTGCTCCAATAAGAGGGCCATGGACAGTCGCTGACAGGCTGGAGCTGTGCGTGCTGTGTGTGTGTTTGTGTTAAAACAAGCAGTTGCGTCATTAATGGGGTCTCGCCCTTTTGATTCGGCATAGTATTTACATTTCTTACTATCCCAAAAGCGTATAACGTTTGCCTTGTAGGAGCCCAAAATCAAATTCAAAATGCAATAAAACCCAAAATGTAATAACTGTCCGATAATGTAAGTAAATGCTGAGCCAAATACGTAACACCTTTTTTTTCCGTAATGTAACAACTTATAACAGGGAGGTTGGGGGGGGGGGGCTGTACATTGACGCAATCGGCCCTTTAATCTATACATCATTGACTCATTCTATAGTGTCATACATATATTACTCTATAAGGAGAAATATATTACATTCTGTTTGCTCCATAATGTAATAAGTGACCCAAAATATAATACATTGTTACATTATGGGCAAAAAGGGCAAAATTACATTTCAGGCTCAACATTTTGTTACATTATATTACATTTTGGGTTGTATTCAATTGTTCTTATTATATTTTGGGTCGCTACATGTTGTGCTCTTACATGTTTTACAGGCATGTGTAAGGGCAGGTCTGGAAACTGGTGCAGCCATATTGTTTCCAGCTGCTTTTAGAGTGTATTTGTGTCTTTATTTTGTTTTTCTTTTACTACATCCTTCACCTTAATCTCTTTTCTTTGTCCGACCATCTGAAATGGATTGTCCTCTCCAAGTCTCAAACTTATTGATCTGACAAGAAAAAAATCCTCACTCCTTCAGCCGGAGCAGCGCTCCTAGCACCACCTGCTGTCTCTGCTTTTCCTCATGGCTGTCTCTCTGAGCTTTCATCTCCACGCTGCCCCTTCTCTCTACACGCACACACACACACACACACACACACACACAGACTCAGACACCAGCATCACATGCCAGCACATCTGTCTTAGAGAAACAATTGCATTATTCTTTGACTTTTTTTTGTAAGAGCCTAACATGTAAGAACCACCTAAAATGTAATTTAAAAAGATATATAAATATATATTGGGTACGACCAAAAATGTAATACCTGGTCGATAATGTTACAAAATGCTGAGCCTATACCGTAAGAGCTATTTGCCTATAATGTGACAACTTATCACATTTTTGGTCAGTAATTAAATTATGAAGAGAGAAAAATATATATTTTATTGGGGTGGGGGGCTTGTACATTGAAACAATTACCGCTTTAATCCATAAATGATTTACTCACTCTATAATTTAATATTAATATGAATATGCTCGCTCCATAATGTTATTACTGACCCAAAATGTAATAAGTTCTTACATCATGGGTAAAAGGTTATAACGTTACAGTATCGACCAGTTGCGACATTTTGGGTTTTATTACATTGTTGACAAGTCTGAATACTGAAAACTGCCCCAGGTGCCACACAATACAGTTTTGATCGATAACATGCTTCTTTTATGCGAAAGAGAAATTAGATTTATAATATCACTTATTGCAGAAGTGCCTGCGTGTATGTAAGGTACTATATTTCCTCCCTTGAATGTAATGTGCCTGCTTTTTAATAAGCAAAGAAAGTCATGACCATGGCAGGCGCACTGTGCCAACATGTTATATGTTATTGATTGGCCAGCCAGTAGTCTGACCCCTAAGCTCCATGGAGCAGATGGCAGCTAGCTTGGACCCAAAGGTGAGCTGCAGCTAATAGTTTGCCCTTGGTCAAGGTTAACCTCTTCCTCTCTACACACTCCCCCCCCCCCACACACACACACACAATCCCCGATATAATAACTCCCCCGTATTGCCCCTAAATGCAGCAGGTGCAGAATCTACTGAGGCTAGAGGTAAAATGACACACATTTTGGAAAGTAATACTAGGAGGAGGGAAGGTTTTGGGCGGAGGCAGCAAAAAAAAACTGAATTTGCTGGGCTTCAGGTGTGAGCTTATAGCGGTTTATAGATAGAGATTGGGAGTCTTAAGGTTTGAAGGTGAAGTAAACAAAAGCGCAAACAACAGAAAATGACATGATGTGAAAATTGTGGAGGGGGGAACTGAAGGAGAGAGATTTTGCGGGATCAAGCGAGGAGTGGATATGTTTAGGGTTATGTGTAATGGGATCCAGACAGCAAATTGATTATGGAGCAGAAACACTAATCCGCTGTCTGAGCCCCATATCGCATGCTGTAGACAGAGCATCCCCACAGGACCACAATCCTGCAACAGCATGCATCTTTTCCTGGACTTCTACACCAATACAATCCCCCGCCTCTCTCCGGGCCCCTTAACATAGGTACTCCATGCCTGCCAAGATTTGTCCTCCACTGAATATAAATCTTGCTTTCCACCCCTCATCCCAACCCTTCTCTCTGCTGTCTCTATATGTGATGCATTGCACATATCACTTGCATCACTCTGCTTTATCTTCTCACATCCCCTTTCAACCCCTGGCCCATGACTTGCGTCTTTTTATACATGTAAAAATGTGTTGTCCTATCTGCAATGTGTACAGTTTATCTATGTACTTGTAATAGTGCCTGTTATTGAAAACTCAGAATTATATTACAACATATGTTATGAAGAATGATGAAATCAAGTGATTTTTTTTTTCCGATTATGATATGAAGAGAAATAATTAAATGTAGCAATTCAATTTGTATCGACATTTTGTTCTCCTCAGAGAGCCTGCTTATGCCTATGTACTTTCAGGTGGCCCTGACACACCATTCATTTCTCATTTTGCAGCCCTCACATAGGGCCGTGTTACAGCAGGAGTCACCATTTCAATGATCAATAGTGGAGAGTAGAGTGTCTCTTGCCTGTCTTCAGACACACACACGCACACACACACACACACACATACACACACACACACATACACACATACACAGAGGAATAATGGGGAGGAAGGGCTTATTGCTGCAGTAATGCTTTAATTCCAGAAACCCACTTTTAGTTCTTCTCCTGAGATTTGTGCTTTTGAGAGAAATAGATACAGAGACAGCAAGACAATGAAAGAAAACGAGATGTACACAAAGGAATTCTACTCATTACATTAAATGCTGCTGTTTTGTTGGAACTTTGGAAGATGTATGTTTTGGAGAACTATTTCTCTGTGTTTTGGCTTCAACTCTAGTCTAAGTTTTTATTTCTGACCTATTGGACATTAGCCACCAAGAAGGACTCATTTGGGGCACTCCTCACAGAAGTATTCCAAAGTATTTCATCCTTTATCCTTATCCTTTGATGATATCACTATGTCAGGTAGGGTATTTGTCTTCGATTTACTCTGTGACCTAGATAACTAACTAAATAAATAATAATAAATAAATTTGGTTTACATCACAATTCCCCAATAAGTAGTAGTGATTGAAGAAATGTCATTGGCACTCTGTCTTGTTCATACACTTTAGAAGTTGTATTACAAGGTGCAGATTTTTTTTAGTTTTTTTTATGGCTGCTAGGAAGCTCTCTGTATATGGCAATATATGTGTCATTTTCTTTAAATTGTTCAAAAACAAAGAACTTGCAATGTAGCCCAAAGGGTAATTTTTTTTACAATCGAATTTGCATAATTTGCAGATAGAAGGTATTAACTTAACTTAACTTAAAAGAGAGTATGAAAGAAATAAGAACTTTAATTAATTGAAACCCCAGGGATTACTGTTGAAAATATGTCACCCTAAAGGAAGAAAGAGAAAAATTATACCAGAGATCAAGAGAATTTTTTTTTTAAATGTAAAATCCATATATAACAAACGAAGGAAATGCAATAGGCAACAATAACTGATGAGAGGTACGTCGGCGTTGAGAAGCTCAATAACTCAAGGTGATAACATGGCATTTCTGAGCAGCTCAGCTTGAGTCAAATCCGCTACATGATCAGTAAACGGTAAGAAGAGAAATAGTCTGAATAACAAATAATTGATTCTTTGAAACATGTGGCAAGCCTGCTTAGCAAAGAGTGATGGAGGCTTTCTGAGCTTATAAATCACACAGTGCAGTCACACTAAAACGCTAAAGCCCGCCGAGGAGCAAAGCACTTCTAATTACAATGCCAGGTCCCACCATTAATTGCTCTAATCACTCATGTCTCTGCTGTATCTCAGGAGCTCCTGTCCCCTGCTTCGCTCACTTTATCGTGTATGCAGAACACACACAGTCACACAGCTGGAAAGTGGGCACATTTTATCATGCACACACACATATACTGCCCATGGCCTATACGTGAATGTTCTTTACATAAATAGTGTATTATTCAATTTGTTCACTCAGTATTTTGGTTTTAAATACTCTCTCTGACTAGTTTTATAATTCTATCTTCTTTTTAAGGCATTCAACTTTAGGATGTCTAACTTTTTGCCACAGTTAAACTGTAAATGAACATGAGTAATGCTTAAGAGTTAAAAACCTCGAATAGGAAGTTATGAACTAATTAATGTATGCTAATGTTAATGTTTGCATTAACGTTAAGTGATAATATATAGTAGTTAATACAATTAATCTAGGCAGAACTATAAATGTTGTGGATTTCAACTATCAATCAGTTATATGTTCCTGAATGTATCTATGTTATTCTCACACTAGCTTGGTAATACATGGCTGAATTTAGCATAGTGACACTTGTTAGCTACATCACCACTTGTTTCTTGAATAGAGACCTGTAGTGTCCATCATCCAAAAAATCCTCCCCTATAACGTCAACAGTGGAAATAGCAACCAAAAGTCATAAATAGCACATATTGCTTAAATGTCTTTTTCGGCCCAGGAGGCTCAAGAATTGTTGACATCTGGTTCCCAACTAATCTTCAACCTTGCAACAGATGTGTTTTTTAATTAGTTTGAAGGTACATTTCCTGTCCTACTGTATATCCTCTGGGTTTTTTTTCCTTTCAAATCCCAGCATTCTCGCTAATAGAGTAGAGCAATGGGGCAAATCGCTCACTATGTCTCGCTGAGTGAAGGCTATAGACCCCCCCTCAATCATGGTGTACAAAAAGGGGCTGACAGGAGAGCGAAGCATGGAACTCTGGGACACGGCTTATCCGTCCGTCTGAGCTTCTTGCCCTTCAGTGGATGAAATAAGACAGGCTGGGTGATGCTGGGGGGACTCAAGACAGAGCCTAGAGTTGAGGGCATGAAAGGGAAGGGAGCTGCATTTCCTCTAATGAAAAATTCACATTGCAGTGTGTGTGTGTGTGTGTGTATGCGTGTGTGCTTGTCAACATGCCCTCATTTAATAATTTAAGATGTTTCATCGAGATGCATCTGTCTGTTTTCCTGTGTATTTATGTATGTGTGTGTTGCCCAGCTGCTTGTTTTGACTGTACTAAAACCTCTTCATTAATATACACTTAACCAACCCCACCTCTCTCTCTCTCTCTCTCTCTCTCTCTCTCTCTCTCTCTCTCTCTCTCTCTCTCTCTCTCTCTCTCTCTCTCTCTCTCTCTCTCTCTCTCTCTCTCTCTCTCTCTCTCTCTCTCTCTCTCTCTCTCTCTCTCTCTCTGGGCTATCACCATTCCACAGGGGCCAATCTTCAGGTATCCCAAATGAATGCAAAGCACACACAAGCCAAACTGACAAATACAGAGACATGCATTTAGATGACAAGAGACTATAAAGCCTGCATAATTCATGCACAATGTTCTCCCTTGTTTTATTATCATTCATTTGTATTTATTTTTTGCGAACGTGCAATTTGTATGTGCGGGCACATGTGCACGTGTGCTGCATGGATACCACAGGCACTTGAATTACTCACATCAGACAGTTTTTGGAAACGTAGAGAGAGAGTGTGTGCAGAGGTGTTTGAAGGGAGAAAATAAGTAGATAAGTGTATGCGCATGTGTGTGTGCTTCTGTTGGCTTCGTCGTTTGTGATGACTAATGGAAGTTATTTGTTCTCTGAAACATCCCCCGAATACAAATGAAGCGATTTACCTAAACAAAAAAATGCCACTGATTTGGAGACGGATCAAGTGAAATAACAAGTAAAAAGACCCATCCATTTAACTTGTGTGCAAGAGCATCCATAGTCCAACCAAACTTGCAAAGTACCGTTTTAAAAATTGGAAATTGAAGCTGTCTAATTCAACATGATTGCTTTTGCATTTTGACATGCCTGTTAAAAAATGGAAAAAGCAACCAGGCGGCAAGGAATGTATTTTTGTGAAACATACGTGGCAGGTGTGAACGTGTTTTTAAAAAGAAACTGCTACTTTTGATATTTGGTTTGACTGCATTGGGGATTGTCGCCTTCTAAGTTTGAAGTACAGGATTACCAATTTTAACAGAGTTGTGGTGGCACTGCTCCTGAATTTATTAGTTGTTCTTTTCCTACAGTAGCCTATAGGCCTGGAATGACCATAGGGACACAGTGTATAGAGCTTTGACCAAAACTTTAAGAGCGCTTCCAGTATTGATCTTCTGTGTAGATACATATGAGAGCTCTGGTGTGTGTGTGCGTGTGCGTGCGTGCGTGTGCGTGTGTGTGTGTGTGTGTGTGTGTGTGTGTGAAATCCCAAAGAGGAAAGAGTCATCGGTAAGTGTATGTGATGCATCCATGGCTAGTGTGGCAGATTGGGGTTACTGCCATGTGTGTGTTGATGTACTGTGCCCGTAGTGCTTATGAATAATGTAATGTTAATCCATGTGTGTAAAATACAGGACATTTCTCTCTCCCTGGCTTTTCTTTTCATTGCATGTGTCCAAAAGTATGTGTTTTCTTGCACCTTTCTTGAATTCTTTGTGTGTAATGTATATGTGTTTTTGTGTGAGCCTGAGGGTATCTCTTCAGAGATGTGTGCCTTTCTACCTTGAGAAAAGGAATGATTGTCAGTTTTATTCGGCTGACATTGAACAGCTGGCAAGAGAGAGCCATTTAACAATTGAACAAAGCATACCACAGGCCTCTTTAAATATTCATATGTGTTGAACTTTGCCTTTGAATATAGAAAAAAGGCTAGATTTAGTACAAAGAATTGGGTTGAGAACCTTTGCCGTTTACATTTTACATATACCGCTGGTGGTTTTACACAGAGGGATTTTTGTGCAAGTTAGAATAGAAGATTGTTGTATGGCAACGTCATTTTAAGCTGCCAGGTAATCAAGACATGCAAGGAACACAATGATGCAATGAACTGCCGTGAATCGAATAACAATAGCCTTTTTTAGAGGTGAATTTTTGGAAGTGACATTGAGCACAGGTATGGTGTAGCAGCCTTTAGAGACTGCTTAATAGGAAGGGAGAAAAAGATGTGCAGGGTGAAAATGGCAAAACTACAGAAAGCTTTTTGAGCAGGTTGGTATAATAGAATGAAAAGTCATGAAAAATGAAAGGGAGCGTGGCAAATAATATACAAGAAGGCTCCAGTGCACAAGACAGCAACAATAGGTTAGTCTCTGACGGTAAACATCACCCAGGGTTCCTGGTATGAGCATTTTATCTCTCCCGGTGGTCCATAGTTTGTTATATCTGCTTGAACAAATACCCTTCCTGATAACCTTTTTGCTATATAATACTTGGTCCATGTTGAACGACATTGTGTTTTCACTTGGCCTGAGTAACCCCACTCATTTCATTTCCTAGGTTCTTGCGTTCTTTTACTGTCTCGGTGACTGTAAATCGAGGCGGGACCTGTCGTGTTTATGTCACATCGTAAAATGTGTTGATGTGTTATTATCTACCTCCTCATTTCTGCATACAGAACAGCGTTTCTGGGCGCTGCACTTCTTTTCAGCCTGCCTGTCTCATTCATTCCTTTTCTCTATACACCTGCTCATTAGATTACTCACTCAGACTTCTGTAGCTGTCCAGTCCCATAATCATGTTTCCATAGAAGCCTCTAGTATCAGAAATATAAAATAATTGCAAATGTGTTAAATACAGCTCACTCTTCCCATTCTGAAAACAAACACTTCTAGTGTGACTGACTGCGTGCATTCTTTTTCTGTAAGGGTGTCGGTGTGTATTTATGCACATGCAATTATTTTAAAAAGAAGAACGTGACAACTCATAAAAAGTGAGAAGAAAGGGATTGGGAGAAATGCAGTGAGCAAGAGAGTTGGCAAATGGCAGGAGCCTGATTCGCTACATTAAAGCTGCAGATGTTGTTATTTTCAGTTTTTCATTTCCATCACATAAATGTCAAAGCACATCTGGCCAGGAGCAGCTCTGCTGCGGCACTGATGAAACAACCTTCTAGTTCTGATTCAGATTAATGAGCAATATTTTATAGAAAGTGAAATGCCATGTGTTGAGGATTTTTTTTTTTGTGTCAGGCAGCTTGTAAAGCATGAAATATGTTGCTTAATGGCAGCCACACACACGTGTATTAAGGCATATGTTATATGCTTAAATTTGAGATGTTGTATCGACAAAAACACTGAATGTCTACACACATGACCAGAGGCGTCATTCCAATATAAACTGGGGGGGGGGGGGCATGTGCCAAAGGTTGTGGACAGACAGGGCAACATTGCCATCTCTAGAGCCAGCCCGTAGCATGGCTAAAAATTGGTACACTAGCGCAAATGGTGATTTTTGTTTTTCAGACACCCATATTCCCAGTCCAATTCTAAACAGTCAATGGCAACATTCTATTGAGCGCTTTTGAATAGCTTACCCGATCTGACCATTTGACAGCTGGGCTGTAATGATAAGCAAATGTCAATGCTGTCAACTCAAATCACCACCTTGGGGGACTGCCAATCAGCCACTTGCTAATTGGTCCAATGGGCATGTTGCATGCTGTAGCCAATCCACTAGTGCTAGTGAGTGTTGTTTGCATTTGAGGATAATAGTATTAGGTTGGATAAGGCTGATATGACATACTGTACAAGAAGTGGACGAGGCAATTAGTCCCCCCTCTTCTCCTGTCTTGAATTTTGTCAGGCAATTATACCCATTTACAAACAGGAAAATGGGTTCTCTGGAGCTCTGCACATTCTCACGCCATCCAATCTCTCTCACTCTCACTCTCACTCTCACTCACTCTCACTCTCTCACTCACTTTCTCTCTCACACACACACACTTCCACAAGGCAGATTGTCATACCAAATCTGCAGAGATTTCTGACTTCCACCCTATCATGCATGCAATGCTCTTTCTCACACACATGCACGCTCAAGTAAAAGGACTGCAAAGATGTCACTCTGTGTATAAACATTCATTATTCATTCTAAAACCACACATAGCATGACAAATGCACACACACACACACACACACACACACACTCTTGCATGGTTAGGGTAATTAGTTGAAAGATGGAAAGAACAAGGCTCTCAGCACAGACAGGAAGATGATTTCACACACAGATGCCATCATTTCACCGACACACCTACTGTTTACCCTTTAACCACAAATACACGCACACACACAAACACACACACACACACACACACACACACACACACACACACACACACACAAGCCCGCTCGTCTCACTGAGCGAGCCTTCAGGTGGAATTACAAGTCTGATTTCAGCTTGGTGGAGATGCAGGAGGACGATAGTCGCCGGCTGAACCAAGAGGCAATGAATCAGTGCCTTATCAGACCTATGGCCCTAGGTTTGAACTGTCAGCAGAGAAACAGCATTCACACACACATACACACACACACACATACATACACACACACCTTTGGCCAACAATCTCCCTTCCACAGTTGGCCCCGGCCACAGCGTGGCATCACGTTACTGACGGCTCAGTGGGGCAGTTGTCAGAGGGGCACTCAGTCTACAGTCTGCCCCTCTGCTCAGTTATTCTGCCAGCGAGAGTAAAGGAGGAGTGAGCGAAGGTTGGCCTGTTTAATTCAGCAGCTTCACGACAAGCCCCGTCACCATGTAGATTTATAGTATTATCCAGAGGAATGAGGAGATGGTCGGGATTTAACTACCTCGGGATTCTAATGGGGGATTTGGCTGGCACTTTACAAAATCACCTTAATCCAGCGTTGTTCTGTGAAGGGAGGGATGTGAGCAGTAAAAAATGAATGGCTTTTTCTGACGTAGGTCCCATATCCCTTTTGAACCCGACAAATGCTCACTAACTCACTTTTTTTTATGAATGATGTAATTGCTTTAGATTTTAGTGAATTTTATCCTAACAAGGAGAGGCATTAGCATGTTTAAGATATAAATGATATCTTGTATTCAAATGTGATTACATAATGAACCGGTTTGCAAGGATCGGCATGGCTCTCAGTAACAGATTCTTAATGATGAAATATCCGATAGGCTGGGGCACGACACCTTCAGGAAAAGGCCGGCCTTCATGATAATTAACAGGATGCATTAGTGCACATGAAAGTTTATTAATCAGGCAGCTGTGGGGAGCTGTCAAACCCGATGACATTTCACTGTGTTGCAAGGCTATATCTAACTATGCTGCTTCTCCAGGAACAAAATTATGCATTTTTCAGACTAATAATGCCCAAATGCCTAATTTTGCCCCCATGAAGAATTATGAGGAATAACAACAACACTGTTGGCCCATCTACATGAGGTTAGTCTTCGGTGATCTCGAATGGATTTGAATCCTTCTGCTCTATGTCCAGGTTCTTCTTAACAGTAGAATCAACAAAACTGAAACATTTCTTGGAAGCTTCATGTGATTTTTCTAAGCCAGTGTCAGGGGGTGACCATAATTTGTAAATGCTGCCATACTGAGAAATACAGAGAGAGAATTATGAGAAACTTAATTTCCGCTCTTTTGGCAACTGCATCAACCAACAGTCAAAGTATAAAAGGTTTCGCACTATAGCTTTAAAGTTGGTTTTGTGTAAGAGATCAGAACTGTTGATCTGTCTGTGGCAAGAGGGAGATCTGCATGCTGCGGGAAGTCCTTTATGCCACAGGGTGCTTCACATTTTGCAGAGGAAGGATGGATGAGGCATATGAGACTGAGATGAAAGCTGTTACAGTCTGTAGCCCAGGTTTTTTTCCGGGCTGTGTCGGTGTCCTTCACACTGAGGGCTCAAATGACAGGGCTTGGATGCAGGGTAAGGGGGGATATTTCATGTGACAGAAGGCTTTGCCTAATGGCCAGTCTGTTCTGCAACTCTGCCTGTTTATCTTTGTCTTCATAGAGCCACACTTTTTGTTCTCTCTTTCCCTCTCTCTCCCGCTCCTCTTCCCAGGCCATATGTGCCTCTTGGATCCCATCATCTCTGATAGGAGGAGAGCGCAGACAGAGAGGAGGAGTCACTATCATTGCTCCGAGTATGGTGTAAACAGGCTTTTAATTTATGAATCTCTCCAGAGCAATACAGATGCCAGGACAGTTTGTTTCCCGGGCACCTGAGCAGTCCACACTGATTTAAAGGTGGCACCTGTGTTCTGCGGCCTGTTTTAAAGCGCCAACAGTGGGAGGTGGCATGCTCTGCCAGCCTGCCAACTGTGTGGGCTCTGCTGTGACCAGTCACTCTTCATAATGGCTGTCTGGCCCCTGGAACACAGCCAGCTCAGTGGTCACATGACTGACACTGGGGAGATCAGGCTACCCCTCAGTAACCCTGGATCAATGTTGCCTATGGAGATGACACAAGGGCAGAGAAGCCAAGGCCTCATGGGCGTGGTCGAAATGAAGGGAGAGAGAGAGAGAGATAAAAGAATGAAAAGACAGGGTTGAAAAGTAGGACACAATAAAGAACAAGAGGCTGAGGCCAAGAAATCAAATTAAAGCCACGCTCAAAAGAAGGATGGGGAACAGAAGAATGTAAGCAGTCTTAGTAGAAAGGAGAGTGGGGACAGTATAAGGGCTCACTATTTATCACCTATATGCTGATACAGTGTGCTTTTTCTGAAGGACAGATAATACGTTTCATCTCCAATGTGTTTTTATCTCCCGTTCTCACTCTTGCGGGCCTTAGATTTAAACTTCAAAGGAGTATTATAGACGCACTGTAGCCTGCATTTAAAGTGTGCATGTTCCAGGAACAACAAGCAGGAAAGGCCAGTTTTGCTCAGCTTGGCAAGTATCGGTTATGCTTTGATACTTCATGACATGGTGGCCATACAGAGGTGATTCAGTGTTCAAGTCTGCTATTCTGATTTATGTAGTACGTTTTTTAAAACTTAAGTACATAGTTATACTAGAAAGTTATGTTAGCTGCCCAAGCAATCAAATTTTGTCCATATGGATCCCTTTTTTTCTTTCTTTGTTTGGGTTAATTTCAGTTGTTAACCCATCAGTTAAGTTTTTTTATCGGGCACCGTGCAGTCCATTTGGCAACACACACAGCATCCTGCTACATATGTAGAAATCTATAAACTGTCCAGAGCTTGTCACCTGTCAACATGTCCCTCTCGCTGTGAAACACCAAACAGAATAAGTTGCTTTGTATCACCAGAGTATAGGCAATGGTAGGAGACCGCAGTGAACCTTTTATCCCATTTCATAAACTCCCATTGGGTTTTATGATGGGTCTGAGTTTCGTTTGTTTTTTAATAGCTATTTTTTTGTTGGGCGTCAAATGAATGATGGCAGTATTTCAAAGTATAACCTCCTTAAAGATCAAAAAGCTTGTTCGCAAACTACCTTTCCCACATGTCATTCCTCTCTTCCCTCTCTCTTTGTTGCACAGCGGGGAACCATTAAGGTGATTCCATTATCTCTTCCATTATCTCTTCTAAGGGGATCTTCCTGACATCATCCATTGCCATTTAATTTGTGACCAAGGGTATTTCGGCTCTGAAAAATTGGAAGGAACAGTCCTCTGCCTACACGGCGGATGTGCTATTCAGGATAATTGTTGATTGTCAGATTGCATCTCAATAAAGAGGAGCTTTAAAGAAGGTTCTATGGTGTATCGCCCCTCACACATAATTGTCCAGACATATAACCCAAGGCAGTAGACAACAGGGATGCATTGCCGTCATGTTCAGGTCAGTTTTAATTTCACTCTCACCCTAATTAATTAGCAGTTCTATATCTTGTTTTAATGGGCTGTATATACACCAATGGAATTGTTGCAGCTCCCTTCCATTAAACCCTCAATTGCCCCTGTGGCCACAGAGATGGTAAAATCACTAAACGAGCCAATGTATAAGATTGAGTCTTTTGCAGTAGTTTAACGCTCTTATCTGAACTGTTCTGCATTAATTCCTCTGTATGATTAACGGGCAGGTACCGGCGTCAAAGTGAGCGAGAAATTAGTTCACGGAGGGATATATCGGTATTCATCCAACCTCCTCGCACCCGCCGCCGCACTCACGAAACCTGTGCGATTATTCTGATTGGCTGAACATGTTGTTCTGCCTCAGGGACCTTTCCGCCTGCACTGTTCGCAAGCAGGAGACGGCAATCATCAGCAATTCTACATGCATCAACGTTGTGAGTTGACTGACTGTGTGCAATCCTGGGGTTGCAGTGGTACACAGCACACTCTATGATTCACATTTATAAAGAAAAAAAATAATGGCATGCATGAAAACAAGCTTGAATGAGGGATCTACTTGAAGCGATACATCTGGTGGCTGATGAGATGTATTTATCCTCGCCTCTGCCATCCAAGCTCTGATGAATAAGCTCCGGTGAACACAAAGGGTCATACTAAACAGCCCCCTAGCCTCTCTGTCCGCTGTACCATGATGCATTGCCTGTTGTCGTTGCCCTGTCTCTGTACTTCCTCCGAGAGCTGATTAAGTCTTTGGAACAGCACGGAAACACCACAGGGTGTTGCATTGTTTTTCAGGCGGTTGGGGGGGGGGACAATCCCAGTGAACAGTATGAATAGAGCAGTGACTCTGAAAGAGGCAGACTGTCGCTGTTTGTAGCAATTATTCAGGGGGCTCACAACGTTTGTCATGCGATGATAGTAGGCACTCTCTCTCTCTTTTGGTCAGGCAATGTGTTTCAACCTCTTCCACCCATTTTTTAGGCATAAATATTTAGTTAATAACCCCTTTAATTTCAGTTTGGGTGTAAATTGTGCATATTTGATAAGTTTCCTCGCAAAGTGTAATTACAAAATGATGCATTTGCTTACTTCAATATTGATAAGATAAAATAAAGCACTTTTCACAGGCTGTCATATAGTATCATAACAGTTTGCTGTGGTCAGTCTAGAGATGAGTGTAGACAGTTATGTTTCCTGGGTAAAAAAAAACAATAATAAAAGGTACAATAAATCACAATGTAAACAAAGACGATACTGCTGCAAAAAAAAGGGGGTTGGCTGCCTAGATGCAGGGCTGTGAAGAAATTTTCGCTATTTATCATTACATAGCCCAGGGAGTTTTGACACCCTCTAGATTAGTCTCCCAATGAATGGAGAAAGAACTGTGTTGTGGTTTGTTTTGTTTGTCTCGAGGCAGAACCACTAACACCACAAATCCCTACGTGCCAGATTTGCAGAGTTATATGTGTGCGTGGATTACTTCATCAGAAAACATTACATTTTTAGCTTGAGGAGGAAAGTAACGTAACAGCCCTCTTGTTGATGGTTTCTGGTCCTGAGCCTGTATCTAAGACGTATAAAGTGTAAACATAAATCTGAGCAAACCAAACCAAAAATATTTAGTTGTTCACTATGGGAAACAAAAACTCAAGACTATCGGTTTAGAGCATTTTTTTATTTTATTATCTTTTGCGGCGTCCTCCATCCAGCCTCCGCAGCATGCCACCTTGTTTGTCATTATGTGACACTCACTGTCTCGCATAATCCAACTAAACGGCAAGTTTATGCTTTTCCATATATTGCTGTGTGCATCAGCATATCAAACGGGCTTCAAAGGCAAATCCTGTTTGCCAATGGTTTACAAGCAAAACAGTGAAGCAGTCATTAAATCAAAGCTGTGAGCCACCCTTTCTGCCATCCATCCACCTCCAATGCCTGCAGAGCTGCTAGCACCTTAGCCCCATATAGCAGCCTCTCACCATATAATCTTAATCCTCCTGTTTTTGACAAGACAACCATTCCTGTTACTAGTGCAATGTGTATTATGCAGATACAAGGGGACGGAAATAAACAAAGGTCTGATAAAGAATATTTGAGCATTCAGCTGTAAAAACGTCAAAAACAAACTATTTGTATTGCTCTAAAACACAGTAGAAAACATATTCAGGGCACTTTTGTATACAGCATATGTGCACATGTATGAAGAATGCATTACCAGTGAATTATTTGTTAACAGGCCACTGGAAAGAGGAATCAAAATGGACCTAACAAACCTCTAGGGTACCTCGAGATGTTTTTTGCATCGATTCATAGCCAGAGGTTATGTTAAGTCCTGTTTTGAAGGTGAAATGAAAAGCTTTTCAAGAGATACAAACCCATTATTTATAGCAGCCAGGAAGAAAAGCATAGCAAGACGGTTTAGTGGACCATTCTCATCATCACTTGCTAAATTAGTTAAGTATTATTTTCATGATTATTTCAGACAGTTTCAGCTATAGACATAGTGATTAACCCTGACTCCCATCAAATCACTGTCGCTTCCTGCCAACACTAACCGGCTGTCCTGCCTTCTTTCTCTGATCTTTACCTTCCCATTTCTTCTCCTTCCTTAAGTCTATGTGGCTCCTTTGCTCTCATCAGGGTTTATTTCCTGTTCATATGTTCTCCTCATTAGGACACAACTTTAATCTCAAATTCTAGCTGGCAGGAGGGTACACAGGGGGCATTCTTAATAAGAGGCATGTGCAAGGGGTTCTATTTCCCAATTAAACACACCCTAGACAGAGCTGTCTAGATGAAAGGAAAGAATGGAAATCCATGGGCAGAAAGAAAATCCATGGGTAGAGGAGGGGGAAATGGCATGATAAGATGAGCCAAGGATGTAAAAAAAAAACCTTTCAAACCAAATGGCCAAATAAATCCATCAGAGCATTAGCGCACAGAAGGTAAATTATCCATAATAGCCTAAAGTAAGTATTTTCTTTTTTCCTTTTTTTCTTAGATTGCCATCTACATATTATATAGATTTGTGTGGGGGGCAGAATTCACTCTGCAGTCCTTTCTTTGATATTTTTTCTTTCTTTTTTCCATATCAAGTCATCCCTTGTCCCGAAGCTGTTTGTCGTGTTAAATCGTCCCGCAGAAGCGACAGGATTTACTTCATTAAGTAGTGGCAAAGTGCACCGCCTCGCTGGAGAGTGAGGCTCAGAGTGTGTCCTCTCTGGGTTCTATCAATAACCATTAAGGGTCCTCTCTCATTAGACCAAACCCCGCAGGCCTCCAGGGCTTAAGAAATATAGCCCCTGTGATGGAGTGTAGCTTAGATGGTATCACCGCCTTTTTTCGGAAAATGCAAATTGTAATAGTTATTTTACCCTGAGGATGATTGCCACCAGCGCTTTTGTACACAGCCTTATTCTCATTCAACCTCTTTGCTTAAACATACAGAACCCCACACCCCTATCGGCAACCTCCACTTTGCTACTCAGCTCCTCCCTTTTACCCTCCATCCATTTTTGACACACACACACACACACACACACACACACACACACACACACACCCCTCAAACTCATTCAGCATATCCAAACTACTGCAGTATGATTATTCATACGGCAACAAGGCTGGAATCAAGCTGGCAAGGCTGCCACGGAGACGGCGTGATGGTAGAGTTTCCGGATGATGACTTGGGAGTCTTGCAGCTTCTCTTGCCAAGAGCCGGGAATTCAAACTTAATCAGGGCAAGGACCCCTCCCTCCCTGCTCTATCTCCCAGAGAGCTGCAAAACACAGGGGTTGAGGCCAAAATGGCAGGGATAGAATGAGAGAGACAAAAAGTCAAAGTCTAGGCAACATAATGCACACCACCGACCCTCCCTTCTGAGCCAGAGGTTTTTTCTCTCATGAGTGATGGGGTTCATTTTAGAGCCATTGGAGAAACCTTGCTGTTTCACTCGATAGAGGAGACATTAGTAAGATTAGCTTTGCTCTCGTCTATCGGTCCCCATCGAAACTCTTATCTCGCTCTCACACACACTTACACACCGCGGACAATGTTCAAAAGGTCCACACACCCAGTCTGTTGTCCATCCGTCAACCCCAGCCAGGAGCACACAGCCAGCATGTTTCAGTGGAAGTCCAGTCCAGTGAGCTCTGAATAGCGGGGCCTCCAAGCCCTCAGCAATCGCCCCTGTCCTAAGGCTATGGTCACACCAAGGGGAGGAGGCAGTGATCACTCCTGATCAATAATACATCGACTGCATTAAAGCTCATGAATAAGTCATAGGCGGAAAGAATCCCGTCTTGAGGACACACACACACAAACACACACACACACACACAGAACAATTGTATCTTACTTAGGGCAGTGGAAGATGAACAGACAGAAAAAGGGGAACAAAGCAAGGGCTTTAACTTGTAGGGAATTTATCACCCACCCACTGACATTTTGTTGCATGCAGAAGCCCCACTCTGTCTTTTCTCTCAACCGCCCATCCCCATTCACAGCCATTCTCTCTCTCTTTCTCAAGTTATGGCCTTCTTCCTGTGGGTGGAATAAATAAGTTATTACATCATGTGTCCTGAGGCTTAGCAAGGGCCGTTTGAATATAAATAGTTAATTTGCCTCCGTAGTGGAGGCTTTTCGCTTTATGCCATATAAAAACATTTGTAATTACTTTTCTTCTTCTTTTTTCTTTTTTTAAGGTAGAGCAGGGTGACTGTTTTGGTTGACTGGAGAAGCAAGATGAAATTGCCTTACACAAATAAGTCTTCCGAGCGTTTTTTCAGTCCAAACTGCGTCTCAGACAGGATGGGAGCGGTGTGTGAGAGCGATGGGCTTGGCTCAGTGCAGGAGCCTGTGAGCTGTAATGACAATAAAGAGTGAACAGCCTGTGTGATGCTGTAGACAATTTGAATACCGAGTGAAATTGTTGTTGAATTTTGCCAAGAATTTGAATGGGAGCACCTCTTTTGAATAATTATTGTCTCGGATGCATTCTTGAGAGAGATGCTAACACTATTCAGCAACTAACTCTCTGTGGGTTGTTTTATATACTCTGCACAACATCATCATTTCTTTTGGCAGTCGGTAAGTTGCCACTGGATGCCAAGGTGTGTGTGTGTGTGTATATATGTATACTGTAGTGTTGCTGCTTTGAGAAAAAAACCTAAAAGTGTTGTTCTTGACATGACCTCTTAATCGCCTTAGAGTTAATTCCATTCAGTTTTCTGGATCCATGTATGCACATGACGTCTGTGGCTGCTTTTTGAAGAGATGCCCATGTTGTTGTAAGTGTGTGTGTAGTTGTGATGATGGTGTTTCTGGACTTGGTGCAGGGAGGGAAAGGAAAGCAACTCTTGCTTTTTGCCAACAAAAGTATGGCATACAGGAATACACTCATAAAAGTTATCGCTGCCTATTAACCCACGCTTAGATTGTGCTGCACACAGAATGGAGCGGTGGAAACGGAGGCGGTGGGTGAAACAGTGCAGAGCAGAGAAGTGTGAGACACAAAGCTAGTATGTTTGCATAGATAATTATTTATCCTCAACAATAGTACGGTTCAGATATTGCATGATGGATACATTAGATGGATACATTTTTTACAAGTATTCTTTTTAGGTATGTTTTAATGTCTGTTTAAGCTGGGGTATATGATTTGGGAGAAAATAGCAGTTGGGATAGAGATTCGAATCCAAATACCTCAACCACTCCACTAGTGTTCTCTCTGGTCCCTCCCTGACACGCTCTACCTGCTGTAGCTCCTCCCTCCGAACGACCCACGTTCATGTCTTTTCAACTAGTGTCTTTACCGGTCTTTCCTCGTATCCTTGCTGTCTTAGCGGTGTAAGTAGTTGTTGTTAAACGGGAAATAGGACATTTAGGGGCCGTTGACTGTAGACATGGCTGCTGTTTGTTGGCTGTCGTAGGTCCAAACTGTCAGACTGCTAGGGTCGTGAACGCTCACGCAACTGACGCAACAACGTCGGTGCCAAAGTGAATGGACAGTCGAAACAGCCAATAAAAACGGAGAATCGGAGCCTCGCTCTGATTGGTCAAAGTTTACATGAGCTGTGGCAATTTTTGGGGGCGGCACACAGAGGCAGGGGAGAGCAAAGTTTTTGCCAAATATTACAGTGAAAAAGTTACCCACCCCATCTTTAACGTGTGTTCTAAAAAACATATTTCTAGCCACACACATGGTTAAAATGAAGTCAAAGGCTTAGTAAGGTTAAAAATAAAACACAAAACTCTTTATTCCATGAATAATAGAATGCATAGCATGTTCTCTTATCTCAGTGCTGCCCCTCACCTGTGACTGACCCCATTCAACCATTTGATACTGAAATTACTCATTATTAGGGCTGTGCTAAAAAATCAGTACAGCAACATATCACACTATTTTTTTTGGTGATATCTGTATTTTATCGTCAGCTCCAAAAATCAATTAAAAAAAATCAAGTTTTAACGGGTAGTGAACTACAACCTTGTTTTTACATGTATTTGCATGTTATATCGTAATGTATCGTGAAGTCCTCGCCAATACCCTGCCCTACTCTTTTAACATGGATTTGTAGAAATAACACAAACCAACATCAGTTGTGGACTCTGCACTTAAACTGAGAAATGCTTGATGAAATACTTGGTGTCGCATCTACATCCCGTTGAATATACCGCAACATTTGACACCTTACGGCTACTGCTTCAGTAAATTCTCCTTGTTTGTGTGTGTTTAGTTAATGCTCACCGTGCTTGTCTGGTTGGATGATTCATTCATTTAGTTTGCTGGGTTGTGTAACAATTTGTCGTGAGAGATAATGTTGCCTGCTACACAAATGACTTGTTGCGTAATTGGTAGTCATAAACCTCTCTCGCTCCAAAAGTAATCAGCAGACAACAAAGCATCTCGTTGCGGTCGCTGCTGGTCTTATGTTCTTTTGCGGCCAAACACAGCTGCATGATGAAGCGTTGATGTGGTTTATGACCTTCATCTTGAATGCCACTTTAATCAGTTATGAACCACAAAAAGTGCACAGTCCTTCAAGCTGCCACCTCAGTTCAACTTCACTTCTGCTCTAGTTTGTTCCCGATAAAACTCTACTTCGGTATGACATCTCTTTTTTTGTTGCTGTTGTTGATTCTCGCTCTGATAGATGACAGCGAAATTCTCATATATAAATGCAAACGACGTGCCCCGGGGTCACAGGAAGAGATTGGTTTAAAGGAAACATTTGAGTGGTGAAATTTAGATAACGCATCTCTAAAGTGCATTGAATCTCATTGAATTAAGCAGCATCCCCTATCCAGTTAAGTGTGTGTTTAGGGGGAAAAAAACATGCTGACATATAGTCTTTTCAAAATGGACTCAGAACCGGAGGTATGGGGGAGAGGGGACATTCATAACAAGAAAGATGGATGGTGGAATGTGACAAGTTTTAGAAGAAGACTTTGCTTCCCATGGGAGGAACACAGTGCTCCGTCACCCTTACGACATTGTCCAATTAGAGCATATGATTAGTGTAGACTCTCTCTCGGTGAAATTGAATCTATCAGCCAGGCTCGGATTGCCACAGCTCCCTGCAATTTGGCTATCACTTTGTCTCTGTCAGTGCCGAGCTGCTAATTTAAAAACCGACAGAATGGATGATTTCTACTTAAGGCGTAGCTTGATCGAAGCTGATTATATTTCACAAAGGTTTATTATATATTTTTTTTGCAATATGGGCACATGGTGGAGGGTGGGTGGGTGAATGTTTTTTTTTTGTGGATGCATACAGGTGTTTATGAAAAGAAAGAAGAGTTGAAGAACTTAGCCATCTAACATCTCTGTTCTTCTTGTTTTTGCTATCAGACTACCAGAGCCAAGGGCAGACCCCATGGACCACCGGGACCTTGAAGACAATGATTCTGGACCGTCCATGGATCACGCTCCCTGACCAGACCCCCTCACTACCGCCCACCTGTCCCTCAATGTCTGCTTCAGGCAGCCATCATTCCTGTTGAGCTGTCAGGCTGGCCCGCTCTCCCTTGTCAGCCGTCTCCCTTTCGCCCTCCCCTCCCCTCTTGATGCCTGCTGGCAATGAACCGACCTTGAAGAAGGCTGTTGTGTGACACATATGGATGGCCACGTCTTTTTCTTGCTCCCAAACTTTTTTTTTAATTCCTCCCCGGCTGCTAACTTTCTTTAATTGAAGCAAGCAAGTTATGTGCAATCAATTACCATCAGGCTCAATTTCCACAGCCAGTCAGATCCTTGGCTTACTGGAGAAACCCGGCTGACTCAGAGAGAGAGAGAGAGAGAGAGAGAGAGAGAGAGAGAGAGAGAGAGAGAACCGTGCTGAGCTTTCTGTTAAGCCCAACAGATGTCAGGAATGGGGAAATTATGTGACACGGTGCGCTTCACACTTCATTTATTCACAATATAATTTTTGCTTCTTCTGCCGTTGTGACAAACATTCCGGACCCTCCCAGACACAGAAAGGGAACATTTGTCAGATGCCACGATGCCTTATGTCGCAGAGAGAATATATTACAAAAGATGTTTCTGTGAGTTATATTTTGATTGTAAAAAAAAAAAAAAAAAAAAAAGTGTCTTCTTTTTCTATGATGTTGTCTCTTCCACTTTCCATCATCACTTTGCCTTCACTCTTGTTTTCCCTCCATCCCCTGCCCTCCCTGCTGATTTCTTTATGCTTGTTGATTTGTGTGCACTTCCTCGTGTGCTTGTCTATTATCAGAAGCGGGGACATTTTGACACTTATTGATCGGCGAGCGCCGCTTCTTGCAGTCTTTGTTAGGTGAAAATCGAACTTTAATTTGACTGTGCAGAATAGCGCCCCCGCGGTATCAGCTTTTCTATGTACTGTAATGTAAAGGCTCATTACTCCTGGCCAATCTGCAGCGTATGACAGATTACGGGCCAGACAAGTGTGCGCACTTTTTACCTTGACCCGCTCAGCCATGGCTTTCACTCATGAGATTCCACCGCGAGTCTTGCCTGTGTCAGCGGTTTGGTTTTAATGTGATTGATTCTGTTGCCCTAAATTCTAAATTGAAAAGCGGTGTCACCTGTAATTTTTGGGACATGTTTGACAACATCATGACTTCACTGCCGTAGCGCTGCTCTAAGATGCACCGAGTTGTTCCCCCTCACCCTAGGGAAATGTTGCTATGTCATAAGCCTGTTGAAATAACTACAGCTACAGATCTTTTTTTTTCCTAGAGCAACAACAGACAGGAGTCATGATTTATCCTGTTTTTGTTTGTATATTTGTATCATGAATCTTTAAATAAACAGCCTGTTTCTATTGGATGTTGAAGATGACTATGATATTTTCACTTTAGGAGCCCTTCCTGCACAGTTGTCCTCTTGCTAAACACACCACACATATCTGAAAACCATCAGTCATGGAAGACTCTCGTCGGTAAAACCTCACAGGCATGTGATGCTGGACGGAGACGGGAGGGAAGTGCTGTGTAGAGGGAAATCAGGATGGAGAGAATTTCTAGTTACCCTTCATCAAAATTCAAAGCAGCCAGCCATCCACATAGGACTGGGAATCGGAGGTTTGGGAACAAAAGGGGGGCGGGGGTGATGGAACAGGAGCGCTGTTTAGGGATCTCTTCATCTCCCCAGATACATTTAAAATGCAAACTGGTTCTATGCCCACACACCTAGACAAGCCAGGACCCACTTTTCTTCCAATCACAGTCTCAATCATAAAGCCCTTGTCTCTCTCCGCCGCTCAATTTTTCTTTTTCACTCTCTACCTCTCCTGCCTTCTAAAAAAAAAAATCCCCCCATGCAGCTCAAATTGGCTCCACACCTGCGTTCTACCAGAGCTGCTTCATCAAGCCGGAGAATGCTTTCTCAGCATGTTCGATTGTCTCTGCATCGAGATATTGACTCTAGTGTTGAGGAACTCATTTAGCTGCCTGTGGCCGTTGCTGTCTGGGTGGTGGTAACACATCTGGGGGTTTGAATTCTCCTGTGAGTTTCCCTTTACAGATATAATGGGGCTTAATGATTTACCGCATTTGGGCATTGATCCCTCTGCATTCACTAAGTCACTGCTGACCGAACGAGCACCAGATCACTCAATCCCTTTTTAGAGATTTTTTTTCTCTCTCTCCCTCTTGTGTGTTTTATGGTGTGGCTGTGGCTAAGTGGATTTACGTCAGCTGGCAGGGAGGCATAGCTAGATCCCACGTTATCAAAGAGAGGCTGCTTTCTAGTAAAATCATCGTTACTTCGTCCTCTCTGTCGTAAAGAACAACCTGCTCAAAGAAGGAATAACAAACCTGAAAAGGGACAATGTGCTATGTGGTCGGGTAAGGAAATGAAGGGGAAAGAATTGTCTGATCTAATTTACTCAGGGAGAGCACAAGGTTCCCTTTATTTATTTTTTTACACACCCAATTACACCTGCTCTTCCAGGTTCACTTCACTGGGCATGTTCACACAAACACACACACACACACACACACACACACACACACAGCCGTAAGACCTCCTGTCTACCTGACGGGTGAAAAGACACAATTTGTGTGTATTTGCGTTGATGTGAATTAATTGCTTCATGGGTTGTGAGATCGAGTTACGTGACATGCTTGCTAGTGATGATGACGCTTTGATTGCCGTGTTTTAATAGAGGCGATTTCTCTCTGCTGTCGTTTAAAAGGCTGTTTGAGTCTACATGGAGCGGCTCCACCTCCCACCAACCCACTAGGACTTAATGATTCGGTTTATTTGCATGCAGGGACTGCAAGAGGAATAGGAAATGTATCTGATACTCGGCACACATTGCCTTGCCTATGTACTGTATGTGTGTGTTTGTAAGTATTTGTGAGGATGTGCGTTGGCCTGTGAACAATGACAGTTTATTTGCAGAGACCCACACCTCCTGTACCATTCCAGAGAAAGTATTGCTTGTCTCACAGTTAATGCAATATGGTATTCGTCTTTTTTCCCTCAGGCTCTGTACTGTACACAAACACAGAAACAAAGAATATCTCGGAAAAAAGGCTTCAGTCGAGGGATGCTAACCCCGCACTTTTCACTGAAACCAGACATGCCTGTAACAAATGCTCAAAGATTGTGTCGACTTTTGAGTTGTACATTTGAATCTCTTGTGGTGAGTTCTCCGGGTTTTCCAATAATTCACATTGGGGAGGTTGACAAAATTAGCATATAGTGGCTATAAAAAATTAGTCCCTAATGCACATAAATGCACCAACAAAAAAAAGGGACCTCCTGGAATTTCTCGATGCCAGGAAGTGCACTCTTTGTTTTTGTCTAGATGTTTGTAGTCACAACTCACTTGTGTCTGTTTCCTTTAAATGTCTCAACAATGGCAGCTAAAGCACCTCCGAGAAACACCAAACAGGGGAATGAATCAATCTCTTCCCAGTCGTTCGATTCTTGGCTCGTATCAGGTCCCGCCGACGGGGAAAAGGTGACGCGGATTGTGCGCCATCACAGACTGAGTGACGGCAGCAGGCATCTGTCAGACGTGCCAGGTAAAGACAGCTGTCTGGCAGCCCCGAGCTCATGAACAATGAATGGGTGGAGACAAGATGGCTGGTGTATCCATCTCTCCCACAGGACAGGTTCCATCACTCTTACCTCCCCCAGTCAGCAAAGACACCTCAGGGCTTCTGCCTCTAACCTCAGAGCAATCTTTTTCCGTCTGAGCACCCGGCATGGACAAGTAAAGTAATTGTAGGGAGGGAAGGGAAAGGAGATTGCGGGGATATTGTGATCAAAAGCAGCAGATGAGCGGGCGCGTACCAGGGTTTCACGATGAGGGTTACAGTTAAGAATTAAAGGTGGAGTCAGCAGTTCTGTAGAATGCTTCTTATCAAAATCAAAAAAAATTGTCAAAATCAGTGAATATCTTCTCACGATCTGCTGCTACCTGTCCTCACTGTGTGTGCGCTAGAAAAAAAATCCAGTTTTAATACACAGCCTAGGCTTTCTAAACAGGCATGTTGCTAGCTAAGTTGGGCCCCTTTTTCGTTACATACCCTTTGCTTAGGGAACCAGTTTACAAAGCATATATAGTTAGACTGGAATTTTTTTTAGCGTGCACACAGTACAAAAGGCAAGCGTATCATATTCATTGATTTTGACAAAAAGTTATTTTGACAAACATTTTCCAAAATACCTGACTCCACCTTTAAGCCTGCAATGTGGTGAGACATAAAACTGTTTGCCTGCGAGGTGATATAGATTGGGATCAATGATGGCAGTGGGTGCAGTGGAGAGGAGCCAGACTGCTTGGTTTCCTCTTGCTGATAATGGAACGTGGCTCTGAATAAAACGAACACCCCGCCTAGATAACACCTAGCGCTGTTCTTTCCGGGAGCTGTAGCACATTATGCTCGCTCTGTCATTGCTGTAATGAATCATCCTCACCGCAAGGATGAATGTAGAAGTTGGAGGCAAAATAAAACATTTGTAGGCTGGCTCTCCAGAAACTCCGCCCAAAGGTACGTAGAAGTGAAAACAATATGTGTCTATAGTGTAATATCAAAAACTGAATATTAAAGGGGACCTATTGTGCCAATTCCTGGGGATTCAAATGTGTATTTCTGATGTCTGTAGAAAAGGTTTTCATGGTTTATTGTTCAAAGAAAATGTTTGTTTTGTCACACGGCCCATGCCTGATCACCTATTTTCAGACGATTTTATTTACCCTCTCTATCAAATACTCAGTTTTGGCACCTGCCCTCCTTTCCGGAAAGCACAGTCTGCTTTGATTGGCCAGATCTACATGGGTGTTTACAGTATGCCCCACCCTGCTAATTATCTCTACCTACCTCAGTGGATGTTGGCACTGGCTGGCACTGATTAGTCAATTAAGCTCTGGTGTGCAGCTTGCTTCTACTCTCTGTTGCTTGGCTTACGTGTAGTAACCTATGGAGGGATGTTGTTCCCGTGGGAGTGTAATATGTTAATGAGCTTCAAATGGTCAATTTACACAATTTTGTGTCATAAGCAGCCCAGACGAAAGTTGGATTGTGTTTTTTAATCGTTTGTGGGCTGGTATAGGGACACAAAATGGCTTCACAATTGTGCACAAACACTGGAAAAGTCATGTTTTCATAATATGTAACCTTTTAAAGTTCTTGCTTGCCGCAGATCCTTCTGCATCTATAAAAGGACATGCTGCATTAAAATCTTGGAGACCAGAGTCCTTGTGTTTCTCTGCACCAGAGTTTGAGGAACCGCCTACACACTCACTGTTCACAAAAACCTGGCAAGCGCCTTGGCCCCAAAAAACACTCATGTTCACGCCTCCGTCTCCTCGTCGCTCCTCATCCTCCCTTCACGCCTCTCATCATTCATGCTGTGTGCACAGTCTGTCCCTCTCTGGTTGCCCAGGAGCTTGTTAATTGCATCGGTGACACAGGGTCCGTGTGTGAAGCAGCGGCGGTAATTGCTCTGGACTTGGCCTGAGGGGAGGAAAGGGTGCAGGTCGTTTGGCCTCCAGGTCTGCCCCAAGGCTACAAGATTAGATACATGCTGCCACGTTTGATGAGATGGATGGCATTAGCAGTTATTCTCCGCAGGGACAGAGTCTGCTATCAAACTTGTAACTGCATGGCCTCACTGGACTTGCCAGACTATACTAGTGCAGAGACTGTATCAATTTGGTATGTTCTTTGCTTTATAGTTTGCCAGTATATCTGATGACATTGACAGCTGCAAGGCCACTGTGTTATCCATTCAGTTTGTTTGTTTCTCTTCACTCTTAATACGGGAAACTCAAATGCCATCGCTTGGCATAATTTGTAGACACACGTGCACTGCACAGGAGTGTCAGATTGAAATGACAGCTGTTGTCCAAATAGCTTTCTCTAAGTTGGTGTAAGTGTCAGTGGCCCCCATCCATCATGGGCTTTCTGTAAAAGACTGGAGATTCAAAGGTAGCATTTCAAGTGGAAGTAAAGTGAAATGGGCTGACCATGTAAATAAAACAAAAACTAAAATGTATTTAGGGGAGTTTTTTTGCTGAAATTTCCTGAATCTGATTTTATTTATTTTTAATTTATTCTTAGGGGTTGCTATTGTGTTGCTGGCACAACTTTCCTGAATGAAGAGGGTAGGCAATCCTAAATAACAAGAGGAAACAACTGTGCTATTGAGAGAATGCATGGCAATTGAGAAGTTAACAGCACAGTAATTTCACAGCAAGAAGGTCCTGGGTTCAAACCACAGGTGGGGTGCCATTCTGTTTGGAGAGTTCCCTTCCTCCTCAAAAACACATGCATGGTGAGTGCTGGCCTTAGATCCTAATTTGATTCCTTAGGGGATGCACCACAGCTGCCAACCGTTGCTAAATGGGTCATATACAGAGGCCAAATCTCCTCACAGTGTTGAAGGGGTATAATATATAACATGTAACAGGTGTTTCTTGAATTTCCAATTTCAAGGTAGCATCAACAGTCAACGGTAATGTTTTTGTCAGTCTAAGAAGAGGGCTTAAATGATGTCATAGAAATACATGTTGGAAAACATGACAAGAAGCTATAGTGTTATCTGTCAGCTTTGTCTTAACCAAGGGTTTCATGCTGTATCTTAAAGAGACACTGTGTTTATCTTTGGGTGTGTAAGAAGTCCCCTGTGCTTAAGGACATTAGTCTGTAACAATAGTTCTACGAAAACTGGTGAGCCCCAATAACATATTCTCACTGCCACTTTAATCTTCAAAGTTAATGATAACACAACAAACAATACAGTGTGCTTTGGTGTACGTAATAAAAACAGATGCAATAAATGCATAAAACTGACATTACGCATGTGTAGCATACAATGGCTATTTATACAACCCTTATCGCATGGGGGTATTATGGGTTTGCAGTAATTAACCAAACATGAACAGCTCCACCGTAAAGGTTTGAAAGACTTTTAGAACGCTTTAGAGTTAGCTTTTTGTCCCCTCGGGTTGAAACAGCCTACAATGCCAGGAATTCAAGTAGTTACAAATCAGATACTGCACTCTTGGCAGTTAAGTGTGAGGGATTTCCAAGCAAATGTGATTTTGTTTCTTTTAAAACTATGATGAATGTTGTTGTGACATTGGAGCAGCCTTATTCAAATGCACATCACCATGCACTCGAATTCTTCCCTCATGTTATGTGAAATACATTTTGGTGCAGCCTGACCATGCTGTACTCCACTCCAAGTCTTTTTCACAGGGTAAGATCTCAGATTATAAGTAGGAGAAAAACACTGAGAGACACAGTGCTGCCAATATCTGTAAGAATGTGTTCAGTCAACATGATTTTATCTATTGAGTTCTTTGCTGACATGTTGTATTACTGTATTACTGTGAATTACATGACAACACAAAAACAATCTTCAGCAGACTCGCACCATGGTGATGACTGCTTCTGGGACACAGATTAAAAATATGATCCTAATTGGACGCAGTCATGATAAGGCTTTAACCAAACAGGCACTCTTTTGTCATTGTTTCCCCGAAATTCTCTTTTCTGGAATTGGGCAGGACTGAATATAAAAGAAGGATTCCAACATGAGATTATTTGTAAGTGTTCATCCTCCTCTCTGTTATAGACACATTAAAGTACCTCTCAGCTTTCCTGTTTGCCGTTGACGTGTCTGTCACTTCTATGGTGTTTCTACACTTAATCTCCATGTCGCCTACAGAACCAGCACTTGCAGGTTATGTATGGCAGGTGTGCTAATGACATGTGTTCAGCAATGGGAAAATAACTTTCTATCTCTGCAGCGTCACAAACATTTAATCAGCATAGAAATCAGCTGCAAATGCACTAGTGTTTCTGGATGGCTAGCCCACAAACTGCTAGTCCACAACATTAAAGAAAAAAGTATAAGCCAGGAGTGGATAAATCGAAAGCAATGAAAGAGAACATGTTATTTATCTATTTTTTATTACATGCAATTTTTGATGGATTTCTCTGGAAACTGGAGCGGCAAATTGGCAGATATTTCAGTCTGCTATGTTTGTGATTTTCCTTCTCCCGTTTTAAGTGAGAGAATAAAGGTGTGGTCTCGAGGGCTGATACCTCTCTGCTGGAAAGAGACAGAACTACTTTTGAGGCAGCGAGAAAGATAATAAATTGGGTGTGAACTGAGGTGCAGTTTTGAAAGAGAGAAGTGAGATTTAACAACGGATGAGGCAGAATCTGCACCTATCGAGAATTCTATAGCAGATAGAACAATGTTCTATGATGTGAAGGTAGGGCTCAGAGCATAAATACATTTGTTACTGCATTCAAGGAGCTTTTGAAACATATTTTTTTCTATATGCCATTCCAGCTAGGCAGCTGCATTTCTGTTTGGTAGCCTCTGAGTCTGTATTCAATCATCCTTTAGAATTATTGATGTGCCTTTTATTTGGAGCAGAGGAAATGGGACATCGGACTTATAACAAAGGGCAGACATTGTGGGGATGGAGCAGAATGAAAAGTAAGCCTATCCTCCAAACTGATTGACAAATCAGAGCTAACTGTGAAACAACCGCGGGAACAGCGTTTTCTTTTCGAAGCTAAAAAAAGGCAGTTGCCGAATTCAAATCATGTATAATGCACACGGTAGCAACAAGGGGATTAAAGCCCCTTTTTCTCCCACAGGAGCCCCAAATCCTATCTTTCTTCAATTGCATTGTCTCTCCAAAAACAGGCTAACATCCATTAGTGCTGGCAGGCAGGGGATTGAGATAAATGTGTTCCAATTTTAACCACACCTCTCTGACTGTCCCGCAGGGTCTCTCTCGCATTTGCACAGAAGACATGTGGAGTGGGCAGTGGAGCTGTCCCAAGGTCTGTTTGTAAAGTGGCCTTGCAATCTCTATACCTGTGGGTGGAATACCAGTAAGATATCAAATGAATAGATGTACAGACAACTACTACTTTCTCTCCCTCTTTCTGTAAGTTTTTCCCTCCTACATTCTCCTATGCAGACATACTAGGCCTATATATCCCTTGAGAAGACTCACTCCACCACCTTCAAAGGTCAGTCCTTTAAACGTGGCCACTCTATCTCTGTTTTTTTCCTGCATGGTAGATAATGGGCAAAAAGGATGGCAGCGCTGTGCATGCAAACACACTCACTGAGAGCCCCTAACTGATAACTCAGTGGAAAAAAAATAAACAGACACAGGCTCTCTGTTTCAGAGAGCCTGTGTCTGTTTATTCACACTTTGCTTGAGTCATAGCTGCACTTTCTACAGAATCCTTTCCCCATGAAAGCCTTGTGTATGACAGAGAAGGGGAATAAGTGGACACAATAAAACTTCCTCTCTTCCTCACATTCAACATCTAACTGTCCCCTGGCTTCTTGTGTGCGATTAAGTTTGATTCCTCTCGTTACCGTAGTAGCCGATCAGTTAATGCTCAGTTAACCATGTGTCCACCTCAGCACATAACTCACTTACAACTCTGAAACATTGTGCTTTAACTTTAACCATGATGTACGAGCCGCCATTAGGCCATAATGATATTAAAATGGCTGTCTGATTAAAGGAGCATCCAGTCATGTTAATTGTTCTTATGAAGAAAGGTCAGCCTCAGCATGCTTCTGATCCCAATGCAGGCGCCGCCAGCAACGGTATTTAATGAGACACTTTCACAATTGAATTAACCACAGGGAAACAAAGACAGAGGGCCAGGGCTTTTCTGCTCCCTACTGACATTTATGGAAAATGCTGGGTCCTGAGGGAACTCGATGAATATAGCCGGCAGTTTGTCGCCCCATCAAACGTTATAGAGGATGGATCGCGCACAAACGCTGTTCAAAAACTTCAAGCCCATAAACAATCATTTCAAGTGTGTGTGTGTGTGTGTGTGTGTGTGTGTGTGTGTTTTAGCTATTGTCAGCACTACACAACACACACACATGCTCCGGAACCCCCACCCCACCAAACCCCCCTCTCCCCCCCCCCCCCCCCCCCCCCCCCGCCTCCGCCTTATTCCTACATGCTGGATTTGGCCTTCCCCTGCCGACATGCTGAGGTGGCCCCCTTCCTTTGAGGATTAGCCACGATCAAAGCTATATGCTCATTCCACGCTCAAATTTCCTGTCTCCAAACAGCGGGCGGGAAACCCCCATTGGCCCACACGCACACACACATACACAGAGTCACACACACACACACACACACCTCTGTATCAGGCGGCTGGGTATACGCCTCGGGCATGCAAGAGTGGGCAGGGAAATACACAGCTAGAAACTTTTTATTATGCCGCAAACATTTTCATGGCTTGCTGGTGTGTTTTGTGCCGGTTTCAAGGGACTGATTTACAGGTGGACCACAATGCATCACTAACACTCCCTCGCCATTTGGAATTTGAATGGCTCCCTTCATGTCGCCCATGTTTAGAGTGCATACAATGTTATCTTCACAGTTCAAAATATGTCTCATATTTAAACTTTGTTCCACTTTTCTGCTGCTATTGTTTAGATACAGTACTGTGTGTGTGTGTGTGTGTGTGTGTGTGTGTGTGTGTGTGTGTGTGTGTGTGTGTGTGTGTGTGTGTGTATCAATGTGCCTGCCAATAAATGAACCAGACATGTGTAATAAAAATGTAATATTTGACCATTTCCCGTGGTGCCTGGGGGGTTTGGTGCCCAGCACCAGTGGTCATTGAGCTGGTAATTCCACATCCTGTGATCAAAATCCGTCTCAGCAAGCTCCTTCACCACCCTGATGCCGTTCCCTTATTTCCCTTGCCTGCCCCTCTCCTCGCTGCTCTAATCAGAGCCCAGAGCAACCAGGCGTGCGTTATAACCCTGTGGCACAGTTTATTCCAGTTAACCGGTCAAACCCCACTTCCTCCCCCCATTGGGCAGTCTCTTGTTTAAGTGTGTACCCAGACTCAAGGCCTTTCTAGATCATTTTTAGCAGCTTCAGTGCTGCCTGCTACCTCAAGAACATCATCCCCTGTGTTTGGTCCCTTGAACAGTATTGAACCCCACCCATGACCCACTCTATCACACCCTTAATGAAAAAACTCTCTTAAAGGTGCACTATGTATTTCCTCATTTCCACCAAATAGAGCGGGTCGGGTCGGAGCGGCTCAGAGCGGGACAGCTCTCTTAAGAATCTCGCCGACCCTACCCTTACTGATAGGCAGGGGTGGATTACTGCACGGGCACACTGGGCACAGGCCCAGGGGCCCATGAGCTCGGGGGGCCCTAAGCCAGAGATACCAATAGTAACTTTCCATGTTGCATATTCAAAGAGCTCAGTCACTCATGTCAACAACAGGGTCCGAAAACGAATAGCCTAAATATAAGGATACTCAATAAAATCATTAAGATAGAAATCATCATGGGCCCCTCAACTAGTAGGGGAGAATTACAAAAGCAAGTGCAAAACATCAGCATTAGTAGCTCGGTCTAAGGGGCTTCATGAAGGGCCTTAAAGGCCCCCTCACATAATGCAGAAATTAGCTTTCTATGTGTGAATTCTAAATTGTTCATAAAAAGTAGCTATCCACCCTTTATCTGTTGAAATGGTCCCCGCCATCATAGAACGTGGGTATGCAGACCAATCTACTGTACTGTTTTTAAAGTTGCAGAGTAAAGAGTGCTGCCTGAGAAATATGAAAAATAATGTTCCCTCTGTATCTCAGGATTTGATATAGCCTCTAAAATTTCCTCTCAAAGTGCAACAGATTGATGCATTTTACTTTAAAATGGTAAAAAATGGCATGCCCCCGGACCCCCCTACAAGGTACAGGGTCCCTCCAACAGTATCCCAAAATCATGTGGGAAACACTGACTTCCTTAATATGTTTTTGCCACTAATTGTATGTATCTGTGTGGAAAAGTCAGTGTACCTGACTGGATAGGGAGGAGTCGGGGCCGTTTAAGAGTTTGTGCCCAGGGGCCCATAGTCTCATAATCCGTCTATGCTGATAGGGCGGGGTTTAAGCTGGACTGCCATAGCCGCCAGAATATGGGTCAAACTATTGGGCTGTGGAACAACTGTGGTCAAGCCATCGGTCTCTCGTTTTTGCTTGGTCAAGCCAGCCACTTCTTTATTTATTTCCCCCGTGCTGTGAGCGTATTACACCGGTAAATGCACAGAGACGGCTCGGTGCAAGCCGAAAGAGACAGTGAGCGAACAGCGCTGGCTGCAGCAGCTACACGACATTGTAGCAATGGGACACAGTGTATCCCACTGATTAATTTAATGACGAGGAAAAACAACACACATTAAACAGTGCTGCGCTCACATTTTTTGACTCTCTTCACTCTTGCCGAGGTGACTGCACACGGCGGAAATTATTCTTTCGACCAATCAACAGACGACAGTGTGTAGCTCCACCTTTTCGGCACCCATTCAGGCGGCTGGTACCCCAACGGAGGAGTACCGAAAATGGGAGCGACTTAGAGAGGTTAGGCCTCGTTTCCACATACGTACATTCTCGTATGCGATCCAAAAGGATCCGAACGAAAGTCCATTAATTCCTATGTGATTCTCCGTAATGTCCGTTTGCCTCTGAAACTCCTCCCCTCCGTAATATTTCTGTCCTGTTTCTGTCCGGTATCTGTATTACAGTCATATGAAAAAGTTTGGGAACCCCTCTCAGCCGGCATTATAATTGACTCTGCTTTCACAAAAAAAAGATAAAAGTGGTATGTCTTTAATTTACCAGGAACAGCTAAGTACTGGGATGTTTTCCAAACAAAGATTTTTTGAAAAGCAGTATTTAGTTTTATGAAATTAAATAAAATGTGAAAAACTGGCTGTGCAAAAATATAGGAACCTTTGTGGTTTTGTTGATTTTAATGCATGTAACAGCATGTAAAACTGATGACTTTAAACACAAAATTGGTTGGATTATGTTGTTAAGCCTTGAACCTCATAGCAATGTCTGTTTAATCATGGGAAAAGGTATTTAAGGTGCCTAAATGCAAGTTACACTTCTCTTTGACTCTCTGCTGAAGTGAGACAGAATGGGATCATCAAAGCAGCTCCCAAAAGATCTGAGAAACAAAGATTATTCATTGTCATGGTTTAGGGGAAGGCTACAAGAAGCTTTCCCAAAGGTTTCAATTGTCAATTTCGACTGTAAGGAACGTTGTCAGGGAATGGAAGGACACAGGCACAGTGGCAGTTAAACCCAGGTCTGGCAGACCAAGAAAAAAACAGGAGCGGCATAGGTGGAGGATTGTGAGAATGGTTGCACACAACCCACAGATCACCTCCAAAGACCTGCAAGAACATTTCGCTGCAGATTGTGTATCTGTACATGGTTCAACAATTCAGTGCAATTTGCACCAAAACATCTGTATGGTCGGGTGATGAGAAGGAAGCCCTTTCTGCGCCCATGCCACAGATACAGTTGCATGGAGTATGCAAAAGCTCATTTAGACAAGCCAGATTCATATTGGAAGAAAATGCTTTGGACTGATGAGACAAAAATTTGGTTATTTGGTCTTTATAAAAAGCGCTTTGCATGGTGAAAGAAGAAAACTGCATTCCAAGAAAAACACCTGCTACCTACTGTCAAATTTGGTCATACTGTGGCCACTTCAGGGACTGGGGCCCTGGTTAAAGTCGATAGTCGGATGAATTCAACCCAGTTTCAACAGATTATTCAGGATAATGTTCAAGCATCAGTCACAAAGTTGAAGTTGCCCAGGGGTTGGATATTCCAACAAGACAATGACCGTTAACACAGTTCAAATTCCTGCAGAGGGAAAAGTACAATGTTCTGATATGGCTGTTGCAGTCCAATGACTTGAATATCATCGAAAATCTATGGGATGATTTGAAGCAGGCTTTCCATGCTCGGCAGCCATCACATTTAACTGAACTGGATCGCTTTAGTATGTAAGAATGTTCAAAATACCTACATCCAGGATCCAGACATTCATCACAAGCTACCGAAGGCATCTAGAGGCTGTTATTTTTGCAAAAAGAGGTTCAACTAAGTACTGATGACATTTTTCTTTTGGGGTGCCCAAATTTATGCACCAGTCAAATTTTGTTATGATGCCTATTGCATATTTTCTATTATTCCAATAAACAAAATGACACCGCTGAATTGCTTCTGTTTCCCTAAGGTATGTCATATATGTAAAGGAATTTGCTTCTTTGAAATCCCAGCTAATGATGAACAAAAATCCCCAAAATTAGAAGGGGGTCCCAAACTTTTTCATATGACTGTATATACGTTCAAATAATTGAACTTTTTACGTGGATTATGGAAGTTTTGCTAGGTTAGCTTACATGCGATGTCCTTCCACTTAATGTTGATTGTCAAGTCAGTTTGATGATTAAAAAGTACTAGTTCTACTATAGTTCATATAGTTTGAACACTTTGTGAATCAGAGTGAATGTTGTTCTGCTAAAATATTACATACTTTATATACGTTTTCTTGTCTAGCTCTCAAATCACAATCTCTCGATTCGGCTCCCTACACCGACCTTGGCGGTGTTATCTCTTCTCTCTCTGGGATGTTTATGTACAGAGACGCTCTACCCCCATACTCCCATCACCTACTCTCCTGTGAACTCTATCTGTGACCGGGCCTCGAGGTCGTTTCCACGGACTGTCTCATAACACCTGGCGCCTGCAGACTCCCACTACGTCTGGACAGAGATAGCTTCATGGAACACACACACACACACACACGTAAACACATAGCACACACATCCTGACCACTCAAGCCTTCCTGACTCCTCCCCCTCTCCCTCCCGTCGCAGCGCGGATGCTGCGGGCGGGGCGCCTGCGTACGCCCCCTAGTGCCTGGGCTGTGACACCTACCGTCCCATGAACCCTTAACCCATTCCTTTGTGCTTATCGACGTGTCTATTTGTCTGTGGCGTTATCTTGTTGCTTACTATGCCAAGGTGGTTTTTGTACTAATCACACACTTCGCACCCATAAGGAGCGGAGTGTGAGAGTAGCATTTTTTTAACCTGTCTTTCCCTGATGTTCTCTTTATCCTTCCTACTATAAGGGGTGCAGCGCACGCTTGACGACTCTTCAGTGTATCCCCCCCTGTCTCCCATGTTTGGTTACTGTCACTCAATGTCTCTTGGTGAGGTATAACTGTAAACAGATTATCGTTGTTTTGGTACAATGACAAAATATACCATCTTGAATCTTGAATCAACGTGATACACTGTATACAGTCGGATCGTTTTTTATCAGTTTGATATTAAATACAGTCATCATATGTGTCCTTTTGATATGAAATACAATCAGATTTATTAGTTTAATGACACAAGTGAGAGTGCCCGCGATCGCTGCGGCATCGCCAGAGACACGGACGCCCAGACTCTCTTGAGATTTCCTTCCGTTGGACACTAGAGGCAACCTCCGTAAAAAGGACACAAGTGACATACATATGTGGAAACGAGGCGTTAGGCTCGCTTATATACGTACCCTACCAAACTTTTAGCAAATGGAAAGCCAAAATAACCGGACCGAACCGCTCCAAACTCGGAAAATTGGATCCCCTGGAACACTGTTTGAATTCAGAAAGCTACCTGTTGGACAGCAGCAGGGCCCACAGCTTTGTTTAAAAAATATCTTTGCCTTACGTTTGGCTCCAGGTGCCTCAAAATTAAAACATTTTAACATGAAGATATGTATAAGCGACTTTGAGAACTGAGAAAAGCGCTATATAAATAACATGTATTATTAAATATAATGATTTAATTTTTGATGACTAAAAATAACATGTAGAGTCAATATTTTCTAAACTAACTGAAGGATACGCATATGTAAACAAATCCCTCTCCTACTGCATAGTGCACCTTTAACGTCATTAACTTTCAATTTATTAGAGATATTTCATGCTAGAAACCCTGCAGCCATATACTATATATATGGGCTGGTCAAATATATATAATATATATAATTGCTGCCACTCTTCACCACTATGTAAATGTTTCAATTGTTTTTTTTCTCTCTTCACCTGCTGTTGTGTATTTGATGTTTTTGCATTGAATATTGTTCATGTATTGTTGTTTTTCCTTTGAATTTGTTTTGAACTCGATGTCATTGAAAATGAGGGTCACCCCTCAATTGGTCTCTTGAGGATAAATAAAAGTTAAATAAATAAATAAAATACTGTATATGAATGCACCTGACTACCGAATAGTATGTATGACCCAATTCTTTCTTCCCTGCTTGCTCTAACTTTCTTTTGTTCTCAATGGCTTTCCGCTGCTCCTTCTATTCTAATTCACACATCAATAGCTCAAACGTGTCACTCACTCAGTGGCGCAAAACATATTTGTTCATTCCGACATCTCCTAGACATGCAGTACAGCGCTGATGTAATATTCTCAAGGTTAGTCTCAATGTTACCCCTCAGCAAATATGGGTCTTTTTTTATCTAACACAAATATAGCTTGGAGCACACAGAGCACTCTGATGAAAAATGCAGAATAGGGCCAGCGCATGGCATGAAGGCTGGGGACGTGGGGCCCACTTTGGCTCATGAAAAAACACCTGTGACAGTTGGTGGTCCCTTAAACGAAGGCAGCCTGAGGGTGTGAACGCTAGGCAAAGCCAAAAATAATTGCTTTAAAACAGGCCAAGTCTGCTGGGAAGCACTAGTGCCTTTTTTCATCCCGGCCTCACTCCATCACATGACCTTATGGCCCTGATGCTCTCGACTGTCCTTCTGTTTTCCACTCTCTGGTTCACTCTCTGTGATATTCACACCTCTGCTATCCTTCAATATTCTGTTAGAATGTGTCAGTGGAGGTCACACGTCCCCCACATGAATGCACAATTGAACAAGATCAGTTATTTTAATTCAGTTAAATCCCAAGCCCATTCTAGATCCATGCCTATGTACTCTGTATTATATTGTATAGTATTATATTGTACGTTCTTAGGAAACTCTTCTTTGTAACATACTCTGTATATGTGTTGTTTTATTGTATTTTATTGTGTTTTTTAATGTGAAGCGCTTTGTGACCCTGGTCTGCGAGAGGCACTATATAAATAAACTTTACTTACTTTACTTAATTTGATTTGACCAAAGCTTTCAGTTTTAATGTGAACACCCGTTTTGAAAGATGACAAAAGCAACTGCCTGGCAGAGGCTAAGAAAGAGAGATGGAATTGAAAAGGTGGATAGTAAGCAGCAAGGAAGCTCCACACCAGAAATAATAAAGACAATGATTAATTGCATGGATGGAATGAATTGGTAGAATTGTTTTACTCTCTCTGTGAAGTTATTTTTTAATGCTTGAGAATTCAATGCTGGTGCTTGCGAGCGGCTGGCCAGAGGGTGTCTGACCAAAAAGTCCTCATACATAAATGACAAATTAATAGTTAATTTTTTACTGCCTTTTTTAAAACAACACAGTTGCAAAAACAAGCTGTCGGGAACATATTGTTTGTCTTTGACTTACAAAGCCACATGGCCCTTATAAATGAGTTTTTCCTGAAGTTATAGCCTACCTTGGTTAGGGTTATGCAAACAAAACTACTGCATTGTTGTGACACTTAAAGCCACTACGAGTAACATTGTCCGTTGGCGGCCCCTTTGAACAAAAGCGGTAGTATTTTTACAACGCCAGCTGTCGTGAAGCTGTTTCAGCTCGTGCCGGGCGTGCGAGTGTCAAATGATCAGGAAGCAATACAGTGCATGTCCATGTGTTGAAAGTGTGAGGGCACCGGACTCTTTTCGGCTCTGTGAGAGTGGTTAGTGACACAGCATCAACCAATGCCAGTCAGTGCTACACACACCTGATTGCAATGAGTTGATGCAGTGTCACCTAACTACTCTCTCTCACGGAGCTGAAAGATTACGTGTCCTCACAGAAAGCGAATGAATGAGAGACGGCAGTTAGTATGGATCACAATGAGGTAATGTGTTATGTTGTTGTAAATAATGACTATTTCAGATGAATAATGGTCATCTGATGATGCCGAGGCAAAGTAAACTTTGTTTTAGTAGGCTACCGCTCATTCATTTAGGAGTAAACACTGCAGTCTAGTTCGCTGCCGTGAAATTGTGTATACGTTGCTTGGCAACGCCCTCCCGCTTGTCTACCACTCTCCCTTGTAGCTTTTCTTCATTGCATTTTCTTTTTTTTCTTTGAAGGTTCAGCCCCGTTATCAGTCATTATGAAAGGTAGGTGTAAAAATGCCTATTTATGAAGGAAAAATGACTATGGACAAAGGTGTAAAAATCCAGGATCTAGGCCTCAGTATTTTATTTGAGTAAATTGACAAGGCATGTTGACAGGACAGAAAAAGCGGGAAGAAGAGCAGTCCTTCCCTACATCACAGTATTATATTGTCTAACATGTCTACTGATTGGTCGAATGTTGTTGTCAGGCAGGTTTCAGAGTCCGTCCTCTTGTCCGAAACCAGATATCATGAAGTTGTCCTCCCCCGGCCCTGAGAAGTTACCAAGACTTTGTTCTAACTTAGGAATGTATCTTATCTGATGGGAGATCAGCTTCAGTTTTTATTGCTCAGCCTCCAAACTGAGACTGAAGTGAATCATTTCTTAAAGTAAAAATGTGAAGAATATACAACTTGTTTAAATTGATCATACAAGAGTAAATGCATATTAATGGGGGGGCATAATATCACAAATTAGAGTTTATTTTTTCTAACAAACCCTCAGTAAATACGTTTCCAACGTATTTTTAAACAGGAAAAATAAAGGTTGGGACTAAGCACTACACGCTCAGTCAACTTGTAAATCATCTACTTATTATTGGGTAAACACTAACAACCGACCCTCAATACGGTCTAGTTAAACAACAAAAGTAATTACCAACATAGACAACAATGAAAGGAAATGAGTGAGTGATTCAGAGGAAAACATTAGACTCAGTTTTACATTTATCAGAGTAAAAACAACACTAAACAGTACACATTCTAATCCTTCATGACCAGTGGCCAGGCATTAATGTATCATTTCGTAATTTATCATTTTATCTAGTTTCAATTTGTTTACAAAAATTATAAAAAGGCTACAAGTCCATGGCGGGTGTTAACAGTAACTAATCTTAGTCTGGAAGTAAAAGGGAAACACAATATTAGACAAAACATTGATTTTCAATTTACTAAACACAAAAACACATAGAAGCTTTCACTTCAGGGGTTCAAAGTCAAATACAAAGGGTTAACATTTCTAAATTCACATACTAAGGGCGAATTAACTTTACTAAGGGTGATTCATTCGTCAATTTCAAAAACCCATATCAAGGGGTCATTGGCTCTGAGAGCACAGTCAGAGCATACATTTACTTTAAGATTGGGGCCTTAACAAAATAGGGCAGGACACTTAGTCAGTGATAACATTTCTAATAAAAAATTGGTTACGGCTTTGGTCTTTGTAGACAATTAGTTTTAACTTATCCGTTTTAGAGTCAACACTTGGTTGCAATTGGAAGTGCACAATGTGAGTGGTGTCTTAATGCTCCAGACTTACATAATTTACTTATAAGTACGTTCAATTTACTGCGTACTTGTTTCACCACTTGGGTCAAAGCTCACCTTCTCTGTGAATGTGAACTTTGACCCGCACTTACTCTCCTCTGGAGTCTTGCTAGGAGTTGCTCCTGGCACAGCAGGCTGTACCCTGGTCAACACAAAGCTTGAGACAAACAATTAGTACAGACAACATATAACAGTTAGTTTGCCATATCAGTTAATTTGCCAGACATCAGAAGAAGGCACGTGACCTCCCTCTCCTCATGTCCTTGGCTTCATGTGGTGTGATGTGTGTGAGTCTGTATGAGTATGTGTGTGCGTGTGCGTGTCGCTCCTGGAGATGATGTTGTCATTGATATGCAGCAGCAGGGTGTCAGTCAGCTTACATAACCTATATAATCTCCTTTTTTTTATACCATGAAGTATTGTAAAACAATAATAAAACACTAATGAAATACTGGAAAAGAAAAATTTAACCTACTGAAGTCCCTCAATAGGAACTGACCAAAGTCCCTTAATAGGGACAAACGTAAAACCTTACTGATACCAAAAAAGAATAAAAGTAAAACAACCTGTGGATTTGTTCAAAAACCTAAAACATAAAAGAAAAAATGCTCATCCTTCTTGTAAAGGGTAAAACAAAAACAGTCTATGAATAATATTAAAAGTATCCTAATGTGCTTTAAGGGTCAATTAAGTTAACCTACAGCATCTACTTGTTATCTAATTTGTAATGGCACAAGGGCAATAACTAAGTAAGTTCAAATAAAACTAATCTCTGTCTGAATAAAGCTAAATTCAAAAGGGGAAACACAGGGCCAAATAATAAAATAAAACAAAACAGGGGATGGACGATGGCCAGAATGTTATTGTCTCTGGTGGTTCTGCATTTTGTGGGCAGAACTGGCCTGTAGCGAGCACAGGGGATTCATCAGTCTTCCTCCTGTGATGGTAGCTGACGACAGGCATCATCCACAAGCAATCTAGTATTCACTTTTCACTTGTATCGTATCAGTCCATGGCGTTCACATCACTGGCTGTGGGATGTTGATCACGTAGCACTTTTCATAGCTCATTGCGAAACACACACAGTGAGGTGTTTTGAGAGCTCTCTGATTTTTGCACAGAGAGAGAGTCACTTGTGTCTGTAGACGTCTGTGTTTTGTGGCCCAAGGGCCAGACGGGTTATCTTTATGGTGGGTAGGGTGAAGGCACTTAGAGGCTTCAGTCGTGTCCCCATGGAGGGGGCCATTCGGGTTATCCTCGGGGGTTGGGGCTGTATTTGCTGTGACGGTGGCTTCCCCCTCTTTTTCCTTCCAGATCAGTACAGGGCAATTCAGCATCATTTCCATCGGTGGAGGTCACTGTGTCATTAATCATGTGGCTGTTCAGTCCTGAGTCTTTGAGTTTTACCACAGCTAAGAATGTTCGGGGGAGGGTAAGATCACAGATAGTCCTGCTTGTCCTTCTCCATGTTGAGGACTGTTTATCTTATCAATGTGGCAGGTCAAGGGAGTGAATGAGGCTTTTCCAGGTGGAAAGTATCCAAACAAAGAAATAAAAATAAAAATAAAAGTGTTCCCCTTATGAATATTAATTATTAATTACTATAGAGAAACTAATCAGCCTAAAACTAAGTTGTCCTGCCTTTGCAGTGTAACTAGCTTTAAGAACCACACAGCTGTCCACTAGAGAGGGAGAAAAGAAAAAAATTAGCAAAACCTACAATACACAGTAACATTAATTACTTTGCAATTGCTCTGTTCATGAAACGTGCATCTTGAGACAGCGACTGAGTGTGTCTAACACTAAACTATTCCCTCTTTTTATTTTATTTTACAAAAGAAAATAACCAAAAATTTTATGAACACACCTTTAAGTCCTACACATCAAAGGTTAGCTTAAAGGAAGACACCTATGCGTCTGTGGAGTGCCTTTAATTTGAGATATTAGAACGCCTTAAAGAAAAACAAAAAATAAACCAAAACAAAACCAAAAAAACATAGTGCACCTTTAATTTTGTCAATCTTCATTATCAACTATTAGGGCCCTATTGCATGACATACCACAAAGGGTATGTAACCTTATGAAAAAAGAAAAGGGGGACCTTAAATTTGACCTAGTTTTTATTTAGCAACATTGCAGAGTACACCTTTAATGCTCACAGCGATTGGGTCAGATTTTTCAAAGAGAAACCCTAGCGAGTGAGTGTGAACTCAACTACATAAGTATTATATTCAAACGGGACACAATTGAAACACTATGCATGATTATAATATATTTAAACCTTTTAATCTGACTATAGTTATTCACCATATCAACGAGAACAACACCCAGGCTTCGTGTGTGTGTGTGTGTGTGTGTGTGTGTGTGGTTAGTTGTTATTCAAGGTGGTTACATTTTTCTTATTTTTCTAATTTTTCTAATTTTTTGTTTCTTGTTGCCGCAGCAAATACAATAAGGTGAACTCTTTTGCCAAATGGATCACCTCTCCTCTTTTAATTTTGTTACAAGGCTAGCTTTGGTCATGTCTCTACCTAATGTTTGGCAGCGCTAATTCTTTTAATTTTGCAAGCCTCTAATTACAGGGGCTGCTTTCTGTCCGGATCCTCTAAACTCCTTCATAGTTGTAGACTATGAAGCAAAAAAAATAATATCAAAAGGTTTCTCCACTGCCAATGTAAAACATGGCCAAATGAAATGTGTGGAGCTTGACCCTAATACATTTTTCTGGGGAAAGGAGAAAGCAAGACAGGAGTATCATAGACTTATCCAAATGTGCACTTTGGATAAGTCTGCTTGCTCCCTCCTTCCTTGTTCCTTTTCCTCCAAAAATTGCTTAAATTAGTTTAAATGGTTTGCACTAGTTGTTCTTTAGAGATAAACCAAAATTCAATTTGTCAAACACAAATACCTTCACAGGATTTCAGCGGTACTCTAAAAAATACACAAAAAATAACTATGACGCATGCTTGTCATGAGTTACTTACTTTACATGCAGTTATATAGACGTAGGCCCACAGTTAGTGGTTATAGAGACATACAGTTAGTGAAATGTGGCGTAGAGAAAGAAGAGTATGTTTCCATAAGTAAAACCACTACTAGCAGCACGTTTAATCACGGAAAGCCATACTCCAATGCAGAGGTCGCATCAACTAAAAATGTTCCCTAAAACGAAATAAAAACGTGCAGTATCTGCCACCATCGTAACGTGCAACTTGAACACAAATTAACAAATTTACTAGTTCTTTAAAACACAAAGCCAATCCCACCATTACTTAAACACGCTCTTTCAGCCTTTCCCTACTACAATGACAAATAAGGTCTTACCGGACTCAATTACCTATGGAAAAAAATATAGGTTTTGTCAAAGGGGAGAAGAGCTGACAGGCAGCACGAGAGATTTGTTATAGCTTTGGCCAGGCTGCCATAAGGTAACCGTCTTCCTGTATAAACACAATTTAGTGCTTTTCGTTGGCCTCAGATATACCCTTGTACATAACAGCCTTCGGACATCTAAATATATAAGGTTCATTCACGCCAAAAATGCGGAGTAGAGACCCATAGTTAAATCAAATCATCTAGCATTATCACTTTATGGTGTGATAACAGTTAGGCAGTTTATCGTACTCAAAAATGATATACAATTTAATAATTTATCAAAAACATACTATAATGGACCCCTGCACTAGGGAAAATTTAAATAAGCCAGCATTTCACACAGCAGAAAAAGAAGAAAACACAGATAGAGTAAGAGAAAAGAGTTAGTCAGTTGCCTTGTCAATTTACCCAGACAAAAATAAAGAGTCTATACTTACAAAATATAAACAAAAATCTACAGAATTTGAGGTCTTGAAAACAGAACAAACAACCACTCAATAAAATTTGAAATAGCCAATTTCAGAAACTTCGGTTTATACAACAGGCGTCTCTGCTCAACTCTTTGATTTTCCCAAGGGATTGAGTGACCGAGTTCGGAGTCCAGACAGGCTGCTGACCTTCTAAAGGCCCTCGTCGTTTTGTTATAAATAAAACTAACCTCTTCAAGGCATCACGTCAGGGTCAGCATTTGAAAGGTACGTGTAAAAATGCCTATTTATGAAGGAAAAATGACTATGGACCAGCCGCGGCGCTACTAATGGGCCCGGGTGGGCCCAGGCCCACCCATTTTAGGCTGGGCCCACCCATCCTAGCTGTTCATCCAATAAGCATCCCGAGGAAAGCTTTGAATGAAAGCTTCTCAGCCAGTCAGCGGCTTCTACCCCACGTGTGGCGCCTGCCGCCAGGCTGAGTCCCGGACTCCCGCCTCAGAGCCGCCTCTGACCAATCATGAGTTAGCAACGGTAACTAAGAGGGAGACGCCGGACAAGCAGAGCGATTTGGCAAGCTTTACGATGCTTTATGACAAAATCTATGACAATGGCCAAGCAAAGCAGTTTATTTTCTTTTAAATTTACTAAGAAACACTCCGAGGAGCAAGAGGAGGAAACTCCTGCCTCTTCAAATGAGTTACCATCAAGTTCGGCAGCTCTGCCCCCCATCACCTCCCGTAGTCACCCCCTCACACCGGCAGCAAGGCAAGTAGCCTAACAGTCTAACTTAACGTTAATGCAATCTGATCTCACAGACATCAGTGGGATTTCTGATATCAGGTTGCATTAACGTTAGTGTCTGGCTGTCTGTATGTACATTTTCTGGAGGGAAAAATAATATTGGCAGTAAGTTAACTTATGATAGCGCTTTATGTGTTATAGGAGACAGGGTTCAGCAGCATAGAACAAACGCCGTTCCCCAGCAACCTCCGCTAGACCTGTCATCAATAGATGAGCCCGCAAGCCAGCCCAAACTGATTCACTGCAACACGAAGAAATTCTTGCTGTGTTCAGCACGAAACCCCGCCGTCTCCTATTGTAACAAGCCCACAAGCAAACTTGAATTGAGTTCATGTGTGATCAGCTATCGGACTGTTATCTTGTTGTTTCTATGGTTAGATGTTATTAATTTGATTACTCTGGAGAAATAAGCTACAGCAAAATTCATTTGGGACCGTTTCCCTGCTGTTTTTGAGTTTTTTCCATGTTATTTCATATGTGTTTCTGATCTGAATAAGAATAGAATGAATTAAGAATAAATGGAGAGAGAAACAGACCCTCACCCTCCAAAGATATAATTCCGTTACAGTCTTTTTGTGCATTGAACGTTCAAGAGAGATATGAAGTTAGGCTTATTGCCAAGTCTTAGTCCGCTTCAGCACTGAGCTGAGGACAGCGACGGAAGAGCCACATAGGTATTAGTCGCTGTCCTCAGCGCCGCAGAAAAGTGCTGAAACGGAGATGACGATGATGACGCTGTGTTTTTTTTTTGTCTTATTTTAACTGGCCCATCCAGTTTTCTGAAGGCCCACCCATAATCAAAATCCTGGCGCCGCTACTGGTTCAAGAGCACTAGGTTCAACACTGATTAGAAATGCTTTTGCTACATATGCATGATTAGTAGACATTGGTTAACTGTGCACACTCATCAATCTATCATCCCTTTAGATTTTGCCCCTCTCTTTAGGCAAACTATAAACTGAACTGCTGCTTGTGCAATTGTAGACGTCACTCTTAAGTGATGACATTATTGTCAATTGAGTTTAAACGGTGGTGGATTAGAGAGAGCAGATACACCGGGGGCGCTGTGTCCGACTGGGACATGTCCTCTGTGAGGCTCTATATTTCGGCACAGTGGTGCTTTGAGCCAAATGCAGTAGCCTAAAGCACAGCCGTGGCTGATGGGAATTTCATGAGTTTTGCAGGTAATAGGTCATAAACCAAAGTACTGCATCTGAAATTCTGACCCGACGATGTACGGAAACTTCAAATCACCAAAGTTATTACCAGTGATGCCGGTAACGGGTTACCGGCATCGGACCTCTTTTTTCAGTAACGAGTAATATAACGCGTTACTATCTCCAAACCAGTAATCAGATTAAAGTTACTCATCAAAGTCACTGTGCGTTACTTTTTCTGTCATTTTCCTTAGTGAAACATTTTACATAACTGCACAAATGACTGCGATTGCGATTTAATGTAAATAAATGTGCGCGCATGTGTCTCTAAACGCTCCAACTGCTCCTCTCGTCTTTTTGGTAGCGCCCCTCGTCTCTGACATGCAGCGTGTGTGTGGTGTCTGTGTGTGTGTGTGCAGCAGCATTACGGCCGGCTCTAAGCTGAACTGTGGCGCAAAACCAACGCCCCCCTCCCCCCATGAAATATAGCGTCTGTCGTCTGCTATGGGGATATTTAGGATTCGGGTACGGTGACGTTGAAGAGATAGAAGTGTTTAAAACTTGGAAACGTATAGTCACGTGGCGACCGGTGGTCGCACACACCCAGTCTATCAACACATGAGACATCGCAGAGAAAAGTCAAATTAATGCATGAGAGTGAAGGGCCAAGCACATTAAGTTTAAAGACACTGCTACTGTCTTTGCACTTTGGAGGAATGCATTTATTTTCATGGGGGGAAAAAGGTTTTTTTTATTACATTTTTGAAACCATAATTTTTTATTATTTTGAAAACAGTATGCCTATAGGCTACTAGCCTACAAGCTTTATTTTATATATTTTCAATGATTCTTAATATGTGCATGTTTTAAATTGAGATATATGGGTTTCAAAACCTGTAAAGTAACGTTTAAAGTAACTTGTAATCTAACTTAGTTACTTTTAACATCAAGTAATCATTAAAGTAACTAAGTTACTATTTTAAGGAGTAACTAGTAATCAGTAATCGGATTACTTTTTCAAAGTAACTGTGGCAATACTGGTTATTACATTACATCATGTGGGGAGCATAAATGTATTTTCCAATCTTCAGGGAAACCCAACTATAGAGATGTTACACTCTTAAATAAAAGTTCAACCACCACAAAAGAATCAGTCTAACAATCCCTCATAAAGCTGTGAAAATATTTCACTGGATAAGTGAAAGCTAGATGAAAAGTCAGTGGATCATCAAAGCCATATTCATCCTCTGGGAAACCTAATTATATTTAATGATTCAACATCCCATCAGCCATCAGTCAACTGAAATTATTAGCATAATGTTGCCACTAGAAAGACAGTCAGTGGCTCACCGATATCTTTAGGATCCATCCCATGGGGACCATGAATGTTGTTACCAAATGCTATGTCAGTTCATCCAACATTTGTCAGGATATGCCTGTATAGACTAGGGCCCGACCTTATATCGGCTGATTACCGCATATTTCGGAATGATTGGCATCGGCCGTTTTTTTTTCAAGCAATCATGTGTGAAATGTATTGCTGCCCTGGAGGTAGCCTAAATGAATAGCATTAATGCTATAGCCTATTTACAGCAGCAGCAGGTGTGTTGTAATCAGGGGCGTAGCACCAAATTCTGGGCCCCTATAAAAAAAGTCCTGATGGGCCCCCTAAAAAGCGGTCTTACAATACACATGGATCTCTGAGCCAGACAACTCCACAATATTTCATCTGATGAATGACCATGTGACATAAAGCCCATGTCACTTAAGACAGTTAGTTAACGCCCACACAATTATTGTTTATTCAATCCTGTATACCTAACATGTTCAACTCTTCCCAGGTGGAACCAGGTGAATCAGATGAGCTGACACGGGGAGATACCATCTGATGTTGGCCCAGGGGTGACATGTGATTATAGCTGAGCTAGTGTGTAGAGTAACATGTTTATGGAAGATGTGATTATGGACATAATCAATACAGGGAGAGGGAAAATGTGGTGCAGTAAATAAATGTTAACGAAAGTGGAAACTGGGTTAATTTGTAGTTGATTGATAGTTAAGTGAATGGTTTGGCTAAGGGGAGGGGCTAGGCCTTTAAAAGCCTGCAAGCATTTGTGACGGGGCTCTCAGTCTTAAAAGTGAGTGTGTGACAGAGTTATCTTTAAAGACACCTGTTTGATCAATCTTTTTGAATCTTTGTTTTACTTTGTTTGGACGTCCGTTTTTGTAGTTTTGTCACTCCTTTTTTTTGTTAAAATAAAAGCACCTCATTACTTTGCAACTTCAGCCATTTTGTATTCATTTTTCAACCAACCCGACTCCTTGTAACAGACCAAATCATTAGTTTTACTGGTGTTTCCCTCATAATATGTGTTAGTCAAGGTGGTCACAGGCCAGGGTCACAGGAGGCGCGGCGCTTGCGGCGCGGCGAAAATTTTGGGGGTGTTTTGCTCAAAGATGCCAATGCGCACTATAGAAATAAACAACTGTTTATTTGAATACAGTTGTGCAATTTTGTTTGCTATGTGCAGGTATAATTTTACAGAGAGTACAAAACACAATTAAAGAAAACTTCTACTGTTTTGGTGCAATACTATGCAGACACACTACATACAAATAATAGACCATACACTTGTGTAGGCACATCAAGTGCAAATTCAACTTTTTAAAGTTCCTTTATGGATGGGGGGCTGTGGTTATTGTGGACAATAGGCCTACTGTGATGCGATAGCCTATAATTCATTAATGGTTATTATTAGCCTACTTGCTTGATTTCTTTTTAAATACAGACGTTATTGGTCGTTTTGGAATATGTCTTTCCCAATTTAAAACATAAAACTAAAGCAGCATTGAAAATTCAGAAAATAAATCTTGTTGGCCTACACTAGCATGCTGTTCTACAAATAACTCAATAGTTGAAATAATAAATACAATGTGTTTCCCCTTAAAATGTCTAAATGCATTTCAAAGACAGTAACAGTGTGGCACTTATTTAAACTTACTGAAACTTGCAGGGGCCATCACTCTCATGTATTCATCAGATTTTTCTTTGCGCTGTCTGAGCTGATAGATAGTTTGTGTTGCCACAGTGATGTGGAGTCTTAAACTGTTCTAGCTTTGCCAGCACTTATTTCTGTACAGCTAAATATCCCCATAGAAACATCGCTGCGTTTGTTTTCGCCACCAGTTCAATTCAATGTTGGCTTGCTCCTGCTTACTCTCTCGCACACATGCCTTAGTCATGCGCAGGCCCCTGATCTCCTTGCAAGGGTCAGGGGCCTATCACGAGCCAGCCAATTATTTATTTTTTTGGAATGGCATTGTTCAGGGCTTTCGAAGATCGGGGCCCCACATTTAGCTTGTTAAAAAAAAAATAATAATAATTTTTTTTTTTTTTTTTTTTATGGGCCCCCCTCTGCCTTGGGCCCCCCACGACTGTATCACTTTTCTACCCAGTCCGTCGGCCCTGGTTGTAATACATTGTATTAATTTACACTTGACAGTTCCCCCTGCAACCAATAGGATAGCAGAGGCATTGGTCATCGCTTGACAGTTAATAAAAATAATTTATATAATTTATATGGTGCTTTTTTGGAGGTCATTCAAAGACACTTTACATCATAGAGAATCATACATGTAGAAAAAGAAAACAAAATACAGAAAAAAGTAAAATAAGGTTTGAATTGGAGTCAGGTGTCATTATGCTTCCTTAACGAGGTGAGTTTTGAGTTGACTTTTGAATAAGTTTATTGAGTGTGAGATGCTGATGTTTGGGTGCAGTAAGATCAAATGCATAATGTCTGAATTTAGACATATTTATTACACTTTATTTTTTTTAGACAATGCGTATTGCAATAAAGAAAAAAGTTCCTGTACATATTTTCAACAGTAAAAGGTATATATATTTTTAATGGTTCAAAAAAGTAAATTTTTTCAATATATATTTTTGGGATTTTTATTTTATTTTTTAAAACGGCCGATTTAATCGTAATCGTAATTTTTCGCTGAAAATAATCGGCATCGGCACTCCAAAATCAATATCGGTCGGGCCCTATGGAATCAGACGGGTATCAATATTAATGAATGCACAGAGAAGGGTTCACACTTGTATTTTGTGATTTATATATAAATGACTCTCTTCTCACAAATACATTTCAGTGCACACACAAATGGATACCGTCGTATATAAATGTAAAATAAATCCATCTATAATAAAAAGTTTCACAAACACATTTCCGATCCACACACAAATGTGTCTTGTTTTAAATAAATGTAATATAAATCCATAAATATATTAATTTAAAAAATATTTGCAATTTTCATCAAACATTTATTTTAATGTTGTTACATTTATATACAAACTGTTACATTTGAATTTACAAAATGCTTTTAATTTGTGAACTTCCTTGCATTCATGTGTGAATTGGTCTGTATTTGTGTGTGGATTTATGAGACTCCCCTGACTTCGCTGGTTTCACAAATGCGTTTTTTTCAACCAGGAACTAGCTATAGCCAATCGGATGTCTTCCTTGTTTTCAGCCAATCACATGAGCGCAGTCCCACAGACAAGGGTACGTTTATACCCAGAGACACAGAAAGGTACGGTAGATGGCAGGACTGAATGACAACGTCAATGCATTATTTTTAAAACTGCCGTGAAGTTGTTTTGCTGCAGTGGACCACGTTTTTGACAACAATTCCAGCATTTCCAGCGTCCATTTCTCCAAAGAAGAGTTTAGTAACTTTGGCTAGAAGGCTGCTGGCTTTGCAGAGCGGCTATGTCTAGCTGATGCCTGCTGGAGCTGCCTTACTTTACTACAGACACCGACCCCGTGCTGATTGCCGATCATGTAAGTCACTCATCAGCTTAGCTGTACATTACATTTTACTGTCTTATTAGCTTTAGTTATGCTACTACAGTGTAGTTCACTTGTGGGTGTTGCTAACATTTAGCCCTAGGCCCAGTGTTTGAAGCTAACGTAGCTAACGTTGTTATCATAGTAGCCTACTACTGAATGTTTATTTTTAGCAGGTCATGCTAGCTACCTTGATGACAATCACACAAAATATGGCCACTAAATTAAGAATTATATTATACCCTAACAGAATATCTCTGTATTACATCATTACTACGCCAGAGTGAATGCTAGTGTTGAGGGCTAATGCGACATTGAGCCTGAACCTCTCATCTCTAGCCTGGACACTGGAGGACAGACGATGTGACCTACACCTGCAGTACCATGGAGAAGAAAAGGAACAGAGGTATGATGAAGAATCTACTCATGCTAATGTAGTTAAAGATATCCTAAACTGCATAGAACTCTTTGTATATTCTATTTGATTGTTTAACTTAATAAGCTTATTAGGTGAACAAGCACACTGCAATTTATTCTTCTCATAAGGACTGTTTTCTTCTTTCTTCTGTGTCATCATTGTAAATATATTCAATTTCTTCTTAAAAGCAGACAAGGTTTTACTCAAAGACATCTCGAAGTGCATCTTCACAATATCACAAAAGTATTCATACCCTTTAGACCTTTCCACATGGATAAATCACACATACATTTATTTTATTGGGATTTCATGTAATAAACCAACACAGCATTGCTTATAATTGTGATGTGGAATCAAAATGATACATAGTTTTACATTTTCTTTTTATAAAAATTATAAATAAAAAAAATGAAAAGTGTGGCTTGTAAAATAAGTTCAAGTGGTATGAATACTTTTTTGCAACCTACTGTAGATCATTTGACAACAGTTAGCCAGGCCTGTGTGTGTGTGTGTTAACCATAAGCAAACCTTTACCTATTTTCTGTCACTGTGCTTTTGTGTTGCAGTTATCAAGAACTGGACGAGAAAGGACAAAGTGTTTTTGTGGAAGTGTCCTGCTCAAAGACCTACTGACTTCAAACTCTTTAAATAAAGCCTCACATATTTTCATTCAACGCTGTGTGCATGTGTATTTATGAATTTTAAAATAATTATTTTAATTATAATATAATTGAAGTGTAATAAATGATGAAGCATTTTCAAATAGTAGATACAGTATTATTGAAGAATGATGGATATTGAGTTATCTAGTAAGCTGCTTTCCCTCTCAAAGGCAGGGTTCCATAATGTTCCCTATATATACGTAGAGCAGCTTCTAAGGCATAAGGGTTGAGAAACATTTGGTTCAAGGCCTTGAAGAAGCGTCCTGCACCTTGGAGGCTCCTGAAGCACCTCGTTCCTGACCTGGAGAAAGTATTATTGTACAGGGACATGCACTGGTACAGCAAAAATGTTTTTCATAGTAAAAGTAATTTAGTTTATGCTCCTTCAGCCAAGGTAGGCCATCACAGAATATAGATAAAGAGATTTGAGAGGTATAATACATTTATTATTTACTGCACACCAATGTTACAAACTGCAACATACAATTTCAAATACTGTCGTCACCTGGCACTCCACGGGAACACCTGCAAGTACATATGTTGTTTGTTAATTGTTTATTGGGCATTTATTGTACATACACTATAAGATTAGCATATGTATTCATAGGGCAAGGCAAGTTTATTTCTATAGCACAATTCAGACACAAGGCCACTCAAAGTGCTTTACAGGGGCAAGATTAGAATACATAAAACACATTATAAAACATTTAATTATAATAATTAATTTATAATAATTGATAGGTTTTATATAGCGCTTTATTGCCTAGGCAGTCAAAGACGCTTTCCATGGTTCCTGGTTCAATTCGTTCACACACAGTCATACCGGTGGTGGTAAACTACGAGAGTAGTCACAGCTGCCCTGGGGCAGACTGACGGAAGCGTGGCTGCCATTCAGCGCCTACGGCCCCTCAGACCACCACCTCAACATAAGTACATAAGTACCTGATCTGCATCCAAAGTATGAAAATGAGACAACCAGTGGACACTCCTGGACAACACCTTGAAGACTTCCAAGTTGGAGGTCTGGTACAGTGGGCTGAGCTTCAAGATGTCTTAGAGTAAAACCTTGTTTCTGCTTTTAAGAAGAAATTGAATATATTTACAATGATGACACTGAAGAAAACATTCCTTATGAGAAGAATAAATGCAGTGTGCTAGTTCACCTGATAAGCTTATTAAGTGAAACAATCAAATAGAATATACAGAGAGTTCTATGCAGTTTAGGATATCTTTAACTACATTAGCATGAGTAGATTCTTCATCATACCTCTGTTCCTTTTCTTCTCCATGGTACTGCAGGTGTAGGTCACATCGTCTGTCCTCCAGTGTCCAGGCTAGAGATGAGAGGTTCAGGCTCAATGTCGCATTAGCCCTCAACACTAGCATTCACTCTGGCGTAGGCTGTCTGTAATGATGTAATACAGAGATATTCTGTTAGGGTATAATATAATTCTTAATTCAGTGGCCATACTTTGTGTGATTGTCATCAAGGTAGCCAGCATGACCTGCTAAAAATAAACATTCAGTAGTAGGCTACTATGATAACACCGTTAGCTACGTTAGCGTCAAACACCGGGGCTGGGGCTAAATGTTAGCAACACACAAGTGAACTACACTGTAGTAGCATAACTAAAGCTAATGAGATAATAAAATGTAATGTACAGCTAAGCTGATAAGTGACTTACATGATCGGCAATCAGCACGGGGTCGGTGTCTGTAGTAAAGTAAGGCAGCTCCAGCAGGCATCAGCTAGACATAGCCGCTCTGCAAAGCCAGCAGCCTTCTAGCCAAAGTTACTAAACTCTTCTTTGGAGAAATGGACGCTGGAAATGCTGGAATTGTTGTCAAAAACGTGGTCCACTGCAGCAAAACAACTTCACGGCAGTTTTAAAAATAATGCATTGAAGTTGTCATTCAGTCCTGCCATCTACCGTACCGTTCTGTGTCTCTGGGTATAAACGTACCCTTGTCTGTGGGACTGCGCTCATGTGATTGGCTGAAAACAAGGAAGACATCCGATTGGCTATAGCTAGTTCCTGGTTGAAAAAAACGCATTTGTGAAACCAGCGAAGTCAGGGGAGTCTCATAAATCCACACACAAATACAGACCAATTCACACATGAATGCAAGGAAGTTCACAAATTAAAAGCATTTTGTAAATTCAAATGTAACAGTTTGTATATAAATGTAACAACATTAAAATAAATGTTTGATGAAAATTGCAAATCTTTTTTAAATTAATATATTTATGGATTTATATTACATTTATTTAAAACAAGACACATTTGTGTGTGGATCGGAAATGTGTTTGTGAAACTTTTTATAATAGATGGATTTATTTTACATTTATATATGACGGTTTCCATTTGTGTGTGCACTGAAATGTATTTGTGAGAAGAGAGTCATTTATATATAAATCACAAAATACAAGTGTGAACCCTTCTCTGTGCATTCATTAATATTGATACCCGTCTGATTCCATAGGGCCCTAAGTATAGACTAAACCTCTGGACCAGCTGTCAAACATTGCAAACTACAATACCAATGCGGGTTTCTTCAACAACTCATAACTTATGTATGTGGTTTTATGACAAGTGGAGAACATGCCAAATAATGATTGTTCTTTCTCAGAAGCAAAGATGGAAGTGGCATGACGTTGTAGCGCAGATAATAACAGTCAGCACTGGTTAAAGCGGCTACGAGTAACATTTAAATATCTTTTAAACAGCCTCATGTTTCCTCTGATAATCATAAATTACCTTTAACAACAAACGAGACCATCAGTGCAAAGAAAGACGTTTTTATATAGTTTTTATTACTGTGTTTGGTCTGGTCGCACACCCAGTCCGATTTTCGGTTCGCGTGTGCAGCCTCTATGGTCACATATCCGTATTGGTCGCAGGTTTCAGTGTGGCGCAGCAACGCGATTTGAGAAGCCTATCCCTCCAGGTGAGGGAAGGGGAGCGGGAGCTTTTTTTGAGAGAGTTATTTGTCGTCATAATTGTTAGAAAAAATAAACTCTAATTTGTGATATTATGCCCCCCCCATTAATATGCATTTACTCTTGTATAATCAATTTAAACAAGTTGTATATTCATCACATTTGACTTTAAGAAATGATTCACTTCAGTCTCAGTTTGGAGGCTGAGCAATAAAAACTGAAGCTGATCTCCCATCAGATAAGATACATTCCTTAGTTAGAACAAAGTCTTGGTAACTTCTCAGGGCCGGGGGAGGACAACTTCATGATATCTGGTTTCGGACAAGAGGACGGACTCTGAAACCTGCCTGACAACAACATTCGACCAATCAGTAGACATGTTAGACAATATAATACTGTGATGTAGGGAAGGACTGCTCTTCTTCCCGCTTTTTCTGTCCTGTCAACATGCCTTGTCAATTTACTCAAATAAAATACTGAGGCCTAGATCCTGGATTTTTACACCTTTGTCCATATTGAACACAGCCTGCAAATGGCCCAGTCCCCTAATCAAGCCCCTTATATAAAGCAGGTGTGTTGTGCCAGTATGGTGTTGTCTCTGCTGTGGCTGGTGAACATGTGAGTATCTGTTTTTAGAAGATGTACCGAACGTAATTTTAAACAAGCGTCCATTAATTTGGTATTGTTTCTTTTAGCTTTAGGATAGCCCCCCTGTGACCGAGTGAATTTCATGCTTACCCCCAAACCCGTGGTGGTGAGTAGTTTGTAGGCCACACTAATTGATTCAAGTATGCAGCATAGTGAGCCGAAGTTAACTTTATTTTCCTCCATGTTGTAGGTTCAGTTGCTGCTGTTTTGCCTTAGTTTAGTATTTAGTTGTTTGTCTTTCTTTTGGAGTGTTTATTGAACCAACTGGGGGTTAATTGTTGTTTTTGATTGATGTTTTAATAGTTATTTTGCTTTAGGCTGGAGCTGGGTGCCAGACTGTAAGGAGGCTAGGCACCCCTGGTGAGGTCCCGTCACTTGCATGCGAGTTAAAGCACAGGGATATAACACGTTTTTCACCAGTTTTAGTGTGTAGTGACTATTGATGTGAGGCACTTGTGGTGAGTGGTAGCACCCGTAGGCACTCCTCGACGTAGTCTGCCTCTCAGCAGTTGGCCTCAGCTTTAGTCTGTTTGATTTTGTTTAAGTTTGGGACTGCTATTTTAGATATTGTGACTTTTAGACGTTCTATATAAATGAGTTTTAGCTATTTTGTAATAAAGAATATTTTCTCTTTAGTTATCTTGTTTATTCATTTTTACACATTAATCTCTTTTCATCCTTAGTAGTTCCAGTTCCTGCACATTCTATCTGTTTTCCATCAAAATAAAGATTTGGTTTATTTTGAATTCCCGTCTCTGTCTGTCAGTTTAACGAATCTGTTTGCCTTATCAGCATTGTTAATATTATTCAACACAAAAGTTACATCCCTTATCTTTACGTTATTTCCAGGGGTGTAATTCCCCTGGTGGCGTTGTCGGTACTCCCTCCCCCCAATTCATTCCCCCTTTATTGCCCCGCTCGCTACACATACATGAGAGGAAATTGCCCGTTGCTTGCTCAGCAGGGCTTGACCTTGTTTGAGGCTGTTATTTAGAAATGCCTCTGCCTGATGTTTGGGAGCAGATGTGATAAAACGGACCATTGCGACCTTGTGAAGCAGGTTCACCACAGAGTAAACCCAGCCTCTCACAGCTATATATTTGAGCTCATTTGGATCTCTATCCTTCAGAAACAACTTTTGGCAGTGTGTAGTCCTGTTTCCTGTGTTTGTTTGACTTGATTAAGAAGTTGTAACGTGAATCGATTCCATTGTACTCATTAATTTGCATTGCGCTGATTGAGGTTAAATTATCTTTTGTATTGAGGGTTCCTTAGTACCTTCCTTGTCTGGGTTTTAACAAGGATTTTCCATCAACATAGAGCAGTAGAAGCCACCAGCCATTTACTGTACTTTTCCTTCAAATAGCCCAGGGATTGATCTTATTGTTTGATAGTCACATGCATGTATTTGTGTTATGTCCGTCATGCTAATGCTATGTTTGCCACAGTCATTATCATCCTTGTTTTTTTTTAAGTTTGTTATGTTACCCATTCCAATCTGTGCATCATTCTGTCGAGCCCAATTAGGAAATAAATTGTTGATGCTTCAGGCGTTTCTCACTTAAATTGTTATCTGCCCCTACCTCTGAAAATACCAAATCAATATATGTTCCTCATTTAATTATCAGACTGGGTCTTATAGATTGACAGTCACACACACACATGCACCCACAAACTGCCCTTTCTGTCTCCCCACTGATTCAATTGTAGATGACTATCTGATGTCCCCGCAGCACCAGTCGGCCATACGTCAGCTTTCCTAACCAATGTCAATGGAACTAGGCATTGATCACATAATGGAATGATTATTCAATTAATGCACTTGGAAGGGGCTCGAAGGATGAGTGGGGGTGAACATGACGTGGTAAGAATTCCGTAAGTACGCAAGAATGTTCGACCACTGTATGTTTGTGTTGGTTCGTGTCTTTACATATGATTGCATTTGAGTGTGTGCTGTTGTTCCCAGAGAGGTGTGTTAGCCGTGCCAACTTCCTAATGGGCCAGCAGACACATTTCCCGAAATCATTAGCGCATTGCCCCTTGATGCATCCTCTCTCTCCCCCTCCCCTCTGTTTTCCCCCCATCTCTCTGCTAGTGCTGCTGCTACTTTCTGACTCACACATCCGCTCACAAACAAAGATGCCCTTCTCACGGGTACGCTGGTTATTAAATGTAAGATGAATGTCAAGAGACTCATGCCAAAGAGAGCCAAACTGAGCCATTGCCGGTCCTGTAGGGGCCTTGGCATTTCAGCGGCTTGGTCCGAGGCGGTTTGACAAGGCAAGGACATGTCATCCAGGGAGCTTTCATGGGTTGTATTATTGCTCAAGCCCTCATTTCACACTATCGTTATAAAAAGTGATATATTAACAGAGCCTTCACTGACAACAGTCACTGTCGTAGGGGGCAAAGTTATAGTATTTACTTTCAGTAGTACCCTACAGCTTGCATGTAATAATCCTTTGCAATATAAGGTGATACCTTAAAGAGGACTTATGATGCTTTTTGACTTTTATGACCTATAAACGTTGTTATGATGATTCATAGTCATGCTTAACCATACTAAATTATCAAATAATGACTTACATGCATTTCGACGTATTCCCTGCTGACCGTCTGGGGTGTCTGTGCCGAGCACTAAACACTATTCTAGCCAGTCGAGAAGTCACGTGTTCAAAGCGGTCTACCCTTTGTAACTTTGTGACGTCGCATGTAACTTTGTGAAGTCACCACGCGGATGTTTCCATGTATGGTAATGCTGTCACTTCCCTGTTCGCGTCTGCCTCGCGTCTGCCTCGCGCCCTTATAGGTCCATGCTCGCGCTTCCCACCACTGAAAGTGTTCCGGAAGGAAGGTAACCAATCACAACGGAGTGGGGTTTGCAGGAGGGGGGGGAGGGTAGCGGAGATGGCTGATGCACAGGCGGAGATTGCCGAAGCACACACACTTAAGTGTTGACAGGACGTGCTGGATCGCCAAAATAAGAGAAAGAGCTTCCCGAAAATCTACATAGTTTTTTGTGATGTGATTTGTGTCAGGTTGCTCTATAGCAGTGTAAAACAAGAAATTAAGACCAGAAAAGTAGTATAATAGGTCCTCTTTAAAGGTTACAAAATAGTTATACGGGGGTTTGTTTACATTTATATGAGCCTGCAGTGAGTTTACAAAACTATATTTACATGTAATTCTCAGTAATTAATAATTATATAATCATAAATCAAAAGAAAATTATTTTAAAGACACCTGAACCCAAACATAAGAACTATAGGGTCCTGCTGCTGTAAACAACATCAGTGAAACAGTACATTTACCAGGTAGCTTTCCAACTTCAAACAGTGTTCCAGGGATCCAATTCTTCCTGTGAGCAACGTTTGTTTATTAGGCTATAAGAATATACCTTAATTGCATAGTGCACCTTTAAGAATAAAGGAAGGTGTTGTTGTTGTTGTGCATTTCTCCTCTCCTTCACTATCTCTTTCTATTACATTATCCCCCCAAACAATGCCTCTTCTTTATTCTCACACCGCCTTGCTCACCTTCTTCTCCCTTTCCTCATCCACCTCCTGATTATTTTCTTGCAGCCTGCTTCCTTATCCATTCTCCTTTTCTACCACTGTGACAATGTGTTCTCTCTTTCTCCACACACACACACACACACACACCCACTTTGTGCTGCTCCCTTTACACATCCCCTTACCTCTTGTTTCATCTGAATCCGACTGAATCTCCCTCTCTCTCTCTCAGCGCCACCAGTCTCACCCACAGGCAAAGTCATTCCAGGTATTTTACGCTCCCCTCCTCTCGGACGATCAGATCGCACACTATACCTCACAGTCATTTTCCAAATTTGGCCTCTAATTGGGTTTCTCCTACGATTAAGTCAATAGCAACCTTCATATTAGAGTTTAATGTCCCCTAATGAGTCCATTGGTTGGCCAGGGGCTAATTAGGTCTGAGCTGTTTATAGATAGCCCTAAACTAATGGACAGGCATTATACTGCAATATTGTGTGTCAATCAGTGCTGTTGAGCCCATTTCCGCTTTTAGCTCGCAGCCTTCTTGTGCAGAGCCGCCCCCCCCCCCAAAAAAAAAACAGATTATACTGCTATGGTTCATGGATCAGGCTGTATAATTTGTGAAACAGCTCAGCATTAACGTTAATGATAACTCCAGGGGAGCGGAATCAAATCCATTAAGCATTGACTGACAAATCCTCTTCCTCCTCAACAAGCATTTAGTTTTATTAGTGTTGATTGTATCGAGGGTTGATGACGAGTGGGAGACTTGTGTCTGCTTTTGTTAGCTGTGGCGATCACTCCGATATTTATATCTGCCAAAAGTGGTTAGGCTACGCAGTGCACGCGCCCAGCAATCTAAAATCGGGCCTTGTCATGACAAGAGTGATATATAAATAAGGCCCTGCAGGCAACAATGTTGGGGATATGAGGACAAGATGGCCCCGGCAGAAGCTATCAAGCTGGAAATCTTTGAGTAAGTATTAACAGATCCGATTGACGTTGCCAAGACCCTTTTCGCTGTAGAGTTTCAGTCTGCACGCGGCTTTGGGCTTGATAAGGAAGTGTGAGGATGAATACAAAGTGAGCCACAAGGAGTTTGATACTGGGACCCATCCCAATCATACACCTGCAGGTTAACATGCCATCACAAGGAAGGGTTGGTTTGAAGCGAGGGATTGTCTGTCTGCAAAAAGCCAATATATAAAGGATGTCCGTGGATACCCAGTGCTCTGTCTGTGTTGTGTGATATCAATTTCTTCCCTGCCTGAAAGTAACTAGAAAGAGACACCAGCTGAAACACAACAAAAAAGAAGAAAATCTCTTCATGTGAGTCTATTCTACCACTTTCAGTGCCAACACCAACATTCCTCCAAAAAGGTACTTGTCTCTTTTAACTTTCATCAAGGCAAACCATCCGTTAAAAGATTGCTGCTCCAAACAGGTTGACTGCCATCTGTTGCCTCCATATCAACCGTTTTTTTTATTAACAGTTTCAAAATATTTACACTCATATTGGATACACCTCAGCAAGCAAGCAATATCGGGCCTGTTGTTGATTTAGTTTGCCTTGCCACATTCAGGTGAACCTTCTGCAGGTAGAGGTGGGCTCACAGATGGCCAGCAGCGTCATGGCTTTCTGCACAAGGGTCAAAAAGCTGTCTTTTTGTTTATGTCAGACAGCTGTGGTAGAGCCTGAGATGCACACCGGTATCATGTTTACTGATAACACTGAAGCAGTTTGAAGTAAGATAAAACCCCAAATCTGAGAACTAATTAAAATATAATGACGATAAGATGAAACTACTGATACGAAACAAAAACTATAATGAGTTTTTAGCGGCCCTTCTATCGGGCTAAATCATTGTGTCTTTAACCTGCCCAGGTGATCTGAAAATGTAGCTAAAATGTGGCTGTTTGGTGCAGGAGGTTTTCAGAAATTTTCATATGGAAGTTTTTTCTCTCAACTTTGCAGTCCTAGCTTGTATTTAGAAGACCCTGGCCTGCACAGGGTCAACTTACTCTGCGCTGTTTCTTTTTAGGTATATTAAGGATTATGTTATTGGATTTAATGGCTCATGCAATCATTTACATACAGTAGGCTACATGCATTGCACGCACACAGTCAAAAGAGGAAAACTCCAGATTGAAGCTGATGACAATTGATGTCCATCACCTTGCAACTTCACCACTGAGCACAATGTGGGCTCCAGACTGCCCACACAGGCTACAACAGATTGAAAGACCACTTTAATGTGTTATTACTGGCACAAATGAGTTGCATAAGGCAACTGTGTAAAACAAGTCAAGACCATAGCCTTAGGTTTTACACATTTCCTAAAGAAAATGTATGGCCTGTGTTGAACAGCGTGGTTATGTTGGTCCTACTAACATTTGTAGGCTAGTCACCAATATAAGTTTTTGAGTGTGAGTCAGTGTGTTATTTTGTTATTGTGCCGTCTCTGCTGATACTTGCCCACATGTAGAGGAGGCGAGCTCACAGTAGGCTATGCTAAGTGCTAACTTTGTGAATAACGGTGATTTGCTTTCTAACAGCAGTGCAGTGCTTTAGCTAGTGGGGACCGTTAGCAGTCCCTAACCCGCAGTTTGGGCACCTCTGTGCCGGACTGGCCGACCTCTGCTCCGGCTCTCTGCCTCCCGACTCCGCCTCTCTCAGCACCAACACACGACCGACCGAGCAACTCCCCAGCCTGCCTGCCGCCACCCCGGAACCCCTTCCAGCTTCTTCCCATTCCCCACACCGGACTCCATACTTCTGTCCCGAGCCGAACCCACCTCTCTCACGCTACATGTAGGTAGACTATTCTAGGCTTCTCCTAGTTTTATAAGGAGGAGAAAAGAGAGAAAATTCCAACTTGAACAGCACAATAGGCAGGAGGAGCTGTCTCGGAGAAGTTTTTCTTCGTTGCCCCCAGTTTTTGGCCCCGTAGCGGGGCAGGACAGCAGGGGCAGGCCAGAGGAAATAAGGAAGACCGTATGATGTGGATCTGGTACCTTCTGCTTGGTTCGGGGTCAGGCTCAAGAACTGTTGGTAAGTTTTCCTAAAAAAGCACACGGAAACTAATGCTGTCACGGCGCCGATACGCTTCAGTTTACGGGTGGGTTAAAAGGAAGGGGGGAAGTAAAATCTTTCTTTTGAGGTGTTCGCTGTATGGTAGCCTACGGCTACTCTGTTCACAGGTTGTTGTGGTTGTCTTATTTTGTCATTCGACGAGTTTGTTGAAACTCACAGGGATAACCTCCACAAGAAAAAGTTCCCGATTCTCTATTTTGAGCGACTCAACGAGTTTATTTATTTGTCTGCCTTGCAGCCGTGGGCAACAGTTTCAAATTCCCTCGCGCATGTCGACTGCATTGGTTGCTCTGGGTGCATGTCCCCTTAACTTCTGAGTGAGAATATTTTTTATGTTCTGACACCCCACATGTCATATCCAACTACTGTGTGTTTTTACAGAGACGGTGTTACAGTCTCCTTCAGGTTAAGTTATGACCGCGAGGTTGTTGACAGGGCGGTGTTGACAGGTCAATCTGTTTTCCAACCCCGCCATGGCAGCTGGGGCCCCCAGTGGAGGACAGTTAGGACAGTCAGCTGGCACTTCATCGCTGGAGTGTAGTTGTGCTGCTTTTCCAATCAGTGACACTTATCCACTGATTATTACAATGTGCTGCAAAACAAACTGTTTTCATTGACAGCCTGCAGTGAATAGCCTACCTGAATGCATGTGAAACGTGATAATGAGGGCTTCAGAGATAAACAGCCTCAAAGGCATGGCGAGGAACTATCTGCTATCTGCCTATGTAATGGAGAACACTATTTGTTCATCTGCACATGCTTTAGGCTATCAAAAGGGGTTTTCAGGCCCAGCATGGTGAATTAAATCTAAACTAAAACCTATTGGGTTTAACTTGCAAACTGTTTGTATGCAATCTCATGTAGGCCTACAAGTGCTTATCAATCTTCTGATACATGCTACAGGTCAGATGTAGCCTACTCGGTTTGGGCAAATCGGTCCACATCAACAGTAGGTCTATCAAGCATATCCAAATTTGTTTATCTGTTAGGCTAATATTGCTGGTGCATTGAATGAGCGCAGCTACTAAAGCCCCAAAGATACTTCAGGTACCGTAGCCCTATATCTTGTTTATGGGATAAATGTTGACATGTCACAGAAGAGAAAGGCACAGACAAACAAGCGGCTTCAGTTACAGGGTCCTGGTATTGTATGCTGACCCACTGTCACACTGAGCAAATTTGACATGTTGCTAGTACCTGTAACACTTGTGCTTTTCCTTCCATGAAATGTGAATAGATCTGCTGTTGAAAAAGAGCCATTGGTGCAGATTTAATTTCAGCTTTTTGTGCCTCTCAAATGATGTGTACTCTCTGTGTGAACAAACAATGTACAGGACCTCTGAGACTTACGTCAACTTTTAAATTTTACACAGGTTATGCGACACGTTTGGTTAGTGTGTATTTTCTTCCACGCGGCTTTGGTCAAACGTGCATATGAATATCTTTCTGTCATCGGCATTGAGAGTGAAGTGTGTAAATATAATATACAGAGGTGTGGGCTGCCAAACTCCACCTCTGTTTGCTCTATTGGACACACGTGATTGATGTCAGACATATTTTCCCAGAATATAACTGTAGTATACATACTGTACATACATACATGTGTTTTTGTAGTATATAACTGTAGTATACATACTACATTATGTATACTACAGTTATATACTACAAAAACACATGTGTTTTTCATCAGTATTGCAAGTGTTTTTACAGCTTTAAATAAACAAATAGTATGTTATCCTTTTATTAGCTCACAACCTGACCAGGGTTATAATAATGTCAGATACGTGATCGTGTGTGTTGTGTTGTTGCCCAGACCAGTATATTTGTAAGAATAAAGCAAAAATTAACTGATAATATGAGGTCTACATTGGCTGTTCTTTCATAATATTTTCCAAACGGATTTGACATTTAGCCTAGTGACATTAATAAAGGTCGGATATGTTTCTCAATCTATTTGGGTCTTGGCTGGGTAGTAGCTATTAAAATTAGAATCACAATATTGGCATTTGAAGATAGGGCAAAACGGAAAATAACATTGGCAGAATTTCCCACACCACACAGTGTCTCTGCTATAAAATAAACGAGGCACAATATGCATGAATGTAGTCGGATTTCCACGGTAGGTATGCTTTGTGCACGGGTACACATAATTGCAGCTGTAAATGTTGCAGATCTGCAAACATGCAGATAATTTCCGGTACACACTTAACCGAGCAAAAAACAAATGCAAAGTGGCAAGTGGAATCTATGAATGACCACCTAATAAACATAGTGTTGCTGTTGACAATTGAAAAGTGCTGAAAACTCTCTTTCAATGTATGGCCTCTGTCCCATAGTGAAGAGCACTCTGAATGGGAAGACCCCTTTCGCAGAATTGTGCAGATCATTTTGCCTTGTAGTCTTGTACTCGCCCTCACATACAGTACATGAGATAAATCAGTGCTTTTATGTAAAATTAAATCCAGCTCATAATCCACAGACAATGGAATGCTGCAATGCAGTTACAAACAAGGCACATTAATGGAAAACATATATTTAAACTGTCTGCTCGGCCATGCACCCGGGGAATATTGATATAGAAATGAATGGGCATCAGCTATTTCCCCCTATATCCTGGGAGGATTATTGCTTGCTAAGGAGCAGCATTGTGATATACTTTGCCAACTTTGTTTGATTATATTGCTATAGCACCCAGGGCTTGTCTGGGTCAATTATCCCGTTATGTATGTCCGTTACAGTTATACACTCAACAAAAATATAAACGCAACACTTTTATTTTTGCTCCCATTTTTCACGAGATGGACTTAAAGATCTAAAATTCATTCCAGATACACAATATTACCATTTCTCTCAAACATTGTTCACAAATCTGTCTAAATGTGTGATAGTGAGCACTTCTGCTTTGCTGAGATAATCCATCCCACCTCACAGGTGTGCCACATCAAGATGCTGATCTGACATCATGATTAGTGCACAGGTGTGCCTTAGACTGTCCACAATAAAAGGCCACCCTGAAATGTGCAGTTTTGTCTCACAGCAAAATGCCACAGATGCCACAAGCATTGAGGGAGCATGCAATTTGCATGCTGACAGCAGGAATGTCAACCAGATCTGTTGCTCGTGCATTGAATGTTCATTTCTCCACCATAAGCCGTCTCCAAAGGCGTTTCAGAGAATATGGCAGTACATCCAACCGGCCTCACAACCGCAGACCACGTGTAACCACACCAGCCCAGGACCTCCACATCCAGCAGGTTCACCTCCAAGATCGTCTGAGACCAGCCACTGAGACAGCTGCTGAAACAATTGGTTTGCATAACCAAACAATTTCTGCACAAACTGTCAGAAACCGTCTCAGGGAAGCTCAACTGCATGCTTGTCGTCCTCATCGGGGTCTTGACCTGACTCCAGCTCGTCGCCATAACAGACTTGAGTGGGCAAATGCTCACATTTGATGGCGTCTGGCACGTTGGAGAGGTGTTCTCTTCACGGATGAATCTCGGTTTACATTGTTCAGGGCAGATGGCAGACAGCGTGTGTGGCGTCGTGTGGGTGAGCGCTTTGCTGATGTCAATGTTGTGGATCGAGTGGCCCATGGTGGTGGTGGGGTTATGGTATGGGCAGGCATCTGTTATGGACGAAGAACACATACCGTGATGAGATCCTGAGGCCCATTGTTGTGCCGTACATCCATGAACATCACCTCACGTTTCAGCAAGATAATGCACGGCCCCATGTTGCAAGGATCTGTACACAATTCTTGGAAGCTGAAAATGTCCTAGTTCTTGCATGGCCAGCATACTCACCGGACATGTCACCCATTGAGCATGTTTGGGATGTGCTTGACCGGCGTATACGACAGCGTGCACCACTTCCCACTAATATCCAGCAACTTCGCACAGCCATTGAAGAGGAGTGGACCAACATTCCACAGGCCACAATTGGCAATCTGATAAACTCTATGCGAAGAAGATGTGTTGCACTGCATGAGGCAAATGGTGGTCACACCAGATACTGACTGGTTCTGAGTCCCCAGACCCCCAATAAAGCAAAAAAATGCACATTTCAGAGTGGCCTTTTATTGTGGACAGTCTAAGGCACACCTGTGCACTAATCATGATGTCAGATCAGCATCTTGATGTGGCACACCTGTGAGGTGGGATGGATTATCTCAGCAAAGCAGAAGTGCTCACTATCACACATTTAGACAGATTTGTGAACAATGTTTGAGAGAAAATGGTAATATTGTGTATCTGGAATGAATTTTAGATCTTTAAGTCCATCTCATGAAAAATGGAAGCAAAAACAAAAGTGTTGCGTTTATATTTTTGTTGAGTGTATGTATGGTGATCAAATGCTATATAGAGAAAATAGAGATGCTTTTTTTTAACCAGTTGATATCAAATCGAGTAGTCCTTTTGTCTCTCCAGAGTCGTCTTGTATGGAAAAAGACTGTACCTTGCGCACACTTCTCTCTTAAATGGTTCACTTAGTCGGCTGACACTTAAGTATCTCCTGAGTCAACAGAAATAGGCGCTCCATTACCCTGCTGTGTGTTAACAGGCTAGACACACACACAGGCCAGGAGGTGGGATATTTTCATTCATAATCGAAAGAAGTAAAAAAAAAATCTGAATATCTGGGTCATCATTTCTCCCACTAAACAGGAGGAAGAAAAAGAATCACACTGTCTTTCCTGCTCATTGTGCCTTGTCTTTCAGTTCGGCCAGTTGGCCCAGTAACCCGCTATGTGTCCGTGCTTATCTATGCGTGTCTTTCTCACAGGACACAGAGAGAGAGAGGGACTGAGAGAAGAGATGTTGTGTTTTTTTTACACTGGCGGACATGGTTGATGTGCTTACAGCCATAGCCTGCACAGAGAAGGTGAGGGATTAATTAATTTATCAGTTTGTTATTAAATACAGTCATCGCTGTGTCCCTGTGATATGAAATACAGTTAGATGTATAAGTTTAATGACACAAGTGAAAGTCCCTGCGATCGCTGTGGCATCGCCAGAGATACAAACCCCCACATTTCCTTCCGTAAAGCACCATGCGTAAAACGGACACGAGTCACATCCCTGTTGCGCATGGAACTGCCACAAGTAATTCATGATGAAAATAATTGCTGTAAACAATCTTCATCTCCTCCGCTGTTTCTATATTTTCTATATCTTTTTTTTAAATTAGTATAGGCTATGGTAGTATGTTCGACATGGTTAACACTAGAACCTCCGCACTGTGTTCCACACCGGCTCAGCTGCCAGCTGAGAGCTGTCAGCTGAGCCCGGGCAGAGTGCGTCGGATCCTCCGCCTCAAAACATGTAAACGTGCAAAAAAATTAATGAATAATCAATTAGAGCTTACCTTAAAATAAGTGTGCCATGTTACTGTTTATTGTATTTAGGATTTTAGCTCATTTGGACGCTGTTTGGGCCGTCTGTTTATTTATATAGGCTATTGGCGATATTATGTCTACTTTCAGTTTCATTACTGACCCACCAAGTAATGTGATTAGTGTTCTTAAAGATACTTAGATTATAAAACAAGAGTTCCAAAACACAGATGATGATTCAACAAACTAATTTATGACTTTATATTACACTAGAAATGCACGGGTAGATTTGATTAGACAGCATACAGATGCAGCTGCGCATGAAATGAGCAGGAAATGGATAATCGAACTCGGAGCAACCGATTTCAGCAGTGTACGAACGACGTAAGGAGTGTTTCTCCTAAGACACCGTTCGGGAACCACGACTACAGAGGTAAACAACTTTGGTAAGTCATAACGTAGGAGTCTTCGTAGCTCGCTAAGAGAGGACGTTATCGGGAAACCGGCCCCAGAGCTGTTGAACAAAGCCACATGACCGGAGTCGTGTTTCAGACCTCGGTATAGTAACAGTGCAGCTTTAACTACTCCGTGCATCTTCTGTTTTATTATTCATCAGTCAATGTTACTCGTTGTTTAATGCTTTCTTCTGACCAGTCAAGCATATTTGAACATTGTAGGATATTAAAACCGCTGTGTTTAAAAAATCACAATATTTCTCTCTTGTTTGCAATGCAGGTACGCCGCCCATCTTCTCAGAGCATCTCTGATCTATAAGTCATGATGCTAAATGTTTCATGAACCACCGACCGGGGGTGTGTCCGTGGCTCGGAGGACACAGGGAGAAACAGAGAGGAGTAAAATGTACTGGAAAAAGTTAGAAGACAGCTCATTACATATTGATTTTGAATTGATCCGAAGTAATTTGCCATGCAGGGTTGCAGAGGCCCTGTTAATCCCCGATGTTTGCCTCATATCGATCCACCCATCACGTCCTTGAATTGCTAAGATCAACCCTCACTGAGGGAAGGAAATGGGCTTATTTACTGTTTTGAGAATACTAGCCATTGGATTTTGCCGTCATATGAATAAATGTCCCTCCTGCTTTTTACTGTGTAAGGTATCAGTTATTTTACCCAGAGCATTGTATACTATCTGGATTTATTCTCAGTGAAGTTACGAAGAAGACAGTTTGTGCTGGCCATTGATTTTAACTGTCTAAGGTTGCAGGGCTGAAGGGTGACTTGAGCAATGCTGAGAAGTTGGTTTTAAAGTTAAACTATTTATTGGACCATTAAGACTACTGTAGTATCTCAGTGTAACACATGTAGATGTGAACATATACAGTACGTACTGGTTGAAAAGCACAGCGGTATAGGTAAATTGTTATACTGTAGAAGGAAAATGGTTGAACTCTCCAACTTCACTCTGTTTTCAGTTTGAGTGGAAATAAATGGATGAATGTAAACGCCCCACCCCTCAACTAATATCCCTTTGTTTTGCAGTTTAGAATAATCCTTTAAGGGTAAAGACGCCCTACATGGCGAGATAGATACAACGGCAGCATCCCATTCATGGTCTTTGTAAAGAAGCAACGGACATGATGAGGCAGAGCGGGAGGAAATGTGGCTGAAATAAATGAATAATCACAATGAGGTAACCAATTCACTGTGTATTTATAGCTAACAGCTTAACGTATCGCCTCAATGAGTAAATAAACCAACACTGTTGGCGCATAGGATAAGCCTTCGGTGATCATGAATAGATTCTATACCTTCTGCTGTATGTCCAATTTTTTTCTCAGCAGTAGAATCAAAAACTGAAACATTTCGTGGGCGCTTCTTAGGATTTTTCTGAACTCATGCGCCATTGTCAGGGGGTGACACCAGTTTGTAAACGCTGCCATACTGAGAAATACAGAGATAGTTATGTGGAGCTGATAGGCTTAATCAACTTTGTGTCAACTAGTTTGGCGATGACTTGAATGTAACCGTCATTCATTCATATGAAAAAGTTACGCACTGTAGCTTTAATGTAAATAAACACATTTTACTGCTAACATATGATGCCATGATCATCACAACTGCAGACGAGTGAAAGTTTTTCTGACTAAACTAAACTCCTGAAAACCCGGCCACATTTGGTATAGTGTCCTCACTGTGTAAGTCCTCACTATGTTCTGTGCAACTCCAATGTGTTGTTTTGACACAATCTGAATAACAACATCTTAATTCAGAATTCTTTAAATTCCTTCAAATCAACGTGATGTTAGTAGCCGCACCCATCCTGCATTTTCATATTGTTTAGATTAAAGGTTTAATCAACCAGTCCTGACAAGTGCACATGACGTTCTGTACCAACATGTTTACTATCATTGTGTGGACAAAAGCTTTTATTTGTGAATTGTGAGGGCGGTTGAGCTTCTGGATTTACTCACACTCGCTGCCAGTAGAATATCACGGCAATTTAAAACTTAATTGTTCATTATGTTGTTGGGTTTGATAGTTGAAGGGAAACCAATCCAACGTGTAATGCAGGTACTACTAGCGCAATACTCTCTCTCACGATGGACAGCTGCTGGATTGATGTAATATATTTTAAATGAAAGCAGAGTCTATGGGGGACGCTTTATGTGACTGGGGGGGGGGGGCTTTGCTGTCTGCAGTGGGCTGGAGCGCTGTCAATCAATTGTTGAGTCTTGTTCGGCCTTGGAAGTTGTTGTTCTCTTGTGATGTATTCAGCGTAGAAATGCAGACTTTGTCAGAATCTGAACTTTGCATTTGGCACCCATGCTATATAGTTATGGATGGTTTTTCATTTAGAGCTTACTCTGCACATTTGCTCATTCCCCCCCTGGCCGCCGGTCACCTTGGTTTTCCCCACTTTTATCTTCATCCACGGCGGCCCCTATGAGAGGAGAATGACCTGTATAGTGTCCCCTGTGTTTGCCTTGCCTGCTGTCAGACAGGGACCGGACCCTGGCAGGCTGACAGCTGGCTCTCCCTCGTGATCAGCAGTAATTTGCTGTATACCCTCCTGTGTCTCGCTGCCTGCCTGCCTGCCACCGCAATGTGGACACTGACAGGCTATTTTGGACTGAAATTCCAGCATCCCTCTGTCAAAGCAAACAAACACCGCCTTAAAGGTCAACAAAGCCCCGACGAGAAACCCAGATAACATCAGGTGTTTGTTTGTCCACACCAAAATGTGAACGTGGGTTTTATATATTTGGTTCTTAATATGACTTGAATGTGTCTCCTCGACAGTGAGGTGACTATGGCCCTTCAAAATAGACTGTGCATTTTCTGCTCAACCCACAAGGAAGAACTCATAGAACACTCGTATCACTCACTTTGTTGTACAGAAGTACTTATTTATGTCCATATAAACAGTTTTCTAATAGGAATACACATAAATAAATACAAAAATAAATAACAAAAGCTTTTGATTTCAAAGGAATGGAAGAGACATGAAAAATACATTGTCATTAGGATGAGTTTAATTCAAACTATAAGAAGCTCAAAAAGAGTCCCAAATATTTTGGACATTTTCATTGTTGCCCAATGCTTCATGTCCTGGGGGAGTACATATCAGCTGCCAAATACATGTGGTGATGATTATGCTGCACTTAAGTTGTGTTGATGTACCTTTAGCCCTCCGCATAATTGTTTTCAAATTGGGGAAACAACTCTTGTCAGTTTCATCAAAACAGTGAGTCCATCCACCACCTTTTGGAAGCTGTAATTAGATCCAATTTAGCAAACATCTAATCACAAGTCAAAAGGTTATTTTGACAGTTTTTTTTGTTTGCAATCACACATACATTAGTTTATCTCCTCTTTTTTGCCCTATCACATTCTAAGTGTGATTACGTAAGCATTCCGTGTCCTGTGTAACCAATATAAAATTGTCCTAAATGGCATTGTAGGCAAAACCCGTTTTTTTTTTAGAAGCACAGCGTTACTGCTGCCTGTGAATTTATCTGCAGGATTTAGTAAATCTTCAGGATTACAGAGACCTTTAGTGGAACTCTTTTCTCCTGTAGGGTTGCCTAAAAGGTCAGGAGTAAAAATCGGAGAGACTAAGACGCAAATAAATCCTAGTCCTACTTAAAACATTCAGCCATTTTGCAGGAGTGACACTCATAATTATCATAACTGGAGGAGGTGCCTCAGTGAAATTTCAGTGATGGGCAACTTTTCTTATGTCTTATTGACAGTTGGTCTAAGTGGGATGATTGTGTGCTGTTTTTGTGCCATGGAGATTTTTCAAAGCCGTGTGTCTAATCTTATATAATTCTGAGTGTATATAGCAGGCAGGCGTACTATACTAAAACACTTGCTCACTCTCTATATCCACATCCGTCTATGGGGAAAAGGACAAGGGAGAGACGTGACCCGCCCTTTTTCTCTGCACCAGATAGACATTTTAGTTGACGGTGCCAATGGAATTCTCCTCACCGATTATTGTGTGCTCACTCCCAAGGACACACGTTTGATTCATCAGCCTCTCAGGTGAAATTACAATCTAGCGACGTAGAAGCTATTAGGTACATTAGGCTACTCGTCCAGGAGAGTGCATTTAAATGAACAAATGAGATCAATCCCAATTAGGATTACTTGAAATATTTCTCTATTTGACACAATCAATTTCTATATACCTATAAGAGAGAGAGAGAGAGAGAGAACCTTTGAAGTGTGTGTGGGAGAGAGATAATGTCCAATTATAACATGTCTATAAACCTGCTTATTGAATGAAGCAGAATACAAATAATTAATCTCAATGTCAAAAGATTGATGAAAAGGGTCAAGGCGGACAGATACATTCCGTTGAGGGAGTAGGGTTGAAGTGATGCAGACGCTGGAACTTAATGTGTGGAGGAGATGTGGCTCCACCTCTGTCATCATGTCACATTTCATTGTCTTAAACATTTGAGCTGTTGGCCCCTTGCTTTCAATGTGCCTATTCTTTGATTCCTCATGCTTGTTCTTCTCTTATACAGATGATGCATTTGAGTCAGTGCACGTGTGTTTGTGTGCTTATAAGAGTTCAGTTTGTATGCGCAATATGTAAAAAAGGGGGTAATCCTCTCTTGGACAGGGACCAGGGGAGGCAAGGCGCTCATCTTCACAGGAACTAATCATCCGATCCCGCCTGCTGTTTACAGAGGCAGTCTCGCCGGCCAAAATCAAATGCAAAGCCCATGTTAATTGCCTTAATGCTGCTTCCCTGTCAACCATGTCTTGGCAGCAGCCTCGAGCGCTGCGCCACGAAATATATTATTTTCCCACCCTCGTTCAACGAATACCAAAAGAGAAAGGAATTATTTCTGCTCCTCCAAATTTAAAAGCCGACACAACATTTTTCACCCCCCTGATATTTTTGAACTGAAAGTAGTGGAAGAGAGGTACTGGAGGGCATATGAAATTGGAGGTGGGTTCACTATGGAGTGGGGGAAGAGGGCAGCAAGTCAAGGCCTGCCTTAGGTCATTATTGGGCCAGAAGCATTAGTCTTGCCATGGGCTCTAGTGTGTCAGAGATGGTAATTGAGTCCCTCTCTCTGTGCAGCCTGCTCTAATGAGAAGCTGCTGGCCTAAGATTTGACTAATTTCTTCTAGGCTCAGAATGATATGTCCTGTGCCTAATGACACCAGAGTCTCAATGACAGATTGGTGGATTTTCCAAAGACTCTGACGGAGCTCAATTTGACTGTACTTCAAAAGTTAGTGCACTCTGGAGACTTGTGTGACAGTTGAAGTCTTTTGATGTCATGCAATGTGCCGCTGATAAAAAGCTGTGTGTGTATTATGTGTACACGTGTTTTTGAAGGATATATATAAAAAAAAATTAAATAATCTATAATAAAGTATGTATATATATATGTGTGTATATATATATATATATATATATATATATATATATATATATATATATATATATATATATATATATATATATATATATATATATATATATATATATATATATATATATATATATATACTTTATTATAGATTTTTTAATACTTTTTTTTATTATCATTATTTCTCCCTAGAAATGTAAATTAACTCCTTCCAAATCCAGAGAAAACTATTGTCAGACTTGCTTGCTATTAAAATAATAATATAATAATATTAAGACATGTGTGGTTTATTTTTAGCTTTAAGGGTGTTAAAGGTAATTAAAGGTAAATATACCAAATCTACATTGCCAAAATGCACATGTTGTATATCCTAATAGAATCCAAACAAAATAGCTCAAATTGTTTAGCACGACATCTGAAAGTTTTCACATTTCCCAAGTGGCATTTTACACAAACAAAGCCACGCTTCCTCAACAACTTCATGTATGTGTGGATGCTTTGACCTGCTTGTGTTGTCTACACGCAGCTCACCATAAAGTCCAAAAGGTCTTCCACAGAAACCAGTCAAGCTGGTAAACATCACATTTCACCCTCACGTGACTCATCTTCAGCGTGTCCGCCATGGGTCAGCAGCTCATCTGTCCTGAAGGAACAGCACAGCAGCTGATTGTGATGGATTATGATAGATTCCTCCTTGACTGACCTCTGAAGCCAGTCACACATTCTTCACTGCACTTGCGCACTCACGGGCACAAGTAGACACTCATAAATCTCAGGACACAGACAAGTGTAAACACATGCACACATACACACATTAATGTTGATACACAAAAAACGCAGACATTCGCTTTTTCCATATCGCAATGGGAGCGTACGTTTGCCCAAGGACAGACAGCAACACATGGACAGAAATACGTAGGTTAAGTCATACACACCTTCCAACATAAGACCATGCAACGTCACGCAGTGTTGCTTGTGACTGGCTTTGTTGAAGGTTATCGCAGGTCAGTAGCAGAAAGAGTCTTCAACCAAACTCAATTAACCCTCCACAAACTCACATAGAATTAAATAAATCCACCAGATGAAAAAAAACATAAAAATAAAAACATCTGAAAGCAAGCCCAATGAGTGGGAGCTGCTTTCAGAGGGGATCATTTGTTTTCACTTTGTGTCTTTTACCGATGCCGTAGAAAGCACTTTGAGGCGCGTGTCTGTTAGACCAGCCACCTCCACCCACAACCACCAGCCCTCTTTCCATTACCGCAGACGGTTCTGGTGTAGCCGGAGTGAAGAGAAATGGGTTGGAGTGAGGCTAATCGCTGGTGGAGACTTATGCATGTTCAGTCACCTGGTCACCAAGCCACTAAAGCACTGCTCTTTCATTTTTGAAACAGACAAAAGGCCATCAAAAAACAGTAGCAAGGGAAAGGACGTCATAGTAGAGGGTGATTATTACCCATGGGATGCTATACGGGTGCCAAGGCGCTGCCTATCTGAGCGCAAAAATCTGTATTTTGACACGGAGCTGTAGGAGCGCTGTCATGTTATGAAGCGGGGAAGGAAATGGTCGGCTATCACATAATATCCACCCGTATGAGCATATGAAGCCTTTTTCTCTCATCGCAGTGTGAGATTACTTTTTATGCATTACCATGACAACATAGAGGGTCTTGGGCTCTGCGTGTGATGTGCCAATAACAGCATTACCGATCTGAGTAATGCAGCGGATCTCTCAATGGGGAAGTGAGGCCAGATGAACCAGGCAACGATAAATGAAGTGGCAAGCATTAGTCTACGCCGTATCTGCAGTCAAGTCATAATAGATGTAGATGAACAAACACTGTACGTGCACACCAAGTACACACAGTCCAACAGATTAAACAAGACAAAAATTAAAGTCCCCTCACACATCCCCTTTCTTAACACAGCACTGAACTGAGAGTGGGAGAGAAAGTGAGATATCCTTTACGTCGTTGATCTCTTAATTAACGTCTAGAAAAAAATTTCAGTCATCTAGTACAATCGTGACCTCATTCATCAACCTTTAACTGTACATCTTCTCCTCCTGTCAAGTTGATTCTATGTCTTGGTTGGCCTTTCACAGACAGAACTTAGACTTAAATCGTATTGGAATGACCTTTTAGTTACAACGGGGAAAACTATTCACATAACCCTCTGTCTTGCACCGAGGCCCTCCATTTGACTCATAACCATTTTGACTCATTACAGTTTGGTTGAGTAGATCTGATAGACTATTATACAGAGAGAGAGAGAGAGAGAGAGATCCCAGATAGACGTAGAAAGGAGACGGAGAGCAAAGGCAAGGGCCACTGAAAATCTTTTCCACCCTCATCTGCATTCTGTTGAAATAAACCTTTCTGTTGCGATGCCCCGTCCTTATCCCTTCTCCTAGCCTAAATGTAGTGTCTCTATCTCACATCCCTTTATTTTCTTCTCCCACTCACCTCTTTCTGTTCTTCTAACTCCCTCTGCTCCGGTGTTTTTGGCACATATAGTTTGTTCCCACTGTGTTTGCTATCCCTGCAGTGACTGCACGACCTGGCTATACAATTAGGAGCTCATTACTTGCTAATATACAGACTAAAAGACAGACAAAGGCAGCCAGTGCCTTTTTTGTTGGGCGTTCCCCCACTTCCATCATTTTATCTCTCTCTTTCTCCCCAGGCACTTTTAGAGTAAAATGGTGCTACTTCTCTTCCTTCTCTCTCTCTCTCTCTACACTCTTATCATAGCTTCTGCTACAGTTCGTCCTTTTCCACAGTGAATAATGAGCCTGCGTTTGCCAAGAAAAATGAATAGTCAAATTTTCATTTTATTCTTTCGGACAATTCCACACAATACACAATTTTCTCTTGCAAATATTCATACATCATACTTTGTGTTGTCCGAAGGGAGACGGAAGAAGCCAAAGGCTAATCAGGTCCCGCCCCCATTTTCATCAAATTCGGATTCAGATACACTGTTACAGAAAATAAAAATAAAACAAACAAAAAACATTTTATATATATATATATATATATATATATATATATATATATATATATATATATATATATATATATATATATATATATATATATATATATATATATATATATATATATATATATATATATATATATATATATATATATATATAAAAAGCCTTGTAAATAATTTGTACTGTGTGGTAATTTACCACATCACGTAATTTGAGAATTCTACCTTCAATAAAAAAGTTATTAGTGTGTGCCCTGTAATTGGCTTGGTAAATAATTCGTATTGCTTTCTTGTGAAGAATCTCCAACGGGTGCAATGTACCTTTGTAAGTGTTTCCCCATATTTCAGCACAGTAATGCAGATGTGGGGAAACTAAACTCCAGTATAATACAAGTAAGGCCTTTTGATTGAAACAATGTTGTGCTTTCCAAAGTATAGAAATACTCCTGGCTATTTTGCCCCTGAGATGGCTAACTTGTGGTTTCCAGCTTAATTTATCGTCAATTATTACCCCTAGGACTTTGTGTTGCTTGACCCTTTGATTTTCAATTGCTCTCCTGCCAAACATCATGAATTTAGTTTTTTCTAAATTCAGTGATAACTTATTTCGGTTTAACCACCCATGTAACTTAGTCAATTCAATGTTTACGATCTCAACCATATTATTCAGATCTTTCCCCGAATAGAAGATGTTTGTGTCGTCAGCAAATAAAATTAACCATAAGACTTTCGACACTTTACATATGTCATTTATATAAAGCAGGAATAATTTCGGCCCCAAGATTGACCCCTGAGGGACCCCACAAACAATATCTAAGCATGTCGATGTGAACTCCCCTAATTTCACAAATTGTTTCCTGTCATGTAAATAACTTCTGACCCAGTCATGTGCCAAACCTCGAATGCCATAATTCTCTAGTTTATTAAGAAGGATGTCATGATTAATAGTGTCGAATGCTTTTTTGAGGTCTAAGAAAATTCCTATAGAGTACAATTTGTGATCAATAGCATTACTAATAATTTCTACCGATTCAGCCAAGGCCAGTGCGGTGGAATGATTCTTTCTAAAGCCGAATTGACTGTCATACAGAAGTTGATGTTTAGTAATGAATTCATCAAGTCTATTGCTGAATAAATTTTCCAGAATTTTAGAAAATTGTGTTAAAAGTGAGACTGGTCTATAATTAGTAAATGAATGTTCATCACCATTCTTATGTAATGGTATAACCTTAGCTACTTTCATGTTAGAAGGAAAAATTCCTGTTTGAAAAGATAGGTTAAAGAGGTGTGTTAAGGGTTTAATAATACTTTCTTGCACTGATTTGATTACTTTCATGTGAAACCCAAGCGCGTCTCTAGAGGTCTTTGTTTTCATTCCGAGCAATATCTCCCTTATCTCGTTGGCCTCGACTGGCTTCAAAAACATGGAGTGTTGAAGAGACGCTTCATTTTCGCTAGACTCCCCTAAACTCTTCCCACAGATCCCTTTTGCTAAATTAGGTCCAATATTAACAAAAAATGAATTTAGTTTATTTACCGCAGTGTTCATGCATTCAAACTTAATGTTATTTTCATGGAAATACTGAGGATAATTATGTATTATGCTGTCATTTCTTAACACTGTATTTACTATGTCCCACAATTTTTTGGGTTGATTTGCATTTGTTTCTAACAACTTACCATAATATTTCTTTTTACAGTCTCTGAGAATGCTATTTAGCTTGTTACGATAGCTTTTATATTTTAACTCCGCCTTTGGTGTCCTTGCTTTTATGAATCTTTTGTACAATGTATTTTTCTTTTTGCAAGCATTTATCAAGGATTTAGTTAGCCACTGTTTATCATGTCTTTGCTTTAAGGCCCTTTTTTTTAGTGGACAATTTTTTTCATACAGCCTTTGAAATATCTGCAGGAATAAATCGAAACTTGCATTAAAGGGACTCTTACCGATCCGGCAACTGAACTCTGCTCGTGAGGAGACGTTACAACAGCTGTTGCGACCCACGAATCGCATGCAAACTATATTATAACAGCGATCGGGACTGCATGTACATACTCACACACGGCCCGGGTGATTCACATTTAAACTCAGATAAACACGTTTCCATGTGGAATGATCGCTTACTGCGGCAACGCTCACACATCTGACCGAGGGAGAAGAGAAAGGAAACTGTCCGACTGACGTCACGGCCCAACTGACTGCTATCCACACTGAACAAAACACATTTTAACACACTAAGAAATAACAACACTGTAACTTATGAACGTTGGGGCCTTTTCTACAATGGTTGCTACTCGCTACTGTCTGCCGTGGAATCAAAACAAACCCTCTAGTTGAGAATGCGCAATACAGAAGCAGACCGCAAACAGACAGGTCTGTCGGCCAATCAAATCGTTCGATATATTTTTCATAATATTATGAGATTAAAATCATTGTTTGTTTTTACTCCTGGTGGGTCTGTCTTATATTTTAGAGTGTAATTACCTTATTAATACCATTTTAACCCATTGATGACTATGGCAATCTAGGATGCATGTCCTTAATGCCTGAGGGTTTTCTGGAAAAATAGTAGGAATTGTCAAGTCTACCAAAACCTTAATATCTAAGCCTGTGTAGCACATAGAAACATGAAATAAAATACATTTAAAATTTAAGGTTCACAGGTTTTATTTAAACATGCTCCCTTAGCGCTTACAAACCAACAAATATTTCTAAAAATCGTCAAAATGAGATGAATTAGAAAATTATTAAATATTGTTAATAAATAGATGCAATGTGTTGTGTGATTTTCGTCAGTAGTCTATAGTAGACCTTGATTCTGCGCACCAATCGCCACTAACTGTTCTGTCGCCGACATAGCTGGCGTATTTTTTAAATTATTTTGTTTTATTTTTTTATTTTTTATTTTTTTGATTGACATGATTTTTGGCAAACCACACAACTTTTGGGTGGTCACGTGGTCTTAAAAAATCAACAAAACCCACCTCATGTGTATTTGAACCAATGACAGTGCATTCTATGCTGGGAATGCCATGAAAATTAGATAAAGTAATAATGCTGCGCGACGCAGCATCAGGCAGGAGAGCCAATGTGGCATCGCGCAGCAGCCGTCATCAATGGGTTAACCTAATCCAAGAAAAGTGTAAAAATGCAACAAAGGTAAGAGTCACTTTAACATCCTTCCCCTTGTATACAGAGTCCCAATTTTGCGTCAATAAGTCATTTTTCAGTGCTTCTATCCTCTCATCAGTTTCCAACCTTACAAATATATATTTGTTTGTTCTCTGCTGCAACTTTTGTTTCCAATCGTATATAGCAAATACAGGTAAATGGTCGCTTATGTCTTTAATCAGGAGTCCACTTTCTATTTCATCCCCCATAACATTCGTAAATATGTTGTCTATTAACGTGGCACTATTTATCTTAATCCTGCTTGGCCTTGTAATTAAGGGCTGAATACCCATAACATGCAATGTATTTACAAATTCTTCAGTCAGTGAATTAGTAGTATTTAGTAAATCAATGTTTGTATCCCCACAGATAAATATCTTCTTTTGATTTGACTTAGAAAATAATTCTCCCACGTATTCTATAAAGTCTTCCATTTTTGAATCGGGTGTTCTGTACACACAGCTGATAATTAAACATTTATCCTTCATTAGAATTTCAATAGTCACACATTCCAATAGGTTATCAATTGCAGTGCACATGCTATTTACGATTTCAAACCTTATATTTTCATCCACAAAAAGGGCCACTCCTCCCCCTCTCTTGTTCATTCTGTTGACACAAACCAGTTTATATCCCTTTAATTGGAAGTCCATGCCTTTGCCTTCATTAATCCATGTTTCTGATACGGCAATGATGTTAAACGGGATGGAGAATTTCTGTAGATATTCCTTTATCTATGAAAAATTTGTGTAGAGACTTCTGCTATTAAAATGAATGATGGACAATTTCCCATTTGAATGAAAGCGTCTTATGAATTGATCCTCAGTATGGTAATGACAGTCTCTTTTCTCGATATTGTAGAAATTATTTATGAAGCACTGTTTTTCTGAAATGATATGCACTCTCATCTCATTCATGACATTTGAGTTGCTGTGGGCCATTATCCCTCTCGTTAAGCATCAAGAAATCTTTCTACCTTATGTTAAAGCTAAAGTGCTTAACTTCTGTCGCCCCCATGAGGAATTCTGAGTAATTACAACAACACTGCCCGCAAATCTACATGTAAGTAAAGCCTTTGGTGATCACGCATGGATTTACCCTCTGCTGTGCGTCCAGGTTTTTCTTGGCAGATTTTGTGGTTGCTTCTTGGGATTTTTCTGAGCTCCTGCGCCAGTGTCAGGAGGAGGGGGGGGGGGGGGGGAGGGGGGCAACACCAGTTTGTAAATGCTGGCATACTGAGAAATACAGAGATAGTTTTGTGGAGCTGATAGGCTTAATCAACTTAGTGTCAACACATTTGGCAATGGCTTGAATGTACATTCATTAATTTGAAAAAGTTACTCACTATAGCTCTAACTCGTGAGAGATGTCTTGAAGAAAATCAAATTCTCTATTTGCAGATGTTTTCCTCCCGTCACGTTGAGAGCTCAGTGTGAGCTAGAAGCGAAAGCGAAAAACACGATGTGCAACTTAAGGTCAGCACTGGCAGCTTCCCCCTGTGCCACTGTCTGCATCATTTCTCACTATCTGGCTGGCTCTGCGGAAATGCCAATTTGCTCAGTAAGGGGTCTTTGCAGCGTAGCGATGGATGAAGGGTGTGATGGCTGTTTACCGGTGTGTTCTGCGACAGCCGAATGCATGATGAAAGAGGCAAGGGGGGAGCGGTGACATTTTGTTTTGTGCCAGTGACAAGCCAATGTGGGAAATCACAATTAATGGGATAGATGTATTTGTTTGACATTTGAAACTTCCTCCTCGGTATTGATGAGGAATTCGATCTCATGAGATGATATTTGTCTGGCTGGCTTTGTGTGTGTGTGCTCTCCCGTCTCTGTGGGCATGCACTATGTGTGTTTGTGTGTGCCTTTTTGTCAAAAAAGTTGTCATTTTGTCTTTATTTGAGTGGTGAGCGGCTTGCCCACTCTGCCATCGTCTAAATCTCATTTTAGTCATTGTTTGCCTCCTCATCCTTCGTGACCCCTATCTCCATCAGCTCCTCCTCCTCTCTGTCAAGGTAATCCCAAAATTATGTTAATAGGCTGGGATGCAGTTGAAAATGTCACTGTCATCTTTCAGAGGATTAGATGGACAATTGCTTCCCCCAAATCCCAGCCAAGTGGTAAAAAAAAATGCTACGACAAAACTACTTTTCTGAAGGTGCCTTATACTGTCAATGTGTCATATCTGTTGCCTAAAAGGTGGTATCAGCGATTCTGGAGAACGAGTGTTGTCAGTATCACTTTTTGTCAAAATCAGTGAATATCTCCTGACGATCTACTACCTGTCCGAATTGTGTGCACTGAAAGAAATCCAGTGTCCAATTATTTTCAGTGCGCACACACAGTAGGCTACCTACAGGTTGTGGATCGTGAGTAGATCTTCACTGATTTTGACCAAAATTGATTTTGACATCATGTCTACCTCAGCCCTGACTCCATCTGTTACCATGCAGATGTTATGCACAGGATACTGAGCTTGCATTTTAATGCATTGATCTTCTGAGCTCCATTTTATTTTAACCATAGATAGACTCATTAACAGCCAAAATAAACAAGTGCAATGGGATTATAGGCTCAATTTGATCTGCGATCCTGGATTAATGGGGAGACCAGTGTGTCATTAATGGGTCCATGCTTGACCAAAAGGGATTTTGACAGCAAGTCAACCCCAGCCCTAACTCCACCTTGTTATCATGCTGGAATATATGCACCGAATATTGAGTTTTCATTGTAATGCATTTCCATTCTGATCTCCATTTTATTTTAACCATAGATAGACTCATACACAGCCAAACTAAACCAATGCAATGGGATTATAGGCTCACTGTGATCTGCGATCCCGGATTAATGGGGAGACCAGTGTGTGATTAATGGGTCCATTTTTAGCCAAGCCAGGCTAATTTGGCCAGTCACTGTTCCAGATATCCAAAGGCAGTGTGAGGCAGCCATTGCAAGGCCTGTTTGATAAAAGAGAGGCTGCTAAATGAATACATAATAACATAATAATAAGGCTAATGAAACAATCAGTTCATTCGTGCTCGCGTTAGCAAATAGCTGAGTGTGCAAGTATGCATCTTTATGTTTCCATTAACCTTTATGTGTCCACAAGTAAGAACAAAGGACTAGCTGCAGGGAAACAATAAACGGAAACAGCTATACATTGCGTTATTGCAAACATATAGCTACATCTTAACGCATCTCCATTCAGAGGAGAGCAACACTCATCTATTTTCTCCACTGACCCACCCATATTATATGCTACATTAAATCTAATTACAGATGTAGCTGCTATTACACCATCCAATTAATAACAATTTAAGGCTGGATAGAAATAACTCTCCACTTTTTTGAGACAATTCGTATGTATAAAGATTATTTTAGTAACTTATTTTGACATCAATTGTGTTTTTCTATTGTGTGGCGGAGATATGAACATCAATGAAAGTCAGTTTTTTGTTCACATTTCCCCTCTGATATTAGTTTCTCTTCAAGATGGTATTTCTCTTTCTCTCTCTCTCGCTCTCTCTCTCTCCCTGGCTCTACTCTGGTACTATTTCAGCCCACAGATGCATTATCAATAATGCAGCCTCCTTAACAAGGCTAAGGCTTTTAAGATGGTTTAACTGTGCCCCTCCTGTCTGGATGCCTGCTAGACAGTGGGTGGCTTCATCCCAGTCTAGAGGAAACATTTTTGATTTTTTCAATGAAACCAGAAATAAACCCTCTGTTAAAAGACATTTTACGATTTTTTTATATCGTTGTCAAGGCTTTTCCCTCTGACTTTCACAAATGATGGACAGCGCTGGTAGAGCACTGTCTCACCAGCAAAGTGAGGTACTGAGCACTTGCTGCATAGCTCTAGGCTAAAATGAAATGGTAGCTTAAGCAAGAGGAAAACACAGCCGCTCTCTGTCATTTTCATATTGTATTTGTACATATATTTTTGGCATTTTCATGCATAGAACAGAAGGCTTGGGAGACATCACAAACGCCAGACAGCCTCATGCGTCTTCTCAGGCAAAACCCATGTGGTGCAGCCCGCTTAATTTTGTTTGAAGCATGTCTGCGTATCTGGATTAGTCACGAGGGGGTCTTGAGGAAATAGAGGCTTTTCTCTCAGTGTCTTTGAAAATGCCATAAGCTATGGGACGTTTGAACATTTCTATAATCATTCATGCATGTTGACTCAAAACAGTGAGCATTTGTCCACGAGAGTATATCCAATGCGGAAAAAAACAAAATTAACTTACACCCTGTGCGATGTTTCCATAGAGCTAATCCTTGTTTTCAGAAGAGATTTTACATTAAGAAGAATGAAAAGCCAGCGACTTGTTACAGAGAAGGAAAGTGTAGTATCATTAAAGGTTGATAGGGATAGTGATTATATTAACTTGCACAGCATATGCTGATAAATAATATAAAGTCCATATTCTGGTTAAGACAATATTGCAAATAATGTGTTTACATATACTGCAGCTACAGCTATTTCTGAGCCTCTGAAAAGCTTTTTGTTGTTGTTATCCCGTGCCGTTGTGGGGCGCACACATCAAATCTGAAGACATTCTTCCTTCTTTTGCATTAAACGGCAGACTAGAACACTTGTAGGCATACAGGATATGCTGCCTCGTCAGTTCTGGAAGAATTGCATCTCTGGTACTTACGGTACTGAAGCAAAAACGAGTACCTTTAAATTTTCAGAATTTTGGTATTGACTATTCTATATATTCTGATTAAAGTGATTAGAAATTGTCTTGAATATCTTAAACGGGATAATATCAGAGTATTGTTGTGCATGTAAATTTATTCAATGGGTAAGGAGGATGGTGAGAAGTATAACTCCCTCTAATAAACAATCCCTTCCACTGTAAAACCACCACTACGGTTGAAACATGGACCTGGCAACGAGTGGATGGAGAACCGTAACAGACATACTGTTGAGTTGATGAGTTGATGGAAGGCAGCTGTGCAGACTGGACAGGTGAGATGAACGGCCGACTCAGGAGGGAGCCGGTAGAGTGCCATGAAGATAGCTATGCCCTCGCCACATACAAACAGGGACAGACAGGAAAGCAGGTTTAACACAAATACATAAGATAAGGAACAACCAGGGCAATCACATACAATTATTTAGGCAATTAAAGCAACATGCACTTTGACGAACCTCAAACTTTCTATCTCCTCAGTTCACATGCTTACCTGTACAGTTGACATATAGTAAATGTAATGTGAATGTAAATGTGTTCTTTTAAATTAAATATTGGTACGAACAACAACCCATAGTGAGTTGCTATAAAATGCTATGGTTTTGAACATCGAAACGCAAGGCTTACTTTCTTTCTTCCCTCCTTGAGGAATTAAGTTTGACTTCCTGCCAGTGTCCTTATTTGAATAAACAGCAAATGCTAAGTCGGGAAGCCAAACAATTGCCTCGTTATCTGCTGCATGGATGGTTACTAATCCTGCTTTAGGCGATGGAGAGGACACGCTTGTGGTCTTTTGTTTGTTTCTCTCCAGATGCAGGCAGGGGGATTAAGCTAATGTCCCACCTCTGAAGCTGACCAGTGCTGGCACTCACTGGTTGTTGGGACGTCCTTGTCCCTTAATTCCTAAATCAGCTGGCAATAAGTCGGAATTGTCTTGATCCTGTCATGACAAGAGGTTTTAATTTTTTTGCCAAGCTAATGTAAACCCTTCTCTGCTGTTACTGTTTTACAAGTTTTCCTGTTTTCACGGATGCAAAGGTGGACTAAACAGGAAGGGATTAACTAATCTTCATGGCTAGGATCCCCATCCAGAGCAATTTTTAAATATACGTCTAAAGATATGTTGATGCCGCCAGACTCAATTGGTTGCCATGTCCCACCTACCTAGTTCTTTGATGTTGCTGTTCTGATTATACTTATCTGAGTAGCTAGCTATTACAGCCTCTGAAAAGTTCTCCTGATTGTAAGAATGCGTTTAGCTCTTGCTCAGTAATTGTTCAGCCTTAAATTCAGCATGATTGAAGGGTTAGGATAGGGCTGGGTATTGTCAAGAATCCCTCGATTCGATTCGATTTCGATTCATTAAGTCACTATTCGATTCGATTTCGATTCGATATTGATTGAAATGCTTCGATATCGATTCAGTATCAAGTAGAAATACACAAGAAAGAGTAAAATAATTAAAATTTAATTTAAATAATTATCTATTTAATTTTATGCCTTGTGAACAAACAGCCATGGTATAACTCTCTCCTCTTGGAAATTGTAACATATCAGCACAATTGACAGTGCTGTATTAAATGTAATGTATTTAAATCATGTATAGTATTTCTTTCTTTCTCACATGACATCTTTGAACAATAATAACACATAAGAACCACTTTTAACAACTCGCACTTGTGTGGTGTGCATGCACAGTGGCACAGGAAATACTAATATTAAATACTGTTGAAAAAAATAAAATAATCGATTATTAACTTTTATGAATCGATTCGGAATCGTTAGAGAGAGAATTGCAATGCATCGGAGAATCGATAATTTTACCCACCTCTAGGTTGGGAAAGTCCTTGTTTTATCAATGTCAGTTCCCTCAGGTTGTTGACACATGTACTGAAATGTTCATGCCATCAGCTGTGGAGACGTGTCAGTGGTTCAGAAAACACAGCACTGCAGTGTTTTGTGATACGAATAGTGTCATGTGAAACGAGGGAAGCATACCTTGCTACTCCGCTCACATTAGTGACGGAGGAGGACACATTACTTTTGCTCACTCCAGCAGTTGCCATGCTGCTTTTGTTGAACCTTTTTTTGCTCATTATGCCTCCGTCAATCTGTGTATCTCTCTCTCCAGTTATGTCTGTTTATGCATGGGTCTCCATTAGAATTGAAATATATTCCAGAAGAGGAAATATTCAAACTGCTATAGAATGGTGCCGCACTAGTGGCTGGTAAGGTTTTCCTTTGTATTTTCTGAAGCTGGTATCATGCTTCTTTCTTTTAAAAACGCCATATGGAAGTTTTATGTGCTGCTAATGATACTATTGGCACTTTTTAAACTTCTGTTTTTCTGGGCACCATGGCAATGAGGAGGCGAGTTATTGTCTACCTCCGGGATCAGCTGATATTGCTCTCCAAATCTACAAAACTCCCCGGATTGAGACCTCAAATCACTGATGAGATGTCAGGAGTGCAGAGCTGGTGCCAAACGGAGAGAAAGGTGCAGGAAATATAAACCGTTCCTCAATTGTTATGGGAAATGTGAAGGTCCTGGCAAATCAGGTGGATAAACTTGGGCTGCTGACGAGGACACATTGGGCATAATCCAGCATTATATATTGAAACATGTCCGCATGAACATATTCCTAACACTAACGCTATTGTCCCCAGCTCTCATACTGTGCGTTAGGACAGAGACTGCAGGCAGAGTGGAATGAAGGAAGGAGGAGTGGTTGCTCACCGACTGTTGGTGTTATCATGACTGTGAAGGTGCGTTTATGCGACCCCAACATTGTATTGTTGGCCGCGATTTTCACCCACATGTCGGAGTTCACATGCTTCATCTGTGTTGCTGCTTACATTCCACCATCAGCTGTTGCAGACACAGTGTGTGAGGTCATCAATTCAGTCACTGCGAGACTCAAAAAACAAGGGTGTGTCAGTGCTGGCTCGGAGACAGGGTACAGGGAACTGGTGGACAGATTTGTGGCATGTTGTGGGAACAACCACCTCCTATCAAATTAAACCTATAGGCGAGGAATGTGGTTGTGAATTTTTAGGAACAGGAACTGTTTTTGACATCCTTGGAGACAAAGTTGAGGTGGTGGAGGTCTACAAATACTTGGGCGTTCACCTGGACAAAAATCTGGGCTAGAACAGTAACATTGAGGCTGCCTACTGGAAAGGACGGAGCAGACTGCTTATTCTCTAAGAAACTAAACAAACTAATAAGAAGACTCTCTATGTTGGGGACAGTTGTGGAGCCACTATACGTAGTCCATCCATCAACCAATCAATCAATCATTCATGGTACTGTCCCAATAAGCCTTCATTTGGAGCACCAAAGTTCATGGCTACACACACGAGGACTGGTTTACCATGACCTATCTGTGCTCTTTCACACTAGTGTGACCCAGGCCACTCAGGGATTTTGTTACACTGTATCAGTGCATTGAAAGGTATTATTTGGCGTTTCTTTATATGTCCATGGTTTGCACCACCAAGTTTAATGGAGGTGGCTGTGGTGTGTCTGCAGATCTCTTCTGGCCAACAGTAGGGTTAGCAATGGAACTGCAATGAATTGAAGTGGGTATTCCCTAAATGGGAAAATTGCTTAATTATTGAAAGATAATTGTTGTTAGTTTTTTTACCAGCAAAGTTACACCCTTTTTGCATCAAGACCCTATTATATACCCAAATTGTATTATATGTTTATCAAAAATGTTTTGTCTAAGTAATAGATACAGCTGCTCCTTTTGAGTCAAAGTGAATATAGTCGGGGGGCCAAAGTATATATAATATAGCGTAGATAACCAAGTTCAGAAACTGATTAAGAAACAGAAAGAGAAAGAGCAAGCATAATATGTTGTAAGTGGGAACAAGCACATCAGAACCGCACTGGCATTATGGACCTTTGGCCAATGTTTGAGCAATGTCAAACCAATATAATCTACACTCAACAAAAATATAAACGCAACACTTTTGTTTTTGCTTCCATTTTTCATGAGATGGACTTAAAGATCTAAAATTCATTCCAGATACACAATATTACCATTTTTCTCAAATGTTGTTCACAAATCTGTCTAAATGTGTGATAGGGAGCACTTCTGCTTTGCTGAGATAATCCATCCCACCTCACAGGTGTGCCACATCAAGATGCTGATCTGACATCATGATTAGTGCACAGGTGTGCCTTAGACTGTCCACAATAAAAGGCCACACTGAAATGTGCATTTTTGTGCTTTATTGGGGGTCTGGGGACTCAGAACCAGTCAGTATCTGGTGTGACCACCATTTGCCTCATGCAGTGCAACACATCTTCTTCGCATAGAGTTTATCAGATTGTCAATTGTGGCCTGTGGAATGTTGGTCCACTCCTCTTCAATGGCTGTGCGAAGTTGCTGGATATTAGTGGGAAGTGGTGCACGCTGTCGTATACGCCGGTCAAGCACATCCCAAACATGCTCAATGGGTGACATGTTCGGTGAGTATGCTGGCCATGCAAGAACTGGGACATTTTCAGCTTCCAAGAATTGTGTACAGATCCTTGCAACATGGGGCCGTGCATTATCTTGCTGAAACGTGAGGTGATGTTCATGGATGTATGGCACAACAATGGGCCTCAGGATCTCATCACGGTATCTCTGTGCATTCAAAATGCCATCAATAAAATGCACCTGTGTTCTTCGTCCATAACAGATGCCTGCCCATACCATAACCCCACCACTACCATGGGCCACTCGATCCACAACATTGACATCAGCAAAGCGCTCACCCACACGACGCCACACACGCTGTCTGCCATCTGCCCTGAACAATGTAAACCGAGATTCATCCGTGAAGAGAACACCTCTCCAACGTGCCAGACGCCATCGAATGTGAGCATTTGCCCACTCAAGTCTGTTACGGCGACGAGCTGGAGTCAGGTCAAGACCCCTATGAGGAAGACGAGCATGCAGTTGAGCTTCCCTGAGACGGTTTCTGACAGTTTGTGCAGAAATTGTTTGGTTATGCAAACCAATTGTTTCAGCAGCTGTCTCAGTGGCTGGTCTCAGACGATCTTGGAGGTGAACCTGCTGGATGTGGAGGTCCTGGGCTGGTGTGGTTACATGTGGTCTGCGGTTGTGAGGCCGGTTGGATGTACTGCCATATTCTCTGAAATGCCTTTGGAGACGGCTTATGGTGGAGACATGAACATTCAATGCACGAGCAACAGATCTGGTTGACATTCCTGCTGTCAGCATGCCAATTGCACGCTCCCTCAATGCTTGTGGCATCTGTGGCATTTTGCTGTGAGACAAAACTGCACATTTCAGGGTGGCCTTTTATTGTGGACAGTCTAAGGCACACCTGTGCACTACTCATGATGTCAGATCAGCATCTTGATGTGGCACACCTGTGAGGTGGGATGGATTATCTCAGCAAAGCAGAAGTGCTCACTATCACACATTTAGACAGATTTGTGAACGATGTTTGAGAGAAATGGTAATATTGTGTATCTGGAATGAATTTTAGAACTTTAAGTCCATCTCATGAAAAATAGGAGCAAAAACAAAAGTGTTGCGTTTATATTTTTGTTGAGTGTAATTTGTCCTCGTTAAGAAGTTTGAAATATCTAATGGTGTTTGTCTTCACTCTGTGAAGTGTAAATTAAATTGCTGGTTATAAATTATAAAACAATATCTGAATCCTCATCAGTAGTAAAGTTCAGTGCAAATTAACAGCACAATTAACTTCAGATGTGTGCTGGCCAAACAAGTGATGACCGGATGAGAGATCAATATGTCTCTATTAAAATACCAATCCCCTCAAACAGCCTACAGCTTTAGATGAGATTAATATTGGCAACCCACACCGCCTCAAAGCTGTATTACAGTCTCATTTCCTCACTTTTAGGATAATGCTCATCGGGATTACACAACAGACTTTATGCTCACAGCTGTCACTGCAAATGAAGCTATCTAGTGTACCAAGGGCAAAGATGATTTGGTCTTTGTTTGCTGTAGATGTTCTCCTTAGGTGTTGTAGAGCTATACTCACAAGTTAAACTTTAATCCAAAGTGCCACTGCCAACCATAGCTGGTCAAAGTAGTGCATGATTTTCAGTTGTAAGTGCTTAACGAGATCCTATTATACTACTTTTCTGGTCTTTATTTCTTGTTAAAAACTGCTATAGAGCAACCTGACACGAATCACATCACAAAAAACTATGTAGATTTTCGGGACACTCTTCCTCTTACCCTAGCAAGCACAGCAGTGTCTCTCTACACACTGCTTTGAGCTTCTCCGCCCCTCCCCCCCTGCTGCAAACCCCACTCTGTTGTGATTGGTTACCTTCCTTCCAGCAACGGGAGATGTTCAGGAAGGTGGGGGCATGCAGCCGGAGCTTGTCTGAGCAGCATTACCATACATGGAAACATCCGGGAGCGTGACAGAAACTACCCGGAAATTTGAACAAGTTATTTATTATTTATTTATTTCTCGACCGGCTGCCATAGTGTTTAGTGCTCTGCATAGCCACCCCAGACGGTCAGCAGGGAATACTTCAAAATGCATGTACGTAATTATTTGATACGCTAGTATGGTTAAATATGACTATAAATCATTATAACAACATTTATAGGTCATAAAAGTCGAAAAGTATCATAGGTCCTCTTTAAGTTTTCACTTCCAAATCTGTGCTTTATACAACTGGGTAATTGAGGAATTTGTTTAAAACTGGGTTGTAGGATTATTCGTGTTGGTTGCCTTGTTGGGCTTTGTTGTAAATCTTACAGCTACCAGTGCTCCTGTCCTTTGAATGGTGTCAATGAAACTAGACGGTGAACTGCAGAATGGATGGTCAAAACTATATATTTTTTTTTAATTATGATTAGAAATGAATCGAATGCACACTTATTACTATAGAAATGTGCCTGCCTGCCCTTAAAGTTGAAGTTGTGTTGAGTGCTTGCTTGGATTGTGTTGCCATGCTGATGTAACAGAAGAATATGGAGCAGGGTTGTCAGCTGTCCAGGCCTATCACATCCACGTTCCTCTGCTCTGAGAACAACAGAGTTCTCTGGCAGCAGGAAGCTGACTCACATCACAACGCCTTGACTGTTTTTTCCCTCGTGGAGACATCTCATTTTTGGAGAACACATTGCAACACATTGAAAGCTACAGAGATAAAGGTTTGGCCTACATATTCAGTGTTAAGTCACACACACAATTGCATTATTACTGAAGTGAAGATATGGGAATGCAGAAATGTGACAAATGACAGCATGTGTATAAAAAGATGAAGACCTTAGTGTAAGTCATTTCTGGCCACGTTATTGCTAGCTGTTTATTTATCTGATCATTTCATTTTGATTAACCTGGCCCTGCACTAGTATTAGGCTTTATTTATGCTCATTCCCTATCTGTTATCTACATGCTATTTGTTAAAAAAAAACCTTAATTTGCATCTTTTGTGCCAGGAGAGGCAAAACATGAAATCTACTACTCTTTACTGACTACCCCTTTAGATTGCTATAATCTCTAGTAGTAAGTGCAAGAAAGCAAAATCAAATGTGTCTTGTAACACATTGGTTGGAGGAGAATTTAGTGATCAAATAACTTTAATATTTGAGGCTTATTAGGATGTTTTGAGAAAGATGTATCACAGCTTAGTCATGTAAATGAGTGTTCATAGCCTATTGCCAAAAATAGCATGAGCAGCATGTGAAAATAAATTGCATGCAAAGTGTTTTCAATGCAGCTCATGGAATAGCCAACCTACATTCTCAAGGCCTTTCATTCTTTTTTTGACCTTATGGGGCTTAAGATGTTCTTAATGACTTTGATTTTGCACCACCTCTAAAGCCTAATTGCTTCTCCATAATCTGCTTCTATTTTGTATTTTCGTCTTCAGGTATATTTACACTGCGTGTAAATAACAATGTGTGGGGGTTTGGCTCTTGATCCATATGAGTGAGCATAGCCTGCATTTGACAATTTGAATGTTTTTGCAAAAATAAACTAACTACAGCAGCCTCTCTCTAAGAGCTGTGTTCTTCTCACCTTAGAATCAAGTTTAAATTCAAGCTGTCTCATTGGTTCAAGCATTGATGGCATGGATGGAACTAAGTTGACACATTCAAATTACTATGGCAGCAAGTGACAAAGCCTACCCTGCGAACACACACATTCACAGATTCCATGTGGCTTTTAGAGGCTGGAAAAAGGCTAAAGAATGATTACACATTGCCAGTATCGTATTAGCCGGCCTTAACTGTCTTTTTCCAAGCGTGTCTGCCCTTTTCTCCATCTCCCCTCATTAAGGCCTTGCTTGCTCTGTTGCTCAGCTCTTTTTGCTACCCAGCCCTGTGTGTGTCTGTCTGTCTGTAGGGGGTCTTTAATGAGGCACACCAGCTTCTTTAGACTTATTTATACTGGCCACTTTAGCGAGCTGAGAGGACAGGATGGAGATTTTTTTTTCCTCTCTGGAAGGCTTCTTGCCTTCCTTTTCTCTCTATTTCTCTCTTTCACCACACACAAACACAGTGTGGAAGGACAGCCACATCACCTCCAGTCCCACTCCCCAGTTCCCACCCACCCACCTACTGCGCCTAAGAAACTGCTTGTAGAGGCAGCCCAGCCTATTAAGAGTGTGTAATTGAAAAAAAAGTTTCTATCCTTGAAACCAAAAAAGGCTAGTTTTTTACTGAGAACTAGGCCACATCGATTCACTTTTCCTTTTTCCCCTAATGCAACGTTAACATGCAGTGATGTTGTTTATGTTAACAGTATCTCGTTGTGTAATGTAACTTGAGTGGCTCTTTTTTCAGATTCAAACATAATTTCACATTATTCACAGCACTCACTTCGGATTGTTATGCTCAGCATAGTGTCTTATTGAGGACACAAAGCCTATGTAAAGGGATGGCTGATTTTAATTTTCTCCCATCTATCAACAATTAATTGTTACCTCTATAGCATCCTTAGTATAGTAGCAGAAGTAGTAGTAGGAGTAGGAATAGAGGTGGCACTTCTACTGTAGCTGACAAAGTGTACGAAGACAACCCAAATCAATTTTCTGGTGATATTTCAACCAGAGGCTGAACCCTTCACCCAGGCCCAATCAATGTGGGTCAGATATCTAAGCCTGCTGAGAAAGATAGGGTTAAAGCAGTAACAGTCAAGCCAATAGTCATCTCAGATATAGATTTATATCGCTGACCTTTCAAGCGCAGAGCAAAGGGAATATAACTTTCTCACTAGAAATCTGAAGGCAGAAAATTATGTTACTCTGTCCACCTCACTGTTTTTCTTTTTTTATTGCCACTCTGCCTCTTTATTTTGGTAGTTGTTCCATGCTACTCCTCATACAGCTGGACATGTTGACCATTTCTTCCCCTTTATCTACTTATCTGTATTTCTCCTTTCCTTTAGAGAGTCGACAGTCATGTTTTACATGTTTTCTCCACTTACTGTTGTGATGAGTCATTATGGTGTCTTTTTGCTTTTTCTTTGCCCATAGAACATTTGCGAAGCCAATTTAAAAAAAACATATATGTACGTATATATATTTAAATCCTGCAATGTTCAGTCCTAGACATCTGTCTAGGATGTTTAAACGTTGTACACATATTAGAGATGTTGGCTATAATGACTTTGCCTTTAGGACATTCTTGCAAAAGATATTAAAAATTTGATGACAGTATTCTTAACCGCTGGGAAATCAAACTTGTGTTAATGCTTGGAGTTTTTATTTTATTATTTCATGTACATACACAGTATGTATGTATTCACCCTGACTGAACCAATTAAACTTATTGGAAGCAGTGTAAACAGGAAATGTAAATGCTAATCAAAAAGTATCTCGCAGATTCCTCAAACATTTGCCCCTCTGTGATTGAACAGTTTAAATAGGGCCTTTGGTGAACCTGCCATTGTGATAGTATAGTCAACATTTACCTTGAGTAATTGGTCTACACTCCCCACAGCAAGTAACACAGGCACCCTGCATCATCCCTGCTTTATCTCCTCCAGCTCTCCCTCACACACCCACTGTGTGACCATTGCACAAAGCAGTGTTGTGCAGCTCAACACATAATGCCCCGAGCCATCCGCAACATAATTCTCAAAAGCATATTATGGGAGGAATGAGTGAGCCTCTGTGCATGGACACTGCCATTCAACCATTCAAATTATCCAGGTCACCTTGGGATTGTTGAGTGCCCAAAGAGAACTGCAGACAGTTTTTCATTCTGTTTAAAAGCTCATTGAGCAGCCTGTAATGAGCTGCGGAGCCACACGTACCGTGGTAATGATGTGCGCTTGTTCACTACCTCAACGCTAGATCATTCTAAAGATTCAGGCTTAAAACTGTATCGATAAATTGACAAGTTTCTGGCATTAAGAAATTCCGAGCTTATGCAAAAAGTGGCTACAAAGGGTTTCTGCTGTTGGCGATGTTTGAGACTCATGTAAAAAGATGAGCTGTCTGTTAGCCTTCTTTCTTCATTGTCCTTAGCCGTCTCTCAAATGCATAAACCCATACAGTCATTCTCTTTCCCTCATGCTCTCAAAGCAACTCTCCAATTAACCCAATGCCTCTGGAACCGCTGGCTCTTTGAAGTCCCTTTTACACTTGAGTTGTCGACATCGAGTGGCCTTCAATCACACTGTGTGTAAGTTTGTGCGTCTGACAACCCTGCTGAGGGATCTATAGTATATTGACTGTTAGACGCATACATCTTATGGCTACATTTTGAAGAGGAAGTCAGATAGAGCTGGTAAACAAGAGTGTAGCGAGGGATTTGCAATATTTACTTTGCAACTTCATCCTAATCAGTCACGATCAGGGTGTTGAACATGTTCTGTTTCATATTCAAGAAAGACAAAAAAGTCAGCTCTGTAATAAATAAGTTCATTTATTGATTTAAATTGTCATGCTTTCCTTCAATAGTCAAATTAGCACTCAAACATTTCTCTCCAAAGTGTTAGTCCTTTCTTTCCAGCTAGAGCAGAACTAACACAGAGGGGAGGGGAAGCGTCAGGGGAGAATGTATGAAGAAGGTGATGTTTTCGGAGATAGATGACAAAAAACTGACGTTTGGCTGTTTTCAAACATGGCTGTTAATATATCCGGGAGGCTCTCTCCACCATAGTAACGTGCTGTCTGCAAGAAATACCTCTCTGCAACAAAAAAAACATCAGGCTTGTTGTTATTCTATTTCCTGAGAACATTTCACACCACACAGGTGAAGTAATCAGTAATATCCATAACTACATTCATCGCACGTATTCATCAACAGTGTGTGTTTGGCGGGCCCTCCAACCAATGAGAGGAATCCTAATTGAAATGCTCTCCAGTCCTCATGAATTACAGGAGCCTTTTTATCAGTAGGCCTATCCTTCATTTCACCCTTTTCTATATTGCAAGAGACAAAAGAGTGGTTTGCATCATCCCGAACACAGGGGCAGAAGGGTTGAATGCTGTCTCAGTTAAAAGAGGATCACCATGGTTTCCACAACCTGCAGCTCAAGTAAAACGGCATCAGGATAGAGGGATGATGTAACAACGGATGATTTCTAGGGCTAAGTTTCTGCAGCTCTACTTCTCAGAACTGGCTACATCCACTAAATGACTAACTGTGTGTGAACCTTTGAGCCACAGTTACAAATGTGTGAGCATTCAAAATGGTCAAATTATTCTCAATCTATCGGAGTACAATGGGTCTCAGTGATAATGAATAATACTGCCTCGTTGAGAATGTGTGCCTGCAATGATTAAGGAGAGGAAAAACAAGCTTCTGCTGCACTAAGTGAATTCATTTATCTGATTTATTTTTAAATATTCAAAGAATGGAGACAGCAATCTTCTATTTAAACAAGCACCACTGTAGGTTATTTAATCTGTGTGTGCATCCATATGGAATATGTATTAAATGGCTATATTATATGGGTTATTTGTAGAATATTAGCATTAAACTAATAATTCATCATATGTTTTCTGGAGGCATTAGTGTGGGTTATGGCCCAGCCTTTGGCAATCAATTTTACAGTTGATAAACCGCCAGATCGGACACATGCAGGGAATGTGCTAATTGATTAATGACACAGAAAGATACTGATAGGCAGTAGACACTACAAACAGACATTTGTGTTTGGTTAGGGCTGTTTTTTCCATGAGTGTTGATGAGATTCATTGAAAAAGAAACCCAATCATCCTCGTAAAAAATATGGACAACAGATCCAGCTTGTTTGGGACGGGGTCGGCAATAACCTTGTAAAAACACACTTTTGTAATTTGTTCAAGCAATTGAGACAAAGCACTAGAGTTAAGGTGGTAGTGATAATATAAAGCCTTATAGAAAGGCTCAGTTTTCTGTCATTGCCACATCACAGCTCTTCACAAATGGAGTCATAGTAAGTAGTCACTTCACTGGTTAACCACGCCATCTTTACCTTAGGGCTTAAAGGTCCACACCTCTTGGCAGAAAGCTCCTTATATTTTGTTTTACTCTCAGTTGTGATGAGTTTCCAGCACTGCAGCATGAAAGTGTTCCCCCCGGTCGGTCCGGACCGCCTCGTTACTACCCTATAGGTTTGTTTACGAGCAAAGCTGCTCTACGCATAGTGTCAACAAAGTGCCAAAAGGCCATGTTTCACATTCCAGACCATTATGCGGCAGCTGCACTGCATCAACTTGAAATGCTTTCTGCTGAATGTGTTCATTTTCTGGTCTCTTTGTGTGCACATGCAGGCTGTGTGTGCAACTGTGTCCGAGACATAAAAATGTGCTTTGTTTTTTTGTTGAGTGTTCTTTGGGGCGTGTGTGTGTGTATCCTTATCTGCCCAATTATGATACAGCCCCTGCTCATGCCCCCAATACTGTTAACAGAGATATAACCTCCTCTACCTCTTAAATAGAACCAATGCCTTTAATATCTTCTCATCTTAAGAGAATGGAGATAAAAATAAAAAAACGGTCTCCAATTTTAACTGCAGTGATGAATATCGCTGAAATGCAATATCCCCTCTACCTTTAAAAAAAGTATATTATGGCGTGAGATTGTAATAGTGTGTTCTCTTTCTATTTTTTCCCTATTTCTCTCCCTCCTCTATCCGTCTGTCCTTCAATCAGAGAGCCAGCTGCTCCCGAGGAATAACGTCAGCGCAAAGTGCAACATCCTCGGCAACTTCATGTGCGGAGACGGGCTGTGTGTCCCCGGTGGGTGGCAGTGCGACGGATTTCCCGACTGCTTCGACAAGAGCGACGAGAAAGGCTGTCGTAAGTCCAGTTTAAGAATCCGTTATAATTTTTTTTTGCCTTAACTGCGGCATGAAGCAATGAAGCCAGATAGCCTATTTAGAGTCACACCATGTCTCTTCTCCCTCTCCAAACATGGCAGCTGTACTTCTTCTATGTGTAGAGACACGAGGGCCATTTACACCTACCCAGCTTAAATTAACGTCTCACCTCAATTCCTCACACAGCATCCCCCCCCCCCCCTCTTCCTTCCCTGCCAGACCCTCAGCCCCACTTTAGCACTAGGGCAAAACTTAATACCATCAAAGCGAAAGGCCGATTACTACTGGGGGGGAATAGAAGCGCATGCATAATTCTACTGTAATGCTAACAGTAACAGTTCAGTTTTGATCCTCACATTAAGTGAGCTTTGATCTTTCTGGTCTGCTAGTCTAGGCCAGAGCACCACACAAAGATTGGATTGCTGATGAAGATTGCCTTTAAGGCCCTGTCATGCTGAATCCAATCCCCCATCCCCAGATATGTTCATCTCTCCAGCTCTCTCTCTCTTTATCTCATTGTGGACTTTTTGTTCGTAATTTGCTTCGGAGAGGATTGTTTTCAATTAGCAAAGCAACACCCCGTTCTCGTAGAAATGTCATTTATTTTTACCCAGTCCGATTCCCATGCAACACATAAAAAACATTTATGTCACCTCTCTCATTTTCTCCTTCTCGTCTCTCCCTCCAGCAGTTTCTCTCTTTATTTCTCTCTCTCTCTCTCTCTCTCTCTCTCTCTCTCTCTCTCTCTCTGTCTCGCCCTCTCCCTGGCAGCTAAGGGAACAGGCAGACAAAGCTTTGTCCCATGGCCTGCCAGCACAGACACACACACACACACACACACACACACACACACACACAGAGACAGCTCACAAACTTTGCAGTCATCCATCTTTTTAGTTTGCAATGCGCCGGTCATTCCAAGCTATGTATGCATAGGAACATTTCAGGAGATGTCTTCGACTTTATTATTTGGTACAAACTTCACTACTGACATTCCTGTAACCTAAAGAAAAGCAAGATAGATATTTAGATGGAGGTGTTCTGTGCCCCAGATTCTCATCATCACTCAATGGCCTTAAACTGTCAAAACAACTGATGAAAATAATGTGCTCATGCAATTGGACAAATTGCGTCAGAATCATCTACATTATGTGTGCCCGTTTGATCTGATCCCGCAGTTCACGCGTCACTATGTTGCATCCTCGCTCAAATTCACCCAGAGTACTCTCACTTTGAACCTTCAGACAAGCCAGTTGCTGATGCAAGCTATCGAGAAGCGCCCTATGCCTCTCAGCTTGTCAGAGGACTATTTGTGTTTATTGTCAACGTCTATACGTTACCCGCTCTGGCATAAGTGGGGCCTTATTATCCACAAATACATGGCTATTTGTCACTCAATATCTAGAGAAACAAGTGAGTTAGAAGAAAAGGAGAGTGAAAAGAGTGGCGATACAAGAGGGGGTCTATTATCTGAAGAGAACACAATCCCTGGAAACTTTAAAGAGTGCAGCTCTGGTTTCTCTGCTAGTTGAATCATCATAATTAGACCCCCCCCCCCCCTTCTTCCCCCCCACACACACACCCCCGTTAAGCAAGCACACACATTTTCACGGGTATGTATATTTAACAGAGTGGGATGGTCGCTTTGCTAACTTAAAAGACAGTTCTTTTAGACTTAGATGACAGGAGTAGTGTGTCTCAATGCAGACTTTCAATGAGTGAAATATTGCTAACGGACTGACTATGTTCTTACCTTTACACAACCCCAGTGTGGGGAAATCACACAGTTTATCTGATAATGTCTGGCCTCAGTCCTTTGCAGTCACATCATCATTACTATGGAGCCAGAACAGTGTTGACCATCACAGGATATTACATTTCCTTTCCTCTATAAAATCAGCGAGTGGCTTCTGTAGTAAGTTTTCCGAGAACATTTGTTTTTAAATGGCCTTCAATGGAAGCTTTTTATGAACATCTTGATAACATTATTAGCCCATTGTTAGCTAACCAAATGCTTCTTTCTCGACCTGTGCACAGACAATGTTTGCTTTGCATGTGTGCACTGCATACCTACGCAACAACTTTATGTATATATGATATACTTGTGAAAGTATCAAGTCCTTTTGCTCAGGAGCAGCCTCTATTTTTATCACGTACATTTGCACCGGAAGACAGCTGTAGTTAAGAGTGCAGATCCCCTGTTAAGCCCCTGCTGTTTATCCAGCAGCTTGTGCCGATGTGAGTGTCTCTGAACCAGGGAATACTGAATGCAGAAATGGTGAGGAGATAAAGGTCATATGTGGTGTCCCATTAATGAGAATTTTGTTTTTGGAAGCCATGTAGCTGACGGGGAGGCACACAAGAAGAACAACATTTTTGGACTAGCAAATAAGTTAAGTTATCTTTATTAGTCAATTTTACATGAGGCACATTGAAATTCGTCTTTTTGCATAGCCCCTCTCAAGTTACCACACTTTGGAGGGGGTCAGAAAGCAGGGTCAGCCATAGTACAGTTCCCCTTGAGCAGTTTTGGGGTTAAGTGCCTTGCACCACTAGTTTTACAAGTAACACCCTCCTGTCTGGTGCCAGGGATGGAACCAGCGACCTCATTGTTACTGGTTAGCCCCTCTGCGTCTAGGCTATCCTACCACCTGTATGACTATAGGTTAAACATTTTTCATTTGAATCAGTTTGCAAAAACATTCACATTCACTTGCACACTCTGGTAGCCTGGCATTCCCAGACCTGCCACTAGGCGCTGGCAAATTAAATTTGCTGCGCGTGTGATAACCAGAAATCTGGCTATGGTTTCAATTGGTTCTATCTAATATGGGCGCGCCAGAGCCCTTTATATGGTACTCTGGGGAGGACGTAACCGGATGACGACAGTGACGTGCATGCGACGTCGAAGCCGTGATAGTAAACATCAAAGATGGCTACAGATATGTTGTGTGAGTTTGAGACTGCTTTGGCCTCGACCCTTAACGATTTGGAAGACGGCACTCAAATCTTTCATTAGCAAGTAAGTGGAATGTTCTGTTTTGCCGACCGACAACGGCAAACGTTTAATTTAACAGTTTAGTTTGTTTAGCGAACAGCTGTGCATCGCACCTTGTGCATCGCTCTGATTGGTTGTAGTACTATCCAACTGCGTGCAGTGGCATTTGAAATGCACGAGTAGGAGCCGCCCCTTGAGTTGGAAATTACTATTGATCGTGGCCAGACCCTCTATCGTTCAAGATATCAGGGTCTGGATTTCCAGGCTAACACTCTGGGTCACATCTGTCCAAATCAGTACAAAGATGTTGTGCAAGACAGAAACACCCACCCATGAACTTGCGGTGGGGACACTTTTTGGCTGACTTTTCATTTCTTACCAGAAGTTGCTTTGCCTCAGAAATGAACTGAATGTAGTCAGGTTTTGTTTACCTGACTATATGTTATCCCACAGCTATCAGATGGCGAGGAAGTTCAGAAGATACAAAAACCCGGTCTGCATTTTCTTGCCTCTGTCCTTTATATTTATTTACTTATTAGACTAATTGTAGATGTGTTCCAGCCTGCTATATGCCTCATAGTCCCGAGAACTGTGTGTCGAATGGTCAGGGTATGTTTACTCGCTTAGAAAAGACCGGCTTCTCCCTAACCCTCACAAGCCCCGCTGCTCCTCTCTTGTTTGTTTGTTCTCCCGGTCCTCTCTAGCACAAGGGTCAACTTCAGTCATGTAAATACTTTTTTACTTAAATAACAGTCAGAGGCTGAGAGAAGAGAGGGCAATATCACCAGTCCTCGTCTTATTGCATTAAAGATGCTGCTTATTGTGTTACTGTCCTGTTTTTTGCGCGAGGCCAGAATCCACCCCCCATACAGATCATTTTATATCATGTCCAATATTTTACGGAGCGTAACCTCTGCTTTGCTCTGCATGAATTCAACAGAATTTTGAATGTAACGTAATGTAATCAGTATACATTTTTTACAGATTATTTCTGTAGGTTTTCCTATGTGTTTGGCCGGTCTCAGGGATCTTCAAGCAATGATTTATAGCTAGGCTTGCTGCTGACTAAATGCTCACGCAAAAAGGTCAAAAGCGCCATGGCTACTCTCTAGTGTCCATAACGACAGCCTGTGAGGGTGTGAGGCGAAATGGACACTGACAGAGAAGAGGAGAGAGGCAGGCGAGCTGATGGAGCTTGCCAGGGCCTCAGAGCCAGGATTAGCCTCTTTGCCCTTGTCTCTGCAAAGCATGAGTAGGCGGGAGAAGAGAGATCTGTGGCGCGGCCGGAAGGGTGAACGGACATGATGTATGAAGGAATCATAGAAGGGGAGGTGGGGAGGGGGGCTGTTGGTAGAGAGAGAAAAGAGACAGAGAGGCATATTTCAAAGGATTGACTGTTCTTCTGAACTAGCATCCCTGCAGGCCGAGGTTGTGGCCTCCGTGAGAAGCAGAATCAATGATTTCAGAATTCTGCACAGGCAAAACTACTGTGCAAGTTAAACTTTTACTCTCTGACTGTTAACTAGAGGGGACATCCACAGGGCCAGTGGCTTTTAAAGAACAAAGATCAGAGTGCATTGCCTCCTCCACACAAAGGGCTTCTCATTCATCATACTGTGAGCAATATCATGGTGACAGGTGTAAAGATTGGCACGTCAACATCTCTTGAATCAAGGCGAATGTGCCTTCCTCGCCATTCGTTCATCAAAATGACATTGCCAGTGTTTTCCTTAACAATATATATTTGTAATAAGATAACACTATGTTTTTTCTACTTTCCTTTTAGAGTACTGCTTCCCAGCCTGGGGGGGTCAAGACTCCATAACATCCTTCTATGTTAATGTGTATGGTTTTGCACTAAATACCAAGACACATTTCATAACTGATTCTTATTCCGATTCTGAGAAATAAAGGAATGATGACAGCAACTTGGAGGCTCACACAATGGCAATATGTGTTTTGAGTTAGTTTCAAAGTCTGTTATTACTTCACAACTATGTGGGATGTAGCAATTTGGAGCTTATATAACCCGATGCACTGTGTTTATTGATCCCGTAAGCTCTTTACAACAATTAGGATCAAAATAAATGCAGTTAATTGGATTACTCGAATATATCTTCTTGCATTCAAAACACAGCCAACGCCTGAAGCAACATCAATGGTGTATTTTTTTCATGACTGTTCTTACCTCCCCAAAAATGCTCTTAACACATTGATTTCAAAAGAGCTGCTAAATGCACATCATCAACAACAAAGTTCTCCTTGATAGCAGGGGTGGGAAACAACTAAAAAGAATCTTTGAACAGATTGGTTGAATATCAAGGCTCACACATGGCCTATTCTTTACCAAACCCACTCCGCTGAGGAGAGCAGGAGTTGTCAAGATTAGGAGTGTGTGTTTATGCGATAAGAACAGTGACCAATGCACTGACAGTCATATGCTACTGACAGAGCCTATTGTATTGTGTTGTCTTCTGTTCTGCTTCATTGTGCATATATGTGTTCTTTGCTCTGAGAGTGTGTTTTTGTTAGTGTTTGCGTCTCAGTGTGGGCGTGTACATTTTAGGCGGATATCATTGAACAACACGCCTGTGTGATTGCTGGAGCAACTGGACTGGTGGTGCATGTCTTGGTCTGTGTGTGTGTTGTTTTAACCCAGCTCGGGTAAAATAACAAGAAGAGAGCAAAAAAGAAAAGAAAATGGAAAGAAAATTAAAGAGAATATATAGAGCATTAATAGCAGGAAATGTACGGACAGCAGAGTGGGGTTTAATGGGACTTAAGTGTGGCGCATCCTCCCATGTGCTTAATGGTTGACTCATCCATGAGCTGGTGTAATTTATACCAAGGGAATAGGGATTTAATATTGATTAGGGTCCTACAAAAAGGTCTCATACCCTGATTTCATCTCCTGCTCTCTCTCTCTCTCTCTCTCTCTCTCTCTCTCTCTCTCTCTCTCTCTCTCTCTCTCTCTCTCTCTCTCTCTCTCTCTCTCTCTCTCTCTCTCTCTCTATATATATATATATATATATATATATATATATATATATATATATATATATATATATATATATATATATCTTTTTTTTCTCTCATCTCGTTTTCCCCTCCTAGAATGAATGCCATCCTCGCCCAATCGATAGTCACAAATTAGGCAAGAAAAGGAATCGCTTTGAAATCTTCAAAGGAATAATAAAAAGGATGTCTTGTCATTTAACAATGCTACGTCGGGTGACGCAACCAATTCACACAAGGCAATGTTAGCGGCACACTGATGCTCTCTATGATGAATATTGCAGCAGGATTGTTATCTGACAGATCACTCGCCGCTTTTTCACCGTATGCCCTTGCATCTCCTTTTTATTGGAAGTTGTTGAAATATTACTGATAGTTTGCACATTCGGGCCTGCCACATGATATACGGGGGCTACTTGCTTCCTCATCCGAGCACAAAGTTTGATGGCTTTTTGCAAATCGCCAGTGGTCCGTTAACCCTCGGGCCACTTGAGATGAATGCCTATTCCTGATTTCAAAATGTTATAGTATTGTACAGCTAGTATGAAATGTTACAGAATGATTAGTACTGATCCCCGTAGCCCTGTAGACGGAAACTCCCCCCCCCCCCCACCCTGCTCTTCTTGCTTACACTCTGACTCCATTACCTATTGATTTCCTCCCCTCAGAAATTTGCCCGGCAAGGTCAGGGGAACCTTTTTGAAGTCCTCAGCCGTCTCTCTGCACTTCCTCTGCCTTCTCTGCTCTGCCGCTCACTCGCTTGCTGTTTTCTTTCTTATTAGTGTTATTCCTCCGGTGTTTGAGAACCCAAGCGTTAGCCTATACCTGCACCAAACAAGTTATTTGGCACTCTGGCGGAGGACCAAGGAGAGGGAGAAATATACGAGCAGAAGTGTGGAGAGGGGAGTGGAAAGGTGCAGATTGGGCAAGAGCAAAGCGTTCTTCTACATCTGCCAACAGGAGTTACTCGGGCGGACATGAACTCTGTAGCCGTGAGACAAGAAGTACAGTTTCAACTTTTTTGTTGCATTATTAAATAATTTTCCCATAAACCCTTAACGTTGCATGTTGCTTCACTCCCTGGCCTGGATACAAACTTTGTGTTTCTTTTTAGGAAGAAATATTGAAGATTTTATGTCCGTAAAAATAAAATACCTGGTAGAAATTCAGACAAAGTTCATTCCACTAATCTCAATTAAAAAGGTTCTTGTGGACAAGATTTTCAGCATTTGTCCAAATAGGCACCTCTGCATTATGTGTTAATGCCTGTTCTTGTCTCTAGGAGACAGTAAGCAGAAAGAACGAGAGAGGGGGCCAATATGTTTATGTTTGTGTGTGCGCCCTCCAACTTAGCATTTTGGCGCGATCCAACCATGTTTTATTCTGCTAGTAGTGATAGTCTCACCTCAAAGACAACAGCTCAACTGCTAGCTTAATTGGTTTTTCATTTGTGCTGCTCAGCTGAACACTGGAACTTAGTTTGGAAGCCGTCCAACATCCTGCCTGCTTTGCTTTTCATAAACAAGTTCTCCAAAAGGCTCGGGGAAGAACATGAAAACATGTGTCACCAAACTGATGCAGTTCAAACCAAGAATACGAGTGATGACAGAGGGGATGAAGACTGGATGAATGGATGGTTAAAAGTCGCAGAGTCAGGCAGAGGTGCTGAAACAAATGCACATTACCTGCATCAACAGCAGTATTTGAACTTGAGCGGTTAGACGTACTACAGAAGAAAGAAAACAGGACACCGTCACAGGGTTATTTTTTCTTTTTTGTTTGGCATCACTTCCAACCTCAATTTTCTCCTTCAAATTCACTTTTTGTCTCCTTACTCTGAAAACTGCTCAGATCAAAGGCTATAAAGAAGCCGTCCGTCCCCCAAAATACATTTAAGCATATTAGCTCTAAACTTCCAACCAGCACCCATAAAATGTCCCTTTGTGAGCCTGCCCTTCGTTTGACTTTTGAGCTAATTTGGAACGCAAACACTTGAGCAGATGAATCCTGCCAGCGATAAAAGTAGTGATGAAGAATCGGGTAAGGGAGGAGGAGGTCAATGAGGATTCTCAGAGCTGTACTTCTAGCCAAGCCTGCCTTGCAAATGAGAAGAAAAGGCAGCCAGGTTCCATGTCCAAGAAAGTTATACAGTATTTCTCCAAGAAGAAACATAACAGGACCAGAACATTTCAAAGGAATCTTTTTTTTTTTACCACAAATATTAAAAAAACTAAATAATCTAGAAAAAGGAGGAACATCCTTTATTCTCAGTTTGTAACTAGATTAAAACAAACTGAGAATAAAGCACCATGTTGTGACCAGATGCATTTCAATTTACCCCTCAACAACAGCATGTTTTCTCGTTGCTAGAGCTAGATGCTATGTCTGTTTTCCCTCCCCCAGCTCTAATGAATGTGATATATACCATGCAAAATTAGCTTTGGGTGGTTAGGGCCTCTGCCATCCAGGTAAACAAAGGCTTCCCAGACTGTAGACAAGGAGATTGTATTTGCTATCCCTGCTTCATCCCACGTTCAGCCGATTACATTTCATCCTGGAGATGGGGCGCTCCGAACCTTCCTGGTTGTTATGCCTTAGCCCTCCCCTCTCGCTACACATAATCGCCGCAGCTTGAAAGAGCTCATAAATCAGCCCACCACAATATATTGTAGGGGGAAAAATGTGTGCCCCTGGCATTTGAGACGGCACAATGCCAACCTATGAGCAGGCCAATTCCACCCTTTGTATTCAGTAGAGGGAGAAAAAAAAACAAGAGACTGTTCCATGGCTTGCTTTTTAGATGTCTAGTGTATGCCCACTCACTTTCCCTCCTCCCCTTCTGTTTGAGTGTGTGGGTTGTTACATCCTTTTGTTGTGTTTAAACTATAACAATGGTGTTCACTCACCGGCATTAACTTCTAGTCTTTAAACTCGTAGCATAACAATGTTTTAGCTGTAATTTGAAGCTTTTTTCTTTCTCTGTCTCCAACAAGTACGATTACGGCTTTAGCTCTCACACAAAGCAACATTTACAAGTTAAAGCTTTTGTATAATGTTAATTACTGGATGAAGATAATCCATGCATAATCTAACAAATAATTAATTCATTATTATTATCTTCAGGCTTCACTACGATGTCTTTAGTAGTTGTTGTTTTACTGCCATCATGCTTTAAAGACTCTGAAAACCTAAAAAAATCAATATATAATATCAAAGTCGGCTGTCTCAAGAAGCCTTCACAAAAATCTGATTTGAAATAAATGTTCATAAATATTATAAATTTAGTTTAAAAAACTGTTGTCCAGACCGTTTTCCAGGACTGTGTGGACGTGACCGTATCAACCAGTCTCCATGGCAACAGTTTTTATAGAACATTCGGAACTGCCGTGATTCGTTCAAAATATTGATAAGAACCAGAGCATTGCCCTCCTCATCTAAACCGAATTTCTGTAAATTTCAAACGTAAATGACAATATATTTAAATAGGGTTGATAAATATGCCAAACTCTTGTCAGATGCTTCCTATCATGCTAATTCCCCAAATTAAATAATTACATTTTCTGTTGTGGATTTGGGTTCACAGGGGCTTTCAAATTCAAACTTCCCACAATGATCAAGCTAGAGCGAGGGCCTTTACTTTCTTTCTATCATGTCTTTGCTCCCATCCACCTGATATCTTGTTTTTCTCACTCTGCTGGGGGAAGATCAATGTGTTTGAGTCAAAACTAGGGGTTAGTGCTAAACGGGGGGATGCCAGGCATTGATGTTGTGCAGGCTCGTCACTCAGTCTCAGGCCTGTCCTGGGAGATAAGACACCGTGGCCTGCTTATAGGCTGATCAATGGCTCAATCAACAAAAACACTCTCCCACGCCATTCGCTCCCTTTGTCTTTGTCATTAACTTGTTTTTCTTCTCCTATCGAGTTCTTTGGCCTCGGGATCTTACCCTTTACTTGTCATACTTCAGAGAACGTGAAGATAAGCCATTACAGAACAAAATGAGCTGCGTAATTAATTGGTCTCTGTAACCTAGCGGCTTAAAGCTTGTACAATGGTTAAATGGTTTGCTGGTTTCATTTCAGAAACACACCATTGTATCTGGTCATACATTATTACCTTGAAAACTTTGCTGCCTTATTGATTTGTCCCTTCCATTCCCTTTTTGTGCATCACAGCGGAGGCTAATTCATAGCCATAAAACACAACGTAAATGTTAAGCACTAGAATATGTCCGCATCGCCTTTCGCCTGACCCATTGTTCTTCTTTCCATCTGTTCCCAGCTAAGGTCAAGTCCAAGTGCGCCCCTACATTCTTCGCCTGCGCTAATGGGGTCCACTGCATCATCGGACGTTTCCACTGTAACGGCTTCAGCGACTGTCCAGACGGGAGTGACGAGAAGAACTGCAGTGAGTCTTAAAATGACCCCTTCAAATAATAGATATCTAGCCATTAGTGTACTGGTTGTAAAGACAGTAGCAGGTGGAGTACTGAATATTTGTACTTTATGCAAGCACAATTATTCCTGTGAAATCTGAGCAAAGTATTCAAAGGACTGACCATCAATTTAACATGTACAAATCAGTTTACTCAATGTGTGCTACAGCCATATTTTCCTTTGTGACAGCTGTTTCAACTTTTCAACAGAAATGAACGTGTCATAATGATGTCATTAGGTAGCCTGGTGCTACCAGACCATCGTACTTCATTTCATTTGTACAGAAGGTCTGGCGGTGCTGTAATTGGCAAACGTTCACTCATGGAGGCGGGTGTCTGTTAAAGTTTAAAACTATTGGATCTGCCCAGTGCCACTCTGGATTAGCCAACCAATCGCATAACGTTTGGTCGTCACGTGTGTCATGAGCCGGCTTCTGGCAACTGAAACTGGAGCGCGACTTCGACGTCATCGTTCTCAGCCACTCGCTGTGTTCGCTGATTGGACCGGCTGTCGAATCTCCGGCAAGACTGGGAAATGGGCTTTACACCCAGACTGACTACTGAAGGGAAATAAAATTTGGCCGGAAGTAGGTGGGCAGGCGGAGCCAGGCTAGTCATTAGGGTTAGACAGCCTAAATTACAAACAAGGGGTTGTGGTAGGTATGGTGAGGTCTGAGATGCTCTTGGTTGCATTATGGGAAATGTAGGATCAAGTGCTTTTGATCTAATAAATAATTCAATAGAATTTTTACTTACGCACAACATTAATGAAGTGCATCACTAAACTGCTGGAGTGACCCTTTAATCTAGAAATATGCCTCATAAATGAACTACAAAAACATATACTGTACAAGTTTGCATATACCTTAAAAGTGTAAGTGTAAAAAAATGGAACAAACAACACTAAGTGATAAAAATGTATCTATTTATTAAAGAAGCACCAAAGGTAGTTAAGACAAATATAGTTATCCAATTAATATAAAAAACCTACATATCTGTACATCTTCCCCATGTGTTGTCTCCTTTTCACACTTCTACCCTCTACTTCAGTCTTTGATTGTATTCCACTGGGAATACAACACAAAATTAGATGACTTCGCTTTCAACTGACATCTATTTTTGGAGGTTGGACGATTCATTTTTGAAGACAAAGATATGTGTGTTTTTCCAGAGGCGCAGCACGCACGTGATCATCATGTTACTCTCGCCTTATTTTGGATTAGAGATTGTTTCTAGCATTTTTTTTCCAACCTTGATGCTTTTGCTCTGCTTTAGTATTTGTAATGCCAAAAAAGTATTGCTTGCACTGTCTTAAGTTGGAAGCAGAAATTATTTTTGTCCCTCCCTTCAGAGGAAAGCAAAGGAGAATGTCATACTATAAAGAATTCAATTACTGCACTGATGCTGTCCCTTCGACTTACTATCAAATCCTGCATTTAGAGCAGATAAAAATAGCGGCGACGAGTTAGAAATTGCAAATGAAGCATATTGTATTACCTTTTTCAACAAGGCCCGAGTTATCCGAGTAATTTCTTTGCATTTCTTGTATATTCTGACTCTGCAGCACCCTTGTGTCTAGCTTTGCCTGTTAGGCAGGTTATTTCCCATGCATTCAAATACAATGGGAACACCAGGATCCAGTTTCAATCTCTATTATAGGCATATAAGGCATTTTTTTTTTTCAGTTTTCCAGTGGGGAGCATTCATCACTCAGTATTGTCAAAGGCAATGTAGCCTGCATGGCCCCGTGCTCTCCATTTTATCTAGCCACTTAAATAGAGCTTTACTCCGCGCTCCCATCACCCACTGTGTCACAACTGAACAATTGTCTGGATCTTCTCACAAGATAATTCTTCCTAATTTGCAAAAATTAAAACAAGGACAAACCTTGACCATATGCTAAAGGAAAGTGGTGACGATGGACATAACTTTAAATCTTTATGTGAAGTTTTTCTTTCCATTTGATTGTTATCATACTCCCCTGATCAAAGGCTTTACTTACTACTTAGGCTTTACCAATTTATCCTCTGTAAATCCCCATGAAAATGTAGTACCCCTGCTTTTTCTTTCACATTTAATCTCAACAAAGCGTTGTAAATGGAATTGGATGAGCACCTAGGCAAAAAAAAACTTCAAACTGCCACTTCAATTATAAATTAAAATAGCTTTTTTTTGTATTAATATGGTCTGAGGCATTTTCTTTGTGTCACTCTCACAGTTGCTCCTGATTTGCAGGTTTTACTGTAAACATTAACCCCTCACTGTAAGTCTGTTTAAAATGACACTTAACCCTTGACCTCTGCCCTGACTCAACCACAGCAGGCAACCCCTTGGTGTGCTCGGAGGCTCGCTTCAAGTGTCGAAATGGCCACTGTGTAGACCGCAGCTTCCTGTGTAACGGCCAGGACAACTGTCAAGACAACAGTGACGAGGAGCTCTGCCTAACTACAGCAGGTAAGTCATTGGATATATGCAAATAAGAAAGACAAAATGAAAAGGGGACATCTATTCAGGCACAGAGAATCAGTGGGCAGTGAATCTCAGCAGACTAGAGACATTCCTGATTCATTGCCATTACAAAATACTGCTTCATATGAAAAAAAGAAAAGAACTTGGATTTGAACTGCAGCCAATTGTAAAAGAAGACAGCAAAATCAGTCACAAAGCTACGACTAAAACATGTAAAGTAGGTATTTTTTGATGAACGGTGTGCACTTAAATTCGGGGTTTCAGTGAAGGCGGGACATTTCTGAAGTGGAGTATACAGAATGTTAAGACTACACAAGGGTGAATGAGGCAACAGCGATAGGAGAATTTGGGCTTTGAAAAAAATGAAATCAATGCCAAATATTGACAGCATGTGAATGCCTAAATTCTTGCAAAAAGGCAATATGCTGTAAGTAGAAAATTAGAAAGTTATACAAATACTGACTGCTTTAATATCCTTTTACAAACTACTCTTTCACATGTAGCGTTATTAAACAATACCAAGAATGGTCACATTGATGATAATCTTTTATGGTGAGTTTGGTTTCTGGGAAAAACTCTGCAGACGGCACACTAGAAGCCTTTAACATGCTGTGATTCCGTCCGTCAGAAATAGCTTCTTAATAGGGTCTTCAATTATGCTGGATGAGTGAGATAAATATTTCTCAGTTAAAAGGGGAGGTCTTGAAATAGTAATTTCTCTCATATTTCTATCCATTCATTCACCGGGAGTCAACTCTTTAGCAGATTTCCAAACAGGTGGAAGCTTTTTCCATCGAACCGGATAATCCCACGATAGAAAAAAATTGGAAGATTCTGTCGCTCAATATGTCACACCTGCTGTGAAGATATCACATGAGGGAATTTACTCACCAGTCTGTGCTTCATAAAAACAACAGAAAAGCCATTGACAGATTAACATAGACAACTTTATTCCAACTTTATTAGAAGACATCGGCTGCTGTGATTTAGTTCCCCCCAACTTACAAGAACATTCCTCACTATGTCTTTGTTTTACAATTAAAAACAAACAATGGCATCAGTAGTGTTGATATAAGAATATTGAGAAAATGCTTTCTTTGCATTATAACACACAAACGCTAGCAGTTTCAGTATCATCGCTGACGGTGAGTTGGATGTCTTCAGATACAGAATGTATAGTTCGCTGGCAGGTACACCGGATACATATGGTGAAAGCATTCTTATTCCACTGGCAGTTTGGCTCCTCACAGGCAGCTGCTGCCACTCTGGCACAACCGTTAACTTGTGTCAACACTTCAGCTGCACTTTCACTGGCAAGCGGACCTGATTTCTGCCAACAGTCCAACCCGAATGTGCATATAACCCTAGGCAGCAAAACATTGAGCAAAGCAGTTTTTATTTTTTTTATTTTTTAAGAGAGAAAAAAATCTTGTCTCCCGATCATTGTCTTTAGGTGCTGTAGTCAAGTTGCTTTACTCTATATTTAAAAAAATATCTGTCAGAAATCACAAAAGTGAAAACAGGCTAAGTATACAAACCAAACGCCAACAATAGCCTGACTGCATCTATAGCCCACAAGACAAAGATGTTATTATTCATCCTACAGCCAGGCAAAGTCAGCAGAAACTTGATTTAAACTCAAGAGACAACACTGAAAAGGAAAGGAGCCCTGTGGCAGTCACACATTAGACTCCAGAATATAATGGCATTAGATCCCTGGTGAAACTTTTAGATAGAGTTTATATTCTCTAGGTAAAATTAAACGCTTCAGTTCCTCCTCGGTTGAAATAGTTTTTTCAAACTGCCGATCTGATAAAAGTTGCGGGAGATAATTATTCTCCTTATTGTAATATAGCCTACTAATGTGTTACCTCACCAATCTAAACTTGCTATGTCAATCTTTTTTTTATTGAGTTAATTAAGTCAAATTTGTATTAGTTTTATATGTGTGTGTTTGCCAGAGTCCATCCATCACTGCACACCAGTCCTTTCCAGACCGAAACAGCCCCCTCTTCTGGGAAAAACTATGATTGGATGAATTTGAAAAAGGTTTGCTTATGTTGAAAAACTATCAACAGCCAAGGAAGACACAGAATGATGTAGTAGCTGCTAGGTAGAAAACTTTCTGAATATACTGTTACTCAAATACATTATATCATAAAATGTTTATGCACCTCAGTATGTGTGATGGAAGTTCTGTTTAAGGTTGGAGGTCAACTCAGGTGTATTATTATTACAACTAAAGACCCAAAATTCCCTCACAGTATGGGCTCAGCAAAGATCTAAGGAGTGCTTTATGATACATAATGTTGCCAGTCTACAAAATGAAAGTGTGCTTCCTTGCAGCGGTTTTATTTCTCTCTCTCTCTCTCTCTCTCTCTCTCTCTCTCTCTCTCTCTCTCTCTCTCACGCACACACACACACACACACACCTATGTGCTGCTCTGACTTTGCTTCTCTCCATCATAAGCACAGACCTGCAGGTGACAGATAAGGCATACAATATCTGCTCTAAGCCACCTGAGCACAGCATCTCCTTCCGCCCTAGCTGCCCCAGCTGCTACTTGCGTCAGTGTCTCCACACTTAGTTCCTTGATTTGAATAAGGAGAGAGATCAGCATGCAGCCTGTCAGTGGACAGATCACCAAGGCCTTGATAGAGTACTATTTTGCCTCATTTCCACCGAGTAGAGCGGGTCGGATCGGAGCGGCTCAGAGCGGGACAGCTCACTTTTTAGAATCTCGGTGTTGTTTCCACCGCGGACCCTACCCTTACTGGTAGGGCGGGGTTTATGACCCTACCCTTACTGGTGGGGCGGGGTTTAGGCTGGACTGCTATAGCCGCCGCCAGAATGTGGGTCAAACTATCGGGCTGTGGAACAACTGTGGTCAAGCCAGCGGTCTCTTGTTTTTGCATGGTCAAACCAGCCGCTTCTTTATTTATTCCCCCCGTGTTGTTGAGAGCACAGAGACGGCTAGGTGCAACTGATAGAGACAGTGAGCGAACAGCGCTGGCTGCGGCAGCTTCGTGACATCGTAGCAGTGGGACACAGTGTAGCCAACTGATTCATTTAATGACGAGGAAAAACACCACACAATAAACAGTGCCGCGCTCACATTTTCGCCAAAACACACTGACTCTCTTCACTCTAGCCGAGGTGACTACACACGGCGGAAATGATTCTTTCGACCAACTGTGGTCAAGCCAGCGGTCTCTCGTTTTTGCTCGGTCAAACCAGCCGCTTTTTTATTTATTCCCCCCGTGTTGTTATGAGCGTGTATTTACTACTATCTATGGCGTAAACACACAGAGACGGCTCGGTGCAACTCATAGAGACAGTGAGCGAACAGTGCTGGCTGCGGCAGCTACGCAGTGGGACACAGTGTAACCAACTGATTAATTTATTGACGAGGAAAAACACCACAAAATAAACAGTGCTGTGCTCACATTTTCGCCAAAACACAAGACTCTTGCCGAGGTGACTACACAAGGCGGAAATGATTCTTTCGGCCAATCAAATGACGGCAGTGTGTAGCTCCGCATTTTCGGCACCCTTTCAGGCGGCTAGTACCCCTACGGAGGAGTACTGAGATTTGGAGCGGCTCAGAGCGGTTAGGTGCGCTTAAACCGTACCCTACCCAACTTTTGGCTAATGAAAAGCCAAACTACCCGGACCGAACCGCTCCGATCCGACCCGCTCTACTCGGTGGAAACGAGGCATTTGACTACCCTACCCTAGAGGTGACCCGGTTCTAGATCTGCAGAAGCAGCACCATGCCTTTAGCTTTTTCTATGCCTCCAATGTTTTTATTTCCCATTAGAGTGATTTTGAACCATTTGGCACGGTTAGATTCAAACATCGCGGCACAGGGCTGCTTTTACAGTTTATTGTTTGTATTTGATGGGTAATTGATTTTTGAAATGGCATGGAGGTGGCGGACAGTGCAATGTAAGGATACACAATCTTCTATAAATGCACTGGTGCAATCATTGCACAGTGAGATAGAAGGAGCAGGATGTGGGGAGCCTGTAATGAATAACACAGATAAAGAAATGGAAAGCAACACCACCGCATAAACATAATATAGTGGAACCTGGAAAGGGGAGTCGTGTGTAGCAATGAATAGTAATGGGCAGCAAGATGGAGGTGAGCACAGAGACAGAGAGAGAGAGAGAGATAGAGAGAGAGAGAGACAGGTGGTTTAGGAAGAGAAAGGCAGGCAGGGGTTTGGATAGAACGGAGTGAGGAGCGGTGATAAGCAAGAGAGGATGAAAGCAGCATCCATCTCAAGTCAAGCCCCGAGGCGGAGCGGTGTAACTCTGGAAAAGAGAATTGACATGAAAGCTGGTTTTGCAAAGCGGTGCTTCCCTTTTTTTACTCTCCCCACGCCCACGGTCTGTGCTGCTTGCTCATAGCAGGGGATAGAGGGTGCGCTGGTGAGGGAGCCCATGTTTGCCCCTGCAACCAATGGTTTCCCAAGCACCACCGCAGGGCTCACAGGACTGAAAGAAACTTTTCTGAAGATCACGGCACAGACATAGTACAAAGTGATGTGCGAAGAAGTTTTTTTTTAAGTGTTTGAAAAAATCCCTTTAGAGTCGTTTTAGAAAAAATATTGATTTTAAATGTTCTCATTATGCAATGATTAACACAAGAAGACAAAGAATGTCAGATGGGGTGGTGACTGTGAGAGAGTGTGATAGTGATTGAGTCTCACATCTCTATAGCTGATGGAAGCTTCATCTTGGCCTTTTTTTCTTAAACTGAAGTTGTTTTGACAGAGAAAGTGAGAGAGTGAGGGGACGTGTAAGTGATGTGACGGTGGTATCAGAGTGCCAGAGGAGGGTTTGAACTATTCGGTGGCTTTGTGTGTTTTTGAAGATAAGGTTTGCTTTGTGTTTTGGATGTGTATGTGTTTCAATGTGCATTTGTTATCTCGGTGGACAACGCACACATTTGTCCAAATATAAGTATGTTGTTGTTGGTAAAACAACAAAACAATGTCAAGCTGTGTCGGGGAAGCTGCACATTCCTGCTTTCATGATGAACTGTAGCTTTTCAACATCACACAAGTAAGATGTATGCTTTCCCTACCACATCACCTCTACACTATACAGTACATTTGAATGCCAGTGCCAATAATTGGGCATATGAAATTAATCCATATAGATCTATTAAGGTTCTTTAAAGAAAAGGAGCAAATTTTGCGGATAAATATGTTCCAGAAAGGTTGACATTAGTGACACATTTTGGAATACATTTGCACTTTGCTGGATATATCTATTTACACAGGATTGACTGTAAACAATATTGTGTCACTCTTACAACAAAGCAATCACTCCCAAGGGTAGGCTTTTGTTTACACCCTGTTTCAATGTGTTCTGTGGATGCATATTCTGAAATGAACAGACCCCCATAGAGACTGGCAGTAACTCCCTGTGCAAACTAAATAATGTGCATACAAATTTTGCCCATATGTTCCAGGATGTATAACTGCCACAACGCATTTTGCTTCATTATGGTTTTTACCAGTGACCCCATCAGAGTAATCATTGGCCTACAGATCCTCAGAGAACTGTCAGTCATAGTGAGATGTTGCACAGCAAGCTGCTACATGAGTGTACTGTCAAAACAGCTGTCATCACCATTGTGTGTCTGTGTTTGATGAAAATTAATCCATCAACGAACTAAGCATGGCCCAAGATCTGCAAAATAAGGTGGGAGCAGGACTTTTCGGAGAACATGACTATGTATAATTAAACCTGTCACTTTCTTTTGTATGTATTGATAAGCCTTTGGGCGAGAATCACTTGTTTCACAGTGCATGTCAAGGGTTGGCAAGTAGCAGTGTCTGTCTCAAAGTAAAGCAATAATAAGATCATGAGATTTATTCCTGCCACAATGGCCACTTATCCACAAAAACCCTCTTTATTCCCACAGATTGCACTGTGAAAAATCAGTTTTAACCTTTGTGTGTCTGTCTGTGTGTGTGGGCCTTCTCTCTCTCTCTCTCTCTCTCTCTCGCTCTCTCTCTCTCTCTCTCTCGCTCTCTCTCTCTCGCTCTCTCGCTCTCTCTCTCTCTCTCTCTCTCTCTCTCTCTCTCTCTCTCTCTCTCTCTCTCTCTCTCTCTCTCTGAGAAGTCAAATCCCTCATTCTAAACTCCAGGGACGCTCCCCTCCCACAGAGAGTAATCTTCAGCTTTTTTATTTTGTATTTGTTATATCCTCCTAAGGCGGCTGTGTAAGAACTACTCCATACTGTAGATCCACTAGCACTACATCTGCTGATTTGCATAAGCACTATGTATTCAACAACCTGTCTCCACACAGCCCTGCCATTTACAGGGCCAATAAACACCAGTAATTCAGGATCTACACTGACTGTCTTGCTGACGTGCGGCAGTAACTCCTGCCTCTCCATTAGCGTAGGTAGTAAACCAGACATTAATATATAGTGTCACTCTGATATATAAGAAACAAAGAATGTCAGAGTAATAAAAGCCCCCTCTGTCTGTATTCACTATTGGTATCCTTTACGCTTGCTAATAGCTTCTCACACAGCCACGTCCTCCCCCCATTGATTGCTGCCAGATTTTGGGCCCGGATAATACCGGTGCCATAGATTAAAATGACAAGTTAATCCATGTGCAAATTTTGTAGTAGAGACGTGTGTGACCCTGAGATGTTGGACTGCTCATGCCCTTCGTCAGGAGCACTCAGCGCACTGGCAGGGAGAGAAAAGGTGTGGGAGGGAGCGTGAAATGGCGAAGGGGAATATAATGGCAGTAGACTGGGGGTGTGGGAGTGGAATGTAATAATGCCAGTTTATCAGAGCCAACGCACACTTGACAGGCACAAAAAAGGGGAGGGTGCACGTGTCACCACCACCACCCGTGGATTTTAAACTCTGGAAAAGTTTCAGGTTTTTGTGTTAGCCTGTTCACAAAGGCAGTGCAAAAAAACAAAACAAAAACAGCAGGGTCTCTCGGCTGTTGGTCTGCTGGAGAGGAAAGTGTGGTTGGTTTGCTGCTGTTGGCAACGTTGAACTGATTGGTTTGCAGCTTCCTATTTTGGAAATTAAAATTTTAGATTTCTTTTTTTTAAATGAAAACAGTAAAAAAAAATGACTGAAAGCTGGATGTACTCCACAGATAGGTGGATAAGATAATCTACAACAATAGGTTCCATTGGGATTTGAAATCAATGCCAGCTTGCCCTTTGGTGTGCCTTGGCCACAAAATATTTGAAAAACCACTGATCTATTGTATTAATTTCCCTTTAGTAGGAGTGCCTTTTAAAATTGGTAATTCTGGATTCTAGTAAGCTATTAAGCATCTGTACCGTTGCTGTCAATGTCCTCGAATATGTAAATGAATACTATGGATTATGTTCATCCCGCCCATCTGTTGTGTGTGCATCCTGCTTCAGTAAAGTGTTTTTTTCTTCTCTGCTCTATCTGAGAATACATCTGCCCTTGTTACATCTTTCATTTCTTGTCATCCCTCCCTCCCTCCCTCTCTCCCTTCCATTCTCCCTCCCACTCGCCAAGGCTAAGCGTCAGTCTCTTGCAGAGCTCCTGTTGTTTAAGGACCTTGTTGCCATTGGCAGTGGTCACACAGTGGGGTCACCGACCAGAGTCTGCATGAATCATCCCCGTCCTTGAATCATTTCCAGTCAGCCGTTCCTGTTCAGGCTCCTGTCAATTAACAAACCAACCCTTTCCCTCCTAAACCTATCCTCATTCAGTCACCATGGTGATGGTGGTCAAGTGACGACCTGCACCCACAGACTGCTGGAGGAATTTCACTACAAACAATAGCTCTACTGTTGGCGTTGGGTAGAGTTGTACTATGAGTGACACTTTGTGTATGTGTGTGTGTGTGTGTGTGTGGGTGTACTATTGATTTTGTTTCCATCACACCTACTACCTAGTTACAATTCTTACTACACTTCTACTTGAATAGCTTTTTTCATGCTTGAGTCAGAATAAAGCTGTGCCATTAGATAACATAGCACAAGTTTCAGTTCTGAACGAAGACAGAATCTAGTGTAACACCTAAAAAAATGTGATAGCCCAAATACAAGCTCATTAGCTCACTGATTTGTGCTTCTTCGGGCATCACATTAGCATAAGAGTAGTGTTAAGACTGGCCTCAACATGCAACATTTCCCTGCTCCTTCAACACTGGGTTTGAAAACCTTGCCCCTCTCTGGCCCCTCGGCAGTTGGCTGACAATGTGTTTCAATTGGACTCCTTCTCTCCAAGCCTTTTCATTCCATCTCTGCATCTAAATCATTTCAGTCATTTATAGTATTGCCACTGTTTTCACAATGCACTAGCTGTTTTGGAAAACTGTGGGCTGGCCTAGTCTGCATTGTGTTTACTCTGATGAGACTCACAAGGCCATCGTCTTTCGTGAACAATATTTAATTAAAGAACAACACAGAAGTGTTGTGGCTGCACAAGTACAAGATATGGACTGCTCATTTGTCACCCTGTGTAAGCCGGCAGTATAGCTGTAAAGTGGTGTCAGATACTTTGATGATTTCTGTGTTAAACTTTAGAAATTATTCATGACATTTTTAATAGGTTCCGTGTGCAGTAATAAGAACTTTAAAGGAAAATGTAATCAGGCCTGATTTTTGGGTTTCTCTTAAAGGAAAATAGGGTTGAGACATGTATTTGTTATCTCTGCTTTGTGGCCCAAGAGAAGAGGGAAGTGCTTTTTTCTTTACCATTTTATAAATTGCACTGAGTTAAAAAAAAGAGGAGAAAATGATGAAACCAGAGCAAAGAGGTGAACTGAATATGATTCCATTCTCTTAGATAGCTTGGATGAATGTTGGGAGACAATTAGATGCAGTATACTTTTAAGAGATGGTTTTGTGCCCAGAGCTCAATTTAATTTCCCCCCACACAATTATTTTGACCATGTTATCTTTCCTTCCGGCATTTGTAATGCGCTCATTCATAAGGAGCAGAGTCACTTAGTAGCATTACAACTTTAGTCTGCCGGAGTAAATCACAGCGTGGTATCAGAAATTGGTTAAAGACTGTTCTACACATGGCATGAGGTGCTTCATCTCATCAGATGAAGAAACCCCCTAAATGCCACTTTTTTAAGCTCCAAAACTCCACTAATTGGCTGTCATGTTGCTGAGAATTCGGAACACTTAAACATTCTAGTCTCTTTGCTGAATGCTATATTAGATTTTTTTCCATGATGTGCATTTATGTAATGGTTCCCTTACAGTAAATAATCCAGCAATAGTTGCTACAAAGAGGCAGCATGAAACCTCACATAACTAAAGTAACAATAGACAAAAGTGAAGCTGGCATTGGACCATGACATGGTGGAGCTGAAGGTGTTGATCGTCCGGCAAAGAGTCACAGCGCTTATAATGGTGGTAGCCTGCGTGTGTTCATATCTGTGCATGTGTATGTGGGTGTACTATTGACGTGTTTTGGTGGTGATAAAGGTGATTGGCCGTGTGTCTGTGTGTGTGTGTGTCGGAGGTGTGCGTGTCCATGTATGGCTTTTGGTTCGCGTGGATCCATCAGGGAAATGCAAAAAGAAGGCAAGCTTAAGTGGAACGGAGGAAAAGGAAGAAGAGTGCCCCGGAGAAAGAAAAGAGGGATTGCATGTCAGAGTGTGTGAGAGGCAGAAATGTGAGAGGACAATGGGGTAGAGGGGAGGGTGGGGGTGGAGGATGGGATGAAAAAAACAAGCAGAATGAGAGTGTGAAGACGATGTAGCAGAAGAGGGTAGGAAAGCACAAGAGAGAGAGAGAGAGAGTGATGGAGAGCGACGGGGAATCTGATGGAGATGAAGGATTAGGAAGAGTGGCAAAGCCATTGAGGGGAAAAAGATAAAACCCTTCTGGATGCATTGTGTTTAAAGACAGGGAATCAGGGGAGAGCAAAGAAACAGAGGGAGCATTAAACTGTAGCTTGGGATGGGGTCATCATGGTGCTGCTACCTAGAGAGAGAGAAAACACTAACGAGGGTGAAGAGAAGAACTGAGTGGGGGAATACAGGAGAAAGTTTTTATTTTTTTTATTTAACCTTTGTTAAAGGAGAATAAAGTGGTATGGTCTTTTTAGCTAGCTTCCTGTCAGTGACTGCAGTTAGCATTCCCCTCCGTCGTCCCTTCGTCACCACCACATGAACACTCAGCTGTCCTCGTCAGATAGGGTCACGATGGAGAGCAGCGAGTCATCGTTCACGGCCACGGAGACCCACCTCTTTAAAGCGCTCTGTCTCCTGATTGGATAAAAACGAACGGGATGCTCAACATTTTATCTGGCAATTAGTACTGCAAAGCTGAATGACTGGGAGACCTGTGTTATGAACCGCACATACTGTTTAAGTGATTGCTGTATGAATATACAGTGTTTTCACACTTATATTTACGAAAAAATATCACTTACTTCTCCTTTAATACAGGTCATCTCTCATTGAGACACAGGGTCTTCTCAAAAGAGAGACCTGTTAGACAACAACAGTTCAAGCAGATAAGTAAACTTAGCACAAAAAGTAAGGAGATGTTGGTTTGGTTGAGTATTTCTTTGTTGTAATAAAGGAAAATAAATGTGCAGAGATGGTAAGAAGCAGGAAGAGACCGGGGAGACAGCCATGGTGCACGGCGCCAGAGCACAACGAACAGAGAGCCGCGTTGGGGAAAACGGGGGAAACAACAAAAGTGAGTGATCAGGATGAGTTGATTGAAGTTGAGCCAGAGTGGCGAAGTGGGAACCCAATAAAAACAAAGCAGCCGGGTTGGATGAAAAACTGCACACTGGAGAGAATGAGTGTTAATGATGGCAAGAGAGAGTGGAGGCGAGACGGGGAAAAAAAATAGGGTGTGAGATTTTTCAAGGGTGGCATACTTGGAAAGATCAGAGATGGAATGGGGCCTTGATTAGTCCCTGTATGCAACACTGGCCTCCGTCGTGGTAATTACTGCACTCCGCACAATCTTTTTCAATCGCTGTCTTGCTCTTCCTTTCCGTTTGTATCGCTCTCCATATGTCTATCTGTCTTGTCTGTCTCTGACACACTTACAGCTCGCGTACCGTTAACCTACCAACAACTTTGCTCAGTGGTTGGCGTTTGGCTCCCATCGCCACCTGTTTTCTCATCACTTCTAGTTACCATTTTACTTTCTTTTTCCACGCGGTCTTGTCTCCTCTCATTATGGGCTGCTTTCTCCTCTCGCCTCTGTTCTCTGCTCTTGCTTCCTCTGGCAGTCCGTGGTCCGCTTTTGTTAAGACGAGCCAGGCTTAAAGGCAGTGATGCAGTGCTCGATAATATGATAAGACCACTATGTTCTACCAATGGTGTTTTGTATTTTGTGTTTTTTACCATCCTTTTTAAGCACCATCCTTTTCCCTCTCTCTCTCTCTCTCTCTCCCTCTCTCTCTCTGCCTCATTTAATTCTTCTCAATTTCTGTCGTTCTCATTGTCTGATACTGTCAAATGGACACCCACTCGCGGGGGGCACGGAAAAGCCAAAGCCGGAGATTGAGAGCGCCAGGGGGATATAGGCAGCGAGAAAAAAAAGCCATAGAGAGCAACAGATCCGGTGAACAATAGACAGTGATTTTTGTGGCGTGTTCCACCTTTGGTCCTCCTCTTAGAGAGCTTTGTTTGGTGGAGAGAATGTGCAAAAAGCAAGGACAAGTGTGCCTGCAGGAAAAAAAATATGTGAACAGATCTCTGGTATATGCAGGTGATAGCCTCTGGATAATATTTATCCCTTTCACTTATTTTCCTGCACAGGGTTATGCAGTAAAGAACACAGACGTTGTATGCGTAGAATTGAAATTACAACAGTAACGGTTGGGTAGGTATTAACATGAAGCTTTTGGTCTGCTGTTGTATTAATCTTCCTTATCGTAAGACATTTCTTATCTGAAAAATACATCGCTATCTTGTCTTTTTGAGTCTTTGATAAGTTCAAATCTCGAGGCTTGTAGCAAATTCAATTTTGCTGCCTTGTGTGAAGCGCCGTAAGCCAGGGTTTTGAAAGTGCCAGCTCCCCCCGTCAATCAATTTTATTACGGCAAGGAATAGGGCTAATAAAAAAGGTTTTGCATGACACGTTATACATGATTAATGGATGATTTTCTTGTAAAAAAAAAAGAAAAAAAAAAAAACTATACATGGTTCACTGAATCACTTATAGCTTTTATTGGCTGAGTTTGCATTAAGATACCCAACCAATTAATAAATATTGTAGTTCCTTGGCTGGTGTGCAAATTATCATCGACCTCTTTAAAACCTTGAGAAGCCTTTATATTAGGTGTGTATCTGTTTTAGATTTCTTTAATTTGAATTGTCAGTGGAGCAGAGCATCATCAGCATTCAGCAACATTATAATCAGTCAGACTGCAGTGAGAACAGCACAGAAATGTTACTGCATTCCCTAGGTGTCGATCTTAGGATGTGCAGGAACATGGACTGCTGAACATTCAGTATGAATACATTTGCAAATCATTTTAAAATACATTTGCAAAGCCGCTGGTCCTGGTTATGAATCGAAGTTGAAAAATAAAAAAAATAAGAAAAAAAGGTTATCATCTTCTTTTTTTATAGCTGTCATTCCCTCTTTTCTATTTGTATTCTCAACGTATTTTACTCACTCAATTGCACTTTAACATTACCGTCATTATCATGGTTGATGAGTGTACTTGATTGGAGTGCAATACGCTATTTGGCTTGGTATGGTATAGTCTAGTGAATTTGATTGTAAATTTGAGCAACATTTGATACACCCGGCTTTGGTCAGTTGTTTCAGTTGACTGAGTATAAGGGTCGCAGTATAGAATTATAGAGGTAAAATACTTTGCTGCTACCTCTGCTTGGGAATACCATTATAGAGTGAAATGTCTCCTCTCTATGATACATTCTGACATTGCTATCATCCATATGTGTGGGTTACAAACCAGCTGTATAGCCAACAGAAATCTCAGAATCTGATTTCCCTCAAATTGCAGGTCTTTTGCACAGTGTATTCCTTAGTTACTTTAGAGAGAGTTTTGTCATCAGGGGCAAATCTTTCATTCTCATTGCCTGTGACAGCACCTCACAGGGGCTATAATGTGCATTTGTTTACTCTACTAATTGTTAGACCCTTCTGTACGTGCCTTTGTTTAGTATGCACTGAGCCATAGGCGATTTCCTGTTAGACTATGCACAATGGATGTGGAATGTTTAAACCAACTGGGTGTTCTCTTTAGAAACGGCTTGAATGATGTTTTATAGTTGTTAGCCTACTTTCTCAAAGTAGCAGCATCTTTCAGTCTACTGGGAAACCCCTTAGCAGTGTTTGTATTCATAGAATTAACATCAAAACCCATTACTTTGACTTTTTTCCCATGTATTAAGTTTCATTCTCTCTCTAAGAATGCCTTGAAACATTATACAACTTTACTAAAAAAGAGAAACGTATGTTTTAATACATACTAATTCTGACCAGGCTATTGGTGTGATATGTGTCCCTTGTGTGCCTGCTAGCACAGACACATCTAAAATATTTATTTCAGAACTACTTTTAGTTAAAAGCACACATACTGCAAAAAAACATAACTATGTAAACACGATCATGTATATTTACTCTATAGATCTCACATGGGACAGGGCTAGGCGTGTTTCTACTTTTGGTGCTTATAATTAAATCAGTGAAAGTTGTGCATGTACATATATCAACCCCACCACAGTATGCTACATGATCACACGCCCTATTACAGTGTCATGCAACTCCCTCGGTCTGTGGATGATGCTTATGGCTTGAAGCTGCATTACTAATTAACTGGGCATAAAGTTGACTTATTTGCACTGTGTGGCTCAGCCTTGATGTGTGGTCTGTCTTATCTGCGGCTGTGTGGGCACGAGAGTGGGTCCCTGGTTCACAGTGTGTGTTCATGCATGTCTGAGCCTGATGCTAATGGATGGGAGTATGAAGAAATGTGCATATTATTCAAAAACATTACAGAGGAAAAACAAATGTTTTTTTTCTGTGGGAGTGCATGGCTGTTATAATTGATGCAGTGTGTACATGTAACGTATACTACGTCTGGTTGTTATTGATTTGGAGGAGCCCAATAATGTGGCTGTCCAACCCATTAAAAAAGAGGCTCCTGCTGAGATTGAGACGTTCAAAGGTTCAACAGGCATTAAGAAAAGTGGATTGTTTGAAGGAAGCGAGTCTGGAATCAAAGACATCCTGGGGGGCAAGGAAGCAAAACAAACATTTCATTTCATTTTCATTTAACTTTTATTTATCCTCGAGAGACCAATTGAGGGGTGACCCTCATTTACAATGACGTCGAGATCAAACAAATTCAAAGGAAAAACAACAATACATAAACAATATTCAATGCAAATACATCAAATACACAACAACAGGTGAAGAGAAAAAACAATTGAAACATTTACACAGTGGTGAAGAGTGGCAGCAATTAAAATGAAATGGGTGAAAGTACAATATAGCCTAATTAAAACAGTTACAGATAGAGTTTGGCAGATTTAAGATAGTTCGTTTAAATTGGTTAAAGGATATGAAGTTATTTAGTTTAATTTGTTGCTGTAAGTTGTTCCAGGAGTCAGGGGCAGTGAAGCTAAAAGCTGTCTTTCCCAGCTCAGACCGGGCTTGTGGGACATAAAGCATAAGCATGTCAGTGGAGCGGGTCTGATAAAGCCCATCTGAAATTTGCAGCATTTCTGTTAAATAACGAGGAAGCTTCCCGGTCAAGGCTTTGTAAATAAAAATGTGCCAATGTGCGTCACGTCTCTCTTTAAGGGAGGACCACCCAACCTTTTCATATAAAAGACAATGGTGTGTGTCATAAGCATCTCCTGTAATGAACCTTAAAGCAGAGTGAAAAACAGAGTCCAGGAGTTTAAGACATGAATGTGATGCATGCCGGTAAACCACATCACCGTAATCAAGGACAGACATGAAAACTGCCTCAATAATCCTTTTCCTACTAAATAAAGGGAAGGTGGTTTTGTTCCTATAAAAATAGCCAATTTTTTGTCGTAGTCGACGAACAAGATTTTTTATATGAAAATTAAAAGTGAGTTTATCATCTAACCAGATGCCGAGATATTTGTACTCTGTGACTCTTCCAATTAAAAATCCATTCTTTGTAAAAATATTAAAATCATTTAAATTTGTAGTTCTTGCTCTGGAGAAACACATATATTTGGTTTTGTCTGTATTTAGAACCAGCCTGAGGTGCACTAGACAGTCCTGCAGGGTGTTAAAAGAGCTTTGTAGGTTCTGAATAGATTGGTGCACCGAATCGGAAATGCAATACAGTACTGTATCGTCAGCGTATAGATGGGCGTGACAGTTTTTTAGCGATGAAACAATGTTATTTACATGCAATGAGCTTTTAGTGATCAAACAAAGGAGAGAGTGATGTCGATAAAGGTGGACAGAAAGCTAAAGGTATCGGGGAATGAAAGAGAATAATAATGAGCACGTTAGCTGCAAGGCAAGGTGGGGGGGAGATCTGCCTTTTTTATCTACTTACAGTACAAACGTTATACTATAAAATCTGCCTTTTCTACTTAAAGGATATACACACACTGAGCCCCACTCCTTCAATTAGTCACTGGGCTGAGCACATTTACACACACACACACACATACAGTATAGCACATGCATTATTGATTTAAGAATTATTGATCTTAAATGGCTGTGTAGTGTTCAGCTGTGCCTTTCAGCAACAATAGAAGTTTCTTTTAATTTTCTCCTGGTTAATTGAGTTGTGTGTTGTAAATAGCTGTGGGGAAAGGCGGGCCATAGACTGGCTATTTGCTCAGTCTGTTTTGCTTTTCAAGAAAATGTCAGTAAGCTACTATCAGCTGTGAACAAGGAGATGCAAATGAATGTGCACGGAGAGAAAAGAAAAAGAGAACGGGAGTCGAGGGAAAGATTGAGACGCTAGAGTAGCTAGGCAGTATATGCGAAAGACCACACCACACAGAGATGGTGACATACTTAGCAAACCCTGTGGTGAGGCAAACCAGGATTCCCACTGGGAGTTTTTACCCATCCCCTCATCACTCAGGATTTCCCCTAGATTTTTTTTTAGGCCCGGTGGTAAGAGCTGATAAAGAGTATGCGCGCCGCGTGCGTACCACATTTCTAGAAGAAATTGACCAAAACGAACCCCATTTGGGATGAGCCTCTTTTCTTTTTTGAAAAATGTATTTGAATTTTTTTTATTTTATTTTTTTTAAGTCAGGCTGCTGTTGGCCTGGCGGGGGTCCATATAATGGTAGGGGAAACACTGATCATCACAATTCGTTCAGACCCCACAGCAGGCACAACTAGCGCTCCTTGCTGATTGGCTACACCATACCTTCTCATACGCAAAGGTTCAAGGCTTATCTTAGAGAGACATTCTGGGACCAGACTTATCTCTGACCTCCAGGTACCAGCCTCCCCCTAAGGCACAGATCCCAAATCTCTCCACGCGTCCTCCACTGCCACAGTCTGAGCTCAAATGAACAAGCTGCACAGCTGACCACCATGCTCCACTTCTTATCACTCAGATAGAGGCCATTGATTCCACTCTAGCCGAGCACAGAGATATGTGCAGGAGCCATTCACCTTCAGCGATGGGCTGCGTTGTTCTGTTGTTCCACTTTGATAAAAGGCTCCGCGCACGTCCACCAGCCTGACCAGGCCTATTGTTGAAGGAGAGGGGATTAGATGGTGGAATGTGCATCAGGGGTCTTGCTCTGTTTCGCAACCCCCGAGAAGAACAAGGCAGAACTAAAGCCATGGGACTACTGGCATTATATGTGGGTACTGATATTCTGTATGTGCAGTGTGCACATGTGTGTGTCTGGAAAATACTGTAAGGCTTTTTGCAGGCAACTTTCTTGGTGTGGCCATGTTTCAGTGTTCGTATATCTATGTGTGTGTGTGTGTGTGTGTGTGTGTGTGTGTGTGTATACTGTACATAAATATGCACAATAGATGTTTCAGTGTCCGTATATCTATGTGTGTGTGTGTGTGTGTGTGTGTGTGTGTGTGTGTGTGCAGGGTTTATCCCACTTGATCAGAATCCAGATCCCAGCCTGACTTTCGCTGCGCCTGTCTCCATACTGGACTCAGACTTATCGTAGCGTTGCCTGCCAGGATAAAGTGGGGGCCACTGCTCACTGTACCTTTAACAGATAAGCCTTGAGCAGGCTGTCCATGCAGGCCTTTGGCCTTGAACAATGTGGGCTGGCTCTTCTGCATACTAATGGGTGCATAAAGGAGCAAACGTACTACGTAACTTTATACACTGATTGTGTGTGTGTGTGTGTGCGCGCGCCAATTTTATTTACTACTTGTGTCTTTGTTTTTGATCTATTGTCAACTCCTCCGTGATTTAAGCGATTTATTAATCCTGTCTGTGTAATGATGATCTTTTTCAAGACCTCGCTGAAACACAATCTCCTGTTAAAACAGCTTCTCAACAGATAACATTACCAGAAGGGATGTAATTGTTTTATGTGCTCATGCATGTTTGTGTGTGTGTGTGTGCAATGTGCATGCGTGTGTGTTTGCATCATGTTTGTGTGTCTGTGTTGTGTGTTTGTATGTCTGTTAGGGAGTGTGTTGTTGTTTCTTTGAGTGCACAGTTGCTGTCACAGTAAAACCTTAAAGAACCACAGCATTTGCTTGTGATGCTAAGACATTCCAATATACAAATTCACTTTGACAGTTTCTCTTCAATGTTCTATGCTGCTTGTCATGTTTACATAATATAAATATAATTTCTCCTGAACAACTTATCTCCTTTCTTTTTTGAAAGGGACCATTTAGTTCTCTATTTTCTTTTACACATTTGCTGAAATGTGATTATATTACTTAATTCAAAACCCACTGTAGATGAGGGCAAAACAAATTACACTGCATCGTACAGCAGTTTGCACCACAACAACCTTTTCCAGGTTTTTTATCTGTAGACCTGCCAGCCACCACATCACTTTGGGACAAACCCAGCAGGTGATTGCTTAACTGCCAATTAGGCGATCAATAAAGACTGACATCTACACAGGCAGCTCGCACACTGGATTTAAAACAAGCAGCAATAGCCATGCGCTAATCTGATCGCTACAGCATGCCGATGTGGGAATAGCTCTACTCTGAGAGATGGATAAATCCTAGAAGTCTAATTTCAGGCATTTACACAAGGTTATTTGTGACAACAGTGGCAGCTACTGATTTCATTAGAGGGTACCAATGTTTTTACAGTAGGCCTTTTCTGCAGACCACTCATTGCCACTGACCATTTCTGTAAGCACAACACGTTTTTAGATTGATTTCCTAGGAAAACTAGACACTTCCTTATTAGTGTTAGCCAAGGGCGCCATGACATTAGAGATTTGAGAGTCAGCTGCTGAAATGCAAATGTTTAAATGCAATTACAATATTCTCACTCGTTCCTCTTTCATTTCCACTTATATAAGCTACTTCCAGGGTTGGTCTCCCCAAAAAGACATAGGCTGCATTCCAATACTCATACTACCTACTATTTAGTATGGTAGAAAAAAGATTTTGGATGTCCCAATTCATGCACGTCAATTGTGCTGAAAATACATGAATGCCCCACTAACTCCAATAGCATTTTGGAGTATTCGTCTTTATTATTTCTCGACATAATGAAAAAAAAACTTTCTTATCTGATTTTGTTTTCTCTCCTGTGGCCCTAAAACTCTTCTGTAGTATGTAGTGTAGTAAAAAGAAAAAGTATGTGATTTGGAACGCAGGGATTGATACTGTATACTCTGGATGCCTCCCAAGTTTAAAATGTTTTTGTTTCCATGACTGCACTTTCAAATAAGAGGTTTCATATTTGCACAGTTTCAGTACCATGCGACAAAAGAAAGTAATGACCAAAAATAAACTAAGTTTTACTGTGATGGATTTAGTCCCCACACATTTATTCTTCCTGTATGAAAAGGAAATAAGTCTAAAACCGTGCATGTGTGTTGCATTGTACCAAACGACTAGTTGATGACTCAAAACAATCAATCATCCTTACTTGTAGTGATGCTCCTCTCAACCTAGTAAAAAGGAGCATATTTAGTTGTAGGTTTAGCACAGGTGCAAAAGGAATTTTTTCAAGATGATAAATCTGTGCAGTCAGCTCCAGCTATGTTGAGGGCTATGAAACAATGGATTTGGTTGACAGTGAAACTTAGAATTAAAGGTGAGCAGAACATAGAATACGAGAGACTGAGTGAGACACACCGAAAAGAAGAAGTCCGAAGAAGCATCACACTGTATACAGCTTAATAGATGGAATGTTGGCAGACACAGTGCTGACTGCTGTACCACTGAGAATTAAACGTCTAGCCTGTTACACCCTTCTGCCACTGTCAGACTCTCAGAAACAAGGCTCACTTTTAAATAGCCTTTTTCCTTTACTGTGTCTTACAAATTAGTCGTTTTTCCTCCAAATAACCATGTGCCATCGTCATGTGCTGATTAACTCACCCTTATCCTCCTATGCACCAGACATTGTTATTTATCATGTTTTTTCTTTGGTCTGTTGGCCTCTGTCGCTATTTTATCTTTTCAGCTGACCCTGTATCCAACTTTTAATAAATCCAGCCTATATTAGAGGAGACCTGTAATGGAAAGAAAGTGTGGTGTTTTACTTAAAACTCAGATGTTCTTTTAGTGAAGCATTCCCATCTGCAGTGCTCTGGTAATATGTGTATAGCTGACCTCTGTCTTCCGGGACACATACTGGAGCTGATGAATGCGCAAGCAGGGTATTTAAAATCCCTACTGCGCCAACACAATTCTTTTCTCACCCACTTTTACATAATGTGCCATACATTTTCATTGCAGGAATATATTTCTGAGAAAAAGAAGAAAAGAAATCCATTCAGTTTATATCATATTCACATTTTCTTTATTTTCCACATTTGAGCTTAATGATAATCCCGAGGGCTTTGTGGACGTCAGCCCAGAGTTCCTCTTTAACATTACAAAACCCTAACCTGCTGCTTTTTGGGCATTGTCAGAGAGTTTTTTAAGAACTTCACTGATACCACAATGTTCCCCTCCACACAGTGAGTTTTCCCCTATCAGCATCATCCTATCATTGAGGCTGTCAAATGAGTCAGTGTGTCCTCTGTGACTCCTGCATGTCATGGCTGCCTGCTGCTGTTTTGTCAGTCTGACTGCAGGCTACGGTTAATAATAGTCTCCTGTTTTCTCCTGAGGTGGCTGGTTGGAGCATGTGGATCCCATCCTTTATAAAATGCCCACAGGTCTCTTAAATCCCCCCCCCCCCCCTCAGTTTTCACTCATCTTCATTCACATCTTGGCTTTTGGGGCGTTATCATCAGTGTATGTGCATGCGTCAGGCGGCCTATGCGAGCTCTGTCTTTGTGTCCACTCTCATGGCAAGCCTCCACCCGCCTTTTTTTCCTAGCTCACCTTACGGCCCCCGAAAGAACAGTTGCCATGGTGACCATACCCTTCAGGTTTGGTTGGGGACGCGCTGGTACTGAAAGCCCCCTCTCAACGATTCTGAACAAGCCCCACCCTCCCCATTCTTCCTTTTACTCCTTAAAAAAAAGATAGCATACCTTTCACAACCACTGAAAGGGTTTCTGAAAAGCAAAACAAAAAAAGAGTTGAAACTCATTCCCCCCTCCGTAATTCAGTTGAAGCATGCAACTAGAATACGATGAGTGACTAGGGATGTAACAATATGAAATTTAGAGTACGATACGATACGATATTGCGATTGATATCACGATACGATATTAAGCGCGGAAGAGATTTCTGAGAGATTTAAACAACTTATCACCAAAACAAAGACACTGCTTCTCTACTATTTTTTTTTAAAGAAGCATTACACCTATAATTTTAAAATGAAATAGGAATTTTAAATCTACACTTTAGACACTTGTCTGTAACTGTAAAAGTATGCATAAAATAAAATTATTTAACAATGTGTGATAATTTTCCCATGTCTTATTTGCTTATCAACTCTATTTTATTCAACACTATTTTTGCAAGCCATGCTTTTACTTTAATAGGCCTACATTATGACAGCCACAATGAACTCAGTAAAATATTAAATTATGAATTGTATTTGTTATTAATTAAAATTGCAGTCTCAAAATCAATGTTTTTGCAGTGCACTCCTCTCCCTCCTCCCTTCCTCACACTTTCGCAACGTCACCTATGCTTGACAGTAGTGTCACCTAAGTTTGACCTAGTAGGGATTCCATAGTATTGGGCAACATGCCGGTGTTACGCCGAAAGCTGCTTTCGGCGCAACACCGGTATAGCTGAGTTCCTATGCTTGTTCACGTGAAGTTGTGATGAACATATCAAGGATCTTTGGACTTATTTCCTTCATCTGCCTTTCACCGAAGTTCGCCGACTTTACCTGGGATTTAACACGCGGTCGTGGTGGATGTTTTTTTTTTTGTATCTCATTTCCTCACGTTCACCTGGATTCGTAATGATATAACTCACCCGCGAGCAACTTTCTCTTCAGTCTGGTAAGCTACTATGCCGATCTTTTTCTCTATTTATCTCCCCCTTTTCTCTTTCTCTCTCTTCTTCTTTGCTGCTGCGTGACTCAATGTTGTGAAGCTGCACGTGCTGGTCTGCGTAGTGTAAACAACGGCCCACGTGAGACGTTACTGTTCAGTTTAAAGTTAGAAGTCATGTTTCAGTGAGAAGATGTTGTGTCAATGTGTTATTGTTTGGTTGCCAATGTTGGTGTGACCCATATAGTGTTAGATTGAGTGCTACATTTATGACAACGTTGCTTACCAGACTCTCCACAATGACGGAGCGCATTTACCATGCACGCTCGCCTCGATACCGTGACACGGTATAACAAGAAAAAACGTACGGTTGACATTTGTGGCCTTTTCATATCGCGAACTACTGTTTTGCGGTATATTGTTACATCCCTATGACTGATGAGTCTTTGTTTGACAGCTCCTACTGAGCCTGATTCCCTGTGATACACAAACAAGTGATATTCATAGACTTTTTCCACCAACATTATTCATGAACCTTTGAGTCGTTCCCTACTGTGCTATACCGCGGCGACTCTTTTATCTCACTCGGCTGCACTCCCATGATCCCTCATCAGCATTTTTTTGTCATACATGTCATACATTGTCATACAGATACAGATACGATGATGACTTTTCCTTTGGTGAAATGCACCCCACTTTGCAAGGTATCATATAACCCTGAAAGCGATCATACATACATGTATTTATAAAGTCAAACCTACTATACTGTATGTAGTCAACAATTTTAATATCAGGCATTACCTTTACATGTAGCCGTCTTATGTCTGTCCTGAGCGTTCCAATATAATCATGACAGTAAAGCAGCAGCACTAATCTGCATTGTAGTAGTACATATTGTAATAGTGCTCACGTCATTGTTCAGCTTTACTACTTTCTTAACCCCATCCTTGCCATCTCCATTATTTTCCAGTCAACAGCTAACCTTTTTCCAATAGAAGCTCTATATATGTATCAGTCAATTGTCTTCTTTTCACCTTCAACCCTCTTATCCGGCTTATCCCTTACCATCTATATCCTGGCTCTCCTCTTCCTCCTGCCCCTCAATGTGTGGATGCTCTCCCCCAGATGCCATTCATTAACTCCTACACACCTCCCATTCACTCTTATAGAGGCCCCAACCTAACTGTGACTGAGTGTTATGGTGGGCTTCTGATGGTGGTGAGCAATGGAGCGGACAAGTTATTACAGGACAGGCAAATAGAGGCGCGATGAAGCATGAAAAAAATTCCCTTCCCCTAAGCGTCACTCGAACGCACACACAATGGGATATGTACAGACAAGAAGAAGAAGGACAGTATTAAGAAACAGAAATCCATGAAAGCTTAAAGACAAGCACAAGTTTAAAATGAGATATGAAGAAAGGCAGGCCTGTATAGTACACACACACACACACACACACACACACACACACACAGCCTATACATTAATTCCGGTGCATGCTAATGAAAACAGAAAGTACATGACAGGACACAGTAACAGGAACAGGGTGACAGCATGGGACCTGAATATTAATACTGGGGGATGCTGAAGTAATATGGAACAGTCCTGTCAGCGAGCAGTTAACATGCGTTGCTTCCTAGTGAGGCTTGGCAGAGCGGCTTTCAATCAATCAATCTTTTATGTTCCACCAGGGGGAGGTCTGTTGGTAGAAAATAGAAACAACTAACAGAGGACAATGAGGATGTAAGGGGTGAAAAGCCTTTGATGTCTAGAAACAGAGAGGGAGAGTAGCAGTTTGGAACAACTGAATATGGTAATGAAGACATTAAATAGTCCCAAAAGTTCTACGATAGTTAAGAGACAAGAGCATTGATATATCTCCGTCTCTTGGAGGACATTGGATATGTACAGACTTGGTCTAATATGTAGTGAGAACATCACACATTTCTCTAGGTCTTGGCTAGATAAAAAAAAATCAGTTTCACAGTTTTCTTAGAAAAGAGGCCAGTATCTAAAAGCCATTTATCAGTGTTGCCTGGTTGGAAATGTTTCATCTGTAATGTACAGCACACAGACAAACACTATACTGTACATCTCAAGTGCAACGGTGAAAACTGAGATGGAGGTAAAGCATGAGCTCCATTTATGCATGGAACTGAAATTTGATATGTATCTGAATGCCCTATCTAGATAAAGATATATGTATATGTAAATGGAAGGTGCTAATGCAAGCAAACACTTCCAGCGTTGTGTCTGGATCAGCCGGACCACCCCTGGAGTTGATCTGGCCCGTAGAGCGATCGGATCGCGTTAGCATTTCTCATCTCCAAAATCAGCATCAAAACATTGTAACACAGACACTTTTTTTGCAAAACACAACTTGTTGTTGGATGCTTCCTCTCTATAGATGAACCTGCTCACCTTTTCGTCTTCAAACTTGCAATGCAGGCACAATGCAGACAAGGAAAATCACTGGCAGTGAATGCAGTGGAGTGATTGTGTTCTATTCCAGATGGAGAGATTGTGTTATATTCCAGACACAGACTTTAATAGGAGGTGTAAATTCAGTCCGAACCAAGTTGTGGCGGGACAGTTCCAGTTTTACAATCCTTTTTAGCGAAGTTTACTGCGACCGTAGCCACCACCATCACTTTTAAGAGTTTGTATTTTACCCTCTAGATTGCTCTTAACTGGCTGTGGAGCCTGCCGAGAATAAAGCCCCCCCCCCCCTAATTTTCATTTTCGGATTTATCCAGCATGTGGCACGCGTTTAGTTAGCCCGCTCTGGACCAGGATGAAAGGATCTCTGGGATTTTGTTTGTATTGCTTTTAACTAGCATTTGAAAGCAGTCTGTGTGTGTGTGTGTGTGTGTGTGTGTGTGTGTGTGTGTGTGTGTGTGTGTGTGTGTGTGTGTGTGTGTGTGTGTGTGTGTGTGTGTGTGTGTGTGTGTGTGTGTGTGTGTGTGTGTGTGTGTGTGTGTGTGTGTGTGTGTGTGTGTGTTTGAACTGTATTTTCTGATAAACTTACTGTGCGGTATACATGCTCAAGAATGTATGTGGATGGTTGTTGTATGTGCGGTGCTGTATGTTAATTACACAGAAGTTTGTCTGTTTGGGGGTGTCTGAGGACAGATGGCATGCCCTCCCCCCCAACCGTCAACCCAGTGCACACCCTGCCCCTGCTCTGGATGCCCGCCCAACATTAAGGGACCAAAGGATGAAGAGTGTTTGTGTGTGTTGCCAAGTAAACATAAGAACTGTCTGCCCCCTAGTGGCTTCTCTTCTCTTCTCTTCTCTTCTCTTCTCTTCTCTTCTCTTCTCTTCTCTTCTCTTCTCTTCTCTTCTCTTCTCTTCTCTTCTCTTCTCTTCTCTTCTCTTCTCTTCTCTTCTCTTCTCTTCTCCTCCCTCGCTCATACAGTATAATGGACTTAATGAGCAATGAGCTGGCCAAGCATGATACTGGCTTTCTGCACCTAATTGTATCACCCTGACGTCGTGGGCGTAACTGTGGCAACCGAGCTGCCAAATGAGCCAGGAGCCCCACACCTATAATTAGCGTCAAACAAAGTGCCTGTGTGATAAGGGAGAGCAGCACTGCTATGTGACCGCACACTCCACACGCAGCAGCAAAACCCTGGAATGCTGGAGTCAGAGGATGATTGTTTTTTATTCCCCCTGCCACTCTGGACTTTTTTTTATTTTTTAGAGATAGAACTTTGTGAATGTGAAATGAGTCGTTGGTGGTGCGTAGGGAAAGTACGGCACATCTGTGCAGGCCCCCAGCTTTTCCCTCAGGAATGAGCCAAAGGGGCTGTAATATCTCCATTCCCTTTTATTCCGAGGAATTTTAAGTGTGGCAATTAAGATATGTAGAGTCTTTTATGAACCCAATTCCTTTTCATTTTATTATGCTTATTCATCAGCAGATGAGAGTATTCTGACAGTCTGACAGTTGTTTTCACATATTTCGTGGCAGGTAGCCAACAGGATATGCACTCCTTTTAAAACTTTAAAAAAACACTTGCATCCGAGTAACCCGACAGCATATATGCTGTTAATCTGTAGCATAGTTTGGTTAAAAACAGACAAATGATTGTGTCAGAGCTTGTTTTGATAACTGCATGCACAATAGCTTATTGTGCATTAACATTGGCCCTCACTTTGCATGAGTAGCTGCTTACAATTTTCTGTTTGTGTTCTGCAGCATCTCTCTATGGATTTGAGTTTTGCATTGCAGTATAATGTCAATCTTGACATTGTCTTTAAATGGTGGTGTTTTCCAAAGTACTCTATTAAATACACAAAAACTTGAGTGAAAAATACAGATATGCTCTTAGAGACAGAAGCTTAGATTTGTATTATATGGACATCACTGTATGATGCAATTGTTTTTGAATTTATTCACTTCAATAAGACGTTACTTGTATCTGCTGAGCTGATCACCAAGGGGTGACTTAGTATTACTGGTATTTACTGGACCCGATAGAAACTGGATTTTTTTTAGGCCAAAATGATAACAATATCTCTGTACTTGAGTTGTTAAGGCTTAACCCTGTTAATGAATATGATATATCTTTCGATATTCGTTTTTTTTTATGATAGCATATACCAGAACCCAAAGATAAACCAGCTTTTTTGATGAGGACTGGATTTGAATGTAGTAGCTAGCAGAGTGATATGTAAGAGAGGTGTGTGTGTGTGTGTGTGTGTGGGTGTGGGTGTGGGTGTGGTGTGTGTGTGTGTGCGTGCGTGCGTGTGTCTGTGCCTGTGCCTGTGAGTCTCAGTCGGTAAAACCAGCATTTTCATATTTCCAGAAAAGCATTGATTGAGGTCTTATTGATCAATTTCTCCCCCAAATTCCACCTTCTGAAGTAGCAAAGGGAAGGATGTATTGGTAGAGGGCATCAATTTTCTACAATTCCGTACCTCACTCCTGCTCCATATTGCGCTGTTTTCACTCACCTATGCACACTTTTTTTTCGTTGCAATAAAATGTGAAGAATTTGATTTAAATGGATTTGGTGACTTTACCCTGCTCACAGATTCCATTTCATTATGAATGTTAAACCAATACATGTAAGTCATAAACAGTGCTTTTTTTCTGGTGCAAACTACAGCATGCAATTGCAACACAATAGTTTAAACTACCTTAAACATGAATTTTTACACTTTTTGTTATGTAACGGCAATTATATAATCCAACACATATTGAGCCAAATAATTCAGCCATGCTAATATGTCAGTAGGCCTCTAGTTTAGTCTAGCTTACCTGCTGTGGACCCACTGAGTGAGGTCTGAAGCCCTGAGGAGAGCAGTAGTAGTTTTTAGTTCCTTTCATTTCACAAAAACATCAAAGAAAAAAAGGGAAAACAGAATATCAAGCCAGGTTCGGAAAAAGGATGCGACAAAGACTTTATTAAAGCAACTCATTAAGGGATGCTTTCCTCGTACCGACGGCATACACATCAGCAGGGGGTCTGTATGACTTTATCTCTTGCAATAGATTTAAGGCTGCTTTGGAAAGGCGTCTGCTGCTTTCAATCTTTTTAGTCTGCTGTAGAGGAGATGAGATTACACTCCAAACTTATCCCTTCTTCTCCCTCTCCTTTTGGACATGTCCTCATCTTTTCCTATAGCTCTGTCCTCATTTAGTTCCTCTCCTCTGGACACTGTGACGTCTTCATGTCTCTATTCTGTCCTCTCTTGCAGTGGTAATAGGATTGATGTTGACTTAATGTAATGCTAATAAAAGAAAAGAAAAAAAGAGCTGAAGACTAGTTGAGAGAAAAAAGCCAGTGAAAGAGTATAAAGTGAAAGGAAGAGAAAGTATAGAAAATTGTAAAGAATGACCACAGTTTGGGGGTTAAGTGTCTTGCTCAAGGATACAATGGTAGAGATGGTGGCCACTGCAGATACAATAACAGCCACCACTAGTTTGACATAAATCACCCTCCTGTACGGTGCCGGGGATCGAACCAGCGACCTCATGGTTACTAGCCGGCCCCCTTTCATCTTGACCATCCTACCATAAAAGCATTCTCCAGAATCACTGGGACCAGCTTTAATACTCCTGACTGCCTGCAGCTGTGGAATAGCATAACAAGCAATGTACATCCCATCTCCATGACAGTACATTACCAACAAGAGAGGAGCAGAGTGCAAGAGCGGGAAGAGAGGAGAGGAGGGAACTATGGCAAGCACAAAGCTGAGGGGGGAGGAAGAGGCATAGGAGGAGAAAGGAGAGGGGGACACAAAAGGCACAGGAGTGGAGGAGAGATGGGGAAAGGCACTCTGATGTAATTAAAGTGGCTGAGTTGAAAGGCTGCATCTTGCCCCCTCCCCAAGCCTCCACACACACACACCGAGGATTTATGAGTTTATGAATATAGTACAGAACCTCTGTTATAGGTGCCAATGTCACCGGGAGAGCAGCAGAGTGCGGTTATTAATGTTGAACTCAAGTACCCCTGTGTGCAGCCCTTATATACAGTTTATGGTGCAGCAGCCCCCTTCAAACATTAAGCTTCACCCGAGAAAAGTGCGATAAAATAAAACATGATAAAAACCATAATAACAAACATTAGGAAGGATTTTTAACCTGCTCAGGCAGAGAGACATGCCCGTTTGTTGAGTTCTCTCTTCTGATTGGATATCAGGTTGTGGGATACCAGAATTTCGCTTTGCATGTCAATGACATGCAAAGCGGAGTGACTGAGAGACCTATGTTATGAAGCGTGCACACTATATAAGTGATAACTGTATGAATATAGAGCGATTTATCACATATTTTAACGTAAATATGTCGCTTACTTCCTCTTTAACATAACTCTTCTAGCTAACTGTTTAGACTCTGCTCCTGGCAACTGCAAAAGTATATGGCAAAAAGGACCCCTGGTTGAGCAATCACTGATGTACTTCAACTTGTATCCTGACTGGATGCAGCAGGTCCTCACGATGTAAATGTGTGTCATGTCACTCAGGGCTTGTAGGAAATCGAATGAGCAAGGAGAAGGAAAGCTTCCATCACTTCTGAAGGTTAACAGACTCCAAGCAGCTTTTGCTTTGGGCCGACAGCGCAGATGTGCCTGAGCCTTTCATGTCAAGTTTTACGAGACAGGAAAGCCTCTGGTGAACTGTTCAACTTTGAAAGTTCAATCAAATGAGTTTGGTACAAAGTAACACTCTGGACCAGGCAATACGAATACAAAGGTTATTGACTTGAATTTGAATTGTTTTATGCATAATGTATGTCAGTCAGATCGTTGCTGGTTTTTATCTCAAAAGAGTCAATAATATGTGCAGAAATAAAATAAAAAGACTGTAATTGAGAGGGATTACAGTGTGTGACCTTATTCCTTTGATGTACCTTGAACACAACATCTGGTCCCGGATCAGCTACCCAGGGCTTTGATATTTACAGTATGTACCCGTTCTTCATAGAAATTAAATTCACAGAACGAGGCTGACGGTAAGATGTGCGGATGAAAACTAACAATAATATCCTGAGTAATGGTATCAAAGGATATAAGGTCTGCATGTGTCAGTGTGTGATGAGGACTCTTTTCTTTTCAATCACAATTACCGTTGCTATTGTGAGACTCTCGCTCACCCACCGGAGCATGTAATGATTGAACCTTTCTTTGTGTGGTAACAACAACAAACAGCTTCAAATGGGCTGAACCACAGAATGTAGAGCTCACTCACACACATAGCAGGAGAATGGGGAGTGGGGGAGCAGACACATATAAGACCACTCAACCCTTTTTCCTGATAGAAAACAAGCTTGCTTCAGTCTCTTTCTCTATTTTTCCCCCTGTCTTTTCATCTCCTGTGTGATTTAAAACAACCTTTCAGGCCTCTATCCCTAATGTACCGAATAGGCTCCCATTGTTAAAGATACAGCATTATAAGTTGCTTTGCTGTGTGTGTGTTTCTCTCTGCTCCCAGAGGACTGCACTGAAAACTGATAGGCATCATAGGATGGCAGTGGTGGGATCTCGTTATTTGTCCTTTTTCTATACGAGGTAATTATGGAAATAATCTTCTTTGTTTTGGCCTCTCTCTTCGTTTCATAATGAATTGGTAGCGTGAAGGACTGCCCAATTTTAAATCAAAAGAGAGGGGTCGAGGGGGGCCCGTTTTATTGGCTGGTGCCTGGTTGGGGTAAAGGGCGGGTGGAGCATCTGAGTTAGATTGGATTTAATTAAGGCATGGGGCCCCTGACTACACACTGGCACATAAATAGGCTGTATTCCAGGCTGGTTGTTCTAAGGATTTCAACAGCATGTGCATCCACACACACACAGACACACACACACACACTGCTGTAGACTCCCACAGGCCTACAAGGGCAGGTAGACAGGGGAAACAAGCAGCATGGTTTCTGGAATAAAAAGAAAACTAGCTAATAAATAAATAAAGACTGCTTCTCTCATGGGTTGTCAACAGAGATGCTCTGACAATTCATGAGCTTTGATAGTTTCTCTATGTACTGTATATATACAGTGTGTGTATATATATATATATATATATATATATATATATATATATATATATATATATATATATTAGCTTCAAGACTGGAAAGTTTGGAAACGGAGGGCAAAGCTAGCCTTGACCTTTCAGAAGGTAACAGAATCTGCTCATGTGCATCTCCAAAGATCTTCTCATCTAATTCCTGCAACAAAAGCGAGTACACCTAAGCGTATTTCGCAAAATGTGAAGCTATCTCTTTAAGTTCACACTCTGACCTCTATTCATGCATGATTTGGACCCAGTGCATATAAACAGTATATGATGTAATGAATTTTGAAACAGAAATTGGAGTTCCTTTTCACATTCACATTTTGGTTGGAGTAGCTTTGTGGATCAGACCTTAAACAGAGTCACGCTTGCTGACTTTTTGTGGAGCTCTGCATGTTTTACTCAACTCTCAGAGGCCCCGTAGCTTTCACTTGAACATGTGGGAGAAATCTTTACCCTGTGGTAAACACAATATCCCCCCAGAGCCTGTATGTACATCTAAGTAAGCTCAGAATACTTCAAAAAGTTCGAAAAAAACTTTGCCTGCTCTGCATTTTCAGGGGATTTAACGATCCTTACAGATCGAAGCATTTTTGGACTATTGATCTACTCTCGAGATTTCTCTGAATACGTGATTTTCTAGCGAGTTTTCTGTCCGGTATCCTCAACTGTGTCTGCATGGCGTGTTTTAGCCAGAGAAGTAAAACCTTTTCTAAATGTTTATTAGATGTTCTTCATACACCATGTCTGTTAAGCAGCAACACTAAAACCTCAAACGCAGAACATACAGAGTATCCAATGAGTGTTATGAACATTTTAGGAGGCACGCCGAGGTTTGATGTTTACAGCCCCCTGAGGCATTAGTGTAATTTAAACGGAAACAGCAACTGTAAAATACTTTTATGTAGATCATTCCTCATTAGCACGGCCTCTCTCTGCAGCTCCGTAATGAATAGGATTTCTTCCACTCTCCCTCACACTCTCCTCGATGCGGCGGTACTGTGTGCCGCTAAGCAGCAGAAACGCCATTTACATGAGCCTCACCCCGAGTGCCTGATTGAAATTCTCCCACTGTACTATAAGTCAGCGGAGATGTTTAAGTGCTATTCCCTCATCCCATCTGGAATAATAAGTTGCAGTGCTCTCTGGCATTAGGGTGGTCCCTTGCCTCGTTTCAGGCAGCGAATTGGCTGCTCTGAATTTCCTACCGCTAGCCACGGTTTCCCATCGTGGACTATAACTTCCCTGGGCTCCCAAGTAGTTTGCAGACATGCCCGTCTCCCCGCAACAAACATAGTAATATACTGTATGTGACGGCCCCCTGGTGTTCTTCCGCCTTCTCTCATCTTCCATTTCGAGCAACACAAGTCGCATTTTATCCAAACCTGCTGTCAGCTGTTTTCTCCTCCCAAAGAATAATTTAGCCTCTTTGTTCTTTCTTTCTGTCAGGTCCCTTCTTTTGAACTGGGGTCTGATAACTAGGGCTGGGTATTGGAAAGGACATCAAGTTACGATAAACGATAACATGGGTATATGATGTAGGCTATCACAATATATTGCGATATGATGCATATTTCGATATTTTGTGATATGAACTGAAAAACAGCTGAAATAAAAGTTGCTCTGTACGATCTGGGTGGTGTTAATACATCACGTTGCATTATATTGATGACTCAAAATGAGTCAAAACTATTTAATTTAAAAATATAATTCAAATACAAAAACCTGACAATTCGAGGCAAGTAGCCGTACTGTGACTAATACAGGAGCAGAGGTTGCTGTTTAGAACTTAATTTTTTAATTTAATTAAATTTTTTAAATATATCGATTTTTGGAGTTGACAATATATTACAGATATCACAAAAATAAATATCACAATATATTGCCGTGTATCTTATTTTTTTAGCCGAGCCCTAGTGATAACTAGCCTCTATAATGTGCCCCATGCTCCGCTTCTTTCTCCTTGTTTCTTGAGGCTCGTGGGGAAAGTCTGACTGCTGGTGTGCTTATTATGTAGCGTTCGCATCTCCAAGAGAGGCTGCCTCTGTTGGATCACACAGAGGACATTTCAGAATGCACCTGAAAACAATTTACTGCTTGATATTCATGCCTCTCTCTCCTTCACTCACTTCCTCGATTCCCCTGGCACTGCAACTCCACAACTCATCCTCATACTTCTCCAACCTCCTTTACCTTCAATTGTTTCCATCCTTCCTTTACTCCATTCCCCCTCTTTGTCCTCCCTCGCCGCTACTCATCCTCCCAACCCCCTCCCCCCAACTTCTTAAAGGTGCACTAAGTAACTTTGGGTGTCAGAGAAGTGATTTTTTTCTTATGTATATTTTCATAGCTGAATAATTAAAATGTACTCACAGGAAAATTGGATCCCTGGAACACTGTTTGAACACAGAACGCTACCTGTATCACAGCAGCAGGGCCCACCATTTTGTTTACAAAAATATTCCAGTCTAACGTTTGGTTCCAGGTGCCTCAAAATAAAAAAGCTATTTGACATGATGATTTAATTATTGCTAACTAAAAAATTACAAGTAGAGTCAATATGTTTTGTAAAACTACCTACAGGCTCTGAACATGTAAAACAAATCCCTCTCCCCTTGAAAAACTGCATCGTGGTACCTTTTTAAACTATCCATTCTGAATGTATTCTCCCTTACAGAAGCTCCAGGGCAGGATTTTGTAACCCTGGACTATCGCCTGCGCTACTACCCCAGCATCACCTACGCGGTCATCGGCAGCGCTGTCATCTTTGTCCTGGTGGTGGCGCTGTTGGCTCTGGTGCTCCATCACCAGAGGAAGAGGAGCGTGCTGCTGCCCCGAGGTGTGAGGGGAGGAGGGAGCTCCCATCACCACCACCATCTACACCACCATCAGCCTCTTCTGCTGTCCCGCCTGGTCATACTGGACAGAGGCCACCTGGGTCACGGTCTCTCCCCCGGCTCCCCTACAGCCACAGCAGGGCCACAGTACCGCTCCACTCCCTCCACGGCCCTCCAGCTGCTGTCGGGGGCCCTCTATCCCTCCGCACTCTCTATGGACTCACCACCGTCCTACTCACAAGCTGTTCTGGATGTCAGGTGATTAAAAAAAAACAAAAAAATAATGATTCTAACAGCTGTCCGCAAGTTTATGATCTCTGGTTGTGAAGCTGTCTGTGTTTGAAAATGTGTGAGCCGTGACTGAATCAAAAGTACAAAGAGTTGGGAGGGAAAGTTGTCCCTCTAGAAAAGTGTAATTAAGTGTTGGATGTAACTTTATTGTGACATGTGTTGTATTTCACCGAATCTGTTGTAGTGGATGCTTTCACAACTACCTGACAGCATCTGTCTCTGTGCTAATTAATCCTATAGTCTCCCAGGTGCTTAATATTAAAAAATGTGAAATGTTTTTAAACGTGAACATAAATTCCAAAAAAAAAAGATAGTAGTGTTGATTCATACATATTATACTGATTTGAAAAATCACTTTCTTTCTTATTAACGTTTGAAGAGTTTCCGGGCCACAATGCGAAAGAAAGTATTTTTTTTCATTTTTTCATGAGAATAAAGTCATAAAGTCTGTATGTTAAGAAAACAGTTGGAATGTTGAGTATGGTGTCAACTCCTCTGAGTGGTTTTCCCTCTGTACGGATGCATTTTTTTGGCACAATCTCTTCAAAGTCCTGATACTTATTAACACACTGTGTTTATGCACTAAAAGAGAAATCATTTCCTTGTTACTTAAATCAATTCTGAAGTACAATTTCACCTGCTCACCTACACAAGGCATTTTGTAAAAATTAAATAAAAACAAAGACATGCTCCAAATTGATCAAAAAGTCAAACATTCGAGTTTAATCTTGAAACGCGATCTTCCTTTTCAACATTTTGACTTCACTCTCGAAATGCACAATAAAGAAAAATCGTCTCTTAATTTTTCTCCCATCTATATGGCTCGAATACTTTGTCATAATTACCTGCTTCAATACTATTCATTTTACAATCATTATGTGCCACATTTAATTCCAGTTGCTTGAACTCTAAGCAAAGACCAAATCAAATCCAGATATGTAGTGACTGCTATTCTAACTCTATTTACTGTGCGGTCCTTATGTAATAGCTGGTGAACCTCTGACATCATCTTCTTCCTCTTATCTGTTTCTTGTGTTATTTTTACCACCACAGTCGGCCTCCGTGGTTTGATCTCCCTCCTCCTCCGTACCTCTCAGATGGGGAGCTTCCATTAGATGGCGAGCTGCCTCAGTACGAGGGCCCACTGGACCCTTTGAGCCCCCCTACAGAGCACCCTCTTGCCCCCTACACACCCAGAACTGTGGCCTTGGAAAGTTCCAGAGAGGAGTCAGACCAGCTGTAGTAGTCACTTTCTTCTACACTGATAATAGTTAGAACTTGGAGCCCTGCAGGAACCAAAGGACTGGTCTGCGGGGTCAAGTGAGGCCAGGACAGTCCAGAGCAAAAAAGTCCTGCTGAGGAGAACTCAACAGAGACTAATACGAGACACATCCAGTGACCTGAACTTGCTGCATACACACATCAGCTTACTGAAGCATGGCACTGAGGCAAGCTCCGTTCTGCAAGACTGATCCTGTATGCTGGCGCCCTCTGCTGGGGTCATGGCTGCACTACAACCTTGATCAGTTACACATTAATTCATTTTTTTTGTTGGTTTCAGTTGAAATTTGCAACCCATGAAGAAATACTGTGTATTATACCTATAACCATAACCTGCAGCCATTTGTTAACATATTCATAGAGATATCCTATATGACAGCAGCAGCACCTGTTATGGTCATTGTGTTATAGTCGAATCATAATAGAGTCTTGTTATCCTCCTTGGTGTAACACACTCTACCATATGAGTCAAAGACATTGTGCTAATTTATAATTCTCCATACATTTCATATCTACAGTTGTTCCATAGTGGGTTTATACAAGAGTTTTTAATTTCTAAAACACCTGAATGCTAGATAAAATCCGCATTGTTAAGATGTACTGCTCCATTTGACGGCTTAGATAATTTGTTTAGCAATGACATGTTGTTGCCTTGTTATTACTGGTGTGTAATGCACATTTAGAGAATACAGTAGTTCTTTCTGAGATATTTTTTAGTTGTTATATGCAAGAGAGTGGCTCAATGAGAGGTACTCAAAATGTAATCTTTTTTGAAGTGTTGATGTGAACAGTGACCTGATTAAAGTAATAGTTAACATTTTGTAACTTCTTTAGTGGTACTTTAAACTACACTACTTCTAAAGATATATCAATGTATCTCTAGGAGCAATGGAGGTCTTGTGCTGTTCCATAAAAAATGTTTTAACAGTGTTTCTTGTTTTCATTTAGTCAAAATTAAGGTAGACACGTGTAGAGGACCATTGCAATTTTGGGGAATAATGCTGCACGGATATTACAGTATATAGGTGTGTGTATATCCATACCGAGCGAGTTTCATTAATCATTCCTGTAGGCAAAAGAACCACCTCTGTTGGCAAGGACAAATTTTTATTATATTTATGTTGGAAGACCAATCATGTTTTCATGTGGAGGAAAAAAAATACACATGATTTTGTTGAGGCCTTATTCTGTGCCAGTTTGGCTTGTGCCTTGTATGTGCTTATGTTTGTGGACACATATTTCAAACCTCTGAAAAGCCTTTTCTGTTATTTTACAGTCAGAAAAAATGTATGACAACATACATAGAGGAACTTATGGTCTAACATCAAGTTGTTCATTTCAACATTTTCTCGAGATTCTTTTCATTTATATAACTCTGGTTTATGTATCGTTCTGGAAAATCATTCTCAGTAATGTAAACCAAAGACTGAGGAAATCCACACCTGAAGGATCTGTGTTTAAAAAATATTATATTGTCTTGACCTTTTGTCTGTTTATTTCAAACTAGTTTGTTGGACACTGTACATAGGTAGAAAGTAAAGAAATCTATTTGAAAGTAGAGTTTTAAGTAGGACATGAATGTGTAAATGTAGTTGACTTTTCCTCCATAGCCAGCAGTGATAATGCAGGCACGAGATAAACAATCAAGCCAAAGATAATCGTTATTAACCTTAACCCAAGGTTATTATCATCCTCCAAAGGAGTGATTATGTGTCACAACTGTTTGTACCCTTTATTATTATATAAAAATGTACAGATGTCTGTTTAGTGACAACCTTTTACTTGCTGTAAAACTGGAAGACATTTCTCAGGACAAAATGTAAACCAGTCTGTCTGTTCTGTTGATTCTATCTATAATTTATGTTTTAAGGAATATTTTAGATCAAATCCCTTGTTTTTTCTGATTTGATTTCAAAAGGTTAGTTATTTTCTGTATTTGTGACTTTGCCCTTCATGATGTTTTTTTCCCCTTGTATTCTGTACATTGAAAGTAATATAAAGTTCTGACAATATAAAGTGCTGACACAGACCTTGTGTGTACGAGGCTTCCCTGGATATCGATACAATGCAATCAATACAATAATGACATTTTCTCAGTAACTTAATATATTGTCAGAATAGGTTTACCTCCAAATTCTTGACGCCAGCCTGAGTCCCAGGCAGACGAACCGACAAAGCAAATCCTAAAATGATAACTATTAAGTAGCAGGAATGCCACCTGAGTCTAGACTGTAGAGGCCCCTCTCTGAAAGGGTCTCAGGATTACTTTGAGGACTTGTGAGATAATTAATGGGTATGGGGGAGTCATAGTTTGCTTTTCTTCTTCTTCTGTTTTTGCGAAATATTGGATAGTTCTTATTCTTTGGGCCTAGGACAGTTATTTAAAACGAAACTATGTGAGAAGGGGCCCCCCACTAGAGACTGCTTTAATTGTAAGGGTGTCACCACATGTCAAGTCTTAAAAGATCCATTGTAACTCAAAAATCTCATGGTATATTGTTGAATGCAAAGCTTCATCTACAGAGTAACTTGTTAACTCCAGTTGTCAAATCCTAAGTAGGACACAATACTCCATTAATCACTTTTAGAAAGCTTCTGCTGGCGTTAAGTACTAGTCAAGAGGAAGTCAGTGGAATGCAAATGAATAATTTTTGATAGTATAGTTTCCATTGTAGCCTATATACATTGTTGGTGCACATATGCTTTACTGCTGTAGTTTTTGAACAGAGCCCTGCAGCTCTACAGTTCCACCAATAGATGTCACCGTGTCACCATGTGGCTTGAAAAGCACACCATAAAATCATCCCATCTGCAAAAACATGAACCTCATTTCTGTCCTGCTACATTGTTCTCATTGAATTTGTCAAATTGGGTTTTGTCAATAGTTTCTTTAAATACTTTAAGCCTCTGTAAACCTGGTCTTAAATAGTAAAAATCAATATATGATATCAAAGTCGGGCGTCCCACTAAGCTTTTACAAACTTTTTTTTTTAAAGATATTTTTTGGCATTTTTCATGCTTTATTGATAGAGACAGAGGTGAAATGGGGCAGAGAGGGGAGTGACATGCAGAGAACGACCGCGGGCAGGAATCGAACCCGGGTCTGCTGCTGGGCCCGGCCTGGGGGGGGAGGGGGCGCCCTACCAACTGAACTAAGGGCGCCCCTTTTACAAACTTGTTATTGAAAATAAATGTTTGTTTATACTATTACCATAGTTGAACGTTTGCCAGGACTGTGTGGGCTGGTATCAAATGTTATCCATGGCAACAATCATTGTTTTTATAATATGTCCGGGCAGAGAAGTGCCGCGATTGGTTCAAAATACTAAATGTTTATCAAGAATCAGAGTATAACCCGCCTCATGTCAAATGTATCAAACTTAAATGACAATGTCTTTCATATGGATGGCTAAATATGCCTAACTCTTTTCAGATGCTTACCATCATGCAACTAACTCCACAAATGACTTTGTTAGAACCAAAGCATTTTGTGAATTTTGGCTTTAACAACTTTACAAACACTTTAGCATTCAAGCTCAGATCTGCACGTATCTTAGATTCCCGGCAACAATCTGCATGTCATCTGACTACTAGAGGAGTGAATAGATGAATGAATATTATCTCCATTTAGATTACATGTCAACCCCTCCCTATTTTCATTCCAATGTCCCCCAAAACCCTGCGTCCGATCTTCCCCCTCCCTCTCCAATATCCGCATCACATTATACTACATCAGACAGACATGCATAGACATAGTGATAGCATCTCTGACAGCACACACAACCATCCCCTCTTGTGTCCTTCCCATCCCTCTACCTGCCCCTTGGTCCTAATGGCTCTTTATCCTGCACTGTTCATCTTTTATCTTCCCACCCTTATACATCTCTCCCCGCTCTGCATTGCCCCCCCCCCCCCCCCCACACCCCCTCTCTCCCTCATCTTAAACTCTGATACTGGAGGGCCCGTGTTTGCTTAGCCCAAGCCCTTAACTACACAGACTTTAATTAAAAGCCTGCACGCTTCTGTCCGTCCCATATCTCTCTCTCTCTCTCTCTCTCTCTCTCTCTCTCTCTCTCTCTCTCTCTCTCTCTCTCTCTCACTTTCTCTCCATTTGCACGACAGCTGGTGAATTTGCAGAAGATAGAATTTCTACATCTGCCCAAACCAGGGTCGACCAGTAACCGTGAGTTTGCTGGTTTGATCCCCGGCACCGAACAGGAGGGTGTTATTTTTTAAACTAGTGTTGGCTGGTATTTCATCTATGGTGCCCACCATCTCCACATCTGTGTCCTTGAGCAAAGCACTTAACCCACTACTTTTCCCAGGGCGCTGTACTATGGCTGACCCTCGCTCTGACCCCTCCGAAGTGTGGTAACTTGAGAGGGGATGTGCGATGACAAGTCAGGATAGGGAGCGATAGTGGAAGTTGGCTTAGCTGGAATACTGGTAGCGAGGAAAGTGCATGGTGACATTAATGTTAATGTAGACGAGGACTCACTTTAACAGACACCGTGGCAATATTCCAAGGTGACAGAGCAGAGAGACTAGTTTTTCGTCTCTCGGGGGTCTTTCATTTTGCATTACCATAGCCCCTAGCTACTGGCTATACAGTGCAAGTGTGATAAAGCTGGCCAATATCCCACTGACGATAAAGACCCTATAATTCTCTCAACTGGTGCTGAATGAGACTCCGGAGGTCACTTATATATTACATTTGCTCATGTGGATTCTGATAATATGACTCTACTGGAAAAGTGAAAGATATGAAACTGAAGTATGGAGGTATAAATCTAGAGTTAGCCGCAAAGGTGTTCACGCATTGCACTTGTTTTAAGTGGTGGAGCTCGTTCTAAAAGGCCACTTTTTGCTCTTGCACGTATACGACCAACGCACGCACTCTCACTTGGCTGTGTGGTGCCAAGGATCCAGTGAACTGGAGATAAGACCCAGTGTGTTTTTCTCATGTAAATGGCGTGAGCGTGGACGGGGTTGGGAGGAGGGTGCATTGTTGGCGCATTGGGAGCTGCTCTGAGGGGGTTTTTCTGAGGAGCTCTGCAGAGGGTTTTGCCAGCGAGCGGTCCTTATCAGATGAAGAGCAGGCCCTTGGAGGGGGAAAGGAGGGGTCGGAGAGGGACAGGGCCCGGGCAGGGGTTGAGGGGGCCAGCAAAATGAGAATGGAACAGCTGGCGGAGTCACTCGTGCAACCCCAAAAAACACACAGAGGGCCAGACACACTGAGCACGGTGGGAATCTCCTCAGCTAAGAGATCCACAAACACACACAGGCCTCTTGTGTTATTATTATCAGCCACCAGCCAGCAAGTCTGAGCACATAATCACACACACAGCGGCAAAGGAAAAAGGGGAAAAAAGGGAAAAAGAATCACACAATCGCGGAACACACATGCGCGCAAAGACACAATCGTTGTGGAAAAGCACAAAAGTTCACAAATACACATTTCCATACAGGCGTCTTTATACATCATTAGGCTAACACACACACACACACACACACACACACACACACAAACATAAGAAAAGGCTATGGTCAACCCCCAGCTCACAGATAGCCAAATCAACATTGAGAAATCACCTAGATTCACTGAACCAATTTTTATTTTAAACTTCAACTACCACCCGCTTTCAACTTTTTTTTTATCTTGCTCATGTTTAAACGTTGGTGTCATCCTAGTAAAACGGGTTATACATGCATTCATCTTGCTTTTCTATGAGATTCATGGCATTCATTGATAGGCCACCATAAAGGCACCGATAACACCAAGTATACACATTTATTCTTTTTCTAAATCAGCCATTCAAAATGCCAGCCAGTTGGGAGGAGGCCAAGGAATGTTTCATGAAATGTGAACTTAAACGACTGAGATATGAATTTAAAAATGCATTTCTTTCCAAATAAGGACATGACTGTTGGCTGGATAAATAGAAAGTTTGGGGTTTTATTGCATTAGCAATGCTACTTGTATTGCATCAAATCTTACATCAACCAGTGGAGCTGTTATTACGTCAGTCAGCGAATACCGACAGAAACAAAAATTCCTCTCATATATATGCATATATGCGTATATATGCATAAGTCAGACTGGCATTAGCAGCTGAAACAGTAACACTTCCCTGCTTAAGAATAAACCAGGGTGCTGGCTCTTGTCCTTTCCATTCAGGCCAGTGTTAAACACACAGACTAGCATGCTAATGGGTAATCCCTGAGGACCAGCCACCTTTGTCCCAGCCCTAAGAGGATGTCTCTCTCTGGGCACTGGGTGACAGCCACCAGGCTGCCTGCTACTGGACAAGCAGCATGTTGCCAGATAGTCATCTCAGTCCTCCAGAGGGATGTCAGCAGGTTGTCAGGCCCAGATTGGTATCTGATGGGCGGAAGATTGGCGTCGTCCTTTTTTCCTTTTTGTTTGTTGTTATTTTCCCCTGTGTCTGTGATGCACCAGGAGGAGGTTTGCAATGTGTCTTGGTGAGAGGAAAGTGAAAGTGTGGCGTAAGGGCATTTTGTCATGCAGCAGGTGGTCTGTACGTGTCAACAAAGACCTGCAGTTAATCTGATAGACAGTGGGAGTGATATGAGGTTGCCACTGTTGTCTTAAAAGTATCATCCTCATACTTTATGTCCTAAAGCCCCGTAGAGCAGCATCAATACCTAACGTTTTGAAGCCTTGACAACAATCCGAATGCATTGTAAACCAGCTTTGAAGTTTACAGAGCATTGAGATTACTTGACATGCCTTTATTTTTGCCGTTACCATGTGTCAATCGAAAGGAAGAAATTCTCTTTTTGAATGGTGTCACACAGTTGAATAGAGGATTGATTTTTTTAGTGTGCAAATTGCTGAAAGGTGTTCCTGGGGTTATAAGCACTTCACTTGTTCATGTATCTCTATGGATAAGGACATTCCACATTTCAAGGTGGACAGTGGGAGAGGGAAGCTGGTCAAGAAGCTGGCTGTCATTGGCTTGCTGAGAGGACATTCCACAGTGCAAGGTGCAGTAAGGAGGCCGTAGGAGGAGGAGGCTCATCCTTGGAGAATACTAGTATTCCTAATCCCTTATGATGTAGTGACATAAAGAGGGAGATGCTCTGTAGATTACACAAGGAACATGGACATGAAAGAGCAATAGTGAGGCTTCGAAATTTATGACAACCTCGCGTTCAGTGTTCGTGTGTGGCATTATCTTTCGTCGGCAAAAAGATAGCCATACGATGATTATTTTAAACAATCTATCCAGCCCTGGTTCTATACTGTCTGTGATGAAATATTGTGGTCTCATTCCAACTCTGTACCCTCATCTGTCTTTTCACCCCAAGAGAACTGAGCTCCACATACAGCATCACCCAGTACATGTGCACACACACACTATGAAAGCACACATGCACAAACACACGCGTGTGCACACACACACACACACACACACACACAAATTGGGCAATGCACAAACCAGTCTGCACTGTATTCATCCTACATGTGTATGCAAATCTGTATTAATACTAAATGATATATCTTGAAGATATGTGACACTTAAGCGCATCGCACATCATACATATACATTTCTGCAATAGCGGCTAATTTATCAAGTTGTGGCTGTGGTAGACTTTTTCTTACAGATCCGTCAGGGGGAAGCTGGATCCCCCACGATGCTAATAAGCGATTTCTCCATTTCTACAACATTTCCAACAATTCTCCATTAATTCCCCCGCCCGCTGCTTCATCCATTTTAAAGTCGTACGTCCTCATATATAGAAAGTGCTTCACCCCGCCCCCCCCCATTTCCATCCACACTCCTTCAATAAGCAACACAAACACAACACAGAAAGCCCCCTCCCCGGCCCGAGTACGCCCACCACCCAGGGCCACCCCATGCCTCGCACGTTCCTCTCTGACATGGAGCACGACACCGCTGGGCCCCTCCATCCCCTTCTTGCCTGAGGGCCTCCCCCCTCCATCTCGATCATGCCCCCCAGCTCCATCCATCATATCTGCCCCCCGGCCTTCATCACGTCCCCACAAAAGGCATCTAAACCCAGAAAGAAAAGAAAAGGCAAAAAGAAGAGGGGAGAAGAATACAGCCGCTACCATGCAGAACAGTGCAGGCCCAAAGTACCGTCTTTTGTCCCCCGGAACCCTGCCTTTCCTCGCCTGGTCTCTCCTGCTAAACACACCCTCTTCTCCTAAAGGGAACAACAGCCCGGAGGCTTGGGGGATGGAATGGGGTGTGGTGCTATCTAAAGGCAGTATAGTGTGGGCCCCCTCGATGGCCCCCTGGTCACCAGCAGACCCTGTGTGTTGAGCTGTCAAACAGGGCTGCCCTGGCCCTCCCCTTGCGTCCACGGGCACTCCCTCTGGGTGTGTGTGTGTGGGTTGGGGGGGGGGGGTGTAGGGGCACCCCAACTCCCAAGTCAGGGACCCAAGAGCCGAGTCTTGGCCCAACCACTGATGTTCTGTGAAGTGGAACTGTAAGACTCAGGTGCCACGGTGCTGGGGAGAGCTGAATGCACATCTGCAAGGAGCTTTTTACTGTAAAGAATGATGGACAAAGAAGGAAATTTACATAGGTTGACATCAGAGACGCTTTAGACATGTGATATGTGCACCCAAGCGTAATGCTACTGAAGCACAGATTTTCTTTCTGATAGCATAGAATCAAAGGAAGAAAGAAAGAAAGAAAGAAACATTTTATAGCACTGCTTGTGTTTGAAAAAAAACTAAACAAAGCTAAAAAGAACTAAGATCGAGGAGGGGAGCATAAGTGAATGGGCAGCATCCATTAATTTCAAACAAAAGCTGGTGCCTTTCTGTTGGTGCTGATGTTCTGTTGCGGGGCCATTCTGCCTTTGTTGGCTGAAGGAAGAGAGGGAAGTCCTCGCTTGGTCACGTTCACACCCTCCACTGATAGTGCACCTCTCTCTGCTGGTCATGGCTGTTAGAAAGGCCTGCAGCTGCTTGGGCCCGAATGGACCACAGAAAGACAGACAGAATAACAGAGTGAGAGAGATGGGATGGAAGCAGACACGCAGAGTGATGGATGAATTATATTTTTCCTTGTATAGAAGCACGGGAGTGGAATTGATTTATTGATTGAAGTACAGTATGTCCAACTCCGCTACAATAGGTGGCGATATGCCCTGTTCAGCCGATTTAATCTTGTTAGAATTGGACCATATCCTGGCTGACCTCTTATGTCAGCGAGCGGCTAACTTGTTAGCGAGGGGCCAACAGTTAGCTAGCATCAAAATGTTACCACGTCGAGTCATGGATACATTTTGACTTTCAGCTATGTGCATTTTGACATGGTGTACGCATGCACAGTTTGTCTTTTCTTTTGGGTTGTTCTTCTAGCATGGAAACTGTGAGCATGCGCAGAACGCCTAGGTCAGTTATGGCCCGATTGAACCATGACCGTACACATGTAGGAGTAGCTCGACTCCCTATAGCTTTATCTTGGTGGTTCTAGTTAACGAGTTTGATTTAGATCGGTTTCAGTTTGACAAACACAATAAATCGATTTTCTCTAAATTCATGTAAACGTACTGAAAGTGAAACAACACACCAAACAGACTAGTACTAATATGGAGGAATAAAGGAAGGAGTGGAATGAAAGAAAATACATACAAAAAGTTAGAAACTATAAGGAACAAATGAAGCAAACTCTGAAAAGTGTTGAGGAAAAGCTTTATGAAGAAAAGGTTAGATGACATGGAGAATATTAATGAGAAGAAAGCCCTGGTCGGGGGGAAACAAAGCACATGTTGGATTGTCCAAATTCAGTGCGCTAGTTTATGAGACCCAAGAGACTTGAGAGGCAGATAGTAGACTGGTGGAATGAGAGGGGGCTGGAGGGGTGGAGAGAAGGAACAAATGGGGTTGTACGTGGCACTGCTATTGTTAATTAAAGCCTAGCACCAGCATGAAGAAAGGTGGGGACCACTGCGTCTTATATATTATACATATTCTACTATTGGACATATCAGTAACGAAATAAATACAAAATGTATTCTTTGAAGACATTACACACTAGGGCAATAAAAGGGAATAATTGCAAGAATGAAGAAAATGAGCACAAGATTAGACTCAATTACACCCAAAAAACTTAAAAAAAAATACAAATATATAGGCCCACATCAGTCCTCAAACACACAGCACCCTAATGGAACCGTGACTGACCACGTTCCAGCTCTATTCACTAAAAGGACAATAGTGTGGTGAGGCTGCAAAAAGCCAGTTGAATGTGTGTGTGTGTGCGTCTGTTGCATATTGTGTGTGTGTGTGTGTGTGTGTGTGTGTGTGTGTGTGTGTGTGTGTGTGTGTGTGTGTGTGTGTGTGTGTGTGCGTGTGTCATATACGTTGGCCTGTGCTGGTCCTCGCGGTGCACAGATTGTGATTTTCCCAGGTGAACAACACCATACGGAGCGCTGCGTCTTCAAGCCCATTAAGGACCATTCTTAGCTATTAGAAAGCGTTCAGCAGGGTGTGCATTCCCCCAGACTACGATGTCAGGGCACAGAGCCATGCCCGAAGGCCCCGGGGTGGGGACCTATGCTAAACGGGCCGAGGGAACACACCAGAAGGAGCTGATCCTTTTTTCTTCAATGCACACACTGGTTGCTGCCTGGATGTGGTAAAGGGAGGGGGGGTTTGGGGTTGTGAGTGAACAGCTTGTTGAGTTCCCTTACTTGGGGTTATTCAAAAACACGTATAGAAAACTGTTGAATAGAGAGAGAGCGCTGATGAGTCTCCAAGAGAATATCTAATTTGTATGCATTTAACGGCAAATGAAAATGATGAGAGCCACCAATTGTTCAAAGATGTCTAATTATGCAGTGTATTAATTTTCTCCTAAATATGGACATCTGAATGAATGGAGGATGATGGCATAAATGCGGTGCCGGTTGTGATGACAGATCAGCAAAGACAAACAGTCCCCCTTGTGGACAGCAGCCAGATCCTCTAACATCAGCCGTCCATTGATTCCGCTGACTATAGAGTTGGACCACGGAGCAGTATGATGCCATTCAGAGCGTTGCTAGGCTGGGTGCACTAGTCCATAATTTGTGTGTGTGTGTGTGTGTGTGTGTTTGTGTGTGTGTGTGTGTGTGTGTGTGTGTGTGTGTGTGTGTGTGTGTGTGTGTGTGTGTGCGTCTCACAGACAGAGAGAGAGGGAGAGAGAGAGAAGTAGAGGCACAAGGGTGCAGCATCCTCCCCTGATGGTTATAAATGAGAGCCATGTCAGCAAGAGGACCCCAGGCCATCTGTGATACTCACAGATGATCTCATACTGTGCACGCCTAACACACACACACACACACACACACACACACACACACACACACACGCACTAAAGTGAAAGCTATCTCCTTGGGAAGAATATGGAAAAGGAAAACGTTTTTTGAAGGTTAATCTTGGAGGATATTTATAATACTTTTCAACTTGGGTCGTATTTTCTTTTTTTTATATATATATATATATATAATTTATGATTTTCTTTTAAGATTATTTTTTGGCATTTTCCAGCTTTATTAGACAGTACAGAGTTGAAATGGGGAGACAGAGAGAGAGGGGGGATGACCTGCAGTAAAGGTCCACGGGTCGGACTCGAACCCGCGACCACTGCAACGAAGGCCGGAGCCAATATGGTACGCGCTCTATCCACTACGCCTCCGGAGCGCCCCAATTTATGATTTTCTAATATTTGGGATGACCCTTTACAAAACAGGACTGCCAAACTGCATCTCCTTTGGGTTTTGGTTTAACCAGATAACCCCTGGTAGCCTGGTGGTGTGATTATGTCGATCTCCCACATTATTCATCTGTGATTACAGACAATTTGGTTGATTGCTGTAAAGGCCCGGACATCCCGGCCCGATAATTGCCGTCGTAGAGTCTCGAGGTCGCGGGGACACGAATCTGTTTGGTGTGTGCCGTGAAATCGGTCGTCGTAGATGTCGTCGGGCTTCTTTTGAGACGATTGAGTTGGAGCAATTTCATTTGTGGAGGGCTAGCGAATCAGTGAAGCCCGGAAGTGAGGCGGGTAGCACAAACAGCTAACAACAGTTAGCCATTGTTTTAATGAGTTTGTTTCGTTCAGCGAGTACTCACATGCATCAACCCTTGTTGCCTGCTCGACACCATGCTCGACACTCTCTGCTAAAAATGGTGGTCTTTATGGTCCATAAATATAAATACGTATTTCTATCTATTTGTATGGCCTAGATAGAGAGCCGTCCCATAATTTCCGGCTTCCGTATTTTTTCAGGCCACAATACAGATTAGCGCCACCTGCTGTTATGGAGACATTACGTCCCGCGCAAGCGCAGAGCGTACGGAAAGTCAGCAGTCGGCTTGGTGTGTTCTTTGCACTTTGTTGGCCGCGACGGGAAGACTGGAGCTGCCTGAATCGGCAAACTCCATTTTCGGGTAGTCGGACTGGTGTGTCCTGGCCTTAACAGATTTCCCAAAAGAAACCCATTAGATTGCATTTATTCTACTCGGAGCCATAATTGACTGGCATGCATTCTGTTCGTACACTGCCTCACACCTAACGGGCAGTGCAAGCCTTGCTGCTTTATTATTTGAGCTTAGGCAGATCATTCGTGGCTGCCCCCAACCAGGCAGCTGAGCAGGAATCAAGGTGAGATCAGACTACTGCCTGTGTCACTTTAACTCTTGAGGTGCAGGTGTAAGAAAAGTGGAACTTGCTCTGATGCATACCAAGTTTTTTAACACGTGTTTCTCTAATGAAGGCTGCTCATCAAGCGTTGAGTGTGAATGCTGCGTCTGTTGTGAGTGTGAATGCATTTTGTAAATCATCTCTGTCATGCTTTGCAGGTAGACGGATCAGCCCTACAGACAAACAAGACACCATAGTTTCAATCAAAAAGTCTAAAATAGTGCACTAGATGTTAAATACCAACTTTTTGCATTAGATGCTAAACACAGGTAGACTAGACTAAGACTCAAGTTCAAAATGTGAGGCAACGAAATGATGTTCAAAACAGCTTTAAGTAACATCCAGCCAGCTGGTTTGCCATTGTTCGGCCCAGCAAGTATTTTTTCCATCTTTCCAATTTCTATAGGTTGAAACTCAAAAATACTTTGTTTCTCACATAGATATAATCGGTTATCATTTAAACGACACACCACTCTTGCTAGGGGAGCTCAGTTGCTTTAATCCAGCAACTTTGTCCACAAAATGATAATTGGAATGATTTGAAATGTATTTTGCTTTTGTTAAGAAAAAGTCCATCAACCTCAATGAAAGAAGCTACAATATTCATGGCACTACCCATCATTTCATTTGGTGGTATTCCAACATTTCTTAGCATCATTATTCCTCTCCTTAATTTTGTTTTGATCATGTTTCTTTTTTTTTGTATGACTTTGTAAGTTTACTAATCTATGGCAGCTTTTTTCAGCCTGTCTGTTTTACATATACAATCCCTCTAAATTCTTCACCAATCCATGATTTTTTATTAGAGCTTACTGTTAATTGCTTTGGGAGTTATGTTTTTTCTAAAGCCACAATATTATGATCAGTAAACCCTACAGGGACATACAATGAGCATAATTTGCCTTCATTAGTAAATATGTAGTCATTGCAGGTTGCAGATGTTTGCACAGCATAGTTAGTTTTAAAACAGTTGGCTTGTTTAATATCCGAGATACATTACCAATGAGTGCAGTGATGTTCCACTTTTTTCTCAATGGGCTCCAACAGCCAATCTTTATTAAACTTACCAAAGAAAATATCTTTATTTGTTATTATCTGTTTTATTAATCACAGAACACACTTATTCTTCATGTTGCACACTTGCACTCGAAGGGCCTGTAAACACAGCCAAAAAAATGTTTACAATGAGCAAGTAAGACCTTCAACCAAAGAGCCTCAATACCAGGGATCATCCAGTCCATTCTTACCTTGGTTACTTTTGATAAGGCTAGATATCTTAACCCTTTTCTCAGCATTTCACTCTTTCTTCCTGTGAGGGAGATAAAATATATAATACAGGAACAGAACATTTAAAATGTAAAATGTATTGGTTGCGTTTCCTGAATTTCAGAACTTTAAGCTATTGTACTGCATTGATTAGCTATTGAGGCTAACTGCATGGGATGTACTGTACCTTTTGCTAACTAGTCACATACTGTCAGGGTTTCAGGGAAATGACAGACAAGAACCCAGTTGCAAGACACATGGAAACAGTTCAGGTTCACAAAAGGCTTTTAATGAGATGAAGATGACAAACCAGGTAAATGGTGAGGCAAACAAGTCCAGGGGAGCAGGCAAAGGGGAAAGTCCAGGGTTCAAAAATACAGATCAAAACGGGAACAGGCAGGGAGGATCAAAATGATGTGGAACGCTGGAGAGCTAGGATAGACACTAGACATCTGGGGCCGTATTCACAAAACATTTTATCTTAGCGCTAAGAGTACTCCTAAGGAGCACTAAAAGTTCTTAGTAAGGAGTAATTTCTTAAAACCTATTCACAAAGCTGATAAGACCAACTTTTACTAAGGAATGGGAGGGACTCCTAAACTAAGAATAGAGGGTGTGGTTGACCCTGTTGCTATGGATGACGTCATGTTCATTCCTTCAGAGGGAATGAGTCCCTAAGAGTGAATTTATGATAGAAACACTGTAGGAGATATCCATATTGTGTCTCTGTATTGAAGTAAAGAGTTTTTATATAAAATTAATAAAGTGACACTGATTTAACATGAAACCAAGATACTGCAGGGTTTCCTACACCTTCGTTCACAATTAGCCTACAATAGCACCACAGCTGCACGCCATGCACTCTCACTGTATTTCTCTCAACGGCGGACTATGCAGCAATAGTCAGACAGCGACAAACCAGGAAATTCACAATTTAGAAACAACAGCCGGCGAAATCGTAAAGTGCATGTGGAAGGAAAAAGGCGAGACGCGCAACTATACAGTAGCGGATCTGTGGAACGGAGGAGATGCTGCGAAGTGCCATATATAGGCCAACTCTAGTAGGAAATTAAGCCCAAACGTGACACCAACAGTAACTTTCAGTGCATCATAAACCCAAAGCAACTGCAGGAAAAGGAACTTAATAAATAATTTTTATATAAATATAATATATATATAAATGTGTCTATACTTTCTAAATATAGCTTTACTAAGATCATTAAACCCTTACAGCTATTAAAGGTACCTTTTGTAAAGCTCACTAGCATTAAATCTCTCCAAAACACCATCAAATGGTTGTCTGTGATTTACTCTTAGTGACTTAGGAGTCCTCTCGAGGACTCTTAGCTTTTCATAGATTTAGGAGCTAGTTTTAGAGCTAAAATGCTTTGTGAATTACACTTATCTTAAAAAGTTAGGAGTCCTAAAATTAGGAGTGAAACGCCCCTTATTTTTGAGAGTTACTCCTAAATCAGCACATTAGGACCTACTCTTAGCCTTAAAATGTTCTGTGAATACGGCCCCTGACAATCTGGCAAGGAACTGAGGGGAATGAACTAATGTATATACACTGAGGGGCTGATTAGCAGATGGGGAGCAGGTGAGTATGGGCAGGCCAGGTGAATGTAATTAACAGGGAGTGCAGAGCAGGAGGGAGTGGCCGGGTCTGAAATGACATGAGAGTTAGAAAGGAAACCAGGAAAACAGACATATGAAAACAAACTAAATACTGGCTGAAGTTGTGACAGAACCCCCTTAAAGGTCGACTACCAGGCGACCTTAAACTGGAACTAACAAAAAGTCAAACCCAAACAGGGTGGATGGAGGGGAGCCAGGAGGAAGGAAATAAAAAAAAATGGAACGGGGCAGAGCATGGGGTGACAGGCTGGCCAGGGACCAGGAGTGGGACAGTGCACGGGTTGACGGGCTGGCCTGGGAGCTGGAGTGGGGCAGAACGGAGGGGTGTCAGGCGGGCGGCCAGAAAAAGGCCCCAGGGCACGGTAGGGAGCTTCAAGCGGACGACGAGGACGATGGAACCCTTCTGGAGGTCGGCGGCGACGAAGACGACGAAGGCACCCTGCTGGAGGCAGGCAGTGGAGACGACCCACAGGTAGCCGGCATCGGCGAAGACGAACCCCCGCAGGAGGCCGGTGGCTGCGAAAATGAAGGTGAGGGAAAACTTCTAGAGGCCGGCGAAGACGAAGGCACCCTTCTGGAGGCCGGCATCCGCGAAGGCCCACAGGTAGCCGGCATCGGCGAGGACGGCCACGGCGAAGGCAGGCCCCCGGAGGAAGGCACGGCAGAGGGCGGTCCCCCTCAGGCAGGAGATAAGGGCGGTCCCCCTTGGGTAGGAACAGGGGGCAAGACCCCTCGAGCATGGGGCAAGACCCCTCAGACAGGTACAGGGGGCAAGACCCCTCGGGCAGGGGGCGAGACCCCTCAGGCAGGAACAGGGGACTGGGCCCCTCGAGCAGAGGGCGAGACCCCTCAGGCAGAAACGGGGGGAGACCCCTCGGGAGGAGGAGACCCCTCAGACAGGAACAGAGGAGGAGACCCCCATCAGGATGTGGAGACCGGACCTCCTCATCATGACGTGTAGAGGGCTCAAATGAAGGTCCAGAGATCAGCTCAGGTTCAACCACGGTCTCTACCAGGGGCTCGAGAATCACCTCATGGACTTCAGGTACCAGCTCAGGCTCTGGTTCTTTCTCTGTCACTGTAACAGGTTCGGGGACCGGAGTCAGCTCAGAAGCTGGAGAGTTCTGAGGAGACGGATGGCACTCCAAACTCCACACCCCCACTCTAATAGTCGGCTAGGTAGGAGGAGGCTGGTAGCTGGAATGCTGGGGCTCTTGTGGTTGGTTGGGCGCCTTCTGGAGCTGGTAGCTAGCGTGCTGGGGCTGGTAGCTAGCATACTGGGGCTGGTAGCTAGCATGCTGGGACTGGTAGCTAGCATGCTGGGGCAGGTGGCTAGCGTGCTGGGGCAGGTGGCTAGCGTGCTGGGGCAGGTGGCTAGCGTGCTGGGCCAGGTGGCTAGTGTGCTGGTTGCAGGAGACCGGGAGCTGCGGCTGGTTGCTGGGGCCCGGGGCCAGAAGTGCAAAGTGTGTGTCTGCTGGGTTCATCTTTGGCCAGATTGTACTGTCAGGGTTTCAGGGAAATGACAGACAAGAACCCAGTTGCAAGACACATGGAAACAGTTCAGGTTCACAAAAGGTTTTTAATGAGAGGAAGATGACAAATCAGGTAAATGGTGAGGCAAACAAGTCCAGGGAAGCAGGCAAAGGGGAAAGTCCAAGGTCCAAAAATACAAATCAAGACGGGAACAGGCAGGAAGGATCAAAATGATGTGGAGCGCTAGGATAGACACTAGACATCTGAAAATCTGGCAAGGAACTGAGGGGAATGAACTAATATATACACACTGGGGCTGATTAGCAGATGGGGAGCAGGTGAGTACGGGCAGGCCAGGTGAATGTAATTAACAGGGAGTGCAGAGCAGGAGGGAGTGGCCGGGTCTGAAATGACATGAGAGTTAGAAAGGAAACCAGGAAAACAGACATATGAAAACAAACTGGCTGAAGTTGTGACACATACAGTAGTTGCATTTCCCACAACTCTGCAAAAACGGTGGTGAGTGCAAATTTAGCATGATCAACAGTCAGTACAAATTAGACAAAGATACCCGAGTTTTCCTTAAACTAGTGGCTAGAGATAGAAGCGAGACACAGGTTTCTACATGGCTCAGTACTAAGAAGAGACTGCAGAGGATTGTGGGAAGAAAGCGGGGCAGGCTTTAGCGGCATAATGTTTCACTTGATAACAAGCTCAAATTTACTGCTGAATAAGATGTTCTGTAGAATACAGAGGATAGGCCAAAAACTTTTTTTCTAGGTCTCCCAAAAAACATGATCTATGTTCGCTTTAAGTCAATTAATCAGACTGCCTTGCCACCCTGTTCCCTCTGGTAAGGAGAGCAGGAATAGGCAGAGCCCTCTTCTCTCGGTGAGCGCTCGAGGAAGGAGAGTCAAATATTTATAGAGCTACACACCCGGATTCATTTCTCTCTCGTGACATTCCCTAACTCCTTTGCTTCAGCGAATAGCGTTTTGGCAGCCATCTCCGGGCAGATAAATGGCCCGCGTGTCCAATCAGATGTGGATTTATTTTAGCTCTTCTAGAAGTCAAATATAAACATCAAGCGGCCCATATAAGAGAGCAAATCATGAATCATACCCAGGAGGAGAGAGGAATTAAAAGTCACAGTGACCTTTCCGGGGATGTCACTGGAGAATACTGGCCGGAGAGGAGGAATGCTGCCATTTTCCTCCAAACAAACTACAGTAGGGTTGGTCAAAAGGGAAAAAGGGAAGTTGCCAGGGTAACTTGTAGCGGTATGTTTTGGTGAAGGCCCGAGACAAAGCCACACGTGACAGGCTCGCCATCCCCCTACAGCTGTGACCTGTCTCCCACCCTGTAGAGGGGAAAAAAGAACAGGAAAGGAGAGAAGAGAGATGGATTGAAAGAGGGAAAGAAGTGCGGAGAGGACAAGTGCCTCAAAAGAAATAAACTAAATTGGTGAATAAAGGAAAATGGAAGATTGGATTAGATCATAATAGCATAACCCCAAAAATAAAGATGCTGTCAAACAAAGCAACAGAAGTTGTGTGTGTGTGTGTGTGTGTGTGTGTGTGTGTGTGTGTGTGTGTGTGTGTGTGTGTGTGTGTGTGTGTGTGTGTGTGTGTGTGTGTGTGTGTGTGTGTGTGTGTGTGTGTGGCAGGACATTTCCCCACCAGCTCGATCCGCCCTGCCCACTTGCTACTTCAACCCCTCCCAACTATTGAGGCGACAAAGAACCCGTAAAAAAAGCACAAAGTTGTAAAAAAAGACAAAGAAATATAAAAGAGAGTTGCTGAAATGCTGTAACTGTGAGGGGTCAAAGTGGCAGGGCGACCGAACTCTTGACCTCCCCCTGTGACCCCCCGAGCTGCCACAGACGTTAAAACAATACGTTCATAATCTCTCTCTCTCTCTCTCTCTCTCTCTCTCTCTCTCTCTCTCTCTCTCTCTCTCTCTCTCTATGTCTGTCCGCTTGTCTTCTAGCGCCTGCTCATTGAGGTGCCTCCTGGTAGGCGTCTTTTTAAAATCGTCTTCTTCATCAATAATCATGTCTCCCATCCTCCCTCTCCGTCTGCTCCTCTCCTCCCCCCCAAAAGAACCTCCTCCAGCCATCCAAGCCCCTCTCCAAGCTCAACTCGAGTGGCCCACCCCCTGACAAAAGACATCTTCTTCTCATCCTCCTCTGCGGAGAGACAGAAGGACGGATGAGGAGATAGGAAAGTGTCAGCTCATCCCTTTAATCCAGGGTATAGACAGGGTAGAGACTCTTCAGTGAAGAGGTGGGGAAATCCACTGATCGGGGGACTTGAGACGCAAAATCCTACAATAGACCTGTGGTTCTTTTTTGGGGGTCATCATCGCAGCAGGATGAGGGACAGCAATCTCAGCAATCTCTGTCTGTGCATTGTGGAGCACACACAGTCTCGCTGGGCCAGCGCGGCATACTTGTTTTAATGTGATAATGCTCATTATGCAAATACCTAGTAATACCGCCCTATATGTTGTAAAGTATTCACACACATGAAAAGCAATGCAACTACAGATAGACACTGAGTGGGGTCACGATGATGATAATATTATAAAGAAACTTTTTCCAGTTTCAGTCCATATTGTATAACAATTTGACTAATTTAATTGAATTATTTCAATAAGGCCTAGATTTTTTTTTATCTTTTATTTCTATAAGGATTTAGAAAAACAATAACACAATATGATCATCAGTATATTATGGCTCACACCTTTTGTGTTGATGTTTGGTAAAAATTGTCGTCTTTGGTAACGGCTTGGATAAGGTATCTTTGCTGTTGCATCAAAGAAAGCTGTTCCAAACTGTCTCCAAACGTTTGGTTTTATCACATAAATAACAAGTAAGCATACATATCCTGTGAGAAAAGACCTGAATGTCCTTGAATTATGAAAAGTTATTAATCCTATAATCCAAAACCTGTGTGTGTGTGTGTGTGTGTGTGTGTGTGTGTGTGTGTGTGTGTGTGTGTGTGTGTGTGTGTGTGTGTGTGTGTGTGTGTGTGTGTGTGAATGTCTGCGCATGAGCTACAAATTGCATTAGTGAGGTTACACGCGCATGTGCATCAGTATGAGCATGCGTGCCGCTATGTGTGCGTGTGTCATTGTGTTTTCCTTGTGTGTGCGGGTATACGGGGCGGTGAGTGTGTGCCTGCATTCAGCAATCTCCCTGCAGCTAATGAGTGGTGGCCCACCTCTCCAGCAGGCCTTGGCAGTCCTTGGCTATGGGGCTTGGAGCTGGCTGTTTTCTCATGGTAATCACACACTTTGTCCCGGGGTGGATAATCCTACGCTGGCATTGTCTGGGCCCCAGAGGAGAGCCCCACAAGGTCGACCCCGCTTCACAGAGGGCCACAAAGACCCCAAATGCACTAGCAGCACCCCACTCCAGGGCCCTGTGCTCCCCAACACACACCGTATACACGCAGCAGGACACACACACACACATACATACACACACACACACACATACAAAAAGGCATGCTTGCACAGAAATGCACACACACCCCCAGCGGCATGCACACATTAGTTATTCTCAATTTCAACAGCCAGGAGTCCTGGAGTCATTAAAACGGGCTGGAGCACAGACACACTCATTCTCATACACACACACACACACACACACACACACACACACACACACACACACACACAGGCAGTACATTTGTATGCATTTACAGCAGTTTTGTGGGGAAAGGTTAATTGGGATATTGCAAGCGCCAGCTAACGTTAGCTTCACTTGTGCCACAAAGCAACACTCCCCTGCAGCAAAGCACCAAACAAGCAGTGCAATATCTACAGTGTTAAATGAGCCACACACGTACAGGAAGCCTCTTTTGGTACCTTCAGTAACAAAAAAGTATTGTTTATTCAAAGCATCCACATGAAAATTAACCCTTTTTGATAAAAACTCACTTACAGCTACTCACAGTACTTACAGCTACTCCCACAGTTGGCAGCATTCCACTGTCTAACCCTGATGTGTGATAGGCCGTATATTGCTGGAAGGGGTGAATCATGCTCATGGCTCGGTGTTGTATCAGGGACGATCAGCTCAGTGGAGAATCTGGAGGGCCAGAGTGAGAAGCAAAGATGAGTGTAAAACAGGTTCCCACAGGTCTCTCTTACACCCCATCTCCTTCTCAGTCGTTACTGAGCAGGCCTAGGAGGAAGGGGCCTGACAGGTTTGAGTTGATCTCTAAAGGCAGTAGAGCAGCTAGTTGAACAGCAACTGGATCCCCGTGGCCTTCCACAACAAATTCAGTGTCAATGTAAGCCTATGAGCAGGGCTGCCTTTACCTGCCACTAGGCCCTGGGGCTGAGAGGTTTCGTAGGCCCCTTGTGGCGGTCTTACAATACAGATGCGTTAAAGCCATGTTTGTCTACACGACAATATCTCTATTGATGAAATACAAAATCACTTAAGGTAACATGTAAATAACCCCCTCCTGGTCTAATGACTTTTATTAACCAAACACACAAGTCATTGAGGAGACAGCGGTGGGGTCCCAGGACCTTTTAGGGAGGTCCGGGGGCATGCCCCCCCGGAAGAACAATTTGAACCTTTTTAAAGTAAAATGCATCAATCTAGTGCACTTTGAGAAGAAAACTAAGGCTAAATCAACTGTGTCCTATGTGAGCTATTTTCTGGAATAATTTGGAGACACAGAAATACCAAAAAGCAGAAACAAAAATATAATGGTTCAAAAAATCCAGTCGTTCAGCATTCCAATTTTTTTTTAAATAATCCCTTATCCCAAAGCTACTTCTGTCTTTGAATTCTTCGTTTTGTTTTTAATGGCTCAACTCAATATAGGCCCTTGATCTGCGTTGCCCCGAACAATGTTATTTAAACAAAAATAACAAAAATGTACTGGTGAATGATAGGCCCCCTGATCTTCATAGGCCAAAAAATAATGTGATTTTTTTTTCCTTTTTCTTTACTGATTCATGATAGGCCCCTGTTCTCCGTACGCCCGCCCCCCCACGAAGATTAGGGGCCTATCATGAGCCAGTCAATAATTTATTGTTTTAAATGTCAATATTCGGGGCCTTCTTAGATCAGGGGCCTATATTGAGACAGTAAAAAAAAAATATATATATATATTTTTTTTTTTGAGAGAGGCCCCTAATCTTCGTAGGCCCTGGGGCTAATCTTCGTAGGCCCTGGGGCTTCAGCCCAGGTAAGCCCGTGCATAAAGGCGGCCCTGCCTATGAGTCATTGAAGGTGCTACGAGGAACTTTCAAATATTTCTGAAAGTCAAATTTTTCCTCTGACTATCATTAATTACATGTAACAGCAAATGAGACCATCAGTGCAAATAATCCTATTTTAATATAGTTTTTCTTAATGCATTTGTCATGGGTATACGCTCACCCAGGAACAACAGCTGGGGTAGTAAAAGCACTACCGCTTTTGTCCAGAGGGGGTGCAAGATTTTTTTTTTTAAATTAAAGTTCCTCAAAGCACCTTTAACTTTTGAAATGACAAGTCTCTTCTCTGTGGTGCTCTAAAATCCCTACACAAAATCCCCCCCTTTAAATATATGATTGTCAATCAGCAACAATAAAAACGAAAGCTTTTTAGCAACCAAGTTCCAGCAACTTGAACTTGTCAAAGTCTAGAAAGTACCATGAAGCAGAAGGAAGGGGCACAGACTTTCAAATGTGTGATTTTTAAATTTTTAAGTCTGCCTCTAGTGTTCTAATGTTTTCACGTGAAGGGGATATCAGGGATGAGCTCAGATCTGAGGTCTTAAGAACGAATGAATGTGTCTCACTGGGTCATTAGCTAGGGGGAGCAGAGCACTGTGAGCCAGTGTGAGGAGGCAAAGAGAGGGTTTGTAATCCTCTATGGCCATGGTGGGACACAGCCAAATGTCTGTCTAGAGACACACTAGGACATTTTTGTTCCGCAAACAAGTGAGACACACACACACACACACACACACACACACTCAGCCACGAATACATGCATAAATGCACACAGACACACACAAGCCCAAGATATCCCACTGCTTCCAGTCTAGTAATCCTCATTGGGTATTCCGACGGAGTTTTGCCGTGGACACCGAGTTGACAGACAGAGTTAGAGAGTAAAAGAGGAAGAGAGGGAGGGAGGAAAGGGAGAGGAAAGCAGACACACAAAAACAACAACAACAACAAAAAAAAAACCTTCCCCCTTCTCCGCTCTCCGAGCCGTCATTGGTTGATGGCACACAGTCTTTTCTTTCCTTTTTGCTAATTGGCCACCCAGGCATTGACTCTGGCGTGAGTTTCTAGCCCAAAAGAAACACGTGCATGTCCTTCGGTCCCGGGAAACGCCTGCTGGCTATTCTCCACTCACCTTGCCATTTAAATGGCTCTTGGGGAAAGCGTGTTACCATGGCGAATGGTAGCAACTCCCAGAGGAGATGGTGAAACAGTTTTGTCACAGGTGGAGAAAAAACCACCATCCGTCACTTCAGCTATAATTCCTAACAGCAGCCGTAACCGAAATTATTCATGTAGTGTCAAAACTTTTCACTTGACTGCGTCAGCACGGCAACAAGAAGTTGAGTTGACATATGTTGCTGAATGGACTCCATATTCATCTACTTGTAATTTTAAATTTATGTTATGTAAAATTAATAGGCTTATTATTTTGTGCTGTATACCCATGTTTTCTCAAAAGGACAACTTTTTCAATGGAGGTCTGTATTATTCCAACTTCCCACCGCCCTTCTTCATCTATAGAGCAAGATATTTGCCCCCGGATTTCTTAAAGGGGATGATGGACAACGGGATGATCTAATTATTTCATTAACCTATTAGGAGCGGTGGAATTTGGTCGCATCTTCCACTTATGAGGGTGGCAAACACTAAGGTCTGCCATAATTTCTTTAAGGAAATGAAAGACAGAAAGACGGAGTGGAGGGGAAGAAAAGAGGAGGAAAAAACCTAATTTGATTGTCTGGCGGCTCCATATGGTTTTGTGGCTTTTTCGGTTCACCCTGGCTGAGGCCCTTTCACACTTTCAAAACCGATGACAAACTTCCCTATCCTCCCTTCATCCACACACCCCCACCACCCCACACTGAATCTGGTTAGGGGAATAATAGAACGGGCAAACAATGAGTGGGTATGAAGGAGGGGTGTTGGAAAAAAAGAAGGAGGGAGGGGTGTCAAGTGACCCGCAGAAAACACTATCAAACAAGACTGGAACTCTAAGGGGCTGACAATGGAAGCGGCCTGCTCTTTTCTGTGCTACGCCACTGGTGGGGCAAGATAAGGGAATTCCTCAATACAGCAAGAACGGGAAGAAAGGGGGAGCTCTGCTTTTCAGAGATCCAGACCTCAAATCCAAACACCCCCCCCCCCCCCAAAATTAAAGATTATAGCTTGTGTGTTTTAAATTGTGGCTGAAATAAAGCAGCACTTTGTTGGACAAGTTAGCCTGGTTGGTGTTGATCTGCGCTGCCATTGTGAGCGGTATAGTCTTATGCAGTTCTATGCAGATGACGGGGGATTAGCAAAAAAAAGAGCCTTGACTACACAGGGCCTTTAAAGTTGTGATACAGAGATCTATCACAATAATTCAAAAGGTAACACAATGGCACTAACTGCTGCAGCTGTCTGGATTTATTGAGCCTTAAAAACGCCATAGAATAAACAGTGGGATTTAGCTGTTGGTCCCTATACTCTTTATCAAACCTTCCAGTGCACTCTGTTTGACTTATAGCGCTCCAAGGCTGAACGTCTGCAGTGTTTGAAAGCCAATCTCCTCGGTTAATGTAATAGATGGTCTGATCTGAAAGTCAAATAATAGTGGGGGAGGATAGTGAAGTCAGCCTTGGGCCATGTGAAAAGGAAACTTCTATGTTGTGGACGAGGCAGTGCATCAGAACATTTAGATTTTACACAAACGCATCGTCAAAACACTCCTGCATGCAGCCCGGGGCCACGATTGCGAGACCTGACTCTTTCACGCCAAACAAGGTGAACACATTTCAACAAGGCCTGAATATGCCAACTAACTGTCACACACACAAACACACTCTCCTCAAGCATGCAAACATGCACAGTGCAGAGCCAAGTTTCACCGACGTGTTCAGCTCGTTTTTTATTGTCAGATCATAATGCAATAGAGTTCAAAGGAAAAATGCATCATTACTACACAACAGTTGTGTCTCGCTCTACCCTCCCTGCCCAGGACTGACTGACTGAAAGACAGCAAAAGAAAAATGTGTATTAGCATTGGATAGGAACATCAAACTAATGGATCCATTGGTTAGACCGTCCTTTATTAGTTTAGCTAACTGGTCTGGATGACCAGAAAAGATGGGATCGTAGGTTGGTTTTAATGTGTGGATGGATGGATGGATGGATGGATGGATGGATGGATGGATGGATGGATGGATGGATGAACGGCTGACTTGCTGGCTGACTGACTACGCCGTTCACAGATTGTATTTGTGTATATTATTTTATTTACAGTATAAATCAAAGCACCTCACATCCGCCCACACAAGACATTTTATGAACTCAAAATTAATCAGAGGAGTGTTTTTTTTTGTACTTTCGTCTGAAAGTTTCTCTCAAACATTAAGCTCAGGTTGTGGAGGAGGAGAAAGAGAGACAAGGAAAGAGAGAAAGACAAGGAGAGAGAGAGAGAGAGAGAGAGAGAGAGAGAGAGAGAAAGAGAGACAAGGAAAGAGAGAAAGACAAGGAGAGAGAGAGAGAGAGAGAGAGAGAGAGAGAGAGAGAGAAAGAGAGAAGGAAAGAGAAAATGATGCCAAAAACTAAAGATGTTTTTTTCTGCAGAATTTGGCACCTGAAGCCATGGTTTTCCAACAATCTACGGTATCACCTCTATCATTGACTGTCTGCTAGTAAAACGTCAACTCTTCACGCCCTGTCTCCCTCTGCAGATGCAGGCCCTGATAAGCTAAACTGCTGTAAGATAAGAATTACATTGAAGCATTGTCTCTGCAACAGCATTCAAATCATTCCCGATTCCAGTTATCCGTTGTGATTTAATAGAAAACAAAATGGCAGAGTGGGGGGAGGAGGGGGGGGGGGGCATTGACCGTTAAGACATCGCTCTCTGAATGAAAACCAAGCCCCAATGCTTATCTCAACGTTCGGGGCAGAAGAGGCTTTACTTTGGAGCATGGCTGCTCAAATATGCGCTATTTGCACAGCGTACAACTTCCCAGTCACTGCGGATTAGGCAAACAATACAGCTCCCCCATACTGCCCCCTCTACCAAAAAAAAAACCTCCACCCAAATTAGTGTTTCTTTGGCCAGTTATAAAGACCTGAGTATGAATGAGGGCCTCTGTTAGTCTAGGGAAGATAACACACACTCACTCACAGCGAGAGGGAACTAACGTTGTGTATTGCGTCCTTCCTCAACATCTGATTGGCGAGACATGATTTATCTTAAGCGATTTGCTGTCCTGATTGGCTCCTGAGCATAACTGTCCGGGGCAGGTTTCACACTTGTCCAACAGTTTGCTTACATTGTGTGTTGATGTGTGCACAGAGCCCATATACGCACGTACACATATGTATGCCTATACGTGTCTGCTCCCTCCTGATTAGGTTTAGAGCAGTTTGAACATCAAGCCGTGACAACCTGCCAATCTTGTACCAGACTTGCAGAGCGACAGAGGAGTCCGAGCCAAACTACTGCGCACATACACAGAGGCCAAATCACCGCACTTGATTGGCAGAATCAAAACTTGCCACTCTACCATTGGCAGGGATTTCAACTTCTACAGAGAATCGTTTGCATGGTTTTCTCAGACATTAAGTAGCTACTAAAGTGTGGGCATGTACATGTTTTTTTTTATCAGGGCCCAATTCATCAACCATTGGGCTGAAATGTGGAAGAAAAAAGTTGATTTGATTTATGGATTTAAGACTTTATCAGCCACGTGAGGTTGCAGAAATGCCTGGAGCAAATTCCTTCAGATCACATAAAGAGTAACATGCCCACCTTTTACCACTAAGTAGAGGAAAGACACAGCCATTTTGCAATACTTCATCTTGTCTGAACTGAGTCATGAGAGAAGCCCTTCAAAATAGCACCTGTGAGGTGTTACTTAGAGAACAGCAAAATAAACAGTTGAACAGCCAAGGAATGACATACAATATTCTGTGGACCTGATCTGTATCAGTGACTGCTGCTGCCAGTTGTTGTTTTTTTATTGATATTGTATGTTCTTGACACTGAAGTGTAATAGCTCAACTGTGCAGGCAGGTAATAGGCACAGCCACTGCCAGGTAGGGAGGTAAACATAATGCGCATCATTTCTACAGTCGGGCGCTGGGGGTGAAGAATACACACTGACATGGGAGTGACCTGATGCTCTCATAAACAGATAGACGTTGTTGAGTGGGGATGGTCTGGATTCCAAACAAAGTTGTTTTTTTCTTCAAGTGTGTGTGTGTGTAGTGTATGTGTGTGTGTGTGTGTGTGTGTGTGTCAAAGTTGTTTTTTTCTTCAAGTGTGTGTGTGTAGTGTGTTTGTGTGTGTGTGTGTGTGTGTGTGTGTGTGTGTGTGTGTGTGTGTGTGTGTGTGTGTGTGGGTGTATGTGCGTTTGCGTATGCATGTCTAAAAAGAGAGAAAGAGAGCGAGTGCAAGTGCAAGGTAACACAGCGACACCAAGAATGTTTAATTAAATTCTGGAACTGGCTCTGGGTGCTTGTGCTCTAAATGGCCCTCTAGCTGAAAGGAAGGATTAAAACAGAGCATGGACAGGCCTCCAGCTACAGCGCGCTCATTACTGCAGAATGGAAAGATAAGTCAGAGAAAGGAGGAGGAGGAGAGAGGGAGAAAGACAGAGCGAGAGAGACAGAATGTCGATGGAGTACGTAGACAGTTAAACTTACCAAAGTGTGCATGCTCAGTTTTCAACGACGACCATGTCTCACAGAGATTACATTTATGTATTAGTTTTTGGTTTTTCCTATTGTGTTTTAAGGGGGAAATTAATTGCCAGGATTATGTTCCAGAGCAACAAACTTTGTTATGTGGGAACTATGCAAATATGTATCGGAAGCCAGTTTTAAAGAGGTGCTTGTGCTGGATTGTGTGGTGGCCCTACAAAGTACGGGACTTTAAAAAAATTGGAAGGAAGGAAGAGGTTTCATTTCAAAGCCAAGGGCACCCCACTAGTCTAACTATTAATATTTATTTTCAATATATAACTAAGACCACACCTTTTTTCTTTACCTTAACTAAGTGATGTGAATACTGAAAAATAGCAATGAAAAATGTTTTATACATTTGCAAAAAATGGTCTGGCTAAACTGCTTATGTGTTTACAACCTGTCTGATTGCCTCAACTCTATCAACGTGCCCCACAAAAATAAGATAGCTTTTTGTGATAGACTAGAACAATCCTTCAATGAAATATGTAGATTTATATGAAATTGCTCCGACATACCACATTGGCTTTTAAGGTAAAGGTTTTAAGAAAATAATTTTTTTTATACAATTCTTATTCATGTCAGTGGACTGATTAAGTCCATGTAAAACAAATATAAAATAAACAATTTTTATTGATTTACTCTTTTTATCATAATGTACACCAATTTCTGCAAATGATCACATCAGACAGGCTTTAATAAGAGAAAAACATGATAGGAGAAAACACATTGGATTCTAGCAGTGAGCAAAAAAAAAATTAGGAAAAAAAAAGAAATATATGCCATTATTTTACAACATGGCTGTCTCATTTTGAGAGTGGACCCTGGCGTTACCATGTGCTACAAGGATTAGTGTCTGGACGACTGGGCAGAGCAAAGGGTTCAACCCCGAGCCGAGCCCCCTGAGCCCCGGCCATGTCCGTATTATAGCCACAGCCAATATAACTGTGCTCAGTGTCAACAGCTCACACACTGGATTCACAGGGGGCAGTTTACTCAACCTGCAGGCTATACCCCTCAGACGTCCTGTTACCCTACATGGCTGCTCCAGCTGGCAGCCAAATACACACAGTTTACACACTCGCACCACAAACACCACTTCATTAAGGGTTATTCAGACACTGTGGTGGATGCAGTTTGTTGGGGAAGTGCAGCACGATCCTTTCATCTACTCCAAGGATTTCTGTAAGGCTTCAGTCAACATAAACAAGGAAATGTATGTACACACACACACTGATCAATGTAAGTGTTACACAAATACCATCCTTGTTAGCCGACTAATTCAGATGGCTGCAAGTATGTGAAGGTATGTTTAAGTGAGATCAACATTCCTATGCAGAGGCAAAGTGCAATATCAACAGGCAGGGGTAATTTGATTAGGTGGCTGCTTAAAATAATGGAGGTAGGTCCCCTTTGCAGAATTCTAAAGGAACATGGGATTTAAGCAATTTTAAAGCATTTTAATGGATTGTCTGTTCGCTTATTATTTTGAAAAGAGTACATAATTATTACTATTGGCAGTATAAAGCCATTCAAAACTATCTGCACAAAGTAAGTGGGTGAACTGACCCTGTCAAATATCTTGAATTCCTGTAAATGAGTATCCCTGTTATGAATAATCCAACAAAGTCCTTATAACTGAATGACAATAGCTTGTTCAGGGCAATTTCACTTGTACTAAAGCTACCTGCCAACCTTCATGTTTAACAGATACCGACAGTGTGGTGTAGACACGAGGTGAACAACATTTAGTCAACAGCCCTTTGGGGATCAAAAGAAATGTTGCACACAATAAAGTCTGAGTATCAAAGTTAAGTGTTTTTTTCAGCCAAACTGAGTGACAGGAGCAAAGCAATTTTGAAATCAATCAATTCAAGGTAAAACTGATAAACATATATAAACAACGTATATGAATAAAACGACAGGAAATTAAACGCTGGGGCTGTGTTGAAGTAGCAGTTTATCTCCAGACAGTTAATATTGACTTCTATTAGACAGACACGGGCAGACAGAGCGGTCCCAACAGCACGTCTCTTCCCAATCACTCCTGCTCTGTGATAGCTGTGGAGGTGAAGACCTGCCCTTCTAGCCCCTTATCTCTATTTATCTAGGTGCACAACGGCGGCATCTGAACCATACCTTTCATAGTCCTGGTGTGAACGTTTTGACAGCACGGAGGGTCGGCCTGGCTGAGCAGATAGCGCCACTGAACCTGTGTTCAAGTTCAAGGAAAATTCTACGTGGGAAGAAAAGATAACTGCCTCTGAAAATCACGTTTGTTTGATAGTCGGTGGAAACAAGAGCATTTACACCTATCGAGTCCGACGTGTGTGTGTGTGTGTGTGTGTGTGTGTGTGTGTGTGTGTGTGTGTGTGTGTGTGTGTGTGTGTGTGTGTGTGTGTGTGTGTGTGTGTGTGTGTGTGTGTGTGTGGGTGTGTGCGTGTGTGTGTGTGTGTGTGTTTGTGTGTGTGTGAGCGCTCATCTCCATGTCTGTAAGTCTTTTTAAGAGTGAGGGTAAGCGCCCATGTGTGTATGCCTGCGTGCCTGTGTGTGTGTGTGTGTGTGTGTGTGTGTGTGTGTGTGTGTGTGTGTGTGTGTGTGTGTGTGTGTGTGTGTGTGTGTGTGTGTGTGTGTGTGTGTGACTCTTGGAGTCGCCTGTGGGATTTAGATCCAAATGAGTGGAGTGTTGGTGCATTAATGAGTAACACACAACCTTCATCTCCAACAATAAAGCCCCTATACACACATCCATTCTCTTTAAAAAAAACACCCCAAACCTCACACACGCACACACACACACACACACACACACACACACACACACACACACACACACACACACACACACACACACACACACACACCACACCACCACCCTCTCCAAAGACATTTCAAGGCTGTGTTGGGAAACCAGAGGAGGAACTTCTTCATTTGGAGTGTGAGACAATGCGGCCGGCCAGTTGGCTTTGTGCTCCCGATATCCCGCCGAGGCACAATATGGCCCCGTCAGGGATCAGTGGGGACGCACAATGCCCATTACCCACGGGCCACGCGGAGGGGCTCTGGGGCAGGGCCGCAATGGGACAGTTTCCAGACTATACAGGGATGTCTACCAGGCCACACTGAAAGAGAGATAGAAGGAGGAGAGAAGATCAGAGGAGCAGACAGAGAAGATTAAAGATGAAAAAGATGAGATGAGATGGGAATTCTAAAAAAGGCATTTGCCCAAATACAAGCAGGCAGAAATAAGTATAGTGGGAAAGCGGTAGGATGAAGTATACAAAAACAATGCGTAAGGGTTATGAGAAAGAGTTGAGCGCAGGCGGCGTAATAGCATAAAAGTCTAAAAAAGAAGGGGAGGATACAAAAGAGCAGGGGGGTATTGAAAAGAGAATAAACAGGGAGCAGGTCCGCTGCCAGGGATGGGGCGCGATGAAAGTGAGAAGACACTCTGTGCATCATCTCCCTAGGGATAGAGGGCTCGGGAAGGGGGGGTCAGTTTATCTTGGAGCTGAACTTGGTGGCTTGCTTCACGCTCCAGCATAATGGCAGCCATGAACAAACGGTGGCTTTGCATTTTCACCTTCACTGCTGTTTGACCCCCCCCCCCCCCCCTCGGAACTCTTTCTAAGGGGGATATGGTGGGTGGACAGGAGCACACTGGGGCTGGACGTCAGGGGGCTCCTAGGGGCCAGAGGTGGTGACCGGGGGGCCACAGAGAGAAAGATAGAGAGGGTGGACGTGGGTCAACGAGTCAGCTGAACTTAACCATCAGTCTCCCACGAGAAATCTATACCCTTTTGCTGTCACTTGCTTGCCACCTTTCAGAAAGCACTAAACTAGTTAGCTGGACAAACAAGCTGTGATCTTCGAAGTCAGGAATCCTATACCTTTAAATGGGCAGGGAGGGCGCATGGGAAAGTGTCGCAAAAAGGGATACCATGACCTCTGCGTTTTTGGGAACATTAGATCATATTAAAGTCAACCAGCACTCCCTGTTCAGATGTGGACCTGCAATTCTCACCTCACTTTCATTTCAGGTGAACAAGCCGGGCCTGCAGGGCGTGCGCTATCCTGAGCCGTTCCTGTGTAGCTCCTGACCAAACGTTTGCTCTCACCTTAGTTAGGGGTCAGTACAAGTCTGATTAAATGGGTCAGCGCTCCCCTATTTTCAGCCCCTCGCTGACAGGGAGATGCATTAGTGATCTGGGAGCACTTCCCTGGAAAGAAAGGGGAGAAGATAAAACTGCTGTGCCGGTGGGTTTTTACATGTGTGCCCCAGGAACTTTCTCCACAAGCCTCCCCAGTGGAACATCTGTCCCGCCACAGAGGTGCTCTTATCTATATACAGCCCCGCGCTGGCAAAAATGAAGTGAATTTCCAGTTTTCACAGAGGTTTATGCTCTTTCAGAAGTATCCCGAAATCCTGCTTTGCCCCAACTTTCTTCCTTTTTTTCATACTGGCCAGCCTAAAATTGCTAGATGGCTCTCTATCCTACTATCGCTCCCTCACAGTTATTGTCTCACAGATACCACGTTCTTCCAATGTGTCAATCTCACAACCACATTGTACATCCTGTGCAAATACTCTAATGTAGTTCACGTCTGAAAAAAATGGTTATGCAAAAACTAATTGCCTTAAAGTAAGTCATCGACTGGCAAAGTTTCATGATATAATATTCACCTATTCAGCTGCAGTGTCTCGCCCTTAAAAACGGTACAAAGACCAACCCCGAATCTGAGGCAGAACATGTGACAGCGCACAGTATGCAACCAAAACAAACACACAGCCTCTTGTTATGTGTTTCCTGGTTGAAATCTCTTTACTCACTTCAATCCTCAGTCCCATCCTCCTATCTAGCGCTCTCTCTGCGCTGTGGGCTCACCCGGGGTGCTGCCACAGGTTTATTTAGAGCCGAGGGCATGTCTGCACTGCACAGCTTGTCTGAAGAATGGAGACTCACAACATGTGGCACCCAACCATCCCCCCCCCCCCCCCTCCCCTTCTACCAACAAGCACCATCTGGCCTGGTCCTCTCCACGGTATGAGACCCACGCACAGCAATACGCTAGGGAGTACACAGAGTGCACAGATGTGCCATCAGAATATTCCCATGCTCGTGCACGTATGGAGACACTGTGGTTTTTTCCTTTTTTTTTCCTTTGGACGGCGCACTTCAAAATCCAGGTTGTTCATTGCATATTGATTGATGATCGATTTATTACATTTTCATTATTGTTTCATGCATTACCAGTATTCCCCGCCCACAAAGGCTTACAAAACACCACCATTAAAACAAACAAACAGACCAGAAACCAAAAACAGCTTCTTAACAATTAGCCTAGTAATGCTAACAAACTGAACCACCATGACATTTCTTCCAACAAATAATAATAATGAAGTATGGAACTTCGTTTACGTTTTTTTTTTTTTTTTTTTTACTTTTTGCTTCATTGGGTTTTTGTCAAGCTCTTAGCCAGATAAATTCAAAATCCAGCTAAGACCTTCAAGTTGACAGACTGTTTCACACAAGAAGAGCTGAATGGCCATAAGCGTGTTGACCTTTAGGGGTCAGAAATCATTGTGTCTTCTCCTTCCACTGTGTGGTCTCCGGTGTATAATTGACATTTAATGAAGGCATGTGTGAGCGTGGGGCTATAATGGCACTGGGATAAAGAATGGAGGGGGGGAGCTGGATGAAAAGGGGTAAATGAAAGCAATGTGGAGAAAAGTATTGATAATTAATGTTGCGGTAGAAGGTGAAAAAGGTAGATAGTAGGTTGATGCAATGTTGGTGAGAAAACACAGGTGAGGAGATAACAGTGCTATATAAGGAGTAGGAAGACAGGGGACACATTGGGATACATGGGTGTGAGGAAAGACAGACGCAGGACAACAGCCTGTTGTTTGGTTGCCAACCCCATCTGTCTACTTTCACATCACCCTCGTCAACCGCAGGGAGCGAGAGAGCTGCTGAGAGAGATGGAGAGGGAGAAAATGAACACGCTAATGCTCCTCATGTTGACACCCATGCCCTGAAATGTCATCTTAATAGCACAGCATGAGAGGAGCACACACAGAAGTGATGTGTTTATATGTGACAGAAGCTCTGAAGAAGATGAATCACCTTTACATAACCTGCACTACAGTAATTAGACACTTCTTGGGGGCATGTCTGGGTTCAAGAGCATTTAAACAAATCTTTCGATGTGCGTATATGTCCCTCATGATCTGCTTCTCACACATGCTCCGCACTGACTGGATCAGAAGTGGCTCAGTCCGTTCACACACAGAATTAACAGTAATGAAAAGGTGTGTTTTTCCCCGCCCCAACCCCCAACGTCTCATTTGCCTACTTCTTAGAAATCTGTGATTCTAAGGAGTGGCTGTTCTGTTTTTTTATCTGTTTCTAACCAACTGAAGTTGGCCAGCTATCAAAGCCTTGACTCGGGAAACCCCGATGAATCACAATGGGCCACAAAATGTGAAAAGTAAACAGCTGTGTGTGGAGAGGTCAGCTATTATGGTGTGTGACTTATCAATGCTGCAGTAAAAAGGGATTTGCATGAGGTCAGATGGCGGCGGCCTCACAAACACAACAGAAACCAGAGATAAGAGATGCAACGGGAAAGTTTTAGGAAAAACTCATAATATACTTAAATAGCAGAAAAAAGTATTTTACGCATTATTTTGTCATCAAGCACTAGTGGAGGATAAGCAACCAATGTATTAGATTTGTCACTGCAATTCTAGCATCATGATCATAATTTTTTATTTTTTTTATCTATCTGTAGTTTACCATGACGAAGCAATTTCAAGTTTGCCAAGTGCCAACACTTACATTTGTCACAATTCAACTGAGGTCCACCTAAAAATTGGAAAAAATCAACGATGAAGTTGTGTGATCTTTGTTGCACGAGAGAATACCCATGTGTTGCTCTCTATGCTGAAAAGATAGCTGAGAAAGGGTATAGGTATGAGGATTTATAACAGAAGAAGCTATTCTCATGCATTCTAAGAAGACATTATGCTAGTATTTGGACTCTCAGTAGACATTTATATATACATGACTTAATTTAACATTTTCAGCTCTCAGACTGAAAATTATTTTTGAGAAAAGAGCAGAGTGGGATCAGCATTAAAGCAGGGCACGCCAAAAAGTGAAGAAAATAATAATTCATTGAGTTATTGTAGTGTAACTCACACTAAAACCCAATGACCATAATGAAAAGCATACGACATATGACATATGTCATAAATGACACTTCAAGGTGCATGAATAGACCAACAACAGAGAAACTGAACATTAAATGAATGCATCGTAAATTGACGTGCCGAGCAGATACTTTTACTGCTTTTCCATACGTCATCAGCCTGATTTGCACAAAATTCCCAGGAATGGTACACAGACTGCAACATACCTCATGAACCCTTCAGTTCCCTGAAGAAGAGTTCCTGGTACTTCATCTTCCTGGACATTTTGGTGAAAAAGCGGCTAAGACAGTGTGATGTGTAGCTTTCAGTTTAACCCATGGTCCTTCAACACTACTACTACATTTTACACTGTGCTTCTATTATAGTGAAATTATCAGAGACACAACAGAACGTGTATCAAAAAGCTTTTTATAGTCAGGTGAATGTCATCATTCATCGATACTAACTACCCCAGAAGTGCTTTGAGGGAACAAACACTGCTCACAGACAAGTAGTACGCATATTGAATGAGAAATTGCCTAATTTGCATATTTTAATAAATGTTTTAGACTAAGTGTAATACAAAAAGCATTTCTCTGAGATATTCTCCGCTAAATGAAGCGCATACAAATCTTACCAAGGACCTCCACTAAAGGGCCCTATGATCATACTGTGATATCATATATCAGATCATACTTGATCTCAAGGCCATTAAGTCATTCAATCATCTACTAATTAGTTAGAAAGACACTTACCCCATCCAATATGTTTTATATCCTCATAGTTACATTATTGTATCCATGACTTACCCATGATTAATTTATAACTTCCTCATAATTCCAAATTGTCATTGGCCTCATAAAAACAGGTGTTAATAATAGCCATTGTCCCAATAAGACCTTACACCTGCCTAGAATGCCTCATAGCAGGAGCCCTGGAAACTGAATCAGCTGAATGGAATTCAGCCATCCTTATTTTATTATTTGCACGTGTTCGTTATTATTTTTTTATTTTATTTTTTAAAGATATGTAATTGCAAACATTGTCAGATCATCATGAAAATGTGATTCCCTTTATTATGATTTTTCCTCTTTGCTCTTGTGAATATTAAGGGTTTGCAAAGACAAATTGGATGACATTTCACTATTCATTGTCTTGTTTTCATTATGGGGTATTATGGCTAAGGATAATAGATATGTAATCTGCTATTTCTTCTTGGAGTTAACTGAGCCACATGAATGTTTTCAAAAGTTTTTATTTTATTTTACTTTTGTATAGTTTGTGAAACCTTGAAGAGTGCAAACCAGGCAAAAAAAGGAGAACTATTAAAACCTCCAGTTCTCTGGGGTTTAAAAACACTCTTAATAGAGAGCTGTGCAGCAGTTTCGCCCCTCAGGGAGGAGCTCAGAAAGACCTTTCTTCCCAAACAAACTTTACTTAGCTAAGTATTTCACAATGTCACCTGAATAGCATAATTAAGTTCTGCAGAAAAGCAGACTTTTGGAATCAGCCACATATCTGATTGCCTGCCTGCCTGCCTGGTTAGATTAATTGTACATCTGTGTTTTCACTCAAAATGTTGTATTTTTGAGAGTTTACGGATTTTTGCATTTTACTTAAGATCCCATGATCATGCCTGTCTCATACAGACACCGATACGAAGGCTTGAACTTCATCTTTACCTGTCACTATGCTTCCTCCTTTGCCATGTGTTCTCTTTACATCTGCCTCCCATTCCTTCACAACCTATAATCACACACTTAAAGCGGTTACAATAGTGTGTGTGTGTGTGTGTGTGTGTGTGTGTGTGTGTGTGTGTGTGTGTGTGTGTGTGTGTGTGTCTGTGTGTGTGTGTGTGTGTGTGTGTGTGTGTGTGTGCACATATAATATATAATATAAACAGACGTAGAGACAGCCATCTGTCAACACAAATACCCTGTTCACATGCTTATTGTAAAGTTGTGTGTTTGTGTGTGTGTGTGTGTGTGTGTGTGTATGTGTGCATGCGTGTGTGCGTGTTTATTTGTGTGTGCGCGCTAGTGTGTGTGTGTGTGTGTGTGCGTGTGGACTTTTTCACACTGTCTACAAGATTGGCATGTGAGAGGTAATGGCTTGTAGCGCGGTGTCAGGATTACCAGGCCCACAGCTATTATTACCATGATAAAAAATCATTAGCTACTACATCACAATGAATACACACACAGAGGCTTCAACTCTTCACTTGGTTCCCTACATAAATGTGGGGATGAACATATGTTTTTGCTGCTGTAGTGCTTGTTGTCGTTGTTGGTCTTCACACACACAAGGAACAAAGTTATAGGGCTGTGAGGTCGGCTGTCACTAGCGATCAGATGTTAACACATGTGGAGATAGAGGGTGCATACCTGGCTCTCCCCCCTGCAGGTTACCTGTCAATCACAGCATGTCACAGCTCACACAGGCCGCCCTCAACACCGTTAAGTAAACTAGGGATTAGTAGATCACATAGCACCAACCGTCTCAGTCACTATAGTCACATGTGAGTGCAGAAGTCTAAACAATTATATTTGGTTAACAATTATATTCAAATCTATAACTAATTTACACTTATAAACAAGTCCACCTGTATTTATTTCTCAAACTGCTTCTGCCATGTATCACTCTCTTGACTTTGCTTTTTAGGTCATTTTAAGGTAATAGTTCAACTTTTATGAAAAGTACTAATGTTTGCAGTTTTATCAAGTGTGTTCAAATGTAATGGAAGAAAATGGTACAAGTGTATATGAATATCAGTATTGTATAAAAGGCTAAATAATAGAAAGCTAAATTAAAGCAATATTGGCATTACATCACCCAGGAGATGGCTTATCTGTCTGGCCAGTGTCTGTTAAACTGAAGTAGTTTCCAACATCAATTTTGCATTTCAGTTAGAGTTCATATGCTGCCTGAAGCAAGCCGGCAAGAGAGAGAGAGAGAGAGAGAGAGAGAGAGAGAGAGAGAGAGAGAGAGAGAGAGAGAGAGAGGAAGTTAAAAGGTCAGGGATGTAAAGAAGACAACACTGTTATGTGTCATATTTCTGCACTGATGAATTTCTTTCCCCTGAGAAATGTTTGGTGGGAAAATAGAGGAACAACTGCCTGGAGTGTCGCTTAAATTCCGTCTTCCATGTAACTGCCTTCGCCTTTTTCCTTTCCCCTCTCACCTTTCTTGCTCCACTTTTTCAACCTTCATCCTTAGCCAAATAGTCGTAATTCATGGGGAACTCACACCAGGTACATGCCAATTCAGAACACCTGCGGCAACAATGACTATAGTTTTGGCACTATAGTTTTTATATATATATAAGGTAAACTTACCTTTTTGGAAAGGTAAATTTACCTTTTGGAAAGGTAAATTTACCTTTTAAAAAGGTAAATTTATCTTTTAAAAGGTAAATTTACCTTTTAAAAAGGGTAACTACTCTTTTTTTGTGTACCTTATTGTAAAGTGTTATCATATATATATATATATATATATATATATATATATATATATATATATATATATATATATATATATATATATATATATATATATATATGCTATATAGGCTATATAGGCTATATATGTATGTACTGCTTTTTCCCATACTGACAGTATCAATATGAAATAATGCATGCTTTTTGGCAATCAGTTACTCATTCTTGTCCACTGACTATATCGAATATTGTCTGAAAATATTCTTTGTAATTTAGAAAAAACAGTTCATCTATAAAGTGTGTACTTATGCCTTGTGTGTTTGCACATGTATGTGCACATGAATGCATGAACGTGTGTATGTCTTCGCTCTTTTCGAGGACTTTAACCGGGTGGGGGGACCCGGCAGCATCAGGGACAGCCAGCAGCCATTTCTTGTGCTTGACGGAGCTGTCAGAATGCATCGGCTAGTCCCCTCTCATAGGGGTGCGCAGGGCATGCATTCTTCCATCAGAGAATGTAAGGCTAAGACCTTGAAGGTGTCTTCATCCATAAGGACTGACAGATTCCCACAAAGACAGGCACTGTAAACCTGTAAACAAACAGAACATGCCAGTGCGAATCAATGGAGTATAGGACACGGTGTGACACTAATGCACCGCACTATCGGACAGAACCTGATGCACAGAACCAGGCATTTTACTTAACAAAGCAGATGGAATGAGACTGAAGTGGGAACAAGCACTGACAGTTGTCCCGTGTAATGACAGTAAGAATATAGTTCATGCCTCATGGTCTCCCCCTTCAACTTTCTGCTGATATTGACACACATGCTAAGAGAGTCTTATCTATCGTGGCTCCGGGCTACTTTCATTCTCTGCTGTCGACTGAGACGTGCACAGACCTGCCTGTCACATCCCAAGCCAAATTATAGCAAGGGAAAGCCCTTAACCGCCAACTGACTTCTAATAGGCTACGTTTTTGTGTGTTTGTGTATAGGGCAGTATATGTACAGTATGTATGTGTTGAGCAAATACTAGAAGATTGAGTCAGGTAACATGATACCACAACACCATTATATGGATTTCACCCCTATCTCTGCGACCAATGCATGTGTTAATGCAAATGAACCCACTGCCAAGGGTTGAGTTCATAAATCATACCCCACAACTATCATAATACATTCTTTAAGGTTCAATAATTTTTCATAAGTGAGACATATATAAAACTCATAACTCATGACTGATGACTGTAGATCCATTTTGATTAAATGCCAATTGCGGAATTTGAGACGATGTACTGTTGCCAAGAAAAAAAGGCAGCGTTTTTACAATTATATTAATGCAGGTTGAAAAGAACTGACAGACTGGTTATACGGAACAGTAAACTGGAAATGTAATGTCGTTGCTGGAATCTTGTTTAGTCACCATGGGTGATCGTGTCACAACAACAACACAGCGGTATCTGACTCCTTCTTCATGCTTGATGTAAATATAAACACTGGCAGGGGCTGCCTTTAGAGCTCCAGTTTTGTGCTCCAGTGTGTGTGTGTATGTGTGTGTGTGTGTGTGTCACAGGTTGAAAAGAACACACACACACACACACACACACACACACACATACACACACACACACACACACACACACACACACAGGGATGGAGCAGTTGGCCCTACACTTTGATTGTCTACTGCCAACGCCTTGTCTGTTTGTTTACTGTACAGGGAGATAACCAAAACCCATAACATCAGCATGCTCCAACAGCCATCCTTTTTTTCATGCCAAAGGCAATCAATCGTCTTACATGGAGGAGAGAGTTGTTTATTTCAACATTTAAACAATAATTCATCCAACACTATCTTATTTGATTCATATTTTGTCAAGGGCTGTGTTCGAAACGGCCTACCAACGTCCTCCCTCCTACATACTCAGCATGTACGTATATACTACATACTGTCTACGTAACGATCGATTGTGTATGCGAGGTTTGTCGGACCGTTTACACTGAAATATACAGATGCGATAAAGAATTTTTAAAAGAACTTCCGTGCCGTTTGAAAAGATGCAATGCATTGTGGAGCGGTTGAGTAGGAAAAGTAACCTATTCATTCACATTAGTGTCAATGAAGATCATTGATTGCAGGTAAACCACTTTTGAATTATCTCCACATCAGGATGTTTAAGGAGCAAGAAGGTGTGAATATGCCAAGAGCCTAAACCAAATCTTTCTATATGAACGCATGGCACACACCCACACCCACATGCATTCAAAACCACACTCAAGCACACGCACACACACACACACACACACACAAACACACACAAATGTACAGCTAAATCCTGTATCTTTTTTTTTATCAGCCTTTTTAATTTTGCGTTCTTGCATCTCGTCTGTGTGTGTATTTACAGAAAGCGTAACAAGGCCATTGGAGCCAATTATACAATGAGCGGTCTCCAAACTAACCCATCGTCCAGGCGGAGGAATCACAGAAATATTTATCCTGTTTAAAAGTTTAGGAAGGAGAGAAAGGGCCTTGGCACTAAACCCTTTAGTGAGGCAAGGGGAATGAAAACCTCCAGTGTAAAAGGACCTATTAGTCTCAGGACATGGACATTAGCATGATAGTAGACTTAGCCTTGGGGCTGAAGGAGAGGGACGCTGTCTCTACGCTTTCAGCTAGCGGGAGAAGAAGAGGGGTGTCCCTATACACACACACACACACACACACAAGTTGCCTGATAGGCAGGGAAATGCAAAGTGGGGCCCTATACAGAGCATGAGGCACACCAGCGACCCAGCAAATAAGGAGGAGGAGGAGGCGTGGAGGGGAGAGGGCGGGTCGGTGAGTGCAGGACGGCGATGAAGAGAGAGGAGAATTAAACCCCGCTCACAACAGGACTAGAAGAGGAGAACCATTAAAACATGTAAGGAGCAATTTGTAAAACTGCAAGTGACAACAAAGCATGAAAAGGGACTTTATACCTTTTTGTATGTGTCAGTTCCTCTGTGAATCAGTTCAGTTCAATGTTTCGTAAAAATAAAAACCTATAGTTTCTGACGGTCGGTGAATCCTGGAGCGTACTAGGTTTTCATGCACGGATGAAAGATAGTTGAGGAGGGAAGAATGCCTGAGCAGCAAACAAACACCCTAAGTACATTCAAATACACATACAAGCACAATCATCATCAGCATCATGCATAAACATGCAAATGTGTGTGTCTATTTATGTGTGTGTTTGTGTGGGTGTGTGTGGGTGGCGAATGAAGGGAGCAGCCTCAGTCTGGGGGTCACAGAGGGCAGTTATGCACAAAGCTTGTGTTGATATAGTGTAAAAATGGAGGACACACAAGCAACTCATGCGGGGAGAGGGCAACAAGTAGAGAGAATGAACCTCATTGTATGTCCGTTAGGGAGATGCCCAGCATTGAGGGGTGGTGGTGGTGGTTGTGATGCATGTTGGTGTGTGTGTGTGTGTGTGTGTGTGTGTGTGTGTGTGTGTGTGTGTGTGTGTGTGTGTGTGTGTGTGTGTGTGTGTGTGTGTGTGTAGGGGGGGGGTCTAAAACTACAACAACAGTGAAGTGAAAGTGCATACTGGCATTGAACAGTGCGCTAACAATGCTATCAATGGGCTGAGGAAGGAGGGTGGGCAGGTTACACAGAGGGGATGCCTCTAGTGAGTCCCTGGAAATATGATAAATGGCCTGTTTAATGTTGGCATTGATAGTTTTGAGACAAGGCAAGACGTTGAGGGATTAGGCTGTAAGAGTCAATATTAGTGTTGGTGGCATCAGGAAAGCCCTGTCTGGTTAAACAGAGCAGGGAATAAAGCGTTTCCAGCTGATGTCAATGTTTGAACAATGATTCTAATCATTTGCACAGAGATGAGGTCTGCCTTGGTTTATCTGATAGATCAGATGCTGGTGTGGGGCCGATAGAGAGAGACCCGCATAGTAAGAGGAGGCATACAGAGTTTCTCTGAATGGGCCGATAGTAGAAAGTGCTGGAAACATACACTGCTAAAACAAGATGTGATTTAGCAGCAGGATATAAATTCCACTTACTGGGCTGCAATTCTGCTCACATGTGTAATATTTAAATTAATCTTTTTTCACAAAACAGCCAAAAAAATCAACAGTGCAAACATTAGCCAGTGGAATCGATCAAGGAAAGTCACCCTGATATTACACAAATGTCTGATGGGATTGAGCATGAGGAGGCATGTTTTTATACGTAAAACGCAATTGATTGAACAAACTGGGATAACAGTGCATTTCTAGACAGTCTCTCAGCGAATGAGTGGACCCAGACGTAATCAGGAGCCACAATGACAGATTGACTCCCGCAGAGTGCAGAATGCAGAATCCTATTTTGATATAGTTTTTTCTGAATGCCTTTTTTCATGCGCTCACCCAGGAACTACAGCTGGCGAAGTTAAACGCTTTTGTCCGCAGGGGGTGCAAAAATGAACACAAACTGAAAGTTCCTCGGAGCACCTTTAATCAAAAAAAACATTTAACTGACCAACTATTGAAAACACAACTGTGTGTTGAATATATATTATTTATTTGGATTTAGAATACAACTTGACATACAAAGTGGACGATCAGATGTTCACTGTGTCAACTTAAGGCCTCTGCACACCCTCACATCCATTATTTCATGTATAAATATAATTCAGCCATCATTCATTTTACAATGTACACCAATTCTACTCTGACATGCTATCATCGCCGAGGTCTTCTGTGGAAAAGGTGAATCACTCCCTGTCTTCTTTTGAACCAACTGAACACAATTGCAGATTTGCAACACAATCGGCAACCCTTCAGTGGCAGATATATGCTCTATATTTGTCTCTCTGATCCAAGGAATCTCCCTGGTGAGGTTCTGCAGACAGACAGACTTGTATGCCATTTACCATGAATTGTAATATTTACACCTGCACTTTTCTACTGTAACATGTCAAAAAGAAATTTCAACCACAGTCTTTACCCACCAACATGCTCATTTAAAAGAGTGTGATTTATTTAAATAAGTGAAAGCACCTTTGTAGGTGGATCATTCATGCTTGGAGAAGAATCCCACCAATGGAATTATTATGTGTCTATATTCCTCATTGTGTCTTCACATTTCACAGAGTAATTATCAGAAAAATATCAAATGTTGTGTAATTATTTTCTGTAATCTCAAATGAGGAGTTTTTGGATTGTTAAACAAGCTAAATAAATGTAACTCTAGTTTGTACATCTATATTTTCTATATCAATTTAATTTCAGTGGCAGACACAACAATATTAACATTTATGGTTATGTGTTAATGAAAATTCATGCGTGCAAAAATTTATTTTTTGAGAGGAATCAAGTGGTGGTTCATTACAGACTTTATGTGAAATCCAACAAAACAGGTGTAGCGACATGTACACTAAAACCCTCCTTTGAAAACAAGGCCTCCATGATTTTCAGGGGGGATTTTGCATCACTTCTTTCAACAGTTACTTATGACCTAAATGATTTACGAGGCTCTCTAGTCCAACGGTAACTCACGGTTGTAACTGCAATTTCAAAACGACCCCACACTAACATCCTGCTACAGCATGTCAAGCACAGTAAATGAGGCAGAATGGCACAACAGATATGGCAAATAATATGCAAATGAAACAATGAGCAAGATTGCCACAGTATGTCATAGAGATAACACTTGTTACTCCCATTTATGTTCCTCAGAATAACTGTTCTACAAGTGTTTACACACACCCTTTCGGTAATAGCAAACTGGAACCATACAGTTATGTGTGCGGTTGCAGTGTGTGTGTTTGCGTGTTTGCGTGTGTGTGTGTGTGTGTGTGTGTGTGTGTGTGTGTGTGTGTGTGTGTGTGTGTGTGTGTGTGTGTGTGTGTGTGTGTGTGTGTGTGTGTGCATGCAGAGGTATCCCTATATAAGACAGGGGGAATATGCTTGGCCCTCCTACAGCTGTGATGAATGGGTCTGAGGCTTTGTACCACAATGCCCCTCACTTCATTACTGTCACATGGAACAGATGGTGCCTTTCACCGTAGCATCACATGTATGCACGCACGCACGCACACACACACACACACACACACACACACACACACACACACACACACACACACAAACTCACACTCTCTTTCCAGGGATGCCGTCGCTCTGTGATGTGAACACACACACACACAGTCACACACACAAGCAGGGAGGGACAAGAAGGCTTAATTAATTCTACACCACACGCAGCTTCTGCGCTCAGCTGAGGCGTTAATTTACAGATCTGGAGAGCAACCAAACAAAAAATTAGATCATTAGTATGAAACGTTAAACAAACCAAAGAGGGGGTAATTGAATGAAGCGGGGAATAAACAAAGATGTGTGTTCCGCCATCCAAATGGAAAATTGTTTTGGTACTTGGGAATACACCAAATCCCAAGATGTTTCAGCAGAATACAAAAATGTATTGGTGTGTGTGTGTGTGTGTGTGTGTGTGTGTGTGTGTGTGTGTGTGTGTGTGTGTGTGTGTGTGTGTGTGTGTGTGTGTGTAGGGGTGGGGTGGGGTGACGGTTCCACGCTCCCCTTTTCACTGTGTACCTCAACTGGTGTTCAGCATCTGACAAACACTATACATTAATATGCACGCAAACAAATGTACTAAATCAAACATGAGATATGTGCCATGAGGATCCCTTTCAATATTGGACTTTCGCAGTATAAAAACAAGCATCAGATTCACAAAGATCAGTTAGGAATAAAAAAAAACTCCCACTTCTTGTCCACTTGTCTTTCTATCCTTTCTTTCTCTTGATCTTCGTCTTTCAAGCTCTGCAGTCCTGAGCTTGTGGCTGTGTGCCACATTTGTGAAGGCCCACTGCATGACCAATTTTCCGCTCCCTCTGGGCTATAACCAAATGTCCCCCCATGCACCTAACCAGACCGCTATTCCTTTCCCTTTTCCACATGGTTCACAACACAGGTCCACGCTTGCTCAGCCGTGCAGGAGAAAAACCCTGTGAGCGTGCAAATGTAATCAGCAATAGTTGGCACAGCAGCACAGTGATAGTAGATGTACAGTAGGTCCAACTGAGAAGGATGACCTATCATATTTTCTCCCTTAGTTCTACATCTTTATTTCTTCCTCATCCATCTTCTTTTTCTTCGATGTCTTGGTCCAAACTGTGTTTTATCTGTCCCGCTCAAATACATTCTTCACCAGACACTCACAGTCCACGGAGCAAAGTTCACAGGGCTACTACGCGCTCCGCTTTAAAGTCACACCTGCCCAATAAGTAGGTGCCGTAAACATTATCTTTAACTTAGCACACACACATTTGGGGTCTTGCTATCTAACTGAAAATCAGAGCCACTGATACAGGGACCCGGCAGACCACACGCCACACAGTCACCACACCAGTCCGAGCTGTATCTCTGAATGGAGCGAGTCCAGACTACCCTGTATTATCTTATTGGTTTAACATTAAGCAAACTGTGGCAGCACACCAGACCGCTTGCCATTGGTTCCTCTTTTTCTTTTATCATGTTTTCTATTTACTCTGCTTTCCTTCTGCTATCTTGAAGGCAGCCATTAAAGATGCATCTTTCTTATTTACAAGGGAACTAAGACGGAGTGTGTTTGTGTGTGTGTCCATGTGTGTTTAGGTACTTTTACTTAGTTGAGGTCAGGGGGTAATAGGAGAGAAGAGGAAAAATCAGGTAAACTATAAAGATAATTGTGTTTTTGTCTTGTTTGTAGCTTATGAATAAATTGATGAAAAAACAGGAATGGCACCCGGAATTCAAAAATAAAAAGTTTAAAAAATAAATAAATGCAAAATCCCTACACCCACACATGCATATTGTCATAACATAAAATGTTAAAGGTTAAATATTAGATATTTGTAATAAAATAGTTTCCCCAAATTACATAATTGTCATAAACTGACCCTTTTTTTTCTCTGGAACAAAACGTATACAACGTGTATATGTTAACACATCAGTGCAACACAATACACAAACAATGGCTGAATGAATTGACTTTTTCTTGGGGACTAACTGGTCCCAGTAGGAAGCAGATGCCGGACAACCTCCCTCACCGTGGAACAATAGCTCCCTGTTCATCCATCTGTATTTGTCCAATACAGTAAAAGAAATCCCTGCAGGAGAACCAACTGGCATTCTTCTGTTGTCTATTGTGATGAAACGATTACAGGGAATAGATTACTGGGAGGAAGACAATCCAACCCAATTCTCTCAACCCAAACCCAAAAGGAAGGCCGGGGAATGCATTTGGATTGATCAGGGAACAATTGGAGCAGATTCTCCCCGCCTTGCCTTTTCTTCGCCCAGGCAGGCATCTCAATGGTTAACTTAGTTAATTTCCTCGGCCTGTGGCTTCATCTCCCGTCAATGTCTGATGGAGTAGTTGGATTCAGTATGGTGGCTTGTAATTGGGGGGCCTAGTAGCCATACATGCTACTGCTGCTGCTACTGCTGCTGTAGGTCCTCACTACTGTCTCTGATGTGAGTGAATGTGGACCCCCCTGGTAGAGGTGAAAGCATGTCACACATTCCTACGTCTACTAAGGAAGATAACCTATCTATGCAGGGACACTGGGCACCTCCGGGTCACACAGACACACACACATTTTCGCGTCAAATCCCCTGGAGCGGTAAACCTCTATCATTGACAGACTTGATGCATTGATTTGGTTGCATTGGTCCAATGAAGATGTACCTCTAACTTTACTAAGCAATCAGAATGTCAGCATTGTAAGTAGTTTAAATCATCATAGCTAAGGGATCTATACATTCTGAGTTGGAACCTGTCACGGCATGAAGAAACTGTATGCTTCTGGGATGCTCTGAGGCACCAAACACTCCCAACATGCCAGATGCCTACACAAGTTTTATGAGTG